>JADILM010000012.1:0-600000 GCA_016617785.1 Sporobolomyces roseus | reverse complement strand
TACACTTGTACCTTCTGTTGCTCAGTCTTTCTCCTCTTCAAGGAACGGAGGTGGCGGCGGCGTTGAAGACGTTCGGGGGTAACGAGACGTTGGATCTTGGGGCTGTCGACGTTCGAGTTGAAGAGGCAGCGGAGCGTGATGAGGCAGGTACGAGATGAGTGATAGACGGTTTCGAGCGAGTTGAAGAAGAGAGGGAAGAGAAAGGAGGAGTCAGTTTTCGAAAATAAGGAAAATTGAGAGAACTGTGAGAACTCACGCCTTAGTGTAGGGCTTGGCTCCCTCCTTCTTGGGGACGACCTCACGACGGATGACGAACTTGCGAACGTCATCAGACTTGTCGAGGTTGAAGAAGCGACGGATCTTGGTCGCCCTCTTGGGACCAAGTCGCTTGGGGAGGACTTCATCGGTAAGACCGGGGATGTCGGACTCTCCCTGCTTGACAACGACAAGGTGGAGCGCGCGAACGTCGGGACCGACAATGCAACCGCGAACGGACTTGCGCTTGCGTTCACCGGCTCGGCGGGGTCGGTAGCAAGAGTGACCCTTGGCGAGGAGGAGCTTGACTCGGTGGGGAACCAAGACACCTTGCTTGAGAGGGAAACCTTGCTTCTGTTGACGGGCGAAAGAGGAAAGAGAGGGAGGAGACAGAAGGGTTGTCGGGGAGAGAGGGTAGGGAGTTTTCGAATTTGGTGATTTTGTCGAGTCGGATTGAGGAGTTAAAGTTGAACATGCGGATAAGAAGCATCGTCAGTATCTTTCCTCGAAACTACAATCAGAGGAGCACAGAGGAGAGAAGCGAAACGAACGTCGTTTCCACCGGTGATCCTCAAGACGTAGCCCTTGAACTCGTCTCCGAGAGCATCGGCAGGAACCTCCTGGGCCATACGCTTCTCGTAGAAGATGCGACTAAATTGGGATCGATCTTTGTTCAGTGAAAGTTGAGATAGTGTGAGGGGGGAGTGTGAGAGAACTCACGTCTTGCGCTCGTCATCGATCTCAATGGTCTTTTGCTGCCCGGTGGCAGGGTTAGCAAAGCACAATTTCATGCTGAGTATTCAAAGCAAAGCAACGAGTCAGTTGAGTTGACGAGATTGGAATTTGGCTACCATTGAATCCAAAGTCTCAAGAGATCTAACTCCCTAGCTCCCTCACGTCCTCCTGTACTCTCTTTTCCACCGTAATCATTCTAATCTATCCTATATCTCCCTCCTGACACCTTCATTATACCTCCCAGCTGAGTTGGTGTAGTTTTCGAGAGTTGAATTTGTAGAGCAGAGGTTTCAAGTTTAATCGAGTTCTGAAAAGGGCGAGAGTGGTTTGGGTCGTAGCGTACGCTGAACTGGTGGACTAATTGTTCTGACAAACGGTAAGGGGATCTAGCCTTACGCGAGAATGAGACGAGGGGAAAGGGGAAAAAGACGGTCGAAGCTGCTTCTCTCTCTCTCACTGAGAATTTTCAAACTTTTTTGGCGCGCAAGTCGAAAACCCCTCCCACTCTTCTCTTCTCTCTTTCTTCTGCGTTCTTTCGTGCAGTAAAGACCCCGACTCAGGTGTGTGATCTAAACTTTGACTCTTTCAGTCTTACCCTGTTACTGATCCCTCTTTCACTCACAGGTTGTTCGTCTCACAATTCTCTCTCCCTCTTCCAATTCCAATTCCTTTTTCACTGACTTCCCACCAACAGTACCTAGCCGCTTTTCGTCCTTTTCTTCAAGGCATGTTTCATTCTTTCTAGCTATTTACAGCAACAGCGACCCTCTCTACCTTAGAGATGAGAGGGTCCCAATCAATCTTAGAGGTTGAAGGGAGTCGCATTGGTTTTCAATATGCTGACGGCTGTCCCTTGCCTATCAACCGTGTTTGATATATATACAGGCTGTGAGTTACCATTCTGCCCTCTCTGACGAGCGAGAACGAGTGCTGACTTTTCCTCCTTTCCTATTTCTGCTTGTCGATCCTTTTCTTCCCCTTCTTCCTTCGCTCTCCTCTCGTCTCATACCTCATTCAGCCACCCCCGACAACCTTTTAATCCAAGATGGGACGCATGCACAACCCCCACAAGGGTATTGTAAGTTGACCGTTTCGTTCTCAGTTCGGAAGAGCTGTTTCGCTGATTCTTCAATCGTTCATTATTCAGGCCGGTTCGGCTCTCCCTTACAAGCGATCCGCTCCCAGATGGCTCAAGGTCTCCCCTGAGGAGGTCAAGGAACACATCTTCAAGCTTGCTCGCAAGGGTCTTACCCCTTCCCAAATCGGTGTTGTCCTCCGTGACTCGCACGGTGTTGCCCAAGTCAAGTCCGTCACCGGTAACAAGATCCTCCGTATCTTGAAGACCAACGGTTAGTCCTCGTTCACCCTATCCTAGAGGGAGAGATTGATCAAGCCGAGAAACCAAAACTGACTTTACCTCTCTCTCTCTTCTCGCTCCTTCTTCTCGTCCTCTCTCTCCCGCTTCCTCAACACAGGTCTTGCTCCTCAAATCCCTGAGGATCTCTACCACTTGATCAAGAAGGCCGTTCAAGTTCGCAAGCACTTGGAGCGCAACCGTCACGACAAGGGTAAGCTTCATTTGTTCCCTATCGCCACGTCTCACTCGACACTGACTCGTTGTGATTCTGGTCGATAGACTCCAAGTTCCGTCTCATTCTCATCGAGTCGCGTATCCACCGTCTCGCTCGTTACTACAAGACCAAGTCGCAACTTCCTCCCTCGTTCCGATACGAAGCCGCCACTGCTTCCACTCTTATCGCATAAGCGTGGGGTTTGGATAGAGGGTCTTTCTTGTCAGGTCGAAAAAAGGATCCTGGAATGTCATCTCGTTTTGTCGTTTCGATTCTCTCTCTTTCGAAGTCCGAGTCGCGGCTCAGTGCGAGAAGAGATGCGGACTCCCACTTCTCTCCTCTGTTGTCATGAGTCTAGCAAGAAGATAGTGATAGTCATTCTCCTCATCTTCGTTTCGAAAGCTCGAGATTTGTCAACATTGAGGTCAAAGCACACAGGAAGATACAAAACAGGCTAGGAAGATGCTCTCGTCTCTGGCTGTACGACGGCTGAGAGACGAGCGAGAGGATGGAACTGGGGAGCTGGTGCGGAGGCGCGAGGGATTCTGAAGCGGAAATTGACAATGGTCAAAGATACTTTGTTGTTGACTTCGTTTGTTTGCCAATGGTGACCTTGCCAGATTGCGACTTGAGGCGCTTCATTCTCACGAAGAGACTCGAAAGGATCCTGCTGCTTCAAATGCAACCTATGGCTGATTTTGTTGAAGTCGTCCTTGTGTTCTGGAATCATCGACAGCGTACGAAGTGTCAGCTCTTTACGTCAGGTTATTAGTCAGGGTCGTACGGATGGAGAGAGAGAGACAGACTGACCGACCGTGATGCCGTTCGTTGCGAGATTCATAGCTCCTAATAATTCGCCAACGCCGCCATCTAGCTGAAGGTACTGATGGTAGCGGGGTCCAGCAATCCAACCTTTACGAGCCGCTTGATCTTGATGAACTTGACGAGCAGTGTCGGAATAGTACTCGATCCATGACTGCGAAGGAGTATGGAAGCAAGCGGGAATGGCGACAGCTTCCAATTCGACGTTGTGCGCTTTCTTGACGTGCGCATCTGTTGTGAAGAGTCGGACATGAGCACAGAGCATACATCGGGAAGAGAGGAGACGTACTGGGATACGGAGCTTCGAAACCTAAATAGCGAAGATTTCCAACTCTGCAACGGTAACGATCTTGGATCATAGACCAGTGAGGAGGGCCTCGTGGTGGGTCGAGTATCTTTTGTATGTCGTAGACGGCGAGTTCAATCATGTGCGCCAATACGTAAGGAGAATACTGCTCAATCCGAATATAATGTCAGTCGCTCAGAGTCAATCGCAAAGGGCCGAGAAAGACGCGTACCTCGCCCTCGTGGACTCCACCTTGTGAGACTGACTCGTTGCGATAGAGGAGGACTACTTTATGATCCATCGTTGAAGGGCAGAGTGAGCAGCGGAAGAGAAGAAAAACGAACGAAAGTCGAAAGACGGACTGAAAGGGTTTAGACTTTTAGGCTTTCCGAAAACTCGTGACTTGTCTCGGAAGCAGGATCGACGCAGTTGTGAGTATTCAAGCACAGACTCGAAGCGGTCAAAGCGACAGAACGAAACGCAGGAAGGAGAAGAGGAAAAACAACGATGAATGAAGCCGAAAGATGATACGAGACAAAGCGCTGACGAGTCAGGCGCACTATTGTAATACACTGTATGTCACAGACGAATGCAGGTCAGCGCAAGGGAGTCACACAAGAGAGAGAGAAGTGGTCTCCTTACAATTCAGCTGATTCAGAAAGCATTCCTATCACTAAGCTCTCAACGCAAGCCACTCCTTACCGATCGCTCATCCACCTCCTGCTCGACTCTTTCGTTGTCTCTCCTCCGCTAGAGCCTTGTTCTTCTTCAACCAATGAATCTTGTACGCCATGTCCACCGACGTTCCTCCTATAGTGATTCCCTTCGCTATCGCCCTCCTGATTGCTTCGACTACTCCCTCCGGAGTGAACTCGTCGGTCCATCCTTCCCCAAACTGATCAGGAAGTGCGAGAGGTTCTTCGGGTTCGTCAAGGTTGTTGATGGAGATGTACCAGAGTGACTTCGAGTTCTTCATGAACCGGATGACCTCGTCGATGTTGGCGGTATCGCTGAGATGAAACATTTCGACTTTCGGGAGACTGATGAGAGCGTCTGTCATCTCGGTTGATTGCCAGGTACCTCGAGCGAGCGTGAGTGAGTCGAGTCCTTGAAATCGTCTCAAGGCTGCAGGAAGTCCTTCGTCCCAGTAATCGATACTGTCGATCGTGAGATGCTCGAGGCGTTCGGGATGAGGAATGTTATTGAGGAAGCCGACGACGTTCTCGGCGAGGCGCGTCTTCTCCTTGAACGTTACGCGAGTGACGTTCGAGAAGAGATTGAAGAGATCCGGGATGGCGGCATTCTCGTGAAGGAAGCCTGCGAGATGGATGCTCGAAATCGAGGAAATGGGAGAGAAGGATGGTCGTTTCTCAGGGAATCGAGGTGGGTCGAGGTAGACGCGGCGTTTGGCCGATAAGCAGAAGGAGTCGAGGTTCGGATATCGAACGAGGGAAGTCCAGTGTTGAGAATCGAAGGGGTTCCTCCAATCTGGGAAACCGTCGATGAGGAAGAGATTCTTGAGTTTCGGAAGTGGTCGAAGCCAGGTCGGTGGATTCGCGACGATCTTGGAGAGGCGCTGGAACGCCTTGACTTCGAAGTCTTCGACGGAGACCAAATCGGAGAGGAACGTGAAGAGATCCTCGTCTGGAACGTCTCCGTCGTCGGAATAGGCATCCGTGAGGTCGAACTGGACACGCTCGATATATTCGGCCGTTTCTCTTGATTCTCCAATCGCGCGAATGAGTTTCCGTAGGTTGGGCTGATCGTGAATGAAGGTACTGGCGAAAAGATTCCGACGAGCTTGGTGAACAAACGCCCGCGAGACACCGGCGAGATAAGGGTTGAGAAGGGAGTAGTTGGAAGTGTAGATGTGAGAGCTGATATGATCGAAGAGTTCGGGAGGAAGCGTCGTCAAGCGGTCTCGAGGAGGAAGGGGAGGGGAAGAAGGAGAATCGGAGATGCGAAGGGTTTCGAGGGGAGGTAGGGACATGACTTGGAAGAGAGAGGAGGGCTGGTTGAGGGGAACGAGGGAAGAAGCGGGACAGGAGAGGCGTTGGACAAGGGAAGGGAGGAAGATGTGAAAGAGGGACAAAGGGATCTGTTATCTGATTACCCATGAGCTCGAATCAGACTGAGAGTACGTGAGAGGTGCTCACAAAGGTCTCAATGCCTATACACTACTTCTCCAGCAACTCTTGCCTTTGTTTGAGGAGTTTGAAAGGAGTCGAAGGGATTGATGAGTTGAGAGTCTTCAGCGAGACTTGCAACGACTCGCTTTACTTGTAGAGGGTACTGAGGTCGCGCCTGACTTCCTGAGCTCGTCTAAGCGTGATTCAAAGGTTTGAGAGTGAAGAGAGCGAATCCAAAAGAAACCTCTCTTCGTTTCTTGCCATTCACCAACGACAGCTATCGACACAGGAACGCAGTTCAGACCTCGATAGAAGCTACAAGGATACTCCAGAATAGCAGCGCACTCGCCCACCTCTCCGTCGGCTTGAACAAGGCTCCCTTCTTCGTTCGTCACTCAACCTCCTCAAACGCCCTCGAATCGAATCACAGGCACTACCTAGCGGCTATCAGGTGAGCATCAGTTCGTATAAAAGGCGATGCGCGGAGCTCACTTCTTTCTCTCTTCCCCAGTCGTGAAGAGCCTCCCATCTTGAATAATGTCCGATTGCTTCACCTCTCTCCCAATCGAACTCTTCGAAAGTATCGTTCAGACCATCCAAGAAGACGAAGACACTCCGCCTTTATACGTCTCGAAAGCTTTCCTCCCTTTCGCTCGCGAGAAATTGTTCACCACGATCACATTGAATTCCTTCGAAGATTTCAACTCGTTCGTCCGTCTGGTCCAGATCAGTAATCCTGTCTGCAAATACGTCCAATGTCTCGCGATCGACCTCCTTTACGAACACGACAAGGTCGAACCCAAGACTAAATTGTTGAAACCGTTCTTCTCCTCACTCGATCAGGTCGAAATACTCGAGATCAAACATTCTTCTCGTCTAGTCAAGTTCATCCTCAATCCATCGACTCAGAGTGTACTCCCTTCAATGCTCGTGCTCAAGCTCAACTCGACTTTCGAAGGATTGGACAACCCTCTCGATCCGAAACATTACAAGAACTTGAGTCGCTACGCCAATCTCGGCATGTTACACCTTGATGTGAACAGGGAGTCTCAGAAGTCAGTAGGAGGAAACGCCTCACGAGTCGCTCCTCTTCATCAAATCAAGTTCCTCGAACTTCAAGGTCAAGTCTGTCGAAATCCAGCAGTTTTCTCTTTCCTCTCCCTCTTCCCCAGCTTGAATGGCTTCTCGACTTACGACTTGACTACTCCTACTTCCGTATCCTTCGCTCGTCCTATCCTCGAACGTATTCCACTTCCCGAACAACTCGTCTACCTCAGAATCGCTTCCCTTCGCAATTACGATTCACCAGAAGATATCTCCCCCATTCTCCGTCGATTTGCAAACGTCAAAGAGCTCGATATAGGTATGGGAGTGTTCAATGACAAAGTATTCGATTTGCTCAGTCAAGAAACTTTCCCTTCCCTCGAATCCCTCACTTTACGTTACGAAGTTTCGATCTCCGACGAACAGCTCAAATCACTCATCACCGGTCCGAAAAAGTTACACAAGTTGAAACATTTGGATTTATGGTTGATTCTCGAGAATGAGGGACCTCCAATTCCCGAAATGTATTCGGATGAAGAGGAAGAAGAAATTGATGAAGAGAGGTATTATAGAGCGATCGTAGATAGTGGTTGGGAAGAAGGTCCGATTGGGTTTAAGGACAAGTTGACGGCGAAAGGGCTCGAAGAAGCTGTAGAAGCGGCGGATAAGGAAGGGTTGGAAGTTACGGGTTACGCTGTCGAGTTTGCGAGAGTATGCATTGAGAGTAGGAAGAGGAACGAGTCGGGATTGTCAGACTACGAGGAGATGGGTTACTAGCTGAGGGAGTGCTCGAGTGACAAGAATGAATAGGAGAGTCTCGCTTGAATTGAAAATATCTGTTCTGTGCCTTTCACTCCTCGTATCGAATCCTCCGCCCCGTAGCGCTGTCGAGAGCGCGATTCAGCTGCCTCCTTCTCAGACCACTGTATGCGAACCTTGCGAAAAGCTATTTTCAATTCTGAGAGTTTCTACTTCTTCATCAACATCGCTCGGAAAGCGTCTTGACCCCTCGCATCCGCTCCATTCGCATCGCCCGCCGTACTCGCCGAAGTTGACTCGGTTGAACCGGCAGCCTGTGTCGATCGAGCAGCAGCGACTCCAGCATCTCCCAATCCACCTCGACCTCCTCTCCCTCTCCCTCTTCCTCCCGCTAGTCCAACTCTCCCTCGTCCACGCGAAGCTTGTCGAGGCATGAGAGGTACGTCTGCTGAAGCCGCGGTAGATCCAGCTGTTGTTATAGCTTTCTTGCCTTGAGCAGGTCGAACTTGTCGTCCGTCGGCCAAGACTTCGACGGGAGTATCATCGACCGTGATCGAATCTCTTTGCATCAAGACCTTTCCAACGTCCTGTATCATCTTGATCAGTCAGTGATAGGAATCAGATGGGACGCGCAGAAAGAAACTAACCGCAGCGTTCTCGAGCATGACAACTGCCTCGGTTGATCCGACCTCGTAAACGACCTTTTGTACAGTCGCAAACTTCTCGAAAGTCTGTTGAATGATCGCTTCTTCGGTACCGGGAGCTAAACCTCGCACTCGGATCGATCGATTCTCAGTATCGAGTTTTCGTTCAGTCGGCGGATTGTTCCTGGAGACGAGCACACTTATTAGCAGGAGTTCAAGAAAAAAAGAAATCAGAATAGTGTAAGCTCACTTTGCAGTTCCAGTAGCTCGAGATTGAGCGATTGTGACAGCCATTCGTCGTTTCCTCAATTCGTGGTTGTTCAGCGTTAGAGCAGCTTGAGCCGAAGCCTGTGCGGGTTGAAACGGTACATCAGCTCAAGAACGATGAGATGCAGAGTCAGACTCGACGCACCTCTTCTTCATATTCGATGAAAGCGAAACCTTTGCATTCTCCTTTCTCATCCGTCACTAACCTAATTCCCTTGAGAGTACCGAACTGTCACAGGAGGGGCCTATCAGTCGAGTTCATCACGAACGAGCAGAGAGAAAGCAGCTTACAGGTTCGAACACCTTTCTCAACTCATCCTCCTTGACGAATTTCGCCAGTGAAGAAACATAAAGTTCTCGATTGTTTGCACCAGTATCCGTTCTACTCTTCTTACGTGAAGGGTCGGATACGAATACACCGAGTTTGTGTCCTGGTTCGAGTTCGGTACCGTTGAGTTCGAGAGCGGATTGAGCGTGAGCCTTTCGACAAAAGCGAGTCAGCGAGTGGTTCTGATAGAGCAGTAGAGGGAGGGACGCACAGGGTTTGAGAATTGGACATAGCAGAAACGTCGAGTGTTCTTGAATCGTTTACTCGGCCAGCGAGTATCAAAGATTACACCATACTGTGAGCAAGAAAATCCGCAAAGTCAGTTCGACTGACCCCTGACTCGACAGGATCTCGTTGCTCACCTTCTCGAACAACTTCTCAACGGCAGGTTTGTCGAATGATTCAGGGAAGTTGGTAACGTAGAGACAAGATTGCCATGCGATATGAACTTCGATCTCGGATTCGTTGACTCGTTTCTTGTCCTTCGTTTGTGCGGCGAGAACGCTCTCCTGTGAGATGCAAGAATGTTCAGCTCGAGTCTCTTTGCATAGGGAAGAGATTGGATTTACCTTTTCCATGAACTCGAGCATCGCATAAGTCTTTCCATCAATCTCCTTGACTTTACTTTCTCGGATAGCACCGCACTACGATGATCGAGAGGGGTGATATCAGCTGCAGTCGAGGAGCTCGAAAGGAGAAATAGACTCACGTCCTTGAACAGTTTCGCAACGTCCTCCTCAGTCATACTTCCCGAACTGATAGCGAAGACAGTCGAATGCTCTCGATCTCTGATACTCGAGATGGCGATCAGCAAAGGGTTTGAGTACAGAGAGAGAGATCGCAGCTCACCGTTTCGGTTCGTTGGAACCTGCTTGCTGACCATCCATCGCCGGGTTCGAGGCTGGCGCATCAATCCTGACTTTCTTAGCAGCACCGTTCGATTCATCTTGAGGACTTCTTTCTCTCTTCTTTGTCGGATCGGTGGCGTCTCCAGCTTGAACGGCGGAAGCAATGAATGAATCTGCATCCATCGAAGTTGAGGCCTGTGCATTCGAGCTGTATCCAGCGGCGGCAGCGGTAGCAGCAGCTTGTTGTGCTTCCTGTCAATCGATAACCTCAGCGTCAATACATCGTAAGCGACGCGTCGGAGAAGGGAGACTTTACCCTAGCTCTTCGTTTCTCCAACCCTTTCCTCGATCTCTTGACCTTGACCAACGCGAATTGAAGGTCTTCGGCCGTTCCACACTCTCGTTCAAACGTCAACCAAGGTTCGAGTAAGTATTCGGGATAATCGAGTCCTCGAGCCGAGCATCCTTGTACGTAAACTTCGTGAGCGTGTTGATACCTTCCCGCTCGTCTATATCGTTCACGTTCTCAGTCAGCGAGAGTTTAAGAGAAGCAAGAGGGAGGGACGACGCACGTTTCGAAATCAGCTCGAGCGTACCACAAGGCGTAACTCCAAGATTCGACTTTGGTCAACTCTTCCCAAACTTGTCCAGCTTCTTCAATCATTTGGAATCGTTCGTACTGTAGGACAATCTTGTGTCAGTACACTGCTGATTGAGAGGGAGATGGGGAGAGACTCACGACTCGAATGATGAACTTTTCAAGTCGATGTTGTTTATCTCCCTTTTTGTGGACTGTGTCCCATCAAAATACCTCATCAGTCTCTCCCTCTTGCTTTGATAAGGTAAAGTCAGAAGGCTCACTTTGCTTGGTCTTAGCGATTCCTTCCTGCAAAACACCCAAAACGATTCCTACGAGTTCAATATTCGGACCCTCTTCCTCCGACCCTGTGAAACCCTCTCCTCAAGTCAGTTTTCGGGCTCGGGAGCTGATCTGTACGAGGACACTCACCACTCCTATCGATCTCCCTCCGATGGAACGCAGCTCTCGCATGATAAAGTGTCACAACACTATCCATATCCCCCTCAAACAATCTCGTCGCCAACGCTCTCGCGAACAATCCTTCAACCACTTCAGATCCTTGTTCAAGTTTCTCCTGTTCATTCCTCTTACCTCAAACTCAGCGAGAGGGTCAAGTGAATTTGACGAGAGAGAGAGAGCAAACGAACGGCGATACGGAAATAAGTCGCCCATAATTGAGCGTTCGAAGGGTTGAATCGAATCGATTTCTCCCCTACTTGCATCAGGGTAGAATCTTTCTCCGGAATCTTCCACTGCTCGAAATCAGAACCGTGGAAAGAGTTCAGCGATTGAGAGGGAGAGAGGAGGGAGAGAGAGCGAGAGAGTAAGAGAACGTACCTCGAATTCAACGTAGGTTTCCCACAGCTCGTATTCGGAAGGATGATCTTTGATTGCTCTTTCGAGTAAAGCCTTGACGAGTGGAATATCAGGTCTCTTGACTTCCCTCTCCCATGCAATGTAATCTATATAAGCTTGTGCAGAGTAGTTTGCCGTTTTCTGTGAGATCCGTGCGAGTCAAGCAACCAAACAAACATAGATAGGTACGTTGAGAAAGGACGCTCACGAGTTTAGCTTCTTCGATTTCTCGTTCATCAGATCGTTTCGCTGCTGGAGCATAGAGTTTCGCTGCTGCTGGTAAAGATTGATCGTAGTTGTCATTGTCAAACTTGGTGACGAAGCTCGAGTATTCATCGAAAGTTTGTTTGATGTCTGTGGATCGAAGAAAGATAGAACAATTCGGTCAGAAATGGTTTGAAATGGTCCGACGCCTTTGACTCACTGAGATGAGGGACCTTGAGTCGAGCAGTGTAGAGTTCTTCGACAACAACAAGTTGATCCGGGCTGTAAAGAGAAAGGGTGAGACTCAGTCTCGAGCGAAACAAAGATTCGGAAAGAGAAGTATCTACGTTTTCTCAATCTGCTCCGGTCGACTCGTCAGCCGAAACTTGCAAAGGACAAAGTGAAAGTGTACTCACGCTCATTAGGTCAGTCTCGAAGTCCCTCCACACGTTCCAAAGTTTGGTGCTCTGTGATGAAGAAATGAGCGTTCAGTTTCCCTTGGTCTACGGGACTGAAAGCACCGTTCGAACTCACCTCGCTGAGATGTACACTACCAACACCCAGTACTTCCTGACATATATCCCTAACCGCTTCCAACGAGAACACTACTCCCAATAAAGGATCCTCTTGCCCAACTTTCCTCTCCTCGGCTCCTTTCATCTGTTCATCCTCCTCATCCTCCTCTACACTCGGCGGTGGGATCGATAGTCCTTGAGCAGTATAATAATTCGAGATGACCCATTGTGAGAAAGAGATGAGGAGTGTGATAGCTATTTGAGCAAAAGTGGGGAGGTTAGCTTCAGTTTCTGGAATGAAACGAGAAGCATGTTGGGGAAACGTACAAAGGTAATCTCTATTCGCACGCCTATAGAGCTCGATCAAATTCATGTAAGGCTCTACATCCTCCACTGGAGTTGAGGAAGGGAGTAGAAATTTCTTGTCGTCGATCCATTCATTCCATTCCGCTTTTTCAAGTCACTTCCTGAATTAGCTTGGAGTGACAAGGTGGAAGAGAGAGAGAGAGAGAGTGGAGGACTCACCTTCAGATAGAGGGAAATGATCTGCCCAATCAATCCTACCATTCTCTACTTCATCTGCTAATCCTAATTCTTTGGCGAGTTGGATACGCTCAATGTAGAGTTCTCGGTTGAAAGGTTGAGCAGCTAATTGTTCTAGTGCTGTGCTGTATTGTTGGAGAAGCTCATCCGACATGATCGAGTGAAGGGGTAGAGATTAACCCAAAAGTTTAAAGATGAGCGAATCTCGCACTATGAATTTCGCAAAACACTCGTATCTGACATCAGGTCCTCAGCTAACGCGGGATTGGACAACTGACTAGCGAAACCGCTTTCGATGTCTCGCTGCCAAAAGTTGCAAGAGTTTCCGTCCTCATGAATTCTCTTCGTTCGCTCGCTCGCTTGAGGAACCATCTATCTCTGAAGCTCCTCGACCAGCGCACTAGTGGGCGAGGACAGTCATCGACGACACTCCACCGATCAAGGATGCTCACAGTAGAGCGAAATAGAGTTCGAGTACTGAGTGAAAAGTATGTATTCAAATTTTTGCAAATCAAAAGAGAGAGAAGAAAGGGGGGTAAAAAAATGGTTTCATATAACTTCGTTTCCTTCTGCTTCCAACAGCTTCATACAGCCTGTTTGAACAGACTCCTACGACTATGTCTAGAGTGCTTTTCTGTATGGCAAAGTTCAAGCCTTGGTGATGAAGTTGACACCGGCATCGATGTTGCTCTTCAATTGGGGCAAGCACTCATCGAGGAGTTTTTGCTCAGTAGCATCGATGGTTCCAATGTCGTGGATGGTACCGACAGTTCCCTCAGACTACGCGACGTGCGAGAGAGTCAGCTTTACAAACGAAAACGAATAAATTCTTGTAATCACGAAAGAACTTACGGAGAGAGTGACGGGGGAAGAGAAGTAAGTGACACCCTTGTCAGCGTAGAGAGGGGACTCGACTATATAATCACTCTCGATATTATCAGCGACAGATCCGAGGAAAAGAGTGGAAGAAAGGCTTTTTTAACCGTAAGTGCAGATCTTGACGTTCTTCTCACCGTTCATGGCTCGAAGGATAGCATCGGCCCAATCGGCACCAGCTACAAACCCCACACTTCAATCAGTTCCCGATCCCTTTTGATCCTTTCAATAGGATAGATCGACTCACCGTAAGCCATAGAAAGGGTAGCAGATCCCGCTCCATCCTTAGCCTTGACGACTTCATCACCACCGAATTGAATCCTCTTGACCAAAGCGGCGAGTTTCTCTCCACCTTCCGAAACGATCTTCTTTCCTTCGGGGAGTTGGGAGAGGAGGGGAACGATAGTAGGTCCAGAGTGACCTCCAACGACGGGGACGTTGGTGTGAGCAGGGTCGGATCCTGCGATTTTGGAAACAAATTCGGAAGCTCGGACGAGATCGAGAGTGGTTACACCGAAGAGACTACATATGAGGAATTCTCGTCAGGGAGAGAGAGAGGAGGGTAGGGAGAGGAGAGGGAGAGAGACGAACCGCTTGGGGTCGTAGCATCCAGCCTTCTTGAAGACTTCAGCAACGATGGGGACGGTAGAGTTGACAGGGTTGGCAATGACACCAATACGGGCCTTGGGGCAGACCTTGGCGACAGCTTGAGCGAGATCACGAACGATGGAAGCGTTGGACTGCAAGTCTCAGTTTTTCGTCAATTCAACTTCTTGGGAGGGCAAGTGGAGGGAAAGAGCGTACGTTGAAGAGATCGTCACGGGTCATTCCGGGCTTGCGGGGCATACCAGCGGGAATGATAACGAGTTCAGCACCCTCAAGTGCCTTTTCGAGACCGTTGTTCTCGGGAGCGAATCCAACGCACTGTTTAAATATCTCACGAATCGAATTCAGTATCAAGCCTGAAGATCTCTGTCTCTGCCCGCTGTCTAACGCCGCTTTCCTTCTCTGATACTCAACCCTAAAGCTCCCAAGTATTTCACTGGTTCCTTCTGATGCGCCATCCTCTCCGCTCCTCACGCTCGTTCCATATTCCTCCTTCATCTCCACTGAACCCTCGCTGATTGGAAGTACAGAAACGAAAGCAAGACTAACGGTTGAAGGAGTGTTGACGTGAGAAACATCAGCGGCGACACCGGGAGCACCACGGATATCGAACAAGGAGAGACTGTAATCCCGATCTCGGCGCAAATAAGTCTCTCTTTCGGAAAGTATGTGAGATGAGGAAATTCAAGTTTACCGGGTGACGAGACGGTTTTGCTTCAACAACAGACTCATAGGTTGTCCAATTCCACCTAAATTAATCTCACAATTACCTCATCAGCTAACCGGTTCCTCCATCGAAGCGTGAAAGGGAGGAATCGGGAAAGAAAGATTTAGAGAGAGGGAGAAAGGAAACTAACCAGCAGCACCGAGAACTACGGTGTTGACCTCTGAACGAGCAGAGGTCGAGAATGAACGGGCAGTGTTCTTGAGGGCGGAGGAACGGGCGAACATGATTAAGAGGAGAGTGGAGTAGTGGTGAAAGGGAAAGAAGAGAAGGGAAATCGATTTCGAGGTTTTTGGGATGGATCTAATCACTCCGACTCCACGGTACTCGCTTTGAATGGCTCGGAAGGACTACTAGATCCTCTCTGGATGGGCTCTTTAGAAGCGATCGACTCGCCTCGTGATCCCCTCGTTTCCCTCGCAACTTGAAAACGACTTTTCCCGATCGCTTCAATACGCAACGAGTGCGAATGGGGAACAGTGGGAGATATAGTAAGAATCTTCTGAACAGATCGACAGCTCGCTCGGTTCAATCTCAGCGAATCTCATTTCACAAACCGCTGAAAACCGACTTTCTCTTTCTTCAAGGACTTGGTTTCTCTAGCCTCAGCTCCGGCTCCCTGCGGATAAATGCTTTTACGGCAGTTTAGCATAACTCCCGAGACTCGGCTCTCTTGTTCGCGACCATTACCGAACGAACTCCTTGAAACGGAAAACTCAATTCTCTTTATTCGTTCAGTAACACATCCCTCATTTCACTCCCTCTTCCAAGTCTCGCACTTCCTCCTCAATCGACCTGAATACTACCCACGTCGATGATCAGAAGGAGTGGGTGGGAAATAGACATTCGCTTTCACACCGGGTAAAGGAGAAGTAGGAGCGGTCGAGATTGTTTCCCTCGTCGACTCCTCAGTCGTCGCCGATGATCGTCGCGAGTGATTGTTACCAAGGATAGGCGAGTTAGGTACAGGTGGAAGAGGGATCAAAGGTGGAGGTGAAACTGGAGGAGGAAGGAGGAGGGACGAAGAAGATTGCGAGAAAGGTGAGGCGGAACGATTAGGTCTTGTCGAGAGCGGGATCGGTGGAGGAGCAAGGGTGGGGTGGGAGGCGAGTCGTGGTGGAGAAACAGGGAAAGAAGGTCGAAGGAAAGGGAGTGAGAATTCATCTTCGTCTTCTTCGTTGACGGAATCCGACTTCGAGACTTCTTCGACGTCCCTCTCAAACCCTTCGTCACTCCTCCTTCGATCACCGCTCTTTCCTCCACGCTCCACTCGACTCCAGGTACTCTCACTAGCTCTTTCACCAGTCGCTTCACTCAGCTTGTCACTTCGTCTCGATTCTCCTTCATTCCTCGCCGATACATCTTCTCTCAGTTTGCCCCCTCCCAAAAGTGCATCACTCGTCACATGCATCCTTCTCAAGGTCGTCTCCAACCCATCAACTTCTCTTCCTCCGCGACCCATTCCCGCATTCAGGGAGGATATCGAAGCTGCACTTAAAGGTTCAGATTCTCGCCGGCGTAGATATTCGAGCGAGGTGCTCGAAGTGCTGGAAGAGGAGGAACGAGGTGGTAAAGGAGGTAGGGGTTCAATCGGTGAAGGATAAGGGTTCGGAAGCGTTCTAGTCGAAGAAGTGTGAGAACGATTCGAGATACTTTGTTGATGTCTGAGCTGATGCTGTGTCGTAGGGAAAGAAAAAGCTGAAGGCGATGGCGATGGTGATCGACGAAGTGAAGAGGAGGGAGAAGGTCCTGGATTGAGGAGATTCCTTCGTTCTGGTTCTTCTGCTACGACGGGTAATAAAGCTCCTAGTATATCGACTTCCTCATCGTCCAATTTGTAGGGGTCGATATTCCAGGTTCGTTCGGCTCGCCAGGTGACGGGGGAAGGAGGAGTCGTGTGGAAACTCAAGGAAGAAGGTGAAGAAGAATCGCTGTAGCGGAGGGAGGAGGTCGAGCTTGAGGGGGAGAGAGGTGAAGGAAAGGATCGAGAGGGGGATGCGAGTGGAGTAGTAGTTGAGAAGGAGTAAGCTGAGGAGGAAGGTGATCGATTTGGAATTGAGCGAAGTTGCGAAGGAGATTGGCGAACTCGAGGATCTGCTTCGAATACCGCTTGACTCCTGCTAGGAGTTGTCAATCGTTCCTTCTGCTCTCCCTCACTCCGCTTGTCTTTCTTCCTCAACAACCTTGAACTCGATTCACTCTTCATTCAACCAAGTTCCGAATCTGTCTCCTCTTAGCTGCCGTTGGACTTTAGAATAGGCTTGCGATACAGCAGAAACCGATGAAAGGGCTGTGTATATCTAGGACAGTGAACAGAGAGCTTCAGGGCAGAGTTCGTCGCAGTTGATCAAGTCAAGGATGAAGTGAATTGAGGCGACTTTTCGGACTAGTGGGACTGCGTGAGATCGTCAAGGCTGTCGTGAGCTATTGTGGAAGCTTCTGAGAGGCTGCACAGCTCGAGAGGGATCGCGAAGATCGAGCAGGGAAGAGTAGGTGGAAAAAAGCAAGTTTGACTTTCTCTTCATCCAGATGACTTCGCAAAGATCTGGTCCCTCGGGATACGACTTTCTCGTCTATACGAAGAACAGTGAGAGCGATAGAAGCCTCTCACCGGGCACTCTGTGAGATGTTGCGACGAAAGAATGGCAAAGATTCGAACAAATGTCCCAAGTGGTTTGCAAGCTATGTAAGCAGAGAGAGGGAGAGAGGGACAGGAAAGGGTATCAAAGTAAAGCGAGTGTAGTGCTAAAGACAACAGATACAAAATAGACGAAAGCCAGAGAACTAAAAACCGTGCAGAGAACGAAACCTGATTCAATCTAACTCGAGCGTTTCAACCTCCTTCTCTCCTTCTCCCTTCATACCCTTGTGTCTCGCACTCGTCCTTCGAGATTTACTCTTGCCGGTTGAAGAAGGTACTTTATCGTGAACGAGTTGTTCTTGATTCGCTGGAGGAGCTGCGAGTTCTGGAGAGACGGGATTACGAATTTCGATTGAAGAATCAGGTTGACTTTGTTCAGGTGTGAAGGAGCGTCGTTGCTGCTGAGAGGAAGGTGGAGGAGGAGAGGGAGAGCGAGGATTGTTTCGTTTCTTCTTCTTCGGGGGAGGTGATCGTCCACCGTCGCTATCGGCAGAAGGAGGTTCTTCTCGGATACGAGGTCGTAATCGTTCCATCTCTGCATCTTGCTCTTCCTGTGTGTTGCCGACATCTCCCTCTTCTTCACTTGCGTAATCGACGAGACCTCGAGGGGCGAGGGAAGTGGTGACGTGATTCGATTTGGCGGGAGATTGGAGAGTATGTTGCTGAGAGTGGGAAGGAGAAGGACGAGCAGGAGATGAGGCGACAGCTGGAGTGGGAATGGGCAAGAAATCGGCGCTTGTCGGTTGTTGTCCAGAGGAGGAGGAGGAGGGTTTCGGTTGTTGTTGTTGCTGAGAGGAAGAAGATGGCTTCGCAACAGAAGGAGCTGGATCAGCTTGAGGAGGAGGATCGTTGTGTTGTGGTTTCTTCGGTGATCCAGCGAGTGAAGCTTCTGCATCTCCATCGTCGGAATCCTCCAATTCGATAACTTCGGGTGCCTTCTTTTTGCCACGACCTCCTCGAGGTTTCGACGCGACTTTGGCTGCGGTAGCTTGTTGTTGAGCGAGTGCTTGCTCTTGCTCCTTCTCCCTTTCCTTCTCCTTCCTTGCCTCGTTTCCTCCTCCAGCTGCAAGTTCCCTCGCGTCCCTTTCTTCCCTCTTCTTCTCCCTTTGCTTCTTCTCCTCTGCTTCCTTCGCATCCTTCGCTACCTTGATCGGTAGGTACTCCTTCATCAACCCTTCGACCTCTGATCTCATCGTTCTCCTCTTCGCAAGAGCGATCTCTTCATTCCAAGCATCTTCTTTGATCATCGCTTGATCAAGCTTTCGCATCAAGTCTTTCTGAACGGCTCGTTTGCGAGCTATTTCTGGACCTCCTCCGGTAATTCCTTTCTTCGGATGTTGTCGAGCCTGTCGACGCAAATCAGAATCAGCGAAACTCAAAGAAGGGTAGAATATAGAAGGAATAGGGAGACTCACGACGATGTAACGAGTCATATTGGCGGGATCCGAAAGGAACTGTTCAACGAAGTGAAGAATGTAAAGTCCACAGTCACAGAAATTCGGTTGTTGAGGAACCTGTTGCAGAATGTCTTCAGTCAGTGAGGAGCAAGAGAAAGCAGGAGAAGGGAAGAAAGGACTAACCTTGACCGTGATACCTTGAACTTGATCAGCAGCGGTCCATTTCTTGAACTTTTTCGTCTTTGCCTCCATGTCGAGGTACCTCCTGAGTTTCTCAACGACAGCATCGTGTTTTCCACCGAGAGAGTCAAAGGTAAAAATCCAGCATCTGCGAAAACCAATCACAGGATCAGTCGAGATTTCTCGCTCGAAGTGAAAACAAAAAAACAGCGAAACGCACCGATCAGCTTGAGATTCATCCGCTCCGAGTTCTCGAGCTAGATCCACTGCAGAGAGTTCTTCATCGACATCCATCGCTTCGGCGAGAGGAGGAGTAGGTTGTTTGGGTGGAGAAGAAGCACCTTTCGGAGGAGCAGTTGGAGCGCCGATAGGAACGGGAGTTCGAGTGGAAGTGGAAGCTTGAGCAGTTTTGGAGGTTGAAGAGACTCTTTGTTCGATCGATTCGGGAGTGACTTGATCGTTCTCGTCGTCCGAAAGAATCAACGTATCGCCTTGATCATTCGAGGGTCCTCCTCCTTCTACGCTCGCATCGTTCATCGTAACATCACCCTCCCCGCCATCTTCATCAAGTTCATCTTCTTCTCCTTCCTCCTCTCCTCCCATCTCAGTCTTTGCAACTTCTTCTCTCAATTTCGCCTGGATCTGCTCCTCCGATTTCTCTCCCTCCTCAAACTCCATCTCTACATCGTCCTCTTCTCCAGCGTTCGAGTTTGAGTTTGAGGGAGTGCTAACGACGATATCTCCATTCTTCTTCTTGCCTGAGAAGTGTCGACTTGTGATTTCGGCAGTTGATTCTTGGTTCGAGGCGGCGGCGGGAGATCCAGGTTGAGACGAAGAGGAGAGGGTGACCGAGTTTTCGTTTGTTGATGCTGCTGTCGAGGTTCGACCACGTGTAGCTGGAGCTCTCTCAGTCTTTTCGATCGGAAGAGGGTCTTCGTCGGTTGCTGCATCGATGATCCAACGAGGATTAACGATGACAGCAAGATACCAATGAAGACTATCACGATGATGAAAGGGATCATCAGTATCGAAAAGGATTAAGCGAGTAAGGGAGAAAGGTGAGCTTACTGTTCGTTGATAGGGACGATAATGTATTTTTTGTCGAAGAGATCAAACTTTTTAGTCCATTTCTGGACGAGAAAGTACGGTTCACTGCGATCACGCCGAAGGGTGTGAGATCTCATCACCATCTAGGAAGAGGTGAAGACTTACTGTCGTCCAACCTGCTTCGCTTCTGGTGGATTCTTTCCCGATGAGAATTTCTTGTAGAAGAAAGAGTTGAACACGTGCACGACTGGAGCGACCTTTTCGTCGTCAGGTCGCTCCTGATCCTTTCGTTTGACGTCGACCATAGCTTTCCTGTTTCAAGAACACTCGAAACTCGATCAGTAAATGACAGAAGAGCGAGAAGTGAGAGAGGCTGCTTACTTGAGTCCATACTCGATCAGCGTATCATTGAGGAACTCCTCATCATTCAAACGTTTCTTATCACCCCACGTCACCGTAACTGCTCCGGGTTCTCCAATCGGATACTCGAGGACCCTAAAAATTGATGCGGACACAGGTAAGCTTGCAGTCTCAGAAGTAGGAGATCACAGAACGAAGGTAGGTGCTTACACATGATCCGTCGGGTAGGGGTCTTTTTCGGCAGGAGGTCGGTTGATCGGAGCTTTATAAACTGATTTCGTTGGACGACTTGAGCGACGAACTTGAGTATTCGAGGTGTCGTCTTGCTGTGAGTGGACCCAGTCTCCATCTCGATCCTTTGATAACGGAGGTCGTCGATCGGGTTGATTCGGATTCGAGTAGAAGTTCTTTTCAGAGATCGGGGGTGGCTTAGCAGCGCCGAAGCTATTCGTCGAGAGCAAGAAAGGGTACAGTCAGTCAGGCTCAGGTCAATGGGAGGATAGGGGAGTGAGTTGGCAGACTCACGGAAGCGAGAGCTGGAGAGAATTAGTCTTGTCTTTCGATGATCTCGATCCAGTCTTCGACGATGTAGCATTTCCGCGATTCGCAAGTCTGGCGCGCGCAGCGAGTACTTTCGCTTCGGCAAGAGCGTCTTCGTAGCGCACCTCGAAGGGCGAGATTCGATTCGGACTGTGGAATCGCAGAAACCTGGAGTCAATACACGAAGGGTGAGGAGCAAGCGAGTGAGAGCGAGAACGAACCCGAGCAGATGCAAGCAGCTGTCCTTATTCACTTCGTACTTGTGGAAGGAATAGAGTATCTTCTCGAGCGGTGTCGAAGGATCGTGTTTCCACTTCTCAGTATCGGGTATCTTCTCCTTGCTGATAACGTAGAATTCGTTGTACGATCCAACTTCGAGTTCTGCCAGCGACGACGATAAGTCGTTGTCAGCGCTGGTCACCTCGTCGACATGAGAGGAGTGGAGAGCTTGCCTTCGAGAGCGATAGAGCCTGCGAGAGCGGTCAAGATCTTCTTTGCCTTTTCCCTGTGAAGCTTGAACGAGAATCCAACTCTGCACGACTGCTCAGGAAGAGGAAGAAGCATCCATTCGATCGACTGAACGTCTTCCAATTTGAATCCGACCACTTCATCCTCAATCCCTCCACTAGTCCTGCGAGTGATCGTGATCTTCTGTTGCTTGGCGTTCTCATGAGTAGCGAGTTTGAGATGGTGCTTGTCTTCGAGGTAATCGGATGGGATCGCTAGTCGCGCCAGCATGTAGGGTTCAATCGAGAGGTCGATAACTGGTTCAAGATCGGGAGATTTCGCTTTTTTCTTCTTGCTCTTCGATGCAGTACCTTTGATCGAGGTAGTAGGTCGAACAAAGTCGTCGGTTCCGTCCGTTCCAGCACCGTCGATATTCGGAATAGGTCCAGTTCGAGGTTTCGAAGCGCCCTATTACACGAGAGAAATGGGTCAGCGGTGTTTCGTTAAGTCTCATGAGAAAGCTGAGAAGGACACAGCCTCGAGTGAGAAAGAAGGAGAACGTACTCGAGGAGCGAGAGATGATGCTACCGAAGCTTTCTGTTTCCCTTTCCCACTTCCTCCTCTTTCCATCTCCTCATAGAGATCAACCAATCCATGAACTTTCCCTCCTCCTGAACCGCTACCATTCGCCGAACCACCTCTCCTCATCGGTCCCGACACCTCCATCCTGATAGGATCGTCCGAACTAGGATCGTCGATTAGATTCGGTTGAAGATGTCGTCGATTGTTCTTCGGAGGATTTGGTTTCCCAGTAAACGATCCGGGCATCTCCATCTTTAACTCGTCGTCCTCTCCCTCCTCTCCACTTCTTTCAGGACTCGAGATCTCTCCACTCAAAGAGCGCTGTCGCCTCGACTGAGATTGACCCCCTCCCTCCTCGTCGTCATCATCATCACTCGAAAGTGTTACGACCTCCGTTTCTTTCGCTTTCCCTTTCCCTTTCGATGAACCACGAACCTTGAGCTCTTTCGGAGGGGGATCGACTCCGTATCGATAAGGTCGTCCAGACTCTTTAGCTCGATTCTGTAGTTGTTCCGCAACCAATCGAGTAGCATCTTCCTCCTGAGTAAGTTCGTCATCTTGTCGGATGACTCGTGGATGTGTTTTCGGAGGGACTATAGTGCGAATCGAGATCAGCGACTCGTCTTTCCCGAACGAAAGAGAGCAAAGAAAGTGGAACTTTACCTTTCTTCTGTATCGGTGCCATCTGACTCACTACCGATCCCTGACCATTCCTCGCACTACCACCTTTCCCTTTGTGAGCGGTATTCGTAGATGCCGTAGCAGCGCTCATCGCATTCTGAAGGAGATGACTTCCACCTCGTGCATTCCCATTCCCATTTCCTTCTTTCCCTTTCCCCTTCCCCTTCCCATTTGAGCTAGCCTGATGTGTCTGATTATCCTCATCATCACTATCCTCATTGAAACCTTTAGAAACTTTTCCCCCTCCTCCAGCAGTTTTGAAATTCGAAGTGTTTCCTCCCCTCCTGCTGTTATCTCTCCCATATCCACTCTTACTCGTCGAAGCTTGATTCGAGAATGGGCCGAACCGAGCTGAGGGATCTCCAGGTGTTATGAGAGTCGCGTTGCGAGGAGCCATTTCTGAATCTTGATCTTGGTTGTTGGTATCGGGGACTGGTTGATCCCAGAGAGAACCTTTCGCGTTGGGATCGAACCGGGGAGCGGAAGCGGGAGAAGGAGGTCGAGGTCGAGTGGAGTGGTGAGGTCGAGGAGGATACTGATCGCGAGAGTTTGAGCGAGCTAGTGGATGAGAGATGGGTGCAGGAGATTGAGCGTATGAGTGAGGGTGAGGGTGGGAAGGGGGAAGCTGTTGTGGATATTGTTGTGGAAACTGAGGGAGCTGTTGAGCAGAGGGTAGTCGAGATCGAGAAGTAGGTTGAGTTTGAAATCGAGATTGTTGTAACTGCAAATCTCTTTCTTGCTTGTTGGAACTGCTGCCACATTCCACAGTGAGCCGATCAAGCTCCGAGCTGCGAAACAGAAGAGAAGAGAAAGACGCACGGGAAATAAGGAGTTTGACCGTTTGAAGAAGTAGAACTAGCTAGAGGATCTGGGTTCTGTTCCTGTAGGATTTGAAGGAGATTATCGACTACAGCTTGCGTAGAGTGACTCGGATTGTGACCTCCTCCTCCTCTTTCGGGTTCGTGACTGTAGTCGTTCTCGTTTCGGTCGTCGACTCTGCGAGAAGGCTCTCTCGAATGGTCTCGACGGTTTCGATCTTGATTCGAGTACTGAGAGTAGGAAGAAGAGTGTCGACGAGTGTCGTCGGGTCGAGGTTGATTCTGAGAGGACTGAGAATGATTCGGTAGCGATTGTCGAGGTTTCTGTCGATTCTTCGCTTCGACACTGAGACGGTATTGCTCAGCTTGACTGATTTCGGAGTGAACAGGAGGCTGATGGTGATCTTTCCAAGCTCGAGGGCCTTTCGGTGGAGGAGCTGAAGCGCTGTGGTGGACCTGAATCGGTCTGTTGACCCTTAACGAAGAATTCGGAGGAGCTGGAGCGTTTCGGGTCTCTTCGCGTTGGTTCCTCGATTCGAACTGTTTCGGTTTGACGCGAGCCGGACCTGGACCTCCTCTCGAGTGCGTGACTCCAGGTAGAGAGAACGGTTTGAATCCGGGTTGGAGTCCTTGATTCTGAGATCGCTGATTCGAATTCGAGTCTCCACCGAGATTGTGTTGCTGCTGTCTCGAAGAAGAAGTAGCTTGAGGAGTCGAGTGGTTCGGATAAGAGTTGAGAGGTTGAGGTAGTGAAGTTGATTGAGGTTCAGGTTCAGGACTTCTCAGATCAAGCGTTTCCGACTGTGTTCTGTTCTGTATTCCTCTCATATACCACTGGTCAGCTCCAACGCGTCTCCAAGGAGAGGAGGAAAGGGAAAGAGGGAACTGACTTGAGTTGATTGAGATTGAGATGATTCTCTGTAGCGCTCGAATTCTTCCTGTTGTCTTCGTACAATGTCTGCTGACTGCATACAAAGTACCTTCTTGGCAGGAGCTCGTAGATAGAGGGCGAGAGAGCGGGAAGGACAACTTGAACTTGAAGGTTCGCTGCTTCCTCCTAGGTTGACAGGCTGATCACTTTGAGGTTGCTAGAGGTGTTCGAGAGTATGGCGAGGCGTACTGAACCCGTTTGAAGGGGGAACAGCGAGAAGTTGAGGGAGAAATTGGTTCCCGCTCTCTTCAACTCGAAATTTCGCAAGTCCAAAAAATGTTGACAGAAATCTCACGAATTCGCACACGAGGAGCGCTCTGGATAAGGGCAGTATCGATAATGTTCGCATTTCAAAGCGTCTCGACCCTCTGAGAAGAAAGATATACAAGTTTTCGCTTGCTTTCGCAAAGAATCTCGCACTCGGCTTGCTCGAGTCGCTCGAGTCCTTTGAGCTTGATACTCGCGGCTCTGCAGAGAAGCGCAGGAAAGAGCGTCGAAAAAGCTCGAAGAGCTATATATATTCCCATGATGATGAAACGACAAAGAAGTTTGAAAAAAAGAAACGGCAGAACATTGCTTCTTCGTCCCTCTTGTCTGCCCTTTCCTGTCGTCCCGTCGACATCTAGCACATGGCTTGTCGCTATTACTTGCGTGGGACCTCGTAGCGAGCATGAGACAAGCTCTCGCGAAGACCTCCTGCGTTTGAGAGGGATTCGTCGGGATCCGAAATGGTGAGTGCGGTTCCTGAGCATTGACGACTTATGAATGGGAGAGTGAGTGCAAGGGAAGATGTACGGAAAGGAGTGGAATGACTAGTCTGTGGGGACCCGCGTTGGTCTAGTTCAGCTCGATGTGCGAAAGTAGAGAAACTGAAACACCCACTTTTCGTAACCAACCGGTCGGATCCGGCGAGATAGTAGCTTGAGGTTTGATGTACGTATCTATCCGCGATTGGTGTAGTTGCCTGAACCTGAACTTGAGGTGTTCCGATCCGATCGACTGTTACGGGATTCTGAGTTCGAGATATTGGAGAGATTGGTGAACCTTTAAACACATCACTCAGTGACTAATTACTCTCGTCAGCTCGAAAGTGGAGAGAGGAAAGGAGTGAGAGAAGGGGGACGAACGGAAGCGTGTTTCCCGTAATCGGTGGTCAAACGAGCGCGAGTGATCTCGGCACCTCCTGTAAGATCATTGACCTCATCCAAGTCAGGAGGGCATGACAAGAGTGAGAGAGTAACTCACGTGTATGAGAAGCGAGTAAGGAGGAGACGTAGAATTTCGGAAGGATCATTGCGAAAGCCTGTGAGCCAATGATCCGAGAAGTCAGTCAAAGCTTGCTAGCTGAGAATGACGAGCGACCTAGACTCACCAGCCATAGTCCACTCTGACCTCCCTCGCTGTTCCAAGCGAGCAAGAATGATAAAGAAAGAATCGAACAAATCGTAGCGAGGAGATTCGTCTGAGTAAGCTCTCGCCTGATTCAGTCTTCGATCGGTAGACTGAACATTGGAGGAGTTGCTCACCTCGACGATCAACCTTGAACTTACTTCCACGATCGTCTCTGATCTGACCGCGAATCTAGGAGATCTAGCGTCGACGAGACTCGCAATCGAAATTATGAGATTCTGCGACTAGCAACAAACCTTAGCTCATCACGGCGAAAAGCTGAGGAAGGGAAATAAACGCACACATATGACGGTACAGACGAGGTCAGAAAGAGTTTGCCAGCCTAGATCTTGATGAACGCTCATCAAGAAGAGAGGGACTAGAGAATGAACGCTTGTGTAAATGGCGACGATTTCGAGAGATGTATATTCTCGCACGATGTCGACACGATTAGATTTGACATCGTCGTGAGATAGCAAGGAGAACATACCTAGTTGTGCTGATGCGAAGAGAGCGATTGAGCTAACCAATCCGACTCGAAGTGGGTAGGAGTAGCGCGTTGAGAGTTTGAATGCGTAATACAACAGAACGATCTGTACGACTCTTCCAACGCAAGATCAGCGAGGATACATGATCAAGCGATACGGTGTCGAAGGTACGCACGAATCCGATCGAAACGAGGAATCCAATATGAGCTGAGAAAGCCCTGCGAAGTGGACGAACACGATTAGTCAGCTTTTGCGTGACTGATCATGACGTCAAACTCACCAACTCCCTCTCACCAGCGCATTCACCTCCCCAAATCCCTCGATCAGTTGCTCATAAACAGCCCAACACAAAATTCCAGTATGAGCCGCACTCGCCATCGTCAGGAACGATACCTGTCCGCTTTTTAACGTCCTCAGCATTCGATCTATTGTCGTCTACTGAAAGGAGAGAGAGAACGTACAGATGATTTCCATTTCCAACTATCAAGAGTTGTTGAGAAATACGAATGATTCAAATGAACGCATGAGGAAGTTAGATAGACCGAGAAGTCGAGTGAGATCAAGAGTGGAACAACTCTGTATCATCCTTCCTTGACCTCCATATCAGCTACGGAGAGTAGAGATGGAAAGAGAGAGAGAAGGAACGTACGTTTATGAAGCAGAGAGTGAATCCATCTCTCTTCTTCTTCTTGAAGGTCTAAAACGAGTGTGATACAACGCAGGCCAGCTGCTGATACTAATCGAATGTCGAGAATAGCGAAGAGTAGGAGGACAGAGAGAGACGGACGCTCTCTTTTCGAGTTTGTTTGTCGTTCGTGTTCGAGAGGACGAATCCGAAGGGGGAACGCAAATTGGGAGGTCGGTCGCTAGGGCATCTGCAGAGAGAGAGCTGTGTGAGAAGGGTAGGAGTGAGTGGAGGTGAAGGGGAAATGAGAAGAGAGGGGAAGAGAGAAAGAAGGGAAAGCTCACTAATTTTCGCAAAACCAAAAATGAACGAGTCTCTTTTCCGATGCCGACGTCTCCTCGTGTAGACCGCAGAGAGTGGTCAGGAGCGACGATGGTATGCAGAGGAAGAGAAAGAGATAGCGACGGCGAGGAGAGCAGGAAAGGAGAGGAAAATAGAATCGCAAAGAGTATGCGAAGGGGAAGAGTTTTTGATATGCAGTAGTGTGCAAGAGGAGTGCTACAAAAGAGAAAAGGGGTATAGTATACAATCATTAGTAGGGTGAATGGAATGGTGTGTGTAGAGTAAGGGTAGGAAATAAAATCTAATCATTCTATCGTTTCTATAAATCATTTCTTTCCCTCTTCCTTTGCAGCCTCGACCACTTTCTCCGTTTCTCCCTTCCCGTCCCTCTTTCTTCCTTGCTTCAACCTCTCCTCTGACTGCCCAACTGCTCTCTCGAGCTCTTTTCGTTCTTCATCATCCATCTTGAATTCTTCGACCAACTTGCCAACTTGTTTGTTCGATAACAGGAGGATCGATTCGGTGTGGTCGTGAGGGAGGGGAGAGTAGATCTTGTCGAGTGCGGAGGAGGGTTGGAGGGAGAGATTCGAGGAGGGTGAAGAGAGGAGTGAGAGGAGGTAGGAAGAGGATTTCCATGCTGTACACGAAATCATTCAATCAGCACACCTGAAGAGAGTGATGAGTGAGGGAGACAAAGCGTACCTCGCCAGTGAGACCATGCTCGCCAGAGAACGTAGAATAAGGGGAAACTGATTCGAACCCAGATCGATCAGTTCCGAAACTTTCGAAGGGGACTCATCAACTTGAATTCGACTCACTTTGGTACGATCGGTAGTAGAGCGAAAGGAGTAGTGAAAGGAGCCAATCTGTAGTTACCGCAACAAACCCGAATCGTCAATTCAGTCGAAAACTGCGACGATTCCGAAGTAGAGGATGAACCTACATTAAACATTTCCACATTGCTTTCCTATGATGTGGTTCCCTATGTTGTAATTGACCCTTCAACGACTCGATCAACTCCTCAGATTTCAACAGACTCTCAGGAAAGATCAATTCGACCTGTTTACACCGCCCGACCGCACCTTCATCAGTCGCTAAACTTCGGCTTTTCACACACAGAGAGGAAAAGGCGTACGGGTTCATGCATTGCTTTTGGAGCGGGAGCGGTAGAAGTTGAAGTAGAAGGAGCGATGGTTCGTTTCCAAGGTTTAGGAGCGAGGGTCGTATCAATCGCTTTCAATGCCCATTCTTCATACTCTATCTTGTCCATCATTCTCTCTCCGAAATCCTACATGACTCGCACTTGTCAGTTTTATGCGATCTAGAGGGGAAAGAATGGAGAGAGAGAGATTTAATGAGAATTACGTAGGATCTTTTTTTCCAACCTCCTTCTTTACCTTTACCTAAACCACTCCACATATCTGCTGCTTTATCCGTCGCTTTCGTCAACAAGGGTAGTTTGGGAGCTTCATTGGAAGAAGTTGAAGAGGAGGCGGTGTTGGGAGGAGGAAGAGTTGAACGAGTTCGAGAAGCGTGTAGGTAGAACAAAGGAGGATGAGAAGGAGAGGATCGAGATAAAGGTAAAGCGAATAGCTTGAGGAGCGAGGGAGAGGTAGCTCTCATCGTTGTCAAAGTGAAGGAGAGAAGGATAAGCGAGTTGCCCGCTTTGGAGGATTTTGATGAAAGTTTTTCTCTCTTCCTCCTCCTCCTCCCTCCCACCACGATCAATTTCTACCAATTTACAACCACGGATCATAGTTAGTTCAAGATGGATAACATTCCAGTTGGTAAGTCTACCCTCCTCCTTCCCTCGCTGTCTTAGTTATTATTTGTTGATCACTCTCTTTCCCTTCTCCTCCTCCCTCCCATCTCGCTTGCATTCAATCGACTCCACCTCGACTATGAACTGAATAGATTCACCTTCAGGATATCACAATCCTTCAATTCAACATCACCCTCAACAACAACAGCAACAACAGGGAGGAGGAGGGTTACACTTCGATTCTAATTTGAAAGATATTCCTCAAGAATTAGCAAACCAACAACAACAAGCTGTCGATGTAACTTGACTCTCTCACTAGGCTTATCTACTCCCTTTAGCTAACCCTTCCCTCGCTCTCTCCATTTCATAGCCATCTCTTCAAAACAACGGTGCATCTTCATCCTCAAACAACAACAACACCTTCGGAGCAGCCGCCAACAACCTCAACGTTTACCCATCCGTCCTCGCCCCTGCTCCAACCCCACACCATTTCTCTCCAGCTCCCGGAATCCCTCCCAACGCAGCACCTCAATCTATGCCTCCTTTACAACCGGCTCAAGTAGTAGGTCCCGATGGATCCCTTCAACCACCACCACCGAAACGTCCTCGAGGTAGACCTCGTAAAGTTCCTGGAGTAGATAGTAGACCTCGACCTCAACCGAATCCGGATGGTACTCCGAGGGGGAGGGGGAGACCAAAAGGATCTAGAGGGAGGGGGAGACCGAGAGGGAGTAAAACAGTCAATCGGGGTGGCAAGAGAGGGAGAGAGTCAAGTGATGAGGACGATCAGGTTAGTTTGGAGGAGAGTAGTGAGGAGGAAAAAGAGGATAAGGACGTTGATTTGAATGAAGAGGTAGATGATGATGTACGTTTTCACTTCGGTCGAGAGCATTGGCCCTATTGAGCTGACTCTGTCGGGAGGCGTTTCCGTACAGTTCGGGCCAGAGGGTAAAGTTGGAGCAACTACGAAATTCGGAAGGAAGATTTCGAAACCTAAATCATTCGTTCCTACCACCAAAGCTACGAGTAGGTTGTCATGCTGTCTCATCCACCTCACTCGTTCGAGAACTGATGTAACGGCTTGTGATGACCGACAGTTACACGAAAGAAACGACAATCGGTTGCAAACTTTGAAGCGAACCTTATGTGTGAAGTATGTCATCTCGGACACTCACCTCCCGGTAACGCACTCGTAATTTGTGACGCCTGTTCGAAAGGATGGCATCAACTCTGCGCACTCCCAATCATCACGAACGAAATCGTTTCGAGTGATTTACCTTTCTACTGTTCTGAATGCGACAAGAAATTGAGCGAGATGAAGAAGGAAGAGGATGTCAATGTTGGAGAAGGGTGGACTACTGGAGTTGGGGAAGATAAGGGAGAGGAAAGAAAGGAGGGTTTACCTGTACCACCTTCTACAGAGGAGGTCGAGGGAGGGGAAGAGGAGGGAGAGAAGAAAGAGGAACAGGAGAAGACGGAGGAAGAAAAGGAGAAGTCGAGGGAGGAAGAGAAGATGAAACCTTATTCGGAAGGATTGAAGAAGGAATGGTTGTTGGGATTACCGGTTAATACTCTAGTTGGTTACATTCTCAGTATCGAAAAGAGTAAGCACAACCCCCCTCTTCTCTCTCCATACTCCTCGAGCTGACACAGCGATTTGCTCGCACAGAATTCGCTTCTTCGACCGATTCACCCGAAAACGGTTTACCCATCTGGCCCAAAGATCTCGCGACCCTCCTTCTCGACGCCAAGAACGCTCGTATCGCTGAAGCACTCGAACGGGAGCGGAAACTCGAAGAAGAAGCGGAAGCTCGAGCTGCTGCCGAGACTCCCGGAGGAGGAGGAACTGAAACGAATTCAGAAGCTGGAACTCCAATGAGTTTCGATGGAGCTGGAGAAGGATCGGGAGGGGCTAGAACTGCGGCTAGTAAGAGAATGCAAAGTGAACGTGAAGCTAGGGAAGCGGCTCAAGCTGCCGTACAACTCACGAAAGATCAACAACAACAACAACAACAATCTCAAGCTCAGCATCAATCTCGACCTGTTCAACAACAACAACAACAACAAGCTCCTTTGGCTCCTTATCAAAGACCTTCAATTCCTATGGCTTCTGCACTCGGAGGAGGAGGAGGAGGAGCGGGTGATATTCAAGTTGGTTCAAACGGTCTCCCTCCCCAACAATCTCAACAACAACAACAACAACATCATCTCTCTCACCCTCAATCCCAATCCTCTCGTTACGCAGCGTTCAACCCTTCCTCTTACCAACCTCAACAATCTCCTTACGCTCCTCAAGCTCAAGGGTTCACTTCGAACCCGAACCCGAACATGTATGCGAATTCGGGTGCTTATCAACAGGGTGCGGGAGCGTACAGTGTGAATAACTTGTATGCTCAAATGGGAGCGGGTCAAGGTTATCCCGGAGTTGGAGGAGGAGGAGGAGGAGGAGCGAATGGAGGATATAACCCGAATGGATTGGGGAGGAGTCAGGGAGGTCAAGGTTAATAGATGAACTCTGGTCTGAATGATGATGGGTTTACGCTGTACGAAACGGGGGAACGATGTGATTTGATTTTTCGCTTGATTTCCTCTCTGCTAATATTCTCCCCCTTCTCCTCTTCCCCCCCTCTCAACTCCTCCTTTTTTGTATCGCCTCTCCTTGCCCCCTCATTCCTCTCTCTCCTACTTTCTCCCCCATTGTGTGTTTCTGTTCCCTCTCTCTCTCTCTATTTCTTCCAAAACGTCCAAAATTTGTCTTCTCTCCTTTTCATTTCTTTCTCTCTCTCTTTTTTTTTTCGGTGTCATTTGCTCGCTCTTTGGGAATACATAGTCTTGTTTTCAATCTAATCGTCTCTGCCAACGAGACGTCAGCATTGGAAGAGAGGCAAAGTAGGTTTCACTCGTTCATTTTTGGTTTTGCGAAATTAGTGAGCTTTTCCCTTTTTTCTCTCTTCCCCTCTCTTCTCATTTCCCCTTCACCTCGACTCACTCCTACCTTTCTCTCACAGCTATCTCTTTCTACGATGCCCCAGCGACCGATCTTTCAATTAGCGTTCCCCCCTTTCAGATTCCGCTCAGTCCTCTCGAACACGAACGACAAACAAACTTGAAAGGAGAGCGTCCGTCTCTCTTTCTTTCCTACTCTTCACTATTCTCGACACTCATCTAGTATCAGCAGCTGGTCTGCGTTGTATCACACTCGTTTTACACCTTCAAGAAGAAGAGAGATGAATTCGATTTCTGCCTCTTCAACGTACGTCTCGCTTTACCTCGCATCTCTACTCTCCTTAGACTGATGCAGCTGACTCGACTCGTACAGATTTGGTCCACTTTTGATCTCTCTCTACCTCTCGATCTATCTAACTTCTTCATGCGTTCATTTGAATTATTCGTATTTTTCGACAACTCAAGAAAGTTGGAAATGGAAACTATCCGTACGTCCTCCCTCTCCTCTCAGCAGACGACGTTGGATCGAATGCTGATGTGGAACCGGAAGCTGTACAGATATCCTTTATTACGTTGGCGAGTACGGCTCATACTGGAATTTTGTGTTGGGCTGTTTATGAGCATTTAATCGAGGGATTCGGAGAGATGAAGAGCATGGAGAAGGTTACTTGGTGCGTCTCGACATCGCAATTAGTCATCTGAAAGCTGATTGATTTCGTTTGTCGGGTCGCAGGGCTTTTTCAGCTCATATTGAATTCCTCGTTTCAATCGGATTCGTACGTCTCCCTTCGCATGAGACATGTCGAGAAGTATTGCTCATGTGCTCGAGATCATGGTACAGATCGTTCAGCTGTACTATGCGTTCAAACTCTCATCGCTCTACTCCTCCCGCCTTCGAATCGGATTAGTGAGCTCAATCGCTCTTTTCGCATCAGCACAACTCGGTACGTTCTCCCTCTACTACACAGCTACGGTACGTATCTGATTTGGAGTGGCAACGCACAGCTTTCGGAATCGTTGCCATCTACACGAGCGTTCATTCTTCCGTTTTACTCTTCGCAATGAACGTTCATCAAGATCTAGGCTGGCAAACTATTTCTTACCTTGTCTGTACCGTCATCTGCGTGAGTCAATCGTTTCAGTTAGCCTCTCGAGCGAGAACGAGCTAAATTGAACGTTCGCCCACAGAATTTCATTATTTCGATTGCGAGTTTAGTCGACGCTAGAAGTCCTAGATTCGCGGTCAGATCAGAGACTATCTTGGAAGTAGCTTCGAGATTGATCGTCGAGGTGAGTAATCCTTCCTTGGTCAGTCAACCAATCACAGGCTGAGATCGATGTAAGGTTCCTCAGACGAATCTTCTCACTACGATTTGTTCGATTCTTTCTTTATCGTTTTTACTCGCTTGGAACAACGAGGGACGACAGAGTGGAATATGGATGGTGAGTACAGCTGCTCTTCAGTCTTAGCTCGCAAAGCTCCAACTGAAGCTAGATCGACTACTCACAGGCTTTCGCAATGATCCTTCCGAAACTCTACGTCTTCTCCTTACTTGCTTCTCATACACGTGAGTTACTCTCTCACTCATGTCATGCCCTCCTGACTTGGATGAGGTCAATGATCTCACAGGAGGTGCCGAGATCACTCGAGCTCGTTTGACCACCGATTACGGGAAACATGCTTCGGTCCGTCCCGTCTCCCTCACTCCCTCTTCACTCTCTCTACTAGCAAGCTGACAAGTAGCTTCAGTCACTGAGTGACATGTTTAAAGGTTCACCGATCTCTCCAATTTCACGCTCACAGAATCCCATAACAATCGATCGGATCGGAACACCTCTGAGCTCGACGAAGACACCAATAGCCGATCGATATGCTCAGCAATCTCCAGCTGTCACCTCACCGGAATCTCCTGGTTGGTTAAGAAGAGTGAGTGATCGAGATTCTCTACTTTCGAGACGCAGGAAGCTCAAGTACGGGCTTCGATCTCTCACAGACTATTCAACCCTCTCCCCTTCCTTCTCATTCAACTAACCTCGCTCCTCCGCTCCCTTCATTCACTCGTCAATCCTCAGCAACCGCACTCTCCATCTCAGATTACGGAGAATTCCTCGCCCCTTCCTCCGGAGAAGGCCACGAAGAAGACTTACACTACTCCTCTTCCGAAGACGAGAAGAATAATAATAAAGAAGAAGGGTTCTCTACATCTATCGAAGTGACCTTGAGTCCGAGACGAACTACTTTCAACGAGACCCTATTGAGGGAGGAAGGGAAGGTTGTTAGGTTGGATGGGATTGGGATGGGAGGTATGGGGAGGAGTGGAGTTAGTTATGGTTATCTATAGAGATCTCGTTTTGCTGTGTGGGGGAAAGTTAAGAGGTTGTTGAGGAGAAAGTAGTGGCTTTCGTCGAGATCCGACCTGAGGTTGCGAAAAAGCGAGAGAAATGAGAGATTTCCAATCTATTTCTTTCAGCGCTTGTCGGAGAGCTCAAGAAGAGTTTTCATAGCTTCATCAGACCATGCAAAGCAGGCGAGTCCAAAGCGAAAGAGAGTAACACCCTTCGGAGTTTGAAGGAGGTTCCCCCCTCTTTTCCTTCTCGTCCACCCCTCACAATCTCTCGATCAATACCTAGAGTGATGCTGTCTCTAGAAGCAGTTACCTCACCTCGACGGTCTAGCCGGAATCAACACAAGACTCGGCCCCTCCCTTCTTCTTCCTCTTGCTCATCAACCTCCCTGACTCCTCCTTCACAACACTCTCAAGACCGCAAAGGGAAGTCTAAAGCCCTTCCACAACATTCAGAGGATATAGTAGAGCTATCTGTAGCGAGTAAGAGGCGTCAAGGGAAGAGAGGGACGAGATGGGAAACAGACAGGACAGATAAGGAAAGTATAGTTGAATCTATGCAGCAACGAGGACGAGGAGAAGGATCTACACCACGACGGTTGAATCAACATACTCAACAATGCAAGTCCTACTACTCCCTCTTTGAGCGTGTTGTGATTCAAGTCGGCTGACTCTCTCTCTCTCCTCGAATTACTCACAGCCAATTCTAATTTACCTCACTTACTATCCCACTTGTCCCTCTCCAACCCTTTCCAAACACCTTACGCTTCTACTTCAACCTTTGTTTTCCCCACTCTCGAATCCTCCCTTCTCACCCTCGAACTCCCTCCTCTTCCCACTTCAAAACGTCCTCCTCCTCCTTTTCCTCTTCCCCTCGCCTCGAGATGTAAGAAACGTAAACTCTTACACTCATTCATTCGTTCGCCTCTACTCTTATCCCCCGCTCCCTCGACTCGTTCTCGTTCAAGTTCAAGTTCAGGAGCGATCCCGAAATGGTGGGCATCAATATCGAATTGTTCTGGGGAATCGAAACCCTCTCGTTTCTCACCGTCCGAAGAATCCTGGATAACTTGTCCTACCCTCTCCGACAACTGGCTCACCTCGACCTCCCCTTCTTCTTCCTCCCCTCAAACTTTCCTCACAATTCGTCAACGATCCCTCCTCCTCCCTGTCTCGTCAGATCGACCTCTCCTCTCTCAGTCGATCTCTGCACCCTCAATCTTACTCCCTCCCCAACCACCTCCCACACCATCATCCAATTCGGAAGAAATTCCAATCAGTGGTCCAGCATTAAAGAAATTGTTATTAATGAGTTTGAGAAACAAATGGACTAGTGAAGGAGGACCTACATCAGCTGGTGAAGCCGCATTACGCTTCAAAAAGTAAATATGATCCCTCTTTCCCTCTTCCCTCTCTTTTATTTCGAGAACTGATTTTCTGAATTGGTGCGGTACTAGGTGGGTTTTATGGAATCATTGGAGAATTTCTTCTTCGATAACCGAAATCGATCCCTCTTCATCTTCCTCTGATTATATCCTCGATGATCTCGATTCCAACCTTCCCTTTTCCTCCTCCGATTCGAAAGCAGAAGCAGAAGAAGATTCGGACAATAACAATGAGGACTCTATGGTACCTTCTTCTTATTTCACGACTATCACGACCGACGACGAAGGATCCGAATTCATTTACGAAGGAGAGAAAGGAGGTGGAGATTGTTGGTTTACTAAAACTGGTCAAATGGTTTTCGCTACACCTTCTTCATCATCCAGCTCCTCGAACTCCTCGAATACGATAAAGGAAGGGAGTTTATTACCGACTCCTCCACCGGGAAGCCCAAAAGAGAAGAAGGAGGGAAGGAAAGGGAGACCGGGTTTGAGGAGGAGTGAAACGGTTCCTACTAATTTACCGGGTAGGAGTCTTTGTGTGTGATGAATCGGGGATAGAGGTGTGGGGACTGGAGACTGGAAGAGAAAAGGGGTTGTATGGTAAAACGTCGTTTTTGTATCGCTCTATTCTGGTTTTCTTTTGGTTTGAGTCCTTTATGTTCACTTTTGTCGTTGTTTCAGTTTCTCCAAGGGCTCATGATAAGGTTTGATAGTTATCTTGTTGCAATATTTCTTCTGTTATATTACGTGAACCGAAGAAGCTACGCTGTGTCTAGTAGTGGACAAAATGCCTTTGTCGTGAGTGTGTTGGATTCGTTTGCGATTCTTTCCAAGCTGAGTCTATTCGCTCTAGCTTGTAACTTTGGAGGGATGCGCATCTGTGAGCACCAATACAACAAAACAACGTTTAGAGCAAGATCAGTGAACGGTTGTTCGAGGGCTAGACTCACGTTATTCCTCTCCTGTTCCCTTTTCTCTTTCTCCCTCGCCTCCCTCATCCATTCCTTCCATTCCTCTCCCCATCCTCCCTTCCTCTTACCCAATCTCCTTTCGAAGCCTTCCTCTTCTTTCATCATCTCCACGTACTCCTTTGCTTTCTCCAATAAATCATACCGTTTCTGACTTTTCCTCCTTCGGTTGAAAATCATCATACTAGTTTGAATAGGTTGGGGTTTCACCCTCAACATTGGGGGAGCGAATTGAGTTGAGTGTAGAGTTGAGGGGCGAGGTTTCGGAGCTTGAGGAGGGGAGTGAGGCTTGAGATTGGGAGGAAGAGGAGGATGAGATGGAAGAGAACGGAGGGAAATGAGGTGGGAAGCTAATTCTTTCGTTCGTGAGAGGTGAAGAGATGAATCAAGACTTGATTCGAGTTGATACAATAGCTAGATCAGCGAGAGAGAGTGTTCAGTCTAGCTTGCGAAAGAGAGAGAGAATGAGAAAGAACTCACTTGTTCAGCTTGAATCCATTTCCTTTTGATCTTTTCGATATTCCCTAACTTCCTATTCCTCTTGAAGTTGTCTCTGATGTAAGAGTGTAGGATTTGACGTTGATTGAGAGGGAGAGGGAGTGAAGAAGTTGCGAAAAGGAGTGGTCGATATAATGACCACAGAGTTGGAATTCGATGCAAGGGTGATTCAAGGAGTGGATGCATAGAGTATTCGAGTACTTGGATGGTCGATTAGAGTACAAGTGAGAGGTAGGAAAGAGAGTTTAAATCGGTTCATCTCTTTCAACTTCTCCCACTTCACTACCACGACATATCGCTCAGCTAAGCGCAGTAGAATCAGCAGTAACCTCACAAGAGTACATAAAAAGCAGAGAACAGAACTCGAAAGCTCTCGTCGCTGTTTTCCACCTCTTTCTTCTCTTCATCAAGTTGAACGATCAACAACTCGCTAAACTCGACAAGCAGTGGTGGAAGGAGTATAATAGACTTGATACGAGGGTCAGTGTACGTCTGCGCTTGTCTCAAGCTATCTAGGAAGCACTTATAACCAGATTGTTTCCTCAGATTCGACTTTCCTCCCTCTCTCCCCCTTCCTCTACTTTGCTCGCCACTGCCCTATCCTACTTTCACACCTCACGACCCGATAGAACACCCTCAATATGTCGATCCCCGACTACTCCCCAGAAACGAACGACATTCTCGCCCTCTTGAACGATCAACCCGAATCTACCTCTCAACTCCCCTCTTCCTCCTCCTCTTCCACGAACCCCAAACTCTCCCTCGACACTTCTTCCTCTCGACCCATGAACTTTTCCTCCGCATTCTCCCAAAACTCTCGTCCCAAACGTAGTGCAGCGATTGCAGCCTCTCAAAACCTCGCTTTGCAAGCCCAAACTGCTCAACACTACAACGACAACAACAACACTTTCGACGACTACTCTTTCCTCTCGAACGGTGGTGCAGAAGCTGGACCTGGACCGAATTCGATCGCAGCCGCAGTAGCTCGAAACGGGATTCAAGGAGATTACAATGTCAATGATCCATATCGCTTACCTGAACCACCTGGAGCGAACGATGAGATGTATGCTGCGTTGTTGAGAAGTGGTGCGAGTAATTTGGATGAATTGGTTGAACAAGAGGGAGGAGGAGGAAGAGGCGGGAAGAGAATGAAAGGAAAAAAGGGAGAGGAAGGTGAAGTTGAACCGGTCAAGAGGGGTAGAGGAAGACCTAGAAAAGATGGGAAACCTGTTGGAACTCCTAGAACTCCACCACCGCCGAAAAAGAGGGGAAGACCTCCGAGGAAAGAAACAACGCAACCTCGAAACACGACGACGAAAGGGAAACGAAAGGCTGCAGAAGACGGATATGATCTCGAATTACCTACGCCTCCAGCTCAGTATCAAGCACTATCAGGAGGAGAGAGTTATTTCCCAGATCTCGGAGCAGTTCCTCAATTATCTCCCTCGAATCAAGACTCGGACTCTGGATCCAGCTCGAATGCGAGTGGAAGCCAAAGTGGAGGAGGGAGCGAAAGAGGTGAAAAGGAGGAAAAGAGGAAACGAAAGAAGAAACGAAACAAGAAAGGAGATCCACCTTTGATCCCTCGTATTTTCCGTCAAGCCCGATTGATTCGAGAGGACGAACCCTTACTCGACTTGGAGGTACACGAGTCAGAGGAGAAGGAAATGGAGGAGGTGGAGGAATTAACAGAGGAACAGAAAGATGAGATTAGGAGAGCTATGAATCCGTTGAGTCTTCTCTCTTTCTCTCTCTCTCTTTCGTTACCATTCGCTGACTCTCCTCGGATGGTTGATAGTACTTTCGCTACAAAGCTACTTCAAGCGTTGGAAGAACATTCAGAGTATTATGATAGAGCTTACAGGGCTTTGCATGAGGAGTTGCTCGCTACTCAGATCGAGGAGAGTTTGTTGCAACATGTCAAAGAAGTCGTACTCGTGAGTCGTCACTCTCGTCATGGCGCTCATCAGTCGCTGACGTGTAGTGATGTCTCGACTCACAGAAACGCAGGGAAAGGATTCGAGGGGAACAGGCAGGGAGGGAAATGAGAGAAGAAGAGGAAGATGAGGACAACGCTTAGATGAGGACTGAGTAGGCCTGTGCAGAGACTATACCGTCGTATCTAGCAACCATCAACGATGTGCAGGAACGGACGTGAGCGTTATCGACTTCAAGGAGAAGTTCGATCGAATATGTATTTTCATCGACTCGCTAAGATCACTCGGAAACAATGCTTAGCGCGTGGTCTGTGACTCACAGCGTATTGACTATCAGTAGGGTAAGGCAAGCAAAGGCGTGAGTCGGAGGTTGCGAAGTTTCCGAGAGCCTGGCGGATTCCAAAGTGTTTCTTCAAAGTCGACTCTTCCTCTTTCTTTCTCTCTTCTCTCGTTCCTCGTTCCGCGCTTTCTCATCGAGACTCTGTTTCAAAGATCTCGAGCTCTAGCTACGATGCTCCTTTACACCAAGGTGAGCTCTCTCTCCCCTCTTCTCTTCTGATGCTCATCAACTGACTTACATTCACACCCCTTTCTTGATCTTTCTACTTGACACAGACTCAAACTGGTAAGAAGGTGAGTACCTGACTGTAGCTGATCGAACGATAGTAAAAACGATAGCTGATTCAAAGGCCTTTTCGAACCTTGTTCTCTCCCTTCGCTTTCTCGAATCTCTTTCTCTTCCGTGGATCTCTCCAACAACCCCTCTTCCTTTGAGACAAAGATCACTCTCGATTGCGAGAGTACCAACACTGTAAGTGCTATCTTACTCTTCCTGTGGGATTAAAAGGAGTCAAAAGTGGCAGTTCCTCAATTTCCGGCGTCAAGGATCGATTCGGAGTCCGTTTCGCATCGTGTATTCAGCTGACAAGAGTTTGTCATGACACAGATCGACGAAGTCAAACGTATGATTCAAGACAAGGAAGGAATCCCTCCTGATCAACAACGCCTCATCTTTGCTGGAAAACAGTATGTTCTCGCTTCCCTTCTGTCTCGGGTCGCTCTACACAGACTGATAAGGTATGTCTTGACTTGTACTAGGCTCGAAGACGGTCGTACCCTTTCCGACTACAACATTCAAAAGGAATCACTCCTTCATCTCGTTCTCAGGCTTCGCGGCTGTGCCTGTGGATGCGGAATGTACCCTCCTTGGGCTGATGAGAGCGTGGTCGTCAAGAGTGAAGATGGAGTCGCAGTAGCTAGTCAAGCTTGAACGGAATCAGAGGAGAGAAATGAATAGTAACGCTTGTCGAAGATTTGTTGAATTTGTCGATTTTCCTTTTCTACTCGTTGATTTCGTTGACATCCAGAGAGAGAGAGAGATATCACTTCTTCATGGCTACTGGTTCGCGACACTGCTCCGATTCTCGATATCTTTGCGAAACCTTTTCTCAAATTTCGCTGAAAATGGAGATTTCGCTCTTCTTCTTTCCTCTTCTCACCTCAATTTACCTCACTTCTCCGTTCTCGCCTCTACTCATCTGTCTGATCACTATGCAGCTCTTCCCTATCTATATGAAGGCAAGTCTCTCCCTTGTTCGCCTTGTCATCTTTCGCTGATTCGACTGACTCTTTCCTTGTCGCCTTCCATCAGACTCTCACTGGCAAAACGGTGAGCTCTCGTTCATTCTATCCATACGCTGCTGCTATCTTGCCGATCAGCTTGCTGCTATCGGTTGACTGAACCGACTGACAACTTTTGTTCTTGTGCACCGTCTCAACCCTCTCCCTGTCACCGCGAATCGCACAGGTAGAGTTCAGGATCACCGATGATACTACTGTAGGTCTACGCTTACGCTACACGCTTTAGGGAGGGAGAGAATGTCGTCTTTCTCTATTGCCGAAAGCGAGGATTTAGCGTTCGGGTCAAAGTGGGTATCTCAATCAAGTAGCTGACGAGGACTTGGAGCGATGGATATAGGTAGGCGAGATGAAAGCGATGATTCAGGACTCCGAAGGGATTCCTCCCGACCAGCAACGTCTCATTTTCGCTGGAACCCAGTGAGTATCACTTTTCGCTCGTTTTTGTCGCATAGACATCTGAAGACCTTGCGTACATTTGTATTGAAAGGTTCGAGAGTGATACGCACACTGCGAGTCACTACAACCTCAACACCGGTTCGACTCTCCATCTTGTCCTCAAACTTTCAGGTTGTGCGTGCGGCTGTGGCCTCTATCCTCCCTGGGTCGACGAGACGACCGCTGTCAAAAGTGAAGAAGGCGTCGCTGTAGCAGCTTCGGCTTGAAGGAGGATCAAGGAACGACAGAAGTAGTAGCGCTTGTCAGAGTCGAATTTGCCAATTTTCCTTTTTCTCATTGATTTTCTCCAGATTCAACGAGAGAGGCAGACCGATGGACCATACTGAACTGTCCATACTGAACAGATTGGCATCCCGATCATGACTCACTGACTGCTCAAGAGATCGGATTGAGCGAAGGATCGACCCTTGGTCTCGCATTCGTTCATCGTAGTTCCGATTCACCGACTTCAGAAGCAATACTAGATGAACACTCGCTCGCCTCGCATTCCCATTGCCAATCCCTAGAGAGAGAAAAGCAATTCGAACTTCCCGCCTTCTTTCTTCGTTCAGAATTTACTCGGTTTCTTTCTCTTCCCTCCTCCTCCTCCACCATTTCCCATTCCCGCTCCCCCACCTCCCACTTCCTCTTGACCCCTCGGCATCTTGACCAACCCTACCTCACCTCCCGCTCCCAATCTCGCAGATTTCCTCGTACTCTCCGGTAAACTCGCCCAATAACTCCTCTCCCTCTCTCCATCCAACGGCTCACTCACGATTGGTCTCCTACTCTCTTTCTGTGCTTCTTGTAATTCTTCTGGAGTGAGCGAGTCTGAGGGGGAGAGAGAAGTTTGAGTTAGGTGGTAAGTTGGAGTTTGGGTGAGATGGGAGTGAGTAAGGTTGGATAAGGAGGAAGAAGAGAATCGAATATAACACTGATGATTCCTCTCCCAACAAATCTTACATCAGTATCGAAAAACAAGAGAAAAAGGAGAGAGAGAGAGAGAGAGAGAGAGAAACGTACAGTTTCCAACCCTTTTTCATAATCTACAAACTCTACTCCCAACCCACTCCCTTCCTGTAAAGAATCCAACAATTTCCCAAACAACGCTTTCAAACTAGTTTTACTACTCTTCTCATGAACGTTTCGAACCCACAATACGCAACCTAAAGGATAAGCACCTTGGATTTGGAGTGCTTGATCCGAAGTGAGATCTAGGGGTTCGGAAGAAGGTAAAGGAGAGGGAGTACGAATGGGTCGGGTGTGACGAGGTACAGTGGAGAGGGAAGGGGAGGAAGCTCGTTTTGGACGTTTCGAAGGTGGGTCGTGAGTGGGAGAAGAGGCTCGTTTAGAACGTTTTGAAGGGTCGAGCGAGGCGGATTGTTGCTGTTGTTGTTGTTGTTGAAGGTGAGGTGGAGCGTCTTTTGTAGCGGGGGGATTTCGAAGTTGATCGAGTTCTCCAGATTGTTGTGCAGAGAGTAAATGTCGAAGAGTTTTACGATACGATAAATACTCTTTCTTCAACTCCAACCATCGAGAGCTATCCGCACGAACAAATCGTCAGCGAATTCCCAAGAGGAGTGAACGAGAGAGAGAGAGTGAGAACGTACTATCGCATTACTTTCATTCCCCCTTTCCTAGCCTTCTCCTCACAAGTCACTTCTTTCCCTTTCCCTTTCCCCTTCCCCTCGTTCCCACTTTCTCCCATCTCCGTATCCTCTTCCCCCACCTTCAATTCTTCCTCTCGATCACCTTCTCCCCACTCTCTCAGAACCCTCTCCACTTCCTCCCTATTCTCGAGTACCACAAACGCGAACCCTCTGAACCCCCCTCCACCTTTCGGTAACCCTACGGCCTTGTTTCCTTCGTCCTCACTCCCAATTTTCAAACTATTCATAAAAGCTTGAGATTGACTATTCTCCCCTTCTTCTTCTTCTTCTTGCTCATCCTCTTCTAGTGATGGATTGGTAGGATCATATAGATGTGGAAGAACTAATCGTTGAACTGGTGTAGAGAGGGAGAGGGAAAGGAATGAGAGGAGTGAGAAAGTAGGTGGTGAGGAGGGGGAAATGGATGAGATTGATGGATTGAATGGAATGTTCTCCTGTGTGCATTATTCGAAACGCTGCATTTAGCTCGTCATGAATGAGTGGAATACAAGCAGAAAAGATTAGTAAAACGTACGATATGGATTGAACAAGCGTCCCATTCTGTAGGATCAATCTTTTCTAATTCCTCCCATTTGCTCCTCCGGTCTGTTATCTCTTTTCGTCCAATTTGATAACCCGTCTCATCCACCTGTTCGATAAGAGCTCACTGGTCAGCTAAAAAGAGCCCATCAGTTACGCTGAACAGAGAAGGAGGTTTTACGAACTTTTATGATTTCACTCGTTCTCAATTCAACAGCTTTCTTCAAATCCCCAATGATCCCCGTCAATGCTCTAACCGGTGGTAGGCTCAGTACAGTACTCAGATGAATCCCTGTGCATTCCTTTCGGCGACATCAGCGGAATCTTATAGATGCAAAAGAGAGAGAGAGAGAGACACGCACATTCTGTTCCTCCCTTGAATTTATCGAGTAGACCTGATGAGCGATATAATGATAATCCATGGTCCGAGAATGAGCTCTCTATTACTACTAGTAAACTTTCCAACCTGTGAATTTCTCTCGGATCAATCACTCGTTCCTCCCGTTTCTGAACTAATGCGGGTGTTATTGGACGTGGGAGGGATTGAGTGAGTGATGGTTTGGAAGGAGGGAGACGTTTCTTTAGTGCTCGAGGAACGAATGATGGAAGGGAAAGGGGAATTGATGAAGTTGAGGAAGAGGAAGCGACTGGGACTGAAGGAGGTGGAGGGGAGGCAGCGGGAGTGTTTGATGCAGTAGTCGTTGAGGAATCACCGAATAGATCATCCGAGAGAGTAGAAGGGGAAGCCATTCAAACTGAAAATGATTAGGAAGAGGGAAAGAGCAAAAGAGGTGGAGCAGCTTCGCAATCCTTTCTCTCAACAAGATCACTCGAGAGGATAGCATAGTATGATATAGCTTATGACATTGGTTTGGAAAACTACAAATGAGAGAAAACGAATTTATGAACGATAGCAGTAGACGACTCTTCCCCTTCCCTTCTCTTCCTCGCTCTTGTAAAATCCCTCCCTATAGCTTGTTGTTCTGACCATTCGTAAACTTCTTGATGAGTGCTTCCCGAATATGATCAAGGAATCCAGCAGTAGTAACATAATGTTCCCTCTTCATACTATTTGTTTTCCAATCGCCAAAACCAATCTCAAAAACCATCAGCTTTCCATCCCCTTCATAACGTTCGAAAAGAAAGCGAAGAGTAGTACTTACTTTTTCCCATGAATACTCAAAGCAAGATCCTTAGTCATGACACCATCCATATCAACAGCCTCCGTACAACAAGCTTCCAAATCTTTCCCAAATTTGATCAACCTCTCATTCCCATCCCTCTTACCCATAAAGATCAACCCTCTAGTCCAAGCGAAAATTGAAGCGATCGAATTCGTAGAAGTTTCATTCCCTTTTTGGTGTTCACGGTAATGACGAGTGACGGTACCGTGAGCAGCTTCAGATTCAATGATTTTACCATCTGGAGTTACTAATTCCGAAGACATTAATCCGAGTGAACCGAAACCTTGCCTATTGGAATGAGAGTGAGTGAGGTTAGTTTGAGGAGGTTAGGGAAGGGGGAAAGGGAAAGAAGAAAACGAACGCGACGATATCAGATTGAACATCTCCATCGTAATTCTTCAAAGCCATAATGTACCCTCCATTACTCTTGATCATTTGAGCCACCATCTACTCGTCCCCCTCATCATCAGCTCGAACTCTTCGTAAAAAGGAAAGAGAGAGAGAGGATCTTACATCGTCGATTAATCGATGTTCGTACCAGATTCCCAATTTTTCAAATTCTGAGGCGTATTGTGAATCATAGATCTCTTGGAAAATATCTTTCCATTGTCCGTCGTAACCTTTCAGAATAGTGTTCTTGGTTGAGAGATACTATTTTTCATTCGAAGAAAGAGCAGCGAGTTAGTGAAAGGAGCTCGAGATGAAGGAGAGGAGGAAGAGAAGATGAGTAGTGTCGGAACGGACGAGAGGAAGTTTCTTTTCAATCGCCATCTTGAACGAAGATTGAGCGAAATCTGTAATTGACTGTACACAACAACAAGAACCACTTGAAAGTGTCAGTTTCCCTACCTCTCCCACGCAGATATTCTCGTCGACGTACCTGTTTAGTGTTATACATAGCCAACCCAACTCCAGGACCTTTGAAATGATAAATTTCCTGAACATTCTTCTCTCCTCCATTATCCGGAGTAAAGATCAATTCCAATTTCCCCGCTTCTTTCACGACGAGATCCGTCGCTCTGTATTGATCTCCATGTGCGTGTCTTCCTACGATGATAGGTTTCGTCCATCCTGGAACTGCTTTCGGTACTTTTTCGACAATGATGGGTTCACGGAAAACTGTTCCTCCCAAAATGTTTCGGATGGTACCATTAGGAGACTACACGATGAGTGTTAGTAAGAAGGAAGAAGCGAGAGAGGGAGAGGGAAAGGGAGGACGTACTCTCCACATTTTCTTGAGTTTGAATTCGACTACTCGCGCTTCATCGGGAGTGATAGTAGCGCACTGTAGGGCATCGATGCTTGGTGCATTAGTACCTCTTGACGATCTGATGCACTGGCCCGTCGAGACTTACCTTTACTCCTACACCATACTTCAAGATTGCTTCAGCAGCGTCTACCGTAACTTTATCATCCGTCTCATCTCGATACTCCAATCCCAAATCATAATACTTGATATCGACATCCAAGAAGGGTAAGATCAACTCTGCCTTGATCTTGTGCCAACTATTTCAAAGATTGAAATAGGGTCGGGATTTAGCCGCGGTCTAACTTCTCTCGGGAAAGTCGGAACCCGAAAAGAAGGGGAAAGATGCTGAGACTAGGGTGTTAAGAGAGAGAGCTTACATGATACGAGTCATTTCATCTCCATCCATCTATCCATGCGTGAACGGGTTGGATCGGAGTTTAGCTTGTAAAGTGAAAGAGTGGAGAAAGAGGAGGGAGATTCACCTCGACGATGGGATTCTCTACTTTGATACGTTGTTCTTTAGGGATAGACATGGCTACAATAAGTTGTCCTCGCAAGTGTGTAAGTTGAGGTGGGAAGATTGGAGCGGAGTGAAGTGTAGAAGAGAGGAAAGAGAGGGAAAATTAGTCTCCGCCCCTCGTCCGACTCGAACGGGTCGAAGCGGATTCACTCCCTATTCCTTTCCTAGAGCTCTAGTCCATCCCCTAGCTATTCCTGACTACTCGCCGACAATCCGAAGATGCTCTTATCATCTCTCTTTATCTTTTTCCTCACTCTCAATCGATATCTCAGAATGGAAGCAAGTTTGTGACTCACCTACAGGTTCCATAGTACTTGCCCACCTCTTACTTTGTCCCATATTGAATGATGCTCCAGCTCTGAATGCTGTTCGTTGGAGAGGGAGAGTTGCTAGTCGAGGAGCAGATTGAACCGCTGCAGTAGCTAATCCACGTTGAGCTAAAGCTGAGCGGCTAGCTAGAGTGAGAGGTCGAGCTAGTCGAAGCATCCTTGACGACTCGATCTATTGACTGAAGCTGGTGGTGAGAGAAGAGAAGAAGGATCTGCTAGTTTTTTTGACTTCTCTACGCAATCGATTTCGCAACTTTGACTCGCGACTCTCCTCGTCTCTCTCGGCACAACTGCAAAGAGCTGGAATAGAGCATATATGGATATTACAAGAACAGATAAGTATAAATTCTAGAGTGTACGTTCAGAAGCTTGTTGGCTCGTTTCCCTTCTTTCGCATGATCACTTGTCATCCGCTGCGTACTCGCTCTGATCAAACAACTTGAGCCTGTATACTTTTATTGTCAGTATAATTCCCTCCGACAGAGAGAGAAAAAGAGAGCATACGATTCATTCCAATCTATCGAGAAATTAATTCGCAAACCGTTAGTATATGATTCTCCTCGCAAAACTCGCTTTACTCCAAAGTGGAAAGCTTACCTTTCTTCCTCCTCCTTCTCGGATCAAAGAACCCTAACCAACCCCCCAAACCCTCGGCAACCCTCCCCAATCCCCTCCTAGTCCAACGTCCCTCACTCCTCTCTACAAACACTCCCGCATCTCTAGGTAACCCCGCTCGATCCACCGCTAATCCCTCAACTCGTTCCCTCAATCCATCCCTCATAGATCTCAACATCAACAATTGTCTCTTCCCGAGTAGTAAGAGACGGAGGAGAGCGAGTAAAGCGCGTAGGGAAGAAGTGAGGTCTTCGAGGAATCGAAGGGTTAACCACATTATGATCGGAGTTAGGAAGAGGTTCAAAGGGAAGAAGGGGAAGGTCAAGAGTGTGGAAAAGAGGAGAACTGCCATTCCTACCCCAACTCCATAAACAAGTTTGTTTTGAGCGATCTAACGAAAACCGACGAACAACGAGTCAGTGCATGCTTCCCCTATTATTATGTGACAAGATGAGAGCGTACCTCGTCGTATGTGCTGTACGGTTTCGTAAATCATCTCCATCAGCCTCACACGCATCTCGAGTTGAGGAAAAAAATAGTTTGGTACTCACTCCCAAGCAGGTCCTTTCTTGACCATTTTCCCAACTTTGTACCTCGTAACCGCAAACACAGGTAACCACAAGAAACTTCCTGGGATAGCGACCATCAACAAGAAAGCCGACGTAGCGAACCGGACTAGGAGTCGTTTGAGGAGCGTTCGGCGACGGAGTAGGCGAGGGTTTCGGACTCGATCATCTGCACTGATTGGGGAGGGAATCAGAGTGGAATGTGGAGGCGGAGAGATAGAGATTGAGAGCGTGCCTTTGATGCCGTGTAAATAGAGGAGATCCTGTTGTAGAATTAAGGGAATGTCAACGATTTCATTCGATGAGACTGACAGAACGAGGTAGAGAGAGAGAGAGAGAGAGAGAGAGAGGAGGGTTGTAAACAAAAAAAAAAGCATCATACTTGATAAGTCTGTCAGCGATGGTCAAACCACTTCAGCTTTCATCCCAACGACCTGAGCTGAGTACAACGAGAACTGACCTTTAAATCCTTCAACAATTCCTTGACCTCGTCGACTTCCTCATCCGCGCTCATCCCTCCCATCCCCAATCCAACCGTATCACCCCCCTTCCCACCTCGTTCCGGACTCTGAATCGAAAAGTATCCTCCACTATCTTTGTGTTCCCTCATCGGAGTCTTCCAAACCTCTTCAACTTTCGCTTTCTTCCCCCCACCTCCCAACTTGTCTCTTCCCCGTTCCTTTACCCTCTCTTCATCCTCCTCTGAATCACTCCATTTCTTCTCCGCCCTTTTCCCAGCCAAAGCATCTACGAACCTCTGAGTCAACCTCACGTGATCCCCCAAAGTCAATTTCGTTCCCAACGGAGCATAAAGCCTTCTCGCAGTATTCGCAGCCCTCAAATGTTCCCATGATGGAGCATCTAAAATCCCACTTCTTATCGATTTCCCAATTTGACTAGTTAGATCTCGGATCGCGTGTTCATGCTTCGAGGGCGTTTCTTGAGGGGGTTGAGGGTCGAGGTCGATCAAGTCGGGGTGAGTAGAAGGGGAGACATAGATGGGTGGATGAAAGGTTACGAGGACGTCGGAACGGAATGAGTTTCGTTGAGGGTAGGAAATCGATACTGTTTGAACTGCTAATTTGAATTGAGATGTCGAGGAGGAGGATTTGGGGAATGGTGGAGAGGAGGAGGAGGTGGTGCGTCGAACTACTCGGGTCAAGGTGTCGGAAATGATTCGTGAAACTCCTTGTTTCAGAGGGGCCATTTCTGGGTGATAACGAGATACTCCTTCTGGGAACATACACTGTGATCTCCACTTCGAAGCATCAGTTCTGTCGCACTCGCAAAGGATGGGAGGGCAAGAGAGTTTCGCACGATCATATCACCTTTCTCTTCCAACGCTTTGATGAGTTGTTCAAAAACGATCGAGTTGTCGACTTTCTGTCCATTGTGATCTTTCGGTCGTTTGATTGGGAGTGTACCAGCGTTCTCGATCAGGAATGAAGAGAACGTTCCTCGATGGAATTGAGTATCTTTTGCGGTCAATCGAAGGAGTGAACGTTTCTATTTGCAGACAAGTCGGAGAGTGATCAGCGTTCTCCCAATGTCAAGAACCGAGAAGAAGGAACGAGGAGAAGAGGGGAGGGATGGTGGACTTACGGAGGGAGGAACTGAAGTAACGAGTAACAAAGCATCCGTCAATGAATTCGAATGATTCGCACAAAGCATCCTGTCCTCTCATAAAGCCTTGTCAGCTGACCCTCACATTCGTAAGCAGAAGATTGAGACTCACGTTGGAATTCCATCTCTTGTAATATGCTCCTCTCCCTCGACTACTACATTCGAATAGAACACTCCCAATACGAACCTGAATAACCACCTGATCAAGATATATGCTAGAGTTGGGCGGGAACCTGGGAGAGCTGTGGAATGAGGAGGGGAGAATGACGTTGATGATGAAGATTGGGAGGGAGTGGAAGAGGAGCCGTTGGAGAGGTGCAGGGATTTGATACGAACTGGTGGATCATCCGAAGACATTTTGCGGGTGAGAGCCTGAGAGAAGTGAAGTGAGAGAGGGAGAGAGAGAGAGAGAATATCGAGTTTCAAGTCATGTCAAGCTACTGCCCATGTAGACCATCTAAATAGAGTAAAAGCACATACAAAAGAGCGAGGGAACTAATAGCTAAGAGCTTCAAACTAAAGGGTAGTAGACTATGAAATTTTTATACATCGTTCAACCGCTTCGCACCACTCCTGACTTCATCTTCTTCTTCTTCACCGCGTTCCCTGTCCGACCGACCTTGTTCTTCTGAGCCTTTGCTGCTTTCCCCTTCTTTTCCCTCGACAAAATCTTGTTCGAATGATAGCGTGGAAACCTGCCAGTCGAGACGGTGTATCGGAGAGTATGAGGGATGGCGTAAGGCGAAGAGAGGAGGTAGGGAAGGTTCGTTGCGAGAGGACCGAGAGATGAGACGAGTTGTTTGCGTTGGGTTGCGAAATAGGGACAGGATAGGAAGAAGTGGGAGAGATCCTCTCGAGCTCCGCAGAAGCATCGATCGGTGAGGGAGCGTTTGGATCGGTAGAGGTCGGCATGGAGGAAAGAGTGACCAGATCTGAGTTGTGTGAGGAGGGAGGTGAGAGGACGAGGGAGATTTTCGTGAAGTCGAAGAATGTGAGCCGAAGGCGAGTGAAGATCGATTCGTCTGATGTGTTTCGAAGTCGGTTCTTGTTGCCACTGCTCCCGCCATCGTTGGTAGAGTAGATCTTTGTAGTGAGCGAGGATTGCGGTCGAAGATTTTGGAAGGTTGAGAAAATCATCCAACTTTCTTCTTTCCTTCACCCTACTCGCTTGTGAACCTGATCCAACAACTTCGATATCGCCTTCCAGCTCACCCATGGCCGCCTTCTTCGCCCATTCATCCGCCTCTTCATTTCCCTCAATCCCTTGATGACCGGGAACCCAAACCAACTTTAACGCAACTGAAGGACTCGCTTGAAGGATACTGGTGTAGAGTGAGAGGATGTGAGCTCGAAGCTGCTGTCCAGGTGAGTGTAGAGGTGAGAGTGCGTTGAGTAGAGCTGATTGATTGTCGGCCAAGATGTAGAAGTTGAAGTTTGACCGAGGTTCGTCCTTGACCATTCCCAGTATAACTTCCAACGCCATCGATATTCCAACTAACTCAGCCTCGTATACCGTTCTTAGCTCGCCCAACTCTTTTCCTTTCCCTCCGCTCGCTTCCCAATTCCCGTCTTCCGACTTCGTATGAACCACCACTCCAGCACCACTCCTTCCATCCATCAACGATCCGTCAGTGTAGAAGAAAAGAGAATCGGGAGGAGCAGAGAGTCGAAGTTGGTCATGAGAGGTGAGTGCTGATTCTTTCGAATCTGAGATGAGGAGTGGTGGAAGTGCGAGAGAAGAGATAGGTTCTGTGATATGTGAAGGGTTGAGCGACTCGATGGATGGGATAGAACGGAGAAGCGGTAGATGAGCGTGAAAGAGCTGAATCGGAGAGGGATTGGGAGGGGTTTTCTTTTGAGTGCGCGAGTTGAGAATGAAAGGATAAAGAGGATGAGAAGATGGCAGAGTTCTTTGACGAAGTGCAGATCGAAAGGCGTTGTATTCGAGTCGGAGAAGAGTGGGGAGGAGGAAGGAGGAGAAGCAGAGAGCGGGTAGAGAGGAGTTGCGGAGACCTCCGGAGATGAATCGGGTGATTGGGCGAAGGATTTGGTCGAAGAGCTGGATGAAGGAGCTGAACTTACCCATCTTCGACCACCACACTGCGGAGAGGAAGTCGAGACGAGGCAATACACACGAGTTGACCAACATCCGAGCATGCCTTAAACTGACTCCTTTCGTTGTTGATGATAGAGCAGTAAGCCCGCCTAATACCCTCGTTCCTTTCACTACCCGTTCCCTCACAAACTCCTTGAAGTCCAATTCATCATCCACCAAACATCCCAAGACCTTCATTGCCCTTGTCACCGGTACCACTTTCTGTCCTAATTCAACTTTCACCCAATCTTCCCTTCCTCCAGCTTTCTTCCATCTTCCTCTTTTCCGACTCGACATCAGTACCATCAAGTGCGATTTTGAGGGTTCTAGTACTGTATCATGTTCAATTCCCCAACTTTCCACCTTTCCCATCTTCCCCTGCATCTTCTCCGTCGCTTCTTCGACTGTCTTTCCCCAACTCAACGCCACCACATCGTCAATGTATCCTGCACCAGAGGTCGAATCCGAGTCTAGAAGCTGGAGGAGGGAGGAGTTGTAAGCGATGTAGAGGAGAGGGGAGAGAGGGGAACCTTGAGGTAAGCCGCAGTTTCCATCTAGGGGAGGGGAGACGACACCCTCGACAACTAGGTGACATGTACGATCGGAGAGGAAGGAGTCGAGCCAGGGGAGGAGGGGAGTGAGAATGTTGAGTTGAGTGAGGATGTCGAGAAGTTTCTGTTTGTTGACACTAGGGAAAGCGTTCTTCGCATCGAGGGAGAGAGCTAACACCACCTTGTCATCCTGCCAGCAGTCCTTCACCTTCGAAATCAACCACATCACGGCATCTTCGACTCCCCTACCTTTCCTTCCACCGAAATGCATCTTCGCCAATTTCCCTTCTCTCTCCAGCTCCCATCGCATCTGCTTCTCGACAGTCGTCTCCAACACCTTCGACATTGTTTCAAGGATCGCAATGAGGCGGTAAGACTTAGGAAGAGAGTAGTTGTCCTTTTGAGGTTTTCGGAGGACAATACCGAGGTAGCTCCTCCATTTTGAGGGGTGGTATCCGAGTCGAAGGCAGGCTCGGAAGATGGAGGAGAGTCGATGTTGAAGGTCCGGCCATAGACTGCGAGTGAGAGAGGCAAAAGAGCGAAACTCGACAAACTTCGCAAGATAATGCATTTCTCGCACTTTCATTGATACTCACTCAATTGGGGCCATTCGATTTGCACGGGACTCGTCTGACTTGTTCGTGAATTGAGGAGATAAGTAGAACGCAAACCCTGTTTTGTTTTCGTTCGTATCGCTCATTTCGCACAAAGGTTCTCGCCTACTTTGTTCGTTCACTCCCTCTCAATTCCCAGCGATCCCTCTCGACAACGAAAAGAGGTGAAAGGAACAGACGAAGAAACGTTATTTGGTATCTCAATGCATCCTTCGCATCCCACTGCTCTCCCCCTAAACCACTCTCCCCAACAGATCCCAACTTCTTCTCCCTTTCGTTCTTTCCCCCCTTGTCGATCCCTTTCCCCTCCCCAACAGTTTTCCAACCTAGATGGAATCTATTGCTTTCCACCTCGTAGTGAGAGTACTAAATGAAGTGTCGAACCTCCCTCAACTTTCAATTCCGCCGCCGTTTTCGTGTCCTCCCTACATTCCTCTCCTCCTTAATCAGCTCACTTACCCCCAGCGTGAAGGGGAGTAGGGAAGACGAGACATACATAGCTTTTCCCAAGTAAATCAATCGTTGTTGAGCCGGAGGGATTCCTTCTTTCTCTTCCAAAACTCCTTTGATTTTTTCAACCTACTCATCTCACAAATCGATTAATACGGTCAGCTTGACAAAAACGGAGAGAAGGAGGGAAGGGAGGGGATAGGAGCGGGAACCTCCACCCGCTGAGAGCGTGGAAAATAAGGGGAAGGGAAAGGCAAGAAGGAGCGTACGGTGTAGCCTGGTTCAATGTCTAGCTCGATCTATACTCAATTGTACGCGTGAGACGAGATCGGATGAGATTGAATGATGAGGAATCAGTTGAAAGAGTAAGGTCAGTACGTCCTCTAGAGGGCTGGAGGAGTGTCACAGTAGCTGAATTATAGCTCTAGTAGCGTGTAGAGCTTACCTCTTTACCAGTGAGAGTCTGTAGCGGCGACATGGGATGTTGATCAGTAAAGTGGGTTTTGGAAGGGCAGGAGAAGGAGAGCTAGGGTGCTTACCTTGATCTTGATTTGCATATTGAGAGAAGGAAGGAGAGGGCGCGAGAGGAAAGAAGCGGAAAGAGGAAACGAGGTTGATGGAAAGAGGGAAAAGGAGACTCGAGAGAAATTTCGCAAGTTTGAGGCGACAGAATTCGCAAACAAGCTTTCGCAGATTCGTCTCTCTAAACGTTGCTCAGTCGATTTGATCTCGATATGTCTGTCTTGGAGAGCTAAGCGAAAGTGAACAGAAATCATTCTACGACTTTGACAAAATTTCGCAAGCGTTTCGTCTCGTTTCCTTTCCTTTTCCTCCCTTTCCGTTCCCCTCAAATTCAAGCTGAAGCTGTTACGGCGACTCCATCTACGCTCTTGACAGCCGTCGTCTCGTCGACCCAAGGAGGATAGAGGCCACAGCCGCAAGCGCATCCGCGAAGAGTCAAGACGATGTGAATCGTGTCTCCGTACTCGAGGTTGTAGTCACTTGCGGTGTGGTCGTCCTCCAAGCTATCGACAAGGCTCTCAAAGTCAGACATGAGCTTCTTCAACTCCCTAGAGGCAAAACTCGAAGGAATGACTGACATCGTTCCGGCGAAGATGAGCCTTTGCTGATCAGGAGGGATTCCCTCTTTTTTGAATCATAGCTTTCATGCGGCTAATCTACAATCATTAGGCAGAGAGCTGTTCAATACGAGCTCGTTTCGATTGAACCGATCCCTTCTCCCGGTAATAGAAAACGGAATGTTGCCTCTGCAGTAGACTCACCGTAGTCATCCTAGTGACCTCGATTGTGATCTGCGCAATTCATGGTCGAGTGAAGCAAATCAGAAATTTGTTCGTTGAGGTGTGAGCACACAGAGTCAGCTGGTATTCAGCGATAAGCAAGTACATGATAGCCTAGCTGGGCCGAGTACTTGTATACAGAGAGATACGGTAGCTTACGGTCTTGCCAGTGAGGTTCTGTTCAAGTGAGGAAAGGATCGAATCGGTGAGTACCGGAGAGCGGCAAACGCTGAGGGAAAAGCCTAGGCAGAAACTGACCTTGGTATAGATTGGGAAGATTTGCATGTTGTATGTCGAGCTACCGTCGTGACAATGAAGAAAAGACAGAAGGATCAAAGGAAAAAAAAGAGAGGAAGAAGGACAAGGGCAATTTTTCGCCTTGTTCGAAATCTGAAAGGGTTTCGCGAAAAGTTCGAAATCATGGATGATCAAGTGCTCGTCGTCATCAGAAAATTCGCAGTGCGCTGCTCTCTTCAAAAATGGAAGGCCAAAAGGTAAAATCACTGAGTTGACAAAACTTCAAGCGTTACTATTCCTTTCTCCCCTCCCCCCTCCTCTCTCAAGCTTGACTAGCTACTGCGACTCCATCTTCACTCTTGACAACGATGTTATCATCAGCCCAAGGAGGGTACAATCCGCATCCGCAAGCGCAACCACGAAGCCTGATAACGAGCTGAATCGTCGATTTGGTTTGGATGTTGTAGTCACTGAGAGTGCGGCCGTCTTCCAACCTACGACAACTCGATGCCCTGAAATGTCAGCTGCTGTACTGAGTCTTACTAGGACAAACCGAACTTCCTGCCACCCATTGTAAATGAGACGTTGTTGATCGGGAGGGATTCCCTCTTTATCTTCAATGAGACACTTGACTTGATTGATCTGTGTCCCGAAATCGACTCGAGTTCGTCAGATCAAAGATGCGAACGAGTCGACCTTTCGTCCGAAGTGAGAACGAGAGGAAGTGAACATACAGTGGTGTTGCTCTGACATTCGAGGGTAATCTATCGCATAGATTCAACGAGGAGATTGTGCGACAAACGCAGAACAAGAGAAGCGGAGAGAAGGTGAAGGAAGGGAAGGGCAAGAGTCAGTTCGTGGTCCGTCAACTCGCAGCGAAAGATTGAGCTAAACTCACCGTCTTGCCAGTCGTAGTCTGTATATTCAGCAGGAAGCGAGAAAAAGGAGCCAGTCGAGTCAGTCGAGTCAGTCAATTGGATGAGATGAATGGGAGTCGAGCTTACCTTCATGTAGAGGTGAATCTTCATCAGGAGTACGAGTGTATCCCCCTCTTTCATGTCATAATCGCTAGCAGTACATCCATCGTACAATCTATCATCAGGATCGACGGCAAACATGTCAGCTTTGGCGAGTGCTGAGGAGGTGAGTGCAAAGCGAAACTCACTTTTTTCCGTCGAGAAGGAGTTCCTGTTGGTCGAGGGGCACTCCTGCTTTGAGCTGAATGAGAATCTTGATTTGATCGATCTATTCACGTCAACACGATCGAGGTCGTCAGCGCGATGCGATTGCGTATCCCATCACTCTGCACTTTTCCCTTCCCTCGAGCAAGAGAGCTCAAGTCCACTCCTCCGTGTCTACTAGAACAGAAGCTAAACCACGTTACGTACGGCAGTAGTAGGTCTGACTTCGAAATAAGCCTGTAGAATGAAGAAACGAACGATTTAGTAAAGTCGAAGAGATGGATTCATTGTCTAATTCTCACTTCTTCATGTTCTGTATGAGATGGACGACTTGCCATTTTACCAGTATGAGTCTGTTGAACAAGGTAGGTGGGAGATAAGGAGGGTAAGCAAGTCAATCAATTGTTTGAAGAAGAGTGAGGACTTCAGGCGGGAGCTTACCTTGATTTTGACAAACATGGTACCTTGGAGGGAGAACGAGAAGAAGAATGCAAGGTCGAGGTTCGAGAGAGCAAAGGAAGAGAGAAGCGAGGCCCGTAAAGTGAGAAGAAGAAGAAAGAGATTGAGAAAACTCGAACATTTCCTGGAGTCTCCGAGAAACTCTTCACGTTCGAAATCTCTACTGGTGTGATCTACGAGGATCTCCGTATTGTAGCCTACAAGCTGCGATGGAGAACTGAGAAAGGACAGTCTTCGCGAAGCAGAGTGTTTTAGAAATTGGTGGAAACTTCGCTCGAAACAACGACGCTCACTGTTTAAACTCGAGGAACAGCAAGTCACACTTCACTCACATCTACGCTCTGCGGTCCAGCCGTTTCGTTGACTCCCTTCTTCAAGCGTCTTCCTCCCTCTCATCTTCCTCGTCTTCTTCTCTCATTTCCCTCCCTGCTTGTTCCCCTCGAAGTCTTTCCCTTCGTTCCTGTGGAATCAAGCCTTTACTACGTCAGTAGATCTGTAGAGGTAGAAGAGACGTCGAAACTCACCAACACGACTTCCTTGACATGTTGCAACAAACTCTCCTCGATCTGAGCAGCGAGCAACTCCTCATGCAACGCTCTGTAAGCTCTATCGTAATACTCTGAATGTTCTTCCAACGTTTCAAGTAACTTTGTAGCGAATGTACTGTTGACCATCGGAGGAGAGTCAGCGAATGAGAATGAAAGGGAGAGAGAGAAAGAGAGAAGACTCAACGGATTCATAGCTCTCCTAATCTCTTCTTTCTGTTCCTCTGTTAATTCCTCCACCTCCTCCATTTCCTTCTCCTCTGACTCGTGTACCTCTAAATCGAGTAAAGGTTCGTCCTCTCGGTTTAGTTGGGCTTGACGGAAAATACGAGGGATCAAAGGTGGATCTCCTTTCTTGTTTCGTTTCTTCTTTCGTTTCCTCTTTTCCTCCTTGTCACCTCTGTCACTCCCTCCTCCACTTTGACTACCACTCGCATTCGAGCTGGAATCGGAATCCGAGTCTTGATTGTTTGAGGGAGATAATTGAGGAACTGCTCCGAGATCTGGGAAATAACTCTCTCCTCCTGATAGTGCTTGATACTGAGCTGGCGGAGTGGGTAATTCGAGATCATCTCCCTCTTCTGCAGCCTTTCGTTTCCCCTTCGTCGTCACATTCCGAGTTTGAGCGACTTCTTTCCTCGGCGGTCTCCCTCTCTTCTTCGGCGGTGGTGGAGTCCTCGGGGTTCCAACAGGTTTCCCATCTTTCCTAGGTCTTCCTCTACCTCTCTTAACCGGTTCAACTTCACCTTCCTCTCCCTTCTTCCCTCTGTTCCTCTTCGCTCCTCCTCCTCCTCTCTCTCCTTCTTGTTCAACCAATTCATCCAAATTACTCGCACCACTTCTCAACAACGCAGCATATATCTCATCGTTCGCTCCAGGTGGTTCAGGTAAGCGATATGGATCATTGACATGAAAATCTCCTTGGATCCCGTTTCGAGCTACTGCGGCTGCGACCGAATTCGGTCCGGGTCCTGCTTCCGTACCAGTATTCGAAAGGAAAGAGTAATCGTCGAAAGTGTTGTTGTTGTCGTCATTGTAGTGTTGAGCGGTTTGGGCTTGCAAAGCGAGGTTTTGAGAGGCTGCAATCGCTGCATTACGTTTTGGACGTGTGTTTTGAGAGAATGCGGAGGAGAAGTTCAGGGGTCGAGAGGAAGAAGTATCGAGGGAGAGTTCGGGGTTCGTGGAAGAGGAGGAGGAAGAGGGGAGTTGGGAAGTAGAATCGGGTTGAACGTTCAAGAGGGCGAGAATGTCGTTCGTTTCTGGGGAGTAGTCGGGGATGGACATATCGAGAATGTTCTCTCGAGAATAGGGGAGGAAGAAAGGGCAGAGACGAGCGAAGTAGACGAAGGGGAAAAGCAGGATCAAGTCGAATCTGAGGGAACAATCTGGTCATGTGAGCTTGCTTAGATAGCTTGAGACGAGCAGGTACGTACAATGGACCTTTTATGAGATCTGTCACACTTCTCCCACTAGTCCTCGTTGTGTTTAGCGAGTTGTTGATCGTTCAACTTGATGAAGAGAAGAAGGAAGTGTAGAACAGCGACGAGAGCTTCCAGATTCTGTTCACTGCCTCTTATGTACTCTTGTGAGGTTACCGCTGACTCTGGTGAGGTAAGCTGAGCGATATGTCGTGGTAGTGAAGTGTGACAAGTTGAAAGAGATGAACCGATTTAATCTCTCTTTCCTACCTCTCACTTGTCCTCTAATCGACTCTCTAAGCACTCGCATACTTTATGCACTCACTCCTTGAATCACCCCTACATCGAATCCCTATCCTGTGGTCTTTGTATCGACCACTCCTCTTCGCAACTTCCTCACTCCCTCTCCCTCTCAATCATCGTCAAATCCTACATTCTTACATCAGAGACAACTTCAAGAGGAACAGGAAGTTAGGGAATATCGAAAAGATCAAAAGGAAATGGATTCAAGCTGAACAAGTGAGTTCTTTCTCATTCTCTCTCTTTCGCAAGCTAGACTGATCACTCTCTCACTGATCTAGCTATTGCATCAATTCGAATCTAGTCATAATTCACCTCTACACCTCTCACGAACGAAAGAATTGTCTTGCCACCTCATTTCCCTCCGTTCTCTCCCCCCTCATCCTCCTCTTCCTCCCAATTTCAAGCCTCGCTCCCCTCCCCGAGCCCCTCAACCCCGACCCTCTATCCTACATTCAACTCAATTCGCTCCTCCGATGTTGAGGGTGAAACCTCAACCAGTTCAAACGAGTATGATGATTTTCAATCGGAGGAGGAAAAGTCAGAAACGGTATGATTTATTGGAGAAAGCAAGGGAGTACGAGGGCATGATGAAGGAGGAAGAAGGCTTCGAGGGAAGATTAGGTAAGAGGGAGGGAGGATGGGGAGAGGAATGGAAGGGATGGATGAAGGATGCGAGGGGGAAAGAGAAGAAAGAACAAGAGAGGAATAACGTGAGTCTAGCCCTCGAACAACCGTTCACTGATCTTGCTCTAAACGTTGTGGAGATGTACTGGGTCTCACAGATGCGTATCTCTCCGAAACTACAAGCTCGAGCGAACAGGATCTGGAACAAGGCGGAAACGAAGAAGCAATCATGAACGCTGTCTTTGACCTCAACGGATCGGACCGCCACCTCGTCGATGGACACGCTCTCACTCGACGACTAGCGACAACGCTCGGCGCCTTGAATGAACGAGATAAACGAGTTCTTGGTCTCCTACGATTCTTCAACCTGACACCTTCGACACCTCTCAACCTCCTTTCATTCGACGACTTCCACGACGACAACGACATCTTCGACAGTGACAGTCACTCCCGACTTTCAAACCCCTTCTCTTTTTCTTCCCTTCCCTCTTCACTTCCCCTGTCTTTTGCGGATTGCCGCGAGAGGGGTCCCACTTTTCCCTCTCCTCCCCCCTCCCCTCCTTCCTCTCCTTTTCTCCTCTCCCTCTCTCCCTCGCCAAATCAAGCAGAAGAATGCTTCGTACACCCCTCCGAGTCGTGCAATCAGCGACTCGTTCTTCCTCAATTCGAATCATCTCTCCTCGGTCGATTGCCTCAAAAAAGTCACAACGTTCAATCGCAAACAATCACTCTATCGGTAGGAGATTACTCAGCAGCTCAAGAGTGGCGCAGGGACAGGTCAAAGAGTTCAAATTGGCAGATATTGGAGAGGGGATCACTGAGTGTGAAGTCGTCAAGTGGTATGTCTCGCTCTGTGCTGTTCAATCGAATCGTTAGCCAGCAGACTGACGCGATCTCCCAATCTGTAGGCTCGTTCAACCTGGAGACAAGATTGAAGAGTTCGATCCGGTTGTCGAAGTCACGTGAGTTTCCTCTCTTTGTCCTTACAAACTCACATTCTAGCTAGACTAATTTGTTCTCGAGACTTGTTAGATCTGACAAAGCGACAGTCGAAATCACTTCTCCCTTCTCGGGCACGATCAAGAGTCTAGCTGGAGGAGTTGGAGAAATGCTGAAAGTTGGATCGACACTTTGCGAAATCGAAGTCGTCAACTCAGTCGAAGAGACCTCTCCTTCCCCGTCTTTCTCTTCCAATACCACCGATTCAGCATCAACAAAGTCGGAAGACAAGGTACCTCATCCAGTTCGACCAGATCCAAGTCAAGGTTCAGCATCAGTTCTCGCAACTCCAGCAACGAGAAGATTCGCTAGAGAACTCGAAGTTGATCTCACTGAAGTCAAACCTACTGGTCGAGATGGTAGAGTGACAAAAGGAGACGTACTCGAGCACTCGAAGAAGAAGGAAGGAGATACTCAACCTTTCATTCCTTTCGAACGACCTCCAACAGATTCTCCTTCTCGTCAACCACAATCCCATCCTCCTCCTACGCCTTCCGCTTCCTCATCTCTCCCAGCCACCTCTCCTCATACTATTCCTCTATCTTCAACTCGTCGAGCAATGTTCAAAGCAATGTCGGCTTCTCTTCAAATCCCTCATTTCGCCTATTCAGACACGATCGACGTGACTCTCCTTGAACGACTACGACTCTCGCTCAACTCGAACATACCTCTACGATTTCGCAAGACTCTCACTTCGAAGGATGAATTGAATCTCGCAAGAACTGAACAATGGGGAATGAACGAACAATCTCAGAGAGTCGAAGAAACTGCTAGATTCGATCGAATTACTCTTCTCCCTCTACTCGTCAAAGCTCTCTCGATTGCCATGCACGAACACCCTCTCTTCTCTTGCACTCTATCGCCCAACTCCTCCCAATCCTCTGAACCTTCCCTCCTTCGTCGACCATCTCACGATATCTCAGTCGCCGTCTCTTCCCCTTCACCTTCAGGAGGTCTCTACACTCCTGTCCTTCGATCAATTGATTCTCTCTCCGTCTTCTCAGTCGCCTCAAACCTCACTCACCTCCAATCTTTCCTCACTCCCACCTCGACGATTCCCAAATTCCCTTCGCAATATCAAGGAGCCGGTTCAATCACACTCAGTAACATTGGAGCGATAGGAGGAAAGACTACACATCCAGTGATTCCTCCAACGGGTCAATTATCGATTGGAGCGATGGGAAGAGTGAGAGTTGAACCGAGATTCATGAAAGGCAGTGAGGAGGAGAGAGCGAAACGAGTAGCTAGAGGAGAAGAAGTTAGTGAGGTTGGAGGAGAGTGGAAACTTGAACCGAGAATGGTCATGGTGAGTTCTCATAACTCTCTGTTTGTGTTCCTCGACTGACTCTGGTTTCCGACTCGCAGGACGTGAGTTTCTCGGCTGATCATAGAGTAGTGGAAGGTGTCGAGTTGGCTCGATTGGTCGAGACTTGGAAGAACATCATCGAAGATCCGACGAGGTTGATAGTATAGAAGGGAGTCAGGGAGGGAGGATGAAACATAGAGAAGATTCTCAACGTCTCTCGTAGTGAAGAATGTAGAGACAGAAGAATATCTCGAGAAGAAGTAATCTCAGTTACAGCAAGAGATTCGAGAGATTACAAGTGTCCGTTTCGAAAAGTGTCTATCAGGTCTCCTCTTTTAGAAGATGAATTGCTGAGGGTTGTTCTGAGGGTTCGAGAGATCGCCGATGTCGATAGGGGAGCAGTCGGTCAAGTTCATGGGCTGGTCGAAAGCGGTAAAAGTAGCGCAACCTCCGGACTGGGTAGCCTCAAATCGGCATTTGTCTTCAAAGGCATCACCGGTCCCGCAGCTGATCGTCCACTGTGAAGTAGAACATATGAGTGAGCTGGGGGGGCGAAGCGAGAGGAAAGGAGAGAACCGAAGACGAACAGCAGCGAGAGGAGAATCGCAATCAGTTCCAGAGATTCGATCGTCACGACCTCCAAGGCAAGTTTCGGCACCGTTGATCTTTCCAACGCTAAGTCAAGGGTAGAGGGTGAGCGTTTGTGAGTGCTAGACCGAGTCGAAAGAAACGGAGCTCACCCAATTCGGTATTGATCGTCTGCTCCGTACCATTGTGAGATGGTGAAGTTGAGGTTGGGAGGGATTGGATAGACACGACGGAAGTCATGCTGAGGGAACGACTTTGTTAGTGCCTTGTTGCCAATAGAGACGAGAAGAGTTGACTCACGATCACGGTATCAATTGGGTAACCTGCGCTGCACCCTTCTTCGCTCGAGATCCACTGCCATCCTGAGCCAATGTAGGTCGCCCAGGTGATCCCAGTGGAATAGTTTCCGTTAATTTGAGGGGAGGACTATTCGGCGGTTTGTCGAGTGCGAAGAGGAGCGGCTGAAGCAGAGAGGGAAAAGATGTAGGTTGCGATGGCGAGGATTGTCGAAGAGAGCATGATGGTGAGTGTGTGAAGACTGTGTTCAGAGTGGAAAGTGATGGAAAAGAAGAGAAAGAGAAAACCGAAATCCGTCGAGTTTTTGAGCTGTCGGATTCCGGAAGTTCCGCTTCTTCAAGGTGAGCTGACGGAATATGTTGCCATCTTTGTTTATTTCCAGAAGGTAATAAGGTTGAAGGGTGATTTGAGTATTACTGCAAATAGCTCCTCAAGGGTTCAAGGGGTCGACCGAAAATGAAGTCATTTTCGGTCGAGAGGCAGTGAAGTAAACTTGCTACTGTACCACGAGCTCTGCTCCTAGGTGATCAGCTGCTGTGAAGGGTGATCGACTTAGAAGGGTGAAGGGGTCAAGTTCGGTGAAAGTGATCGAAGACTCGTACTTCGAAAATGAGAAAACGAAGCGAGGTAAGATGAAGACCTCGAGGACCGCTTCGGATGTTAAAGCATGAGAGTGCAGTCATCAGAGAGTGGCCAATGAGTTACTAGAGGGCTGCTCAGAAGCGAGAGCGCGGGGTCTAATCGAACTTGCGAAGTTCTCGAAACCGTCGAAATTTGGAGGTCTGAGACGAGGGTTTCAGTCAACGTTCCTCACGAAGCTTCTCAAGGGAGGCAGTAGATCCCTCAATCCCCATGTACGAGTATCATATCAGTTGGGCGAGAGCGTGGAGCAGATGTAGGACTCGAGAAACGAACGAACGATTGTATCACCTATTCAGGTGAATTCCATACACGATATTCGCTTTCCGCTCCTTCAGGTCTATCGCCCTACAATCTCTAGATTATCACTCAGTTGTCTTGAGCTGTGTAGACCGGTGAATGAGCTGAAGAGGGAAAGGAAGAAATGAAGTCTGAATCTCGTTAATTCGAAATGAGGGTGAGGGTGAGGGTGAGGCTGGTCGCGTTATCTTGCGTAGGTTCGCTTGATGTCTTTGTTCGTTCCTCTTGTATCAAAGTGAGAGGTTGAAGAGAGCAAAATTGACAGCAAAACTTCTTGATCTCTAACGCTTCGCTCTATCTCGCCAACTCGCTCTACGCCTACGTTAGAGGTCTTTAAACACTCATATACTCTCAAAATTCCCAAGCAAACAGCTCCGATTAACTCCTACAGTCTAAATCTCGTTCCCCGACTCTTCTCCCTCGACCACAACCATCGGTCTCCGCAACTCACGACTTGCTGATAGAAAGGCTACAGGATAGAGCTTGAACTGAGGTTCACGAGTACAGGTCATGCTTCGGTTAGGCTGTTGGGAGGGCATCGAGGGAGATAGGATTTATCGGAAGGAACCGGTGATTTGAGGGGAGCTGCTCAGTTGCTACGAGGGCGAGGTCAGAATGGTTGATCTGGAGAGAAGTCGGAGGGTACTAGGATCGGTACAGCTGAACAGTAGACTTCAACACTCATCTCCTTTCCACTCTCTTCTTTCCCTTCCTCGACTCAACGACCCACTTTGCTCACCGCCGCTTACCCACTCTTGCTTGTCGCTCTTTGTGGTTTCGGACCGGTCCGCAGTTCGAACCGGAAACTCCGTTCGTCTCTTACCGCTCAGGAGAAAAGCGGAATCTTGGTTTTCTCTTTCCCCCTCTCTTTCCTCTTTCTTGCCTCTTTCGTTTCTGGCCCTGTTCGTGAGGGATTAAGCCTACAGCTCAGGACTCCACGGGAACTGCTCAGACGCTAAGAATGGATCACATCATGGACCCGGTCAGCGAAAGAGCAAAGTTTGACGCTCTCTCCAGGCTCTGGTCCTGCGGAGTGTGTGGTCTAGAGTGGGGCCATAGACGTGTGAGTCTTTGATTCTAATCAACTGCCTGCTTTTATGACGACTGAGGAGGTTCGTCGTTGTACAGTCAGTCGCTCGACACTGGAATTCTGCCCATACCTCGTTTCCAGCCAATTCGTGCGGTTACTGCAACTTACTGTGCTTGACATGGGATGTGAGTGATCTTTCGCACTGCTTTGTAGGCAAGTCTCAGCTTTACTCAACATTCCCTACATGGTCTGCTCAGGAACTCGAAAAGCATGTATCCGCTATGCATACCAACCGTGACGGCAGGGGCGGGTACTCTCCTTGTCTCCAGTGCTTTCAAGCATGGCCTAGAGTGTAAGCTTCTCCCTCAAACAATACGGGAAGAACTCGGCTCATCCTTCGAGGTATTTTGTTAGAAATGAGACGGGATGGCACACGCACGATTGTCCGATGCCTAACGGAGCTCATGAAGCGCCGCGGGAAGGGTGGTATTGGGATCAGGTTCAGGGAGGACCAAGGAGACTGGTGAGCTTTTGAGTCGCTCTCAATCTGTTCACGGCTGACAGCTTGGTCTGTGTTCAGCCTATACCTCCAGCAATTGTCAATAATCAACCGAGTGCAGGCTCTCCTCCTGTACCAACGCGTCAATCCGCCCCACGCATACTCACTCTGGATCAGAACATGAACATGATCAGTGACAAAACATACTTTGCTCGTCAATCTTCAACTTTGCAACGCTCTCTCGACAAAGCTCGAATCCCACTCACTCCTCGACAAACCCTACGCTACACAGATCTCCTTCTATAGCTCTCTGTAGCTCTTTTGCTGTAGCTCGTGAATCTTCCTAGCTCTCAGGCTCTACTCCTCGTTTCGAAATGAGTTGTCGATCTTTCTCCCTTTGCTCTTCAATATCAGTTTGCTCCTTCCCTCGAGCCAGCGCAACATTATTCTTGCGCGCTACAAATTGATGGGTCGAGGCAGAGCGTTATTGTCGAACAGCCGAGATCAGCTTCATTCTATTTAGCCGATGTAATTCTCTCAACGTTGCGCATCATCTCTCGTCTAGTCACCTTCGAGAGCTAGCGCATTCTGAAGCAAGTAAAAAGGACATCGAAAGAGCCAGAGGTACAGATTGCATCGACAGCGAGACAGAAAGACTAGGTACAAACGATTCAAGCGAATTCCGATTCAAAGCTATGTTCAGATTCAGATCTTTGTACCAGTACGCTTAGCTTGAGCGTGAGTAGTAGCTATCAATTCAATCTCTGTCAGACACTGCTAAAGAGAAGAAGGAGGGTAGGAGAGTGTTCACTCACTCGAATCGAAGAGTTGAACTCCTTTCACAATTTTGTCAGTCCCAGGCTTGAATTCAAAGAACATGGCAGATTCGTTCTCGACGTCGTTCTCGTTTGCATCCTTGGTTTGCGAGCATGTGAGGGAGTCAGCATAGTGCAGAAAGAGAGAAAGAGAGAAGCTCACCTTTTGATTCATGCGAACTGCGAGTTTGTTCTCTGATTGAGTGATATTCTTCTGAACGTTCTTGTTATCGGACGAAATTCGATGGAAAAGGATGGAAGCGAATGGAACTTTGCTTAGGTAATTACGCTTTGTTCGGATTTAGATCGAGTTTCGAATTTTGTAGATTCTCTCTCTCTTTCTTCTTCGCTTGTAAAACACCTTAGAACGACACCTCTAGTTGCACAAGTTCAATAGCTGAGAGCCAATCTTTAACAGTTCTCGGACTGTCAAAAAGAGACAACCGATCAGTGAAAGGGAGAGAGTAAGCTTGTTATGGTAGGACTCACTTGAACGTCGTTGAGGAGTTTTTCTTTGATTTGACGGAACAAATCGACGATTTCTCCTCGTTCATACTCGAGACCAGGTTTCGTGAATACTGCAGGATAGAGGGAGAGAGGACGAACACTCCAGCTGAAGAGAGGGTCTTGAGAAAGGAGAGAATCGAGTTGAGAGAAGTGAGAGTTTGAGATGCGAGTGAAGGGTGAATTGACAGTAGAGAGTTGTTGTTTGAGGAGTGACTTGACAGCTCCGTTGTCGTTGCTCTCATGAGTGTATTCTTCTTTCTTCTGCGCCAATGCAAGCTTCTTCTCTTTTAGCCTCCGGGCTCGAATAATCATGTCTCTTGCCTCCTCGACGGTGAGACGGGTGACTGGGCATCAGAGTGAGCTCGAGCGCCGGAGATATCTAGTTAGAGCTCCATCGAGTGAGAGTTGGGAGTGGAAAGAGGGAAATTGGAGAGAGAGAAAGAGAAGAAGGAGAGGAAGGAGGCAGAAAAGAGATCCTTTTGAAGTTTGAACAATGCAGAAGTTTGCGACGTTAGAAAACTCTCGATTTCTTCCCTCTCCAAAGCTCCTATCACCTTGATCATGCCGTACGTTGAGCATAACGAGAGAATTATCGAGATCAGACTGGAGGTGAAGAAGAGGTTTTGGCGGAGAGACTCGGCTCGATTTCGCTAGCTATTCATTCTACTCTCTCACACGACCGAGTTCCCGTAGATGCAATTAGAGTCGATTGTCGAAAGGTGAGCAAAGTAAGGATATGAATCAGATAAGGAGGGGTAGTTGTGAAAGACGAAAGTAACGATAAACAATATGAAAGCAAACGAGATGAACTCTCGCACTAAGTAGACAGCGAGCTCCTCTCCCTGTGCGGTGTAGCGAAGAGTTGAGTGAGCAGGCTAATGGGAGGAGGAAGAGAAAGCGGAGACTTACAGCTTGCTAAGGAGACTCTTCAGACTTTTCCCGTTCTTGTTGCAATTCCCAGCGAGCCATTCCTCGATCTCGACTCTGACGCTCGCCAACTCGTTTGTAACAGGGAGAGATCCATCTGATCGTACATCTCGAGGGTTGAGAAGCATGTCGAAGAGTTTAGTCCAAAGTTCGACTTGTTGATATCGTCGGAAAGCTTGCTTGATGACTCGTTTCGATTTCTTGATCCCTCCTTCAACTTCGACCTCGACGGATTCGGTTTCCATGTAGTGACCGAAAAGAGCGCAGTAAGCGATCGAAGCGACTCCGTAATAATCGGGTTCGAAAGTCCAAGGTTGACCAGCTCGCATTTCGGGACAATCGAATTGATCCGTCTTGAAGTCGCATACGAATTGTTGACCAGGTCGGAAGATCGTAGTATCGATTGTTCTGCCGTAATCGATCACCTTCAATCCCTTCTGACCCCATCCATTCCCTCCTGTAGGATCGTACGTCGACTGCCACGATCCTTCAACCTCCTCGAAGCGTAGCAGACAGTTGTCGATCTTGAGATCTCCGTGAATGAATCCAGAAGAGTGGAAAGTTTCGAGGGTTCGAAGGAGTTCGATCACGAAGAACATGGCGAGAAGTTCGTCGACTCCTGAACCGGTTGGACCTGGAGGAGCGATTCGGAACTCTTGAGCTTTGTTGACAGCGTCAAGAAGACTGCCTCGGTCGCAAAGGTCGAGCAAGAGGTAAGATTCGTCCGAGTAAGCGTAGAGTCGATGAGGAGCGATGATCGAAGCGGTTGATCGTTCGGGTAGTCGAGCTTGGAGTTGGTCGAGGACGTGGAACTCCCACAAGTTTGTCGGCTTCTCCACCTTGACAGCGAGGAAGAGTTCCGTTCCATCGATATCGAATGAAGCATCGGCATCCTCCTCGTCGGTCGGGAAAGCGATTCGGAAAACGGCTCCAAACGATCCTTCTCCCAACTTCTCCCTCACTGAGAATACTTCCCCATCCAATTCGAGATCCCATGCCTCGTCAAAGACTCCAGTCCGATCTTTCGCTTTACTATTCGCGCGTTTCTTCGCTGTCTTCTGGAGTCCGACGAGTTTGTCTGCGGTTCGAGACGAGAGGTCGACAACGTTCGAGTGCCGATGAATCGGGGTCGAGAGTTGAGAGAGATGGGATCGGAGCATGTCGCGGTCGTAAGGGTTGAGGGGAGGCAGTTCAGAGAGCCGGTTGGTCGAGGTTGAATCGGCGACGACCATTCCCGTCGTCATCCCACTCTGGTTGCCAAGGATAGTGAAACCTTCGGGGAGAGACGTGTTCGGGGAAACATCGAAAGAAGGTTGATCGCGACCAATCGAGAGACGAGCGATGGAGGATTCGTCGAATTGGGAAGATGAGGCAGAAACGGGAGTGTGATCTGGGAGAACGACGAGAGCGGGGGGAAGAAGATTGAGAGGTTGCTGTTGCTGTTGATGAGGAGTTGGAGGCTGAAGGTCGTCGTCTGAGTCGCTCGAACTATCCGATGTACTCCCGTCTTCACTGCTGTCCTCGTTTCCCTCGTGCGTTTGTTCGACACTTTCACCCGTGTAGCTTGCGACAAATGCTCTATCTCCCTCTCCGATCGCTCCTCCTTCCTCGTCATCGTCATCCTCCTCAGTACTCGGTTCGTCGTCCTCCATTACGGGCGCAGGGTTTCCGAATGCGCTCGACCTCCTCGATCGTTGAGATGCCGAAAGAGCGTTCGTGTTCATGGCTGCCGTAATCTCGAGAGTTCGTTCGGTGATGGGAGTCATGTTGTCGACGAAAGGAGCGTAACGACTCGGGACACCTCGTTCTCGACGACCCATAGCGTATCCATCACTTCGATCTGCTCGGTCTGGAGACTCACCGTCTCGAAGTGGTGCCTCGTAATCCTCTGGTTCCTCCTCGTAGACATCGTCGAGCGTTCCTTCGTTTTCAGATTGTTGGGAAGAAGGGATTCGAGAGTCGCCTTGATCCTGGAAGACGGAGAAATCGGGCTGAGGTTGAGGAGGAGCGGGCGTAGAGAGACCCATCGGCTTTGCACCGAGAGGAGCTCTCGTCGATTTCGTGACGGGTCGGAAGCCTCCTGACGAAGGAGCAGCACTTGATGAGTCCCGGAAGAGCTGCATCGGAGCTGCTGGCGGGGTCGCATTCTCATCGTTCTCGTTCTCCTCGTTGAGTGCGAACAATCCTCGACCATAGGCTGATGAAGGGTGTTGTTGATGATGATGCTGAGACGAAGCTCCTCCGAATCCTGGATCTTGACTTCCGAAGAACGACGAATCGTCTCCCATCATACTCCTCGTCTGACTGAACGGTACGAACCCTCCATCGCTGCTGACCTCACTCGCTTGGGTAGCTTGTTGAGTGGAGAACTGACTCCCGCCGAAATCGAGTCCTCCTTGGAAACCATTCTCATCGTCGTCTGATTCGTCGGTTGAGGGTTCGCCTGACTGAGAATCGGAGTCATCGTTTCTTTGTTCGGATCGAGGGTTGAAACGAGTAAAGTCGAGAGTTTTTGCGAAGAGGTCGTCGATCATAGCGTTTGCTGCTTTAGTGTTCATGGTGGGTGAAGGAGGACGGTTGGGGTCCAGAGGTGGATATGAAGGGGAAGAGGGGACTTCAGGCTCGGATCGGGAAGGAGAGGTCGATTCCTGGGTATCTCTGAGAGGAACCACAGATTCGGTAGCAGTGCGAGGTTCGGCTTTGAGTGTCGATGACCGCGACTCGTCGTCGACCGGGAGAGAAGATGAAGAAGTAGTCTGCGCGAGTGGAGAGCGAGGAGGAGAAACGGCGATCGATTCATCTTGAGCGGGTCGAGGAGGGGAAGGCGATCGAGGTGGTGGAGAAGCAGGTTCTTCGATAACCGGTGTCGGTGGTTTGAGGAAGTCGTACAGTGGGGCTGAGGACAGAATCACAACGAGATGAGCAGATGTTTCGTTCTGTCAGTTGAAGAGAGATGAACTCACCTCCAGTTGAATCGTGTAATACCGGCCAACCCGTCTTTAGGTCGATCTTGTAGCTCGTTCCTGCGTGTTGATCAAGTACTGATCAGATTTGAGCGTTCGGGCAACGAAGAATATTGGCAGCTTACGACCGGTTCTCTCGATTTCTCGATCCCACTCTTCTTTCCATTCCCAACCATTCCAACTCTCCGCCTCGATGACATACTTCTCTCTTCTCCTCCTCACCCTCTCTTCCTCGAACGATATCCAACCGTTCTCACCATCCTTCAGAATCTCCAAGTTGAAAGCGATTTGCTGTGGTCGAGGTTGAGCGGGATCCTGCGAATCGCTTGTTGCGGGTGTAGCAGTCTTTGATTTTGACGAGCTCGATGAGGAGGACGAGGTCTTGACTTTCTTCTTCTCTCCCATCGAACTCGAAGTTGAGGTAGTCTTCTTGACTTTCTTGACGGGAGCTGCGAGAACTTCTAGATTGGCGAGAGGATCTTTCGCAAGAAGGTCGACATCGGCGGAAGAGTAGTTCTTGAAAGGGTTCGATCGAAGTTGTTCTGCTTCTGAGGGTGCTCGAGTCGATCTTGCGAAAACTTCAGTATCGCTCAAAGAATGATTCGTCGGTAGAGCAGTTGCCGTCTACAGAACGAGACGTCAGCAAGAGCACATGGTAGCGAATTGAGCGTGATATACCCTCACCTCGTCCCGATAGACCTCCAGTTTGAACCCTCCCGCTGCAGGAGCAGCTTTTTGAGGCATCGTTTCACCGCTCCACTCTTTCTTCTCCAAATCATTCTCTCGTTTCCGGCTCTTGACCGTACCAAAGTCATCCCATTCCGCTTCCTGTCCAGCACCCGTACCAGCTCCATCATCTTTGAACACCGCAAACATTGATCCATTCCCTTTCGGTCCCACTCCAGTCCCGCTCGTTCCACCTCCCAAAGGTCGAGAGGAAGAAAGGATGGGTCGTACAGTTTGACTGTCAGAAGTTGAGGCTCGAGGAGGAGAAGGGAGAGGAGGAGCGACAAGCATTCGCGCTTGGAAGTCGAGATGGGATCGCTTGAGACGGTCGAGAGGGGTCGCTTTTCGGTTGATACCCAGGAGGTAAATTTGATCTGCTTGTTTTCGTCTGTCGCGGAGAAGAAAAGAGTCAGCTTCATCGATACGGGAGAGAGACAAGGAGGTTTAAGACTCACTTTCCAACCGATTCCAATACTTTCGCATACTCCTCATACAACGCCGCCAATTTCTCCGCGATTCCTTTTGCAAACAAGAACCTATAACATTCTTCCGGACTCTCCATATTCTTCGCGTAATGAGCCCACAACCTGAAGTATCTCGGATCGTTCGTATACCTCCCATCCAACAAGAATTTCCTCGTAGTTTCCTCCAACACTGGTACCAACTTGTTCGCTGCACTTGCTCCGGCCGGATAATTCGCAATGATGAATCGAACGTATTGATGAGAGATATCGAGGGGATCTTCTGCCAATTGCGAAACTTCTTCCGATTTTAACCCGTCCTTTCCTTCTTCCCACTCTCCCGTTGCTTCATACACTTCCACTGCGTTGATCTGTGCTCGGAATTTCGAATGTTCGGCTTCAAGTTTGACGCCTAATCCGGAACGAGTCGAGGAGGAAGAGAAAACAGAGGCGAGTTGAGAGGCACTTCGACCGGAATGAAGTGGAACGATGTTTTCTTTTGCTGCTTCTATTGTAGAGATATCCACTGGTGTAGGCGCTGCTGTGTTCTCGGTCGAGGGAAGGGGAGGGGACGAAGTTGAAGCCATTGTTGACTGAAAGGAAAGGGAGAGCGAGAAACGCTGATTAGTGGTGTTGGATGCGCTCAGTCGATCGTGTAGTGGTTTTTGATGGTACAGGTGATAGTCTTGAGGTATGTTTCGTAGGCTGGAGTGAGTTGTGAGAGTAAGAGAAGCGAGTTGTTTTCGACCTTCGAGAAACAATAATTTTCGCTAATTCTCACTTCTTTCACTCTCCACTTGAGAGCTTCTCGACCTTATGAATTGCATACCTCCACTCTCATACGCGTGGACGAACAACTTGCAGAATTTTCGGAAGAATCGACACTCGACACCAGCGACGAACTCTTCACCTCTTTCCTCTACCTCGACAGTCATCTCCCGTCTTCCCAGAGATCAACATGGCCTCGACTTCAGCCTACGAGATAGCAGCGGACGTCTCTGACGACGAAGAAGATTTAGTCGCTACTTCATCTCAAGGTTTACTCCCGACTCACACTGTACCAGCCTCGAAACAATCAAAAGGGAAAGGCAGAGCTACTTCACCAGCGAACAATCAGAGTAGTGGCTCAGCAGCTTTAGAAGGAAGGATCGGAAGTGGTGGGAATGGTCAAGTTGGTGAAAGATCTCAGAGGACTACGACGTTTGGAGGGATCAAGACAGAGACTAGGTGAGCTTTCATTCCTGCTATGATGTAGCGCGGTCTGCAAGTCGAGCTGCAGACGGTCTAGGGCGACTTTGAATCCTCGACGTTTCGTTGTTGGAGCAATCACCTCTCAAGCCTTTCTTTCTGAGCTGATCCCGTTCTTTGGTCCTAAAGGTACACTGGCTCAGATACGCTCGATGAACCCGTAACGGAAACAATCGCAAGTCATTTCTCTGATCCTCGTACCTTCGTTTCCTCAAAGCTAACTCTTCGCTTGCCTCCTGTCCAGATGCGTGATTTACGAGCGATTGGAAACAAGGTCGTGCAAGTACTGTATCCGCAATCAGATAATGCGGTTCTGAGGGATTGGGATCTTTGGGGACCTTTACTCGTCAGTCTCCCTTTTGTCTCTCCTTCTCTACATTCGCAAGTGCCGACTCTACTCGTTGTGCTCAGTTCTGTCTGACACTCGCTATTCTACTCTCAACAAATGGTGAGCTCTCTGCGCTTTTCTGGTACACCCGGAATTGCACTAACCCAAAACGTCTTCGACAGCTCCCGCCGAACAATCCCTTCAAATCTTCACTGGAGTATTCGTGATCGTCTGGCTAGGATCAGTTGTCGTCACTCTCAACGCCAAGCTTCTAGGAGGAAAAGTGTTCGTTTCCTTGTCTCCATTCCCCATCGCAAAGAGCGAGAACTAATTCTGCTCTTCGTTCTCCACAGATCTTTCTTCCAATCACTCTGCGTACTAGGATACTGTATCTTCCCACTAGACCTGGCGGCGTTCGTCAGTATCTTTGTCAAGATGTTATGGATTCGATTACCGATTTGTGCTGCTACTTTCGGTTGGTCCGTTTGGGGTAAGCTCTTCGTTTCTCTTCCCGCGTCTCGCGCCACTGGCATCGACTGATATCTTGTTGGTTATGTTCCAGCTGCTGTGAACTTCTTGGCTGGGACTAGGTTGGAGAAAGATCGAGCAGTATTGGCAGTCTTCCCGTTGTTCATGCTCTTCTTCCTGCTCGCATGGATGACGATGCTCTCCTAGTCGCTCCCGGATAATGGAACACGAGTCGTTGGATAAGCTAGAAAGGTAGAGGACTTCTATAGTTTGTCAAGGGGAGTCGTTCGTGCAGTTTGCGAAATTTGTAGTATACCCTTCTCTAGCCTTACGTGTCATGCAGTATCAGGCATTGTTCGCTATTCTCTGTGGTCGGGGCTGAGCTCTTCTTGCGATATCAGAGAATCATTCTCCTTCAATACAGGATCAATACACTTTCTTTTCCTCTTCTCTTCGCTTCGAATCCTTTTTCGCACTAATTAAGTAGAACCTCAGTCTCTGCTTCCTCCCGTCCACTCCGCTATACCATCTAACCACCTTCGAGTACATCCTCAACCCTTTCCAAGCTGCTCCCAACGCAATCCCCATTTCCTTCTCCCTCCTCTCGACAAACCCGAGGAAACCTGGCCAGACGTGATCAGAGATATCCTCCATCTCGATTGAATCTGCTTCGTAGCCTGATGCGATGAGGGATGAGCGATAGTTGGAGGCGGTGAGGAGGTTCTCGAAAGGGAGATTCGCGAGGAGACAGATGAGTCGGAGTGCGAGGGAGTCGAAGAGCGAGAGAGGTGTAGAAGGGAGAAGGAGATCGGTGAGGGCTAGTCTTCCTTCGCTGTCTAAGATGGAAGCGGCAGAAGTGAAGAAGGATTGTCGAGGGTTAAAGCTGTGAGAAACGATTGAGTGAGCTAATTGGACTTGATTCGCGATGGATGCAGACTCAGGACTCACTGGAAAGCGCAATCTACTGCCAGTACAGCATCTACTGATTGCTTCTCGAGTGACGCAAGAGCAGTCGAAGCATCACCTTGACGGACTTCGACCTTTGCTGAATCCAAATTCATCTCCTTCGTTCTTCGAGCTGTTTGTTCGAGGTCAGAGTGATCAGCAAGTCTGTGCGAGATGAGATCACACTCGACTCACAAGCTATAGCGTGTTGAGATGCTAGCGATGTAAAGCCAGTGTACGAGGCAGGAGAGAACTCTCGAGCGAGGAGTAAAGTCGAATCTCCCGACCCATATCCCACCTCCTGTGTCGATTCAGTCGATGTGAGCTCAGTCTGTGCTGATCAAGGAGGAGGGAGGCTTACACATATCCGCTGCTTAGTTTTCAATCGAGCTGCAAGAGCGACTTTTCGACAAAGTGAAGAAGCAGCCTCTGCGAAATCTTCCTTCCCTCTAGATTTCCCGCCCAGTTAGCTTTGTGCAGATTGATAATAGCTCAATCGTGACTCACCCGTGCTCCCACCATCCCATGTTGAACCAAAGAGACTGATTCCCTCCTCCAATTAAATTGAGAGTTACTGCATCGGCTTGATCGTACAGCTCCTTCGAATCGCTTGAAGTGAGCTTGACGAGTATGGATTTGGCGATTGAGGGTAATGCTAGTCCGAACAAGACGCAAAGGAGGTAAAGCCACATCTCAAAGTTGAACGAAAGAGGGGAACCAATCTTTCTCCTCAACCAGTCACTCTAGATCTCGGTTCGACAACAGGAAAAGCTGAGAGACGGCTCATCAATTAGCTCGACCCCTCCAGAGAACTCCAAGCTCGTCACTCGCTCCTGAATCATTTACTCGGCTCGATCTTCTCCCTCCAGAGCATTCGGCGTCCAGGGCAGTTGACCCTATACTGTAAGCGCGAGAGGGGCTGTAGCTCAGCGAGCTCGAAGGAGCTACGAAGGGTTGAAGCGTTTCTGTGGTGCTTGGGTTCGCAGAGGGAATAGGTCGGATCAGAATCGTAAGGAGCGACGGGCTCCTTTACCGTATGTCGTTAAGATACTTCTCTCCTCGTGCGTGAGTGGCATGAAGATTGCTGACTACATCGTCTTTGAGTAGAAACTCGCAAATTCTGCTTTCGCAAGTCTGCTTCGGCTATCTTCCGCTTCGTAGCTTCTCGCTCCAGAGCTGGAAGGAAGATTTCCTGTCGGCAGTTTGATCACTCCCCGCCAGACTTGCTTGATAAATCGCGGTTCGAGCGACCCCTGGCATGGAAGACAGATTCATGCGACTCGCAAAGATGGAGAAGACTTTCGAAGGTCTCCTCTTCTTTCGCTCGGGAGTCCTTCGTTCCTCAACCAATCTCGACCAATATGATGTCTCCCGTAAGTCAGGTGTCTCGCCTCGATCGATGATCACGACTGATCTCGCTTCTCACAAAACAGGCTATCGACCGCCTCTCTTCCCTTCCTCCCGAACTTCTCGACATGATTTTCGACCATGCGTACCCTATCGATGATTATCCTGATGGACCCCTCTCCAAACGACTCCTTCCTTACTATTATCAAGGTATCTATCGACGATGGGAATCCTGGACGGACAATAACCGTCTCAACTCGGTCGATGGGACCATCGTAAAACTACAGAAGAACTCGGTAGTTGTGGCGGACTTTATCCGGGAGATGTATGTTCGGGAGGAGAACGACTCGTCGATCTGCTTTGGCTTGTCTACCCTCCTCAATCTCTCGACTCGGCTTACTTCCCTCGAAGTAACCTACTTCGCCTCACAAACATTCGTCGACGGAATCCATGTCGCGAATCTGGTCAACCTCACTCATCTCGACTACCTCCCGCCAGTACACACGGTCCCGAATCCAGACTGGATCGACGAAGACGACGAAGAGACCAATTGCGAAATCACCTGTTCCAGCTCGCTTCGATACCTCCAACATCTACCTTCCCTCACCCATCTCACTCTCCGGAACTGGCATTCGGTCGACAATGACGAGTACGTAACGGAGGAGGATTTCACTTTCGACAACATCGTCTCCCTCACAGTACAAGGACCTGGCTCGCTCGAATCCGATCTAGACGCCGATATCTTCGACCACTGCCCCAACCTCCGTCACCTCAAACTACTCGGTCGCTACCTTGATCCTTTCTCCTACAATGAAGATACTTGGCTCGACCATTACGACCAAGTGATTCCCATCTTACCGCTCGATCTGGTCACCCTCTCCCTTTCTTCCCCGTTCAACGTAGAAGGTGGCGAGAACGACTCGTGCGCGGTAGATCACGAATTCCCTCACTTCCCTCACCTCGAATCGCTTCACCTCGGCGACACCTTCTACAGTCACCATATCACCTCCGTCCTTCGAGATCATCCGACACTACGCAAGCTACACTTAGGCCAAGGAGACCACGGCATCATCGAGTATCTCTATGAAACGAAGGACACCGAATCTTCCGGCCTCGAACAGATCATCCTCGATTGTCTCCCCGAGTCCCCCTACCTCCGGGGAGACCCGGCAAGAGCTCGATTCCACCTCGATGACTACCTCAGCAATGAAGTACCTGATCTTCGTGAAGAGAAATGGCACCCTCCTTCTCTCGCTTTCGACCATCTACCCCTCGAAGACCTTGAGGATCTCATCTACGCCTCCGCTTATAGAGGTGTACGGTTGTCGGGAACCTTGATCGATGGCTATCATTACTTTGGTGACTGGACTGCCGAGTGGGACGTGAGGGATGCGCACAACGGTCTTCGTGGTTGGTATCTAGATCAGTCAGGTCACGGCCAGAGGAATGGTGGGGCAGAGCAGAAATCGTGTCCGTTCGACGAACACGTTGGTGTCGAGTCCCGGTTACGCGCTCTAGATTGGAGCTTGAGTATTGTAAGCTTGCCTCTTTCGTCCAACGTCGATTCCGGCGCAATGAATTGACTCCCACTGGTCTATTCGAAAAGGAGACGGAAGAAGCTCAGTGGGAATCGCCAGAAGCTTCCGAGGGTGAAGATTGTGATACGGCAGCGGCGAGCGACGGGTCGGAAGATTAGCAGCTATTCCCTTGGATCCTCTACTTTTTGTCGTGTCTGTCGTTATCTCATTCATATCCTTTCTTTGCTCACCTATCGAACAATCGACTCTGGTTGCATCTACACGAACGCGGTCGTGTGAGAGAAAGGAATTCGGGTGGGAAGGAAGGAGAGCAGTTTCTCTTTCTGCGCTATACTCGACCAGGTCTCTTCTCGTTCCTCTAGTCTGATCGTAGCCATTCTCTCGTGGTGCTCAAGGTACAGCATGACCAAGCTCGGGGGAATTGGAGAGAGGGAAGAAGTTGAGTGTGACGGAACTCTTGCGAAAGTTGCGAAATTCCGAAAATCGAACTTTGTCGAAGGTCCTCCTCTCTTCCTCTCTCCTTCCTTTCACTTCCCTTTCTAACCGCAATCCAAATGTCCACCAACCAAGCTGAATCTCCCGCTCAACCCCAACAAGAACAACAAAGTCAAGCAGCTGGCGGCGTTCCTCTCTCAAAAGAAGCCTCCTCTACCTCGAAACAACTCTCGACTCAAGAGAACAACAAGAACGGAGATATCAAATCACTCCTCGAGCAACAACTCTCTACTGTCGATTCACTTTTCTCTCGCATCTCGAATTCTCACTTCTCGCAACTCGATTCTCTTCTTTCACAAGACCCTCTCTTCAGTTGGAGTATTCGTCCTCTCTCCCTTTATCCTGAAGTATTCACGAAGCCTGGTCTCGAGTATGCAAGAGGAGAAGCCATCGATTTGTTCCGTCAAATGAAAGAGAAACTTCTAAAAGACGTTCAAGTGAGTCTCCCTGGAACAAACTCACTCTCTCTCCCTTTCGCCAATAGGTCATCTCTTACCAACAGTCTGAGAACGTTCAGAAGAACATCACTCAATCAGAGAACAAACTCGCAGTTCGCATGAATCAAAAGGTGAGCTTTTCTCTTTCTCTCCTTCTCAATGCAAGTCACTGACGTCCCTCTCTCTCACAGACCAAGGTCGCAAACGATAACGATGTCGAGAACGAATCTGCCGTGTTCTTCGAATTTGAACCTGGAACTCAAAAGATCGTCAAAGGTGTTCAATTCTTCGATTCGAGTTAGTTAACACTTTTCTTCCCTTTCTCTTCTCTCTAGGAGTGGCTGACAGAGATTGGATTGATAGCCACTACGCACGCTCAAGCCAAACGTACTGGATCCAAAATCTGACTCTGAACATAGCTTTGAACCGGAATTCGCTTGAAGTGTACCTGGTTTTTCTGTCTCGCTGTCGATGCAATCTGTACCTCTGTCTCTTTCGATGTCCTTTTCACTAGCTTCAGAGTTCGCTAGCTCTCGAAGGTGACTAAACGAGAAATGGTGCGCAACGTTCAGAGAATTACATCGGCTAAATAGAATGAAGCTGATCTCGGCTGTTCGACAACGACGCTCTACCTCGACCCATCAATGCGCAGAAGAATAACGTTGCTCTGGCTCGAGGGAAGGAGGGAACTGATCGAGAAGAGCGAAGGGAGAAAGTTATCGATAAATCTATGGGAGAAAGTTATCGATAAATCTATTCAAGACGGGAAGTAATACGGAAAAGCTAGGAGGATCGACGAGCTACAGTGAGGACGCTATAGAAGGAGATCCGTATAACGTAAGGCTTGTCGAGGAGTGAGAGGAATTCGAACTTTGTCGAGAGAGCGTTGCGACGATGGAAGATGCGAGTACGGATCGGATACGACGCTCGGGTTGATTGTGCTGTCATCCGGAGGATATGCCTGACTCGGCTGAGCAGGAGCCGGAACGGGATGGTCGGGGCTTGTAAAAATGGCTTGTCCAGCGTTCGACGAAGATGCTTCGGCACTAGGCGTTTGAAGCGGAGAACGCTTGGCTCTGCGGCTCTGCGACGAAGCGTAAGGTGAAGACCGCATTTGACTTGGAGCGCGGCTTCGATGTGGCTTCCTCCCAGCGTTCGAAGAGGAGACGGACTCGTTCGAAGGTATCGGTTGAGGGTCGAGGAGAGATCGATCGTCCGCAGCGTCTTGCCCAGATCCATCTCCGGTGGTCTGAGCACATTAGAATCTCAGGAGCCGGAGATTATCCCTTTTTGATGGCCAGAGTCGGCGAACTTACGATTCTCACGCAACGGTTCTTGTCGTAACTCCAATCCCATCCAGCTATTGGCAAAGTGTCCTCTCCTCCAGGTCGTGGACAGTTGGCTATGTGTCTCTCCAAGCTACACCAGAGATTCGAGATCGTTCGTCAACTTTCTCCATTGTCTGCTCAGATCAAAGGCAGAAGTGAAAACGTTGCTCACCTCATCGACTAAGCGAAAAGACAGCCTCTGCAGTTTCCCAGAGAGGGTTCACGACTACTGAAAGGTTGGTGCCAGGTGTCGACGTGTATTCTGAGGTCCTGCGTGATGGGGAGATGACGACGAAACAGCAGCGAATGTCAGTCTCCGCAGAATTCATATGGTTTCACATGCAAAACTCACACGCGGGTTAAGAGCTGAATGTGTGCAATAGTCACAAGGTAAACGGTCGTGCTTGAAGTAATGAGTGCGTAGTTTCTGGCGCAAAAGATTGAAGTTAGGTTCGAGTGCTGCAAGCTCACAGAAGCAAATGATTGAAAACTCACTTTGCGTTCAAAGGGACCTTCTTGGCATTTGCGACACTGCCAGAGAGGTTGACCTGCGCTGTTAAATCCGACTGAATATGCTTTTTCAACGATCGAAAGTCCATTTTGTGGCATGGTCGCGAGACTCTGTGGGTGACTGGGAATCAGCTCGGAGCTCATCCTCAGTGATCTGGCGTGAAGTAGCGGAAAGATGTTGTCAAGAGGGGAGAGCAACAAGGGCTCACCGGGAAGAGACGATGGTCGAGAATTGGTCGAGAACCAGAGGAATTTTCAGGCTGCTGTCAAGGGAGTAGAGACTGCAAATCGAAGGGAAGAGATAAGCGCTGGTTCAAGTCAGACAAAGAGAGAGAGAAGCAACAGAGCAAAGCACAAACGGGAGAATCTAGAAAGCAAATCCGAATGAAACCGTGGATTCTGAGCGGTAAGAGAAGACAGGAGAAATCAATTTGCGGTGAGTGACGCTCATGAGCGAGAAGAAGCCCGAAGGACGTTGGGGTCAGCGGAGATGAGTAAAGTGGGTCGTCGAGTTGAGGGAAGGGGAAGAGAGAGAGTCGAAAAATGATGAGGCGGAAGTCCACTTTCGAGCTGTATCCCAGTCTGTCGCCCTCTCGCCTCACTCCACCTTCAGCATTCTGATCTCGCCCTTGCACCGACTGAGCAGCTCTTTCATCATCATCTTCCGATAAATCCTATCTCCCTCGATATCCTCCCATCTTCCGTACCGAAGCGTGAGCTGTGCTTGTCATCCTCGATTCAAGCCCTGCTCTCTGGCCTGTCCAACCTGATTGAGGAGACCCACTAATTGTGGTCGAGGGAGAAGAGTCCGAGAATCAGCTGTAGGCTGTAGGAGTTGACCGGAGCTGTTTGCATGAATGTTTTGAGAGTATAGAGCTAGCTTGAGACCTCTAACGTAGGCGTAGAGCGAGTTGGTGAGATAAAGCGAAGCGTTAGAGATCAAGAAGTTTTTGCTGTCAATCTTGCTCACTTCAAGCACTCACTTTGATACAAGAGGAACGCCGATAGAGATCATAGGAACCTACACAAACAAACGCAAGCAGCTTCACCCTCAGCCTGCCCTCGAATTAGCGAGATTCAACTTCACGTCTTCCCTTTCTATTCCTCTCATTCCAGTCATCGTTCTACACAGCTCAGACAAGAGTGAGATACTCTCAAGACTATGAAGTGATAGATCTGAAGGGATCGTTAACACAGCTAGTCGTCGGTATCTGCTTGAAAGGGTGTTGCATCCGTTCGTTCGTTTCTCGAGTCCTGAATCTTCTCCAGAATCTCGCCTGGCTACTCAGCCGATACTCGTTCATAGTCATCGAGGTGTCCACCGGCCTCCACGAGAACCTGCGTGAGGAGTGTCGACTGATTCCTTCCTTTCAGACCTCCAGTTTCGAAAAGTTCGCATAACTTTCGAGAAGTTCGCAAGTTCGACTAGACCCCGCTATCGGTTCTCGCAGGACTCAAGTGACTCACTGGAGATTCTCTGATGACGAAAGTGAGGCAGTCACGCCCTGACAAGCTGTCCTCGAGGTCTTCATTTTTCCTCGCTTCGTTTTCTCATTTCGAAGTACGAGTCCATCACTTTCACCGAACTCGACCCCTTGAGCCTTCCAGCTCGATCACACTTCTCCAGAAATTGATCAGCTAGGAGTGCATAGACCTCGTGGTCAGAAGAAGTTACTTCACTGCCTCGAATGACTTCATTTTCGATCGACCCCTTGAACTCTTAGTCGAGGAGCTATTTACAGTAATATTGAAATCGCCCTCGAACCTTACTAGAACAAAGATAGCAACCTATTTCGTCGGCTCACCTTGGAGGAGCGGAACTTCCGGAATCCGACAGCTCAAAAACCTCGATGATTTCGCTTCTCTTCCCTCCTTTCTTTCCATCACCTCGCTTCACTCATTCTTCACACACTTATCACTATGCTCTCTTCGACTATCCTCGCCATCGCTACCTCCCTCTTCTCCCTCTCTGCTTCAGCAGCTCCTCTTCGACCTCGTTCGGAAGGCGTTGGGCAAGACTGTTCTCCTCGAATCAACGGAAATCTCTCGACCACGATCAGTCCAAACTTCAACACTCGCGCTCACTGGACTTGGCTCTCAGGCGAAAAGGGTCCCGACACTACCATCGTCGTGAGTTTACAAATCTCTTCTTCGACTGATCTTGTCCAGACGAATGCTGACACTTGCTTGTGATGGATTCAGACTGAAACTAGCAGCGGAGGAGTTCTTCCCTATGGTACGGCTATGACCATCTATCAGAAGGATGGAGCGACCGATCAATACCGAATTGGGTTCGTCCATTCACACCTTTCCTTCCCTTTTCGACTCATGTTTATACTCATCATCTTTACTTCTCTGCAGAGTTGGCGAGCACGCGGGGGTTAACGTATGCTTGGCAGCTCACGACAACGAGATTTGGGGAGTCGATTGCTCGGATTCAGCCGCTGCCGTAAGTTCTCTCTCTCTTTATAGCTTTGTTTCGTGGACCCCTTTCACTCACGCTTTGTCGAATTTGTTATAGTGGAAGATCAAATGCACGGACTGTGCCTCGTTTGACTCTCATCCTGAAGGTCGTTGTCGATTCGAATCGACCAACCTTGGACTTTGCGCAACTTTCACGGATTTCGATCAACCTCTCAACCTGACTAAATGTGAATACCTCGGTCAAGGTGACCTTTCGAACCCTCAGAACAACCCTCAGCAATTCATCTTCTAAAGAGGAGACCTGATAGACACTTTTCGAAACGGACGCTTGTAATCTCTCGCATCTCTTGCTGTAACTAAGAAGCTTCTTCGGTTCCCTTCTCGAGTTCCTCTTCTGTCTCTCCTTTACTCACTACGAGAGACGTTGAGAATTCTCTATGTTGCACCCTCCCTCTCTCTTTACTGTTCCATCAACCTCGTCGGATCTTCGATAATGTTCTTCCAAGTCTCGACCAATCGAGCCAACTCGACACCTTCCACTACTCTATGATCAGCCGAGAAACTCACGTCCTGCGAGTCGGAAACCAGAGTCAGTCGAGGAACACAAACAGAGAGTTATGAGAACTCACCATGACCATTCTCGGTTCAAGTTTCCACTCTCCTCCAACCTCACTAACTTCTTCTCCTCTAGCTACTCGTTTCGCTCTCTCCTCCTCACTGCCTTTCATGAATCTCGGTTCAACTCTCACTCTTCCCATCGCTCCAATCGATAATTGACCCGTTGGAGGAATCACTGGATGTGTAGTCTTTCCTCCTATCGCTCCAATGTTACTGAGTGTGATTGAACCGGCTCCTTGATATTGCGAAGGGAATTTGGGAATCGTCGAGGTGGGAGTGAGGAAAGATTGGAGGTGAGTGAGGTTTGAGGCGACTGAGAAGACGGAGAGAGAATCAATTGATCGAAGGACAGGAGTGTAGAGACCTCCTGAAGGTGAAGGGGAAGAGACGGCGACTGAGATATCGTGAGATGGTCGACGAAGGAGGGAAGGTTCAGAGGATTGGGAGGAGTTGGGCGATAGAGTGCAAGAGAAGAGAGGGTGTTCGTGCATGGCAATCGTGAGAGCTTTGACGAGTAGAGGGAGAAGAGTAATTCGATCGAATCTAGCAGTTTCTTCGACTCGTTGAGATTGTTCGTTCATTCCCCATTGTTCAGTTCTTGCGAGATTCAGTTCATCCTTAGAGGTGAGAGTCTTGCGATATCGTAGAGGTACGTTCGAATTGAGGGAAAGTCGAAGTCGTTCAAGGAGAGTCACGTCGATCGTGTCTGAATAGGCGAAATGAGGGATTTGAAGAGAAGCTGACATTGCTTTGAACATTGCTCGACGGGTTGAAGATAGAGGGATGGTGTGAGATGAGGTTGATGCAGGAGACAAGGAAGAGGAAGGAGGAGGAGGAGCATGGGATCGTGCTTGACGACAAGGGGAATCGGTTGGAGGTCGTTCGAAAGGGATGAACGGTTGAGTATCTCCTTGTTTCTTCTTCGAATGCTCGAGCACATCTCCTTTCGTCACTCTTCCATCTCGACCAGTAGGTTTGACTTGAGTGAGATCAACTTTGAGTTCTCGAGCGAATCTTCTCGTTGCTGGAGTTGCGAGAACTGAGGCTGAACCTTGACTTGGATCCGGTCGAACTGGATGTGGAACCTTGTCTTCCGACTTTGTTGATGATGACTTGGCGGTAGTGGAAGAGAAAGATGGGGAAGGAGAGGTTTCTTCGACTGAATTGACGACTTCGATTTCGCAAAGTGTCGATCCAACTTTGAGCATATCTCCCACTGCTCCAGCTAGACTCTTGATCGTACCCGAGAAAGAAGAAGTGATTTCGACTGTCGCTTTGTCAGATCTAATAAGTCTCGAGAACAGATTAGTCTAGCTAGAATGTGAACTCGCAAGGACAAAGAGAGGAAACTCACGTGACTTCGACAACCGGATCGAACTCTTCGATCTTGTCACCGGGTTGAACGAGCCTAACAAGGAAGCATTCTCGATCAGCTGACGAATCAGACTCTATGTGAGGGGAAAGGACAGAGGCTCACCACTTGACGACTTCACACTCGGTGATTCCCTCTCCGATATCGGCAAGCTTGAATTGCTGTACGCTCGTTTGCTTCTCCGAAATCGCTGACGTTGAAGAGGATGTGGAAAGTTCTGAGCTCGCTTGATCCGACTCTGGAGCGACTTCCTCTCCCTCATTCTCTCCCTCCATTTCCACCTGACACAGAGTTGCTCCAACTTTCAGCATATCTCCAACTTCTCCAGCGACTGACTTGATACGTCCTGAGTAAGGTGATGTGATTTCGACTGAAGCTTTGTCGGATCTGAAGGAGTTTCAGGGAAGCGAGAGAAGGGGGAAATGGTCGAGACGAAGGGGGTCAGTTCAGCTCTGGATACGAGAGAGATTATGAATGTAGACTCACTGTACTTCTGCCACTGCGTCGAATTCCATAATCATGTCTCCCGGTTTCACTAGCCTGTGAGAAAACGAAAGAATTCGAAAAAGTCAGTACTGTCTGTTTCAAGTTTATCGGGCGCGTTGGGTCTTCCTCGAGGTCATGACATCCTCGTTGCCCATCAGGGACTGACGAGGGCGACAGAGCAGGTTGAACTCACCATTTAACGATTTCACATTCAGTGATTCCTTCTCCAATATCTGCCAATTTGAACTCCTTCACCTGTCCCTGCACTGCCCTTGTACTGCTCAGTAATCTCCTACCGATGAACTGTTGTGTTGTAGTCGGACGATGAGACCTTTTTGAGGGAATTGACCGAGGAGAGATGATTCGAATCGAGGAGGGACGAGTCGCTGATTGCAAGACTTGGAGAGGTGTTCGAAGCATTCTTCTGCTTGGTTCACGAGGAGGAGAGGGAGAGGAGGAAAGGAGAGAGAAAGGGAAGGGGAGGGGGAGAGAGGAGAAAGTGGGACCCCTCCAGCGGCAATCCGTAAAGACAGGGGAAAGCAAGAGGGAAGGGAAGAAGAGAGAAAGCTAGAGGAGAGAAAGAGTTTGAATGTCGGAAGTGACTCGTAAGTGTCGGCGATGATGTCGTCGTCGTGGAAGTCGTCGAATGAAAGGAGGTTGGGAGAAGTCGAAGGTGTCGAGGCGAAGAATCGCAGAAAACGAACAGGTCGTTTCTTTTGTACGTTCAAGGCGCCGAAGTCTGCGGCGGATAGTCGAGAGAGAGTGCTTTCGTCGACGAGGCCGTACTCTGACCGGGCTAGGCGGATGAGAGTATCGTTTACTGCTTCTTCGTTTCCTCCTTCCTTCAGATTCTATTCGCTCGAGCTTGTAATTTCGGAGGAATCCGCATCTGCGAGTACAGAACAAGAAAAGAAACGTCAGCAGACATGTCGCCTGATGTTACTCATCGATCCGAACTCACGTTGTTCCTCTCCTGTTCCTTCTTCTCTTTCCCCCTCGCATCCTTTATCCATCCCCTCCATTCCTCGCCCCATCCTCCCTCCCTCTTCTTCCGGACCCTTCCTCTTCTTGCATCATCTCAACATATCCCTTTGCTTTCTCCAATAAATCATATCGTTTCTGACTTTTCCTCCTTGACCGGACATCCTGTAGTCGTTCGAGCGGGACGATTATGGAGTTCCCAGAATCGAAGCTGCGAATAAAGTTTGAGTATAGGGTAGATGGGAGAGACCTCGAGGTTTGCGAGAGGGCAAAGAAGCGAAAGGGTACAGTTTTTGACGAAGCGAGCGCTTGAACTTGGTAATCCCGCGCCATCGAAACCATCAACAGCTCGAGTAGGTCTATCTACAGCTGGGCATAATACTCGTGGCCTGCCTGTAGCCCGTTTGGAGATAGAGGTTGACCCGATTCGCCTGAAAAGATCGAAACTGTCTCGTTGGGCGAAGGGGAACTGCCTAAGCTTCCAGGTAGTAGCAGAGCATTGCCTGTAGCCTATGCAGAGCTCACAAGCGTAATAAGAGTGGTCGATAGTGAAGAGTCGATGGTTGAACACCTTGATCTTTCGTTTGCTTTCCTCCCATTCACCGCCACTCAAGATGTCCTTCAAGCCCACCTTACAACGTTTAGCACAAACCGGTATTCACTCGATTCCTTCGAACGCAACTGCACAAATCGCCAAAGAGTTATTACCACCTCTTCCCCTCTATCGCCGATTGCTGAGAGTTCATCGCAAAGTGTTACCTGCAGAGTTGAGGGTCATGGGAGATGATTATGTAAAGGTGAGCTTAATATCGTGCTGTCCTCTTAACTGGATCGCCACAACTTTTTTCGCTGACTTTCTCCGAATCTTCATTCTTCGATTCAGGCTGAATTCAGAAGAACGAGATCAACGGATAATCCTTTGCATATTGTTGGATTCCTATCAGAGTGGAAGAAGTATTTGGATCATCACGAAGCGTTACCAGAGGGTCAACATACAACTTTCAGTACTCAAGGTCAGTCAATGGATCCTTCGATATTGGAATCGGTAAGTTCACATCCTCTCATCAGTCCATCTTTGAGATGGGATCGCTAAAGAACAGAGAGCACGAGGTTACAGCTTTCGGCGGATCAAATTGGACAACTTTACGAATTGTTTCAAGCGACGAAAGAAGTGTTCATTTCGGAGGAAGAGCGATTACAACGGGAGAAAGAGGGGCAACAGGAGAACTCGGATGGAATACCCAAAAGTGAAGTACTGCCGGATTTGAGTCAGAAACAATGAAGAATAGAACAGGATGGAGATAGAATTCAAGCAGTGAAACCGATTGCAGCAGTGAGCGAGAGAGTCAAACAAGTGAGTGATCCTAGAAATCGACAGCTTGGTTGATCTGCTTCGTTCTCCCAGCTCCGACGGTACTTCTCAGCTCCTTCTTCGACGCTTTTCGATTCGCTTAGTTTCGTTTGAACTCGCTATCTCCGTTCGCGCCTGAGACGTTGCTACAATCCTTCTGCTTCACGCCCACCTCCGATCGATCGATCGGATTCGGGTAGTAGTTGCTCGGCGGACACGTCGTTCGGCGTTAGATCGGGTTTAGACACGAAACTTTCGAAGTCCTGCTCTCAACTCTTTCTCCCTTCTCCACCTCATCCCTCAGCGCGACAAAGATCCCAATGGAGCCTGCTAGGCGCTTCTCTCGCCACAGAACACCTGAAGATCGTTGGTGCCCGGAAGAAAATTGCACTTACGAAGCTCCGCCGGGCGAAAACAGCGCTATCCGTCACGTACGCCCTGTCCTGGTTGTACCGTATAGTAGCACTGATCATTGATTGCTTCGTATGTACAGGCTCTGAAGAGGCATGTCAAGAGACACGCAAACATCGTTACCGTCTTGAAAGTCCTTTGTGATTACTGTGATTACCAGCCGAATGAAAGGGTGCGTCGGGTCTCTACGATCGTCTTCGCTGAGCTTACGCAACGCTGACCTCGTGCTGCTCGTATAGAATGTCAAAAAGCACGTAGAGCGCCGACACCAATTTCCGACGAAGAACACTTCGTACATTCCTTGTACGTGGTGTTGGCAGGCTTTATGGAAACCACTAGGTAGAGCGTAGGTGCATCCAGCTTTGTGAGCTCTCCTACAGTGCTTAGCGTCAACTGAAGATGCTCGTTTGATTCAGAGAGGACACTCTCGAGGTGCACGAGGAGAAGTATTGTCCGTACTTCAATGGCTGGATTAAGCTGCCGACTACAGGCTTGTACATACGACCTGTGAGTCTTTCCCTCTGCTCGAGCGCCGAGTTGCGGGTCTCGTGCTGACCTCTTCTTTGTCGGATTGGGTTCTCTGAAGGGCGCATCCAAGGAAGCTCCTGGGGCAACATCTGGGTCTCAATTGGTACCTGACTCGCATGAGCCATCTTCAAGTGGACATCTGAGCCAGTTCCCGCACGAGCAGCGCTCACTCGGAAGAAGCAGTCGAGGACGTCGAGGAACGCTTCTGAACCTTACTCATCGACAAACGCTACGATACAACAATCTCTCGATATAGGGGACTGACTGCCTGGGCTTCTCTGTTCTTTCGGTTCGTCCCGATACTTTCGTCGCTTTTCGCGTTTTCGATTTCCTCCTTCTTGACTAAAACCTCATTTCCTTCTCGCTTTCTCACAGCTTCACTCCTTGATCAGAATAGAAGTCTCTACACATCGCTTGCTTCCTAGTCTTTCGCTCCTTATCTACTCCAGTTCTTCATTTCTGTTTCCTTTTAGCCTCGCCTATTGTAATGTACACTCTCGTTCTGATCACGTGTTTAGCTGAAGGGGATAAATGGATTGCAAGAACCGAAATCCGAAAGCTACGAGTGTCTATCTGCACAACGAGAGTAGAACGAATCGATTCTAAAGAACCCTCCAAGCTTGGTTTCCGATCAAAGATTCGATGGGAGCGTCCGAGAAAGGATCTCCTTCTTCAGTTGGGAGATCGTCGAGACTGCCACAGTCTCCGAGTGCAATCAACAAGTTTGAATCGACGATCGCACAAGTTTGGTACTCGGTCGATTTGATCAAACAACGGTTTGATTCGTCTGCGCAGGTCGAGCATTCGATAGTCCACTGAAGAGAGATTTGTCAACATACGTTCGTGCTTGGTGAGAAACGACAGACTCACAGATGCGGAATCGGAAGTACAGGGAGCAGAGAGAACTTCAGAGGAAGAAGCGGCAGCGAGGCACTCGGAAACGCCGTTTCCCTTGGGGAACCTACCGAGCGTAAGAGATAGCGTCAACCAACAGCGCGTAGCCTCAAAAGCAAGGAAGGGAGACTCACTCGAGACGGTATTGATCGTTTGTTCCGTTGACTCGAGTGAAGCCAAAGTCGATACGGGTTGCGTAAGGGTTGCTAGTCTCGTATTCAGTGTGGGAGAATGCCTGTAAGCGAGCGCACAGCATCAGCATAGACTCGAGGAAGAGAGAGGGGTTCAACTCACAATCGAAACGTTCTGAGTTACACCGGCATCATTTGCAAACATCGTCCATACATAGTCCCGATCGACTAGAGGTGAGATTTCAGTGGTGATAGGAGGGTTGGGTTGAGGCGAGCAAGTAGTCGAACGTGATTTGAGGCTGCGAAGAGGTGCAGCGAGTGAAGTAGTGAAGAGGAGAGATGAAGATAGAGCGATGACGAGTTGGGAGATCATTGTTGAGTAGTTGAGAGGAGTCGAGGAGATGAAAGAAAGCGTAGGAAGTGAAGGGAAGTGGAGAGAAGAAAGAGGTTTCGAAGAAGAAGTTGAGCGAGTTTTGTAGTTGAGCGAAACAAGGGAACTCCGCCGAATCCGGGTCGATGACCTGTGCTGTGACACACTTTGACCGTATGCTTTTAGCGAGTTTGAAAAGGTCTGTTCAAAGGGGTTCAAATTCAGCGTCATTTCTAACTAAGTAAAGTGAGAAGGTTTTGTATGTTACTAAATTTGGATTAGAGAAGTCGCATGGTGAAGACTTGTAGGGTTCTGTCAAAGCTATGTTCGGGACGTGACGATGTGACGCCGGCAGCGAGTTGCGTCGGGAGAGAGAGAGAGGGTCTTTCGTCAAGTCGTCGAAATCGTTCATTCAATCGAATCAATCTCTTGGTTGTCGAGTGGAAGGGATAGGGATTCCAGTTGACATATGCTTGCGAGAGAATGCAGGACAGGATGAATTTGGAGAAGACGCGTAGACGATTGATGCGTTCTTACTGTCGGGACTGAGGAACGAAGAAGCGGAAGACTGCGGGACCTTTCGATGAATCGTGCGTTGAGAAATCGGAGCGGAGTGTCCAAGTCGACCAGAGTCTGTGCCGACAGTGAGACAGAGAAAAGTCGAGGTCGAGCTGATCGAGTCGGTGAAGGCAAATCTGGCGAGACTTTTGGAAGATTCGTTTCGAAATTGAGAGTTGTGCTCTTCTGAGCTGATCAGCTAGGCGCTGGGTCTACGTCGAGCTCAAGCGACGTTGGGGCAGCTGTACTTGTTGAGTCAGGCTCGAGAAACTGTCGAGAGTGATCGCTATAACGATCTCGCTCGAACAGATCAAGTCGCCCTCGAGTTTGTCGGAGTTGAGAGATGTCGAACAATGCGCTTGTACGATGAGACTCGATTCAGCGAGAAACCTGGAGCGCGATTGGAGTAGGGAGGAAGTAAAGCTGAGTCGTGCTGAGTGGAAAGAGGGTTGAAAGGAGGCGAGTTCGCTTGTTTGACGAGATGAGCCGGGAAAGAAGGGCGAAGAGATCTTTATTACGAAGGGATTGGGGATGTGTAAGGAGATCGAAGGAAGCGGGAGGAGGTTTTGATGGTCGAAGAGTTCGAAAGTGGTTACGATGAGGAGAGCGAGGAATCTCGGCTCTGTCGGAATCAAGGGCTTAATCAGTGTAGGGAGTGATACACGTGTAAGGAAATTGTGCTTACGAGGACCCACCTAGTGGCTCATGGCTCGATTTCTGGTCGAAACCGCTCGACGAAAGAGTAGTCGATTGATTAGCTACGGCCTCGTGTCTAGTCCTTCGACTTGTCCATTCCAATTGCTCTCCGATGAGAGCACACCCAGCTTCACATGCGTGCCTCGTCGCATCTTGAGTCTGCTTGCGAACCTACGAAACAATTCGCTCTCGTTTACGTCGATCCTCCTTGTTTCTCCCGCTGCTATCCTCTTCTGATTTGAGCGACCTTGAAGCTCGAGCATTCCTTCCTGACTCTCTGCCCCAAGCAGTCTACCGATGCTGAACTCGAAACGGTAAATCGATGTTTGCGGTTGATCGAGATGCGAAGCGGGAGAGAGGGCAAGAGGAAAACTGAGCAGAGGGAGGAGATCCGAATGAGGTGAGAGGGTTGCTGAGGTTATGTACGCTGTACTGAGCTATCTCAAGGGCGAGGGGAAGATCAGTCGAGAGGTCGCAAAGGGAGGAAGAGGGAGGAAGAGGGAGGAGGAAGAAGAAGAAGGGGAACTGACCAGAACATGAGCGAGACTTTGCGGTAGCTTCGTGCTGACCTAATGCGTTGTCTGATGATCCCAAGCCAGTTCAAGCAGGTTCGGAAGTGAATGGGAAGAGCGAGGAAGCGAGTTTCGCTTCAACTTGATCTCGATCTTGTCACTTCGCCTCTCGACATCGCTTAGGACAGCTTGGAATACCAATAGGTCAATTCAGCAATCGACTACACGATCCAGCTCTTTTCAGCGATCCGCTTCTCTTCCTTTCCTCTTCTCAACTCCCTTTCCCCAACTCGCTGTTTCGGACTCGCAGGCTGAGCCAGCAAGGCTGAATTCTCACAACGAGCTTCGAATAGCTATGGTCAGACAGCGGAATGGCCTCCTCGAAGCAGGCTCGACTTCGACCTTTCCCTTCGTCTCTCGCTCTGCAACTTTCGCTTTCGAGATGGGAAGATGGACTTCTTTGCTGCGTCTATGTACCCACTCTTGATCGGTCAACTCGGTCAGGGGATGCTTTGCTCGGGTTTAGATCGGGTTTAGACGAGAGAAAGATCTTTGCCGTACGCACCTCTCTCTTTCTTCTCTCCCTCACTCTCACTTCTCGCGCCTAACATCGACAGGACGTTTGTTATGTCTTCTAGTCAAACAGGGAAGTCCTCGAAGGGAAAGCAGATACGTGGCCCTCGAGGGCCGTACAAGAAACCAGGCGAAGTCCGCAAACCTCCCGTGCGAAAGTGTATACATTTCGAGCAATGCGGATTCGATACCCCGGTACCGGACGAAAGAGTCGACGAAGTCAGTTCACCTCTCATGGTCACATGCGAGATCGAATCACGCTAACGCAAATTTCGTTGTTTCGTAGCATATGAGATCTCACCTCGCAAGGAAGCATGGAGCCAAACACGACAGACCTCGGTGCAACCTTTGTGATCTGAAGCTACTGCCTCGGGTAAGAGTGAAACACTGCTATCTCGCAATGGATTGGCTAACATCGCTCAATCCTGTCAATTTTTAGGATCGTACCAAGCACATTCAGAGACGACATACGCCCTCGGAAGGAAAACCTAGAGTATGTGAGCTGTGTAAGCAGGCGTGGTGGAAAGAGGCGCGAAGAGGTGGCAAGCTTCCGTTCGTTCAGCCTCACTGTTCATTCTACAATTCTGCTCTTCGAAACTCACTTGCCTTCTTTCTTCAACGTGACCTGACAGAGTTGACACGTTCGAGAAGCATAAAGCAGAGTTCTGCCCGAAGCGTGAAGGCTGTGAGGACTGGGAGGGAGAGTTGGGCGACTTAACTCGGAAGGAGGTGAGCATCACTTCGGAACATGCGTCAAAATTGAGTGACTGAGCTGATCCGTGGCCTATAGAATGTACTCGAAGAGGAAGAGGAAGAGGAAGAGGATGACGCGGGCATGACATCCCGCTCTCCGTCTCCAGCCGGATCAAACCATGCGTCAAGCTCTCGACAGAATGCGGAGTCAGGGCTCGATGAAACCGAGCATTATGATCCAGAGGCTTTCAATCCATACCACTACTTGTCTAGGTCTCCTACTCCTACTGATCCCCACTACCCCCTTCATCAACAGCAATCACTCGGTAGAAGAAGGAGGAACCCTCCTCTCACTCAGCGTCAAGCGCTTCGATACAACGATCTCGTGATGACGGAGTCTCTTCTGTAGCGTACAATGTTTGAGCGGCTCTCTAAGGTAGTCTGCCCGTAGTCGGTGCTCTATGGATTCTAACCCATCACTTATTCTTCTCGTTTTGTCGTCTTCGCTTCTTTGAAATAGACACTCTCGCCTTGGAATCGATCGTCGTTCGCATATGGTTTTGCAATGGAGTCACGAGTGTCTACGAAAGTTTTGTAAATGAAGGTGAAGGCAGATGAACTCGCAAATTCTACAAATCCCAAGATTGAGTTCCCGAAAGTTGTTCGGGAGTGAGGTTCGAATCGTAGTCGAACAAGTCAGGAGGAAGATCGGCGAGCTTCGAGCATTTTTTCAATGCGATCAATCCATTCGAAGTAACAGTCGCGCAAGTTTGAAGTACCGTTGATCCGATCAAGCATCGATTACCGAAAGCGTAAGAATCCCCTGCGACATTTGCGCAAGTTGTGCATTCGACAGTCCACTACGCGATGAACAAAGTGTCAGCAGTATGAGGTAGAGCAAGGGAAAGGAGCAGACTCACAGCCGCGAGAGGAGAGATGCAAGGCGATGAACGAATCGTGCCAAAAATATCAGGAGCGAGACATTCATTGAGAGGTTGATCGGCATCGAATTGGTTCGAATCGACGCTGTGTGAGCGAGATCCAGTCAGGGTCGACTAGATTTGAGGTGATGAAGAGAACAGAGCATTTACACGAAATGATATTGATCCTTCGTTCCTTTGATCGGAGTGACGACGTAGTTGTTCGTAGCATGGATCTTGTTGTAGTCATCGATAGCAAAGAGGTTCGCCTGTAACCTCGAAGGTGTGTCAGCATTCATCTCGTCTTAGCGGAAAGAGTGAAAATACGGACAATCGAAACATTCTTGACTGCTCCTAGACTGTTCTCGTAGCTGAGCCACCCGTAGTTGCTGTCGATGGCAGCGCTTATGGTTGTACTGATCGGAGGAGTGAAGTTGGGAGAGCAGGAAGCTGACGAGTGCGAAGTCGAGGGCAACTTCGATTCGAGAGGTGCAGCCAAAGCGGTCGAGAGTAAGAGGCAGAGTGCGATAGATAGTTGTGAGAACATAGTGATCGAGTCGGTGTAAGCTGCTGAGTGGTGAAAGTGGAGGGAATGGAGATGGAGAGGAAGAGAAGGAAAGAAGAGGTTTCGAAAGAGATTGAGCGGGATTTGATTCGGACAACTTCGCTTTCTCCGACGAGTCCTTGCGAGTAGAGCTGTGACATTTTGATCGAATGCCGTATTTGAAGTTGCTCCACCGGTTACGAAGGGTTTGAGGCGTCACCTAATCGCGAGGGTCGGTCAGAAACTAGCGTAAGTCTAAATCTGGCGAAGTAGAGTAGGAAGAACCGCATGATTGGTTTAAAATACTTTTGCTCTTGTCGATAGTGTAATGATCGAAACGAAGCCTTGAAGGGTTCCGATTTCCTGCTGCCGATTCCGTGAGGAAATCAAGAACGTTCCTCAAGTTGACGAGTCCTGCAACTCGTGATACGGTGTCGTGTACGCACGGAAGACTGGGAGACCGAACGCTCAAGATCACGTGATCGAGCCGTAGAGGGACAGCGCGTGAAAACGTCGAATTAGATCGGAGCTTCCGGCGAAGGACGAAGAACGAGCGAGCGAGATTTATCGATTGGTCGTCGAGATGCGAGATACGAGTTGCGTACAATCGACGGGTTGCTAGGGAGTGGAGCTCAATGCATCGGAGGAAGGTTTGATTCAGACGACATCGACGACTTGCGAAGTTTCGTAAACGAGTGACTGCACTTTTCGAAACCTCAGCTAGCGATTGCGCCTCAGATGATGCTGAATCGATTGTACTCACCTCGAATAAGCAACAAACGTCTCTCCCCTTCCGTCCCTTCACCCGTAGAATAGACTCCTTAAAAACAGCCATTCTCTTTGTTCGCTCTTTCGACTTGCGCTCGGTCACCTCGAACGCACCGACCGCCTTCGAGGTAGCTTGACCCTCAATCCAGTCTCCCTACCTCCTTCACGTTGCTTCGCCGAGTTTAGCGATCGAGAGAACCACTTCCTGCTATAAAAATGTGAATTTTTCCTGCATTCCTCCATCGGGCCCTTCCTTACAGCAACTGCAACTTCCTCCGATCCTAAGGTACTCGCAGTACCATCGAGCTGTTCCTTCTCGGCTTCCCTGAAATCACTCTGACTCCACGAGCGGATCCTGAAGCGAGAGAAAGCGAGGAGAGTTGACGGTGAGCTCAGAGCAGCGATGTGGAATATCTGAGTGGTGTATAGTGGAGTCGAGCTAGGCTAGGGGGCGAGGGAACGGTCAGTTGGAGTTGAAAGGAAGGAGGCAAGGGAGAGGGAGAGGAGGAGCTCACCAGATCATGAGCGAGACTTTCCGGTAGCTTCGAGCTGATCAAATACGGTGTCTCATAGTCCCAAGCGGTTTAAAGCAGTTTCGGAGGTGAATGGGAAGAGCGAGGAAGCGAGTTTCGCTTTTTGATCTCGATTTGCTCACCACGCTCTATCAAATCGCTTGGGACACTCCCGGAGGCTTGCGTGAGTCCTCAGACAACTCAGCAACAGCTGTACATAACTCAAGGCTGCGAAAACTGGTTCCTCATTCTCGCGACTCGTTTCGAAATCTCGACCTCGAACAATGCCTCGAATCGCACTAGCCTCGCCAGTTGAGACAAGGAGCTGCCATTGCTGAGCCGCTTAGAGCGTGGTGGCTTTCCAGCATTGGCGATAAACAGCTTCAATCTCGCTCCTCTTCTCTTTCTCGACTCGCTTTATTCCTTCACTTCAGCTTCAGTTGCCCACTTTCCTCCAACGGAGCTCGCGTGCGTCGGCTACAAGGTACGAACGGAGATGCGGCCATCCGGGTTTAGATGGGAGGTACCGCCGCTCGGGTTTAGAACGTAAAAAAAAAACGTCCGTCTTTCATTTCTCTCTTTCACCTTCTCACTACCCTCAAGTTCGAGTCTCCGTCTGGGGCATCGAGAGCTATGGAGCCGCCGGTCAGTCTCAGCTGGGGCAATCTAAGTGATCGACTAGACGACGACACGGTCAGATGCAAAAATTGCAGACAACAAATGCATAAACGTGTACGCCCGCGGTCACATCGTTCCTTGCCGGGTACGCACTGATTGCCCCCACTTCTAGAGCATATTGCGACACTGGATAAACACCCACGGACGCAAAGCGTATCGTTGTCCGATTGTACGCTTGTCGTGGGAGACGAAGAAGTGAGTCTTCCCTCTTCTTGTAAGCGTCGCAATAGCTGACCAACTGACTCATAACAGAGTTGTCAACATCATTTCAACGAGGTGCACTCATCAGCAGCTGAGAGCCTGGGATCGATTTGTCAAGATTGCGATTCTTCGTGGTTCTTTGGAGAAGATCGAGTGTGAGTGGATAAAAGACGTCTACTACCGAATGAGTATTGAAAGAGCTCGAGTGAATCTCGACGTCCACAGGAACGAGCAGGCGAGCCATCAAAATGGCCGCTGTCCGGCTCCTGACAACCAACCTTTACCAGGGTGGCAATAGGATCTAGGCTCCAGTCGCTACACACGAGCGGTATGTACAGAAGCAACTCGTCGAATCTCGCGCAACTGATGGACATAGTGCTCGCAGTCTACGATTGCCGCATCCGCTCGACCTGCTCCCCGATTCGACGGTCCGCTTGACAGGCCTCTCGCAGTCCTTGAACATAGATCTAGTCAGGCCTCTGAAGCTTCTAGACCTTTGTACCAAACTCAGCACGTTGTCGATCAAAACCACTACGCTCAAGCAATTTACGATCCGAACCTCCCTCGTCCAACAGACGCCCAGCGGTTCATGCACCTGAATGGACCAGAGCTAGATCCTGATGAGTTCGATCACATGCCGAGCAATGAAGAACTCGTGGGCCTCCGCATGGACGCCTTACACAAGGATCTTCACTCGCAATTATGAAAGGAGACTCATCGCCGGCGAGCACCCGAGCTGACTCGACGCCAGCAAGTACACTACCCTGATCACGATAGCTCAAACCCTCCTCGTCGCTGAACACCCCTATCCTAGTTCTTTCGAAACTTTTCTTCTATATCCGACTTCATTCTCTGTTCGCTTTATGCCTTCCCTCCCGTTCTCCTCGTCGCAGTGATCCTCCACATCTCTTTCTCGTTCTCTTTGTAATTACACTCGTTCTCTCTCGTCCTTACGATCGCGCACGACAGACCGTCGAGTTTCAGACTCTTCTTTCTCGATTCTCATTTCTACACTTCTTCCCTACCGTCTCTCACCTCCCATCCCATAGATCCAACTTCCCGCTCCATACCTCACCACAAACCCGACGATACTGCCCAAGACCTGTATCGCTATCAACTCTTTACACAATCGATCCTCCCTCATTTCCCCCCTCCAAATCAAAACCAAATTCAGAATGGTCAAATTCGTACTCTTCCTAACCTCTCCTTCCTCCCTCTCCAATCTCACCAGCCCGAATTTCTCCGCCATCACAAGAATCAACACTCCAACTTTCTCCCTCGAACTTCTTTGCGTTTTAGGTTTGATCACGGTCCAACTCACACCGAGATTCCCACTTTGTCGATTGAGTGAAGGTAATCGATGTCGTGGACAAGGTACGAATCCAAAGAGTTGAGGAGTCGAGTAAAGGAAATTGAAAATTTGAGGCAAGAAGAAAAGGAGGAGAGTTTTCGAGTAGTGGGAGAGGATCGAGGTTACTGCGAAAGACATTCCGGAGAAATAACAGAAAGTGTCCCCTATGAATGAACGGGCGGGATACCTAGACACACGAATTCGAGAGGATATCGCGGTGAGTTGAGGGAAGAAGGGAGGAGGAGGAGAAGGGAGAGAAAGACGGTTTACCAGTTGTGTTTGAGGAGACCTAAGCAGACTCCCACGAGGGGGAGCATGAAGTAGAGGGAGAACAAATGTCGATCTTCTAATTCTTTTGAGCCGTAAGCCATTCCGATTGTGAAGCTCAGATCATCTAGTTTGGTTGTTTGAAAAGAAGCGGGTAGGAAAGAGAGGAGGGATGAGGGAGTAAGGGTGAGATAGAGGAGATCGTTCAGGATCAGGGAGAGCGAGATTATGAGTGCTTGAGAGACCTATGAACAAGTTGAGTTAGTACAAGAAGGGAGAGAAGGGAGGAGAAAAAAAGGTGGTTTACTTCAACTCCGTTGATTCCAGCTAAGATATTGATTGAATTTGTCGTAAAAATCGAAAGGAGTGACATGTAGAGATAGTAGATCCAACCTATTCACACGCACTTTCAAGATCAGCTTTCATGATTTGATAGATAGTGAGAAAGAAGAGTGAAACGAACCCAAATGAAGTAGACCGTTTGTCGAGACTATCCCGAACAACTGTCTCAACCCTAGTATATCGGGGATAACTACATCTGTCACTCCATGTCCCGCCGCATAAGTCACCAGTAAAGGAACACTAGCGATAACTATAGAGGAATCGAAGAGGCAACTTGATCAGTTTTTCTAGCTCTCCCTTCTCCTTTCGAAATAGTTGGTAGACTCACGAGGTATAGGTAATTTAAACCTCCACCTAATATCAAACACATCATCGCAGAATCCCAAGAACGTAGCAATCAAGAGACTCAAAAGTGTCGCCAAATAAGTCGAGAATGAATGATGAGGGAACTGTAAGCTCCCCTCCAATCCCTCATTCGTCGGTGGTAGTGAATATGAGGGGACTGGGATCGTGGAGGAGTGTGATTGTGATTGTGATTGGGAGGGAAGGAGGGAGGAGAGGTAAGGAAGTGGAGCGAATAATGATAAGAGAAGGATGTAGACTGATGCTCCTATCACTCCTGTTGCTTCCGGTCTATCTCACAAGTATACTTTTATTAGCTCGTACACTCATCAGGGGGAGCGAGTTGAGACTCACAACCATTTCTTTCCTGGTTCATCTTCCTCATTCTCATTTCCCTCTACCGGTGAATCATCCTTCTTTCCTAGAGTGAATCCAGGTTTGAGCATATCCTTCCCTTTGAGTCCTTTTGAAACGAGATCATTTGCGAGGAATGGGACGAGCGAGGAAGTGAGGAAATAAGCGAGAAATGAGATGGAAAGTGAGAGGAGGAGCGTTAAGAGGGGTTCGGCTGAAGTTGTAGTAGAGGTCATCTGCTTGAGGGTAAGGTGCGCAGGAGCCGAGAGATGGGAAGGGGGGGATGGGAGGGGCTTAGTGGGGGAAAAAGAAGAGGGAGAAAATGATGAAGAGTTCTTAATCGCTTTCCCTTCACTCCGTTCGTCCGAAAAGGACTAGGAACCACTCTCGTTCAATCTCAAGAATAGTCCGACGCCTCCCTCTCAAGGCAGTTCTGACTCGACCCCTCCTCGTTTCAGTGAAACCCTCTGACACGCTCACTTTCAATCTTTGGACTTGAAACCCCTCAAACTACGGACCCTCAATGGCGGGACACAGTCATTCTCACTCCCACTCGGAAGGGAGTGATCATGATTCGAATGATGGAGATGGGGATCCAAGAGCTACGGGAGACGCACCGAATGGAGTCGGAAGTAGCAAGAGGTTACTTTTACAGGTTTCATTGTTTGCGAGTTTGGGTGTTTTCTTATTCGTGAGTAGATTACTCTCTCTCTGGATTAAGCGGGAAAAAGGAAGCTGATGACATGGGGATGAGTAAATAGGGTTACGATCAGTTTCGTCGCAACTTTTCTCTCTCTTTCTCCTGCTTTGGAGCGACAGCTGACTCGAAGAGGGTGAGAAAACGCAGAGGTGTGATGTCAGGAATCATTACAGGTACCTTCTCTCCTTCTCCCTCCCGTCTCCCCTCCCGCTAATAACTCCTCCGTTCCTTCATCTCGCAGGACCCTATTTCAAAGCCTATTTCCACCAACCCACTCGTTTCGAGCTCGCAACCATGGTCGCAATCCTAGAAATCGGTGCATTCATCACCTCGATCCTAGCTGGAAGAGTAGGAGATATTTTCGGAAGACGTGCGACGATTTTGATGGGTGCAACTTTGTTCACTATTGGTGGATTGTTTCAGGCATTCACGAATGGGTTTAGAATGATGGTATTGGGAAGGGTGTTGGCTGGGAATGGGGTTGGGTTCTTGAGGTGAGCGAGAATGAGATTTCATGGATTCGTTTTTGCTTGAGAAATAAGAGAGCTGATTGTCCTGAGTTGTTCTCGTTCACAGTATGGCCGTACCAGTCTATCGTGAGCTTAATCTCTCTCTTACCTCACCTCAAATCGGTCTGTCGGAACAGGAAACTGACTCGTTTCGTTTCGTTCCCTATTGATAGAATCTGAAATTTCACCCGCCGAACATCGAGGAAGATTAGCTTGTATCGAGTTCACTTTAAATATAGGTATAAACCTGTCATCCCTCCGAAAAATCCTGCTCTATGAACTGACTCGAGGCTGTTTGTCGAAAATGTTTACGTAGTCGGATATTGTAGTTCAATCGTGAGTTGTCCTCATGTCTGAATCTCTGTTTCCCAACCCACTGACGATCCATACACGTAACGATTCTCACAGTGGATCGATTATTTCGCTTCCTATCTAACCTCTGACCTCTCCTGGCGTTTCCCCCTCCTGATTCAATCCATCATAGGAACAATTCTCGCCATCGGTTCATTCTTCATTCCCGAATCCCCTCGTTGGTTACTCGATATGGATCTCGACGATGAAGGAATGGGAGTCTTGGCTGATTTGCATGGAGATGGGGATCCCGAGGATGAGAGGGCTAGGGAAGAGTTCAGAGAGATCAAGGATAGTGTTTTTCAGGAGAGAACTATGGGGGATAGGAGTTATAAAGCTATGTGGAAACGTTACAGGGGTCGAGTACTTTTGGCGGTTTCAGCTCAGGCTTTCGCTCAACTCGTGAGGCAACACACTTTTCCTCAACTCTGTTTTGAGCTTGTTCGCTGACGAGTCGAGGAGGACATTTGCACCACAGAATGGTATCAATGTCATTTCTTACTACGCACCTTTGGTATTCGAATCAGCAGGTTGGATCGGAAGGGACGCAATCTTTATGACTGGAATCAACGGAATCAGTAACTTTTACCTCTCCCATCTTCCATCTTTCCTCACTGACCTCTCTTTCTGGCGTGCAGTCTACGTTCTATCAACGATTCCAACTTGGTATCTCGTTGACACGCTCGGTCGTCGAGTGATCCTTCTCTCAGGAGCAACCGTACGTTTCCTTGTGCTTCTTCTCCCCTCCCTTCCCCATACTGATTAGGAACGATGGAGTAGGCAATGGCGATCGCTCTTACGCTCGTTGGTTTCTTCCTCTACTTGGATCAATCGTATACTCCAGTAGCAGTCGTCACTTCAGTGATTATCTATAACGCAGCTTTCGGTTATTCATGGGGGTAAGTCCACTCTACACTCTTATCGATATCCCCCTTGGAAGGAGAGAGAGCTGATGGGTTCGAGAGGGAGGGAATTGTAGACCGATCCCTTGGTTGTACCCTCCCGAGATTCTCCCGAATGCGTTCCGAGTCAAGGGTGTCAGTTTGTCAACTGCTTCGTGAGTCTACACATTCACTCTTCTCAGGGGTTGGGGAAGGAGAGAGGGAGGAAGAACTGATCGTTTTGGTCGATTTTCGAAATCTCCGTAGGAATTGGGCTTTCGTACGTTTCCTCGTTTCCCCTTCTCTTTCTTCCTCCGCCTGAGGATGTTTGTTGCGAGCCGCTGATGTCGTCGCTTGCCTCTCTCCCATCTTCATGTTCTTCATTTTTCGAATCTCAACAGAATTTCCTCGTAAGTCTCCCTTTCTCTCTTCTTCCCCTCCTATCCAGCTGCTCGGCGAAGCAAGTCAGGATGTATTAGACACAGTGAGCTGACTCTGAATGGCTCAATTCGAATAGGTCGGAGAAGCTACGCCGATTCTTCAAGAAAAGATTCGATGGAGGCTTTACCCCATGCATGCTTGCTTCTGTTTGATAAGCATCTGCGTCGTTTATTTCGGGTTCCCTGAGACCATGGGAGTACCGTTGGAAGAAATGGGTTTGTCATTTTCACTTTGTCACGACTTCAAATTTCGAAAAACTGATTTTCTTCCTATTTCCTTCTCCCTTCTCCCTCCCTCTTCCCTGTCTGCCCCCGTCTACCACCCCTACACTATCGCACACCCTCTCTCCGCGCTCACGATTCAAACAGACGAGTTATTCGGCGATCAAACTCCCTCCCAACCACTCCTCGGCCGCTCAAACTCCTTCGACGCTCGTCCCGATGGCGGTCCCCTTCGTCGCTCCCACTCCCACGCCTCCTTCCGAAAAGGTATGCCTCACGAACACAGCGATGCCGCCGAACCCCCGAAATCCAACCGTCCTCGTCACCGTCGAACTTTATCCGGATCCGCTTCTCTACCCGGTCGAGGTGGTCCCGGAGTCGAGGGAGTCAGGGATTGGTGGAGTAGTAGCTCTAGGAATGGGAGTCAAACTTTTTCGAGGCCTGGAAGTAGGTCAACTACTCCCGGACCCGGGGAGGGAGGAAGGAGGAATTATCAGACGGTTCGACAGAGTGAAGAAGAGGAAGCGATACTCTGATCGATTATGGACGCCAAATGACTCTTTTCTCGATATGTGTACTTCTTATGCTTTTCCTACTCTCACTCAGCAAACTCTCTCCAACCTTTCACTTTTCTTAGCTTTCGAAGAAATTCCTCTTCTTTGTTTTTACCGCACATAAACCCCGAAACAGTACTTATATCATTCTCTTTCTGTCCTTGTCTTTCGCAAAACCCTTGTTACCCTATACGAACTCTGAACTTTTTCCGATGATCATTTCATTGCGAAGTTTGCGAAAAATTTACCGGCTCAACGTAGAAGCCGCTTCTCTTCTTCCTTCCTCTCTCCTCTCACACTCCCTCTCAACTACACTTTACGATGCTTCTCACCACCTCTACCCGCTTGACTTCCCGCCTTCCTTCTCTCACCCGCTCGATCAATCGTTCATTCTCGGTTTCCTCTTCAACTCAGCTCGAAAAGATCAATGAATTGACCGTGTTTGGTGCTGGATTGATGGGTGCTGGAATTGCTCAAGTCGCAGCTATGAATGGAGTTAAAGTGGTCATGACGGATGTTAGTGAAGGTGCATTGGAGAATGGGTCAGTTTACAACTCCCAACTCTCTACTTGACACGAGGGAAGACTATGGCAAAGGGTCAGAGCGAGATCACGGCTAGTCAGATCCGCTCTACAAGGACAGGAAGAGAGACGGACGAAGGGGAAAGCTACCCCCACTTCTTAGCGTTCTCCAACCCTTCCCACCAGCTTCACTAGATTGAGCTGACTCCTTCGAATGACCATTATAGTCGCTCCATTATCCGTAAATCCCTCACCCGAATCGCTCGCAAGAAACACGCCGATGATCCCACCGCACAAGAATCTTTAATCTCCTCAGTATTCTCCAACCTCTCGACGACGACTTCGGCATCCTCTGCAGTATCCTCTTCCGATCTCGTCATAGAAGCGATCGTTGAAAACCTCGAAACTAAACAAGAATTGTTTAGGAGGTTGGACGAAATGGCTCCTTCGAAAACTAGGTTCGCTTCGAACACTTCGAGTTTGAGTATTGGGAGGATTGCGGAAAGGGTTAGTGAGGAGAGGAAGAAAAGGTTTGCGGGTTTCCATGCGTTTAATCCAGTTCCTCAAATGAAACTCGTACGAAATTTCATCTCTCTCTCTCTCTCTCTCCGAGTGTGTGAAGTGAGCTCATGAAGAGGAAGTCAAGAGTAGGTCGAGTTGATCGCTACAGAAAAGACGGATCGAGAAGTAATGGATTCCCTCTTGGATTTGTGTACTCGAATGAAAAAGACTCCTGTAACCTGTCGAGATACACCTGGGTACGCTCTCGATCTTTCTTTCCCCTCGAGAGTCTTGAACTGACGATATATGGGTGTGTGAGGGTATAGGTTCATTGTGAATCGATTATTAGTACCTTACATGTTGGAAAGTATTCGAATGTTGGAGAGAGGAGATGCGTCTGCGAAGGATATTGATACAGCTATGAAGTTGGGAGCTGGTCTACCTATGGGTACGTTGCTTATCTCTTCCGTTCACCTCGTCAACTTGCTGATCAGTTTTTCGCGTGAAACAGGTCCTCTTGAACTTTCCGACGTTCGTCCCTTTTTTTGCCCCCCTTCTCTCCCAATTTCAACGATGTACTGATCGCCTCATTTGAGCGTGTATTTAGTTCGTTGGTTTAGATACATTGAGTCGTATCGCTTCTGGATGGGCAGAAGAGAGGGTTGAAACTGGAGAGATTGGGAAAGAACAATGTGAGAGTGTTGGATTGTTGGAAGGTCTCGTCAAGGAAGGTAAGACGGGAAGGAAGAGTGGTGAAGGGTTCTTCAAATGTAAGTCGAAAACTCACCTCGTCAGGAGTGGGGAAAAGGGAACTGATGAGTTTGACGAGACACGACAGATTGAAACGAAGTAAGAATCGGATTGGATGAAAAGGATTGAAAAATGGTTGTGCTCTGTCGTTCCATTGCTGTGTTGTGTGCATTGTCCATTGGTCTCTCCTTATTTTCTGGCGATTCGATCAGCTCTTGGGACAACGCTGCGAGAGTTTGAAAACTACTTGCGAAACGATGACAGGACAACATGAGCGGATATTCGCGCGTGTCTGTTTCCTCATACTTCAGAATATTACTGCTCTGAGCATAGCCAGCAAGCGAATGTGAACTCCGAAGTGAGATGCAGGAACCTAAGAAACGGAAAGTTCGCTTCTCTTTTCATCCCCTCCGCTCGACTTTCTGCTTCAAACTCGCTGGACCAGCTCCCTAACCCCATTTGATCCTCCTCAACGCCTCCACATCTATCCGACCTAACCTCAAGAACCCCAAATTCGCTTCCTCCACATCACCTTTTCATCTCTCTCTCCCCCCTTCCTCCCTCTTCTCTAGCGCACAGAGTCGCACGCACCCTCCCAAAGTAGTCTCAGAGTAGTAATAAGCAATCAAGATGGGTAGACGGTTCGCATCAGTTCGAGGGATAGACGCATTCGGCAAAGTACGCTCTCTCCTTCCTCTCCCTCTCTCTCCCACTCTGTAGAAAGCTGAACTATGGGAGGTTTGGAGTAGACGATGGAAGATGTCAAGATTAAAACTGGATTCGGAGGAATCCGTAAGCTCTTCCCACTTTCTCTCAAAGGATTGTATTCGCTCGGAAGAGCTGACTTGGGGTTTGTGTGTGAGGGAGGAAAAAAACAGTGACTTTGGTTAGTTTGAGCCTGATATTGAGTTTGACTTTGTATGAATGGTTGGATTATAGGAGGGTACATATGGTTCGTTTCTCGACTCTCTCAGAAACTCGAGTTTTTTCGAATTTGGGCTGATCCTGAGAGAGGAGAATAGGAACCTTCGATTGTGGTGGATCGATCTAGGGGGGAGAAACTAGTTGTTAACCTCGACATATCCTTCCCGAGGGTTCCCTGCTACCGTTAGTCTCCAACGTTGACCCAATCCTCGGATTTCGTGCGAAGAACTGATCGTTTCGATGTCAACTTGGGATTGGACAATGAATAGTGTTGAGTGTCGACATTATGGATATTTCAGGAGAACATCAGAATGGTACGCTCCCAATCTCTCTTCATCTATATCCATCAAAAAAACGATGAAAACTGATAATTTCGATTGATTTGGGTGTACAGATGTGAACCATGATTTACTCAAGACCCGTTTAGGACAAGATGGGAAACCAATTTCGTCAGTAGCCAAAGGGAAAGAGTTGACTGGAGATGCCGAACGTATCGCAAGACAAAAATCAGAAGGTTACTGTAAGTCTTCCCACCTTCTCTCCTTCCCTTCTTCTCGAATGAGCAAGAACTGATCGGAAGTGCGTGAGTAGGTGGTACTTGCTATGGAGGTACACCACCTACTGATGGACCAAATCCTGGATGTTGTAATTCTTGTGATGATGTTAGAGAGAGTTATGTGAGGAGAGGTTGGAGTTTCGTCAATCCCGATTCGATCGAACAAGTAAGCCCCCATTCATTAGTATCAGGCTACACACCATCGAGTACTAAATAGGGAAGTTGGTTGATTGCAGTGCGTGAGTGAAGGATGGTCGGATAAAATCAAGGAGCAATCACTCGAAGGGTGTAACCTAGCTGGACGAGTTCACGTCAATAAAGTGATTGGAAATTTCCATTTATCCCCTGGACGATCTTTCCAAGCGAATCAAATGCACGTTCATGATTTGGTACCTTATTTACAAGGTGGTGGGAAACATGATTTTGGTCATGTTATTAATGGGTTCTCTTTCGCTTCGGAGACGGAAGAGGAATTCTTTAGGGAAGGGAGAGGGGGAAAGGGCAAGGAGAAAACTAAGAGAGAATTGGGAGTGATGGATCCTTTGGAAGGAGTTAAAGCACATACCGAGGAATCGAATTAGTAAGCCACTCACTCTCTTCTCACTACAACCGACGAAAAAAAAAGGACAGTTTACTGATAAAGAGTGAGCGGAGAAATTTTCAGCATGTTTCAATATTTCTTGAAAGTCGTTTCGACTCAATTCTCTTTCCTTGACGGAAGAGAACTCAAAACTCACCAATACTCTGTTACTCAATACGAACGAGATTGTACGTCTCTCTCTCTCTCTCTCTCTCTGTCATCGTTCCCCCCTCTCCCTCTCAGATCCACTAAACGAGCGAAAGTGTGATTTCGATAGTGAGTAACAAGAAACCCAATGAGAAAGATTCTCACGGCCATCAAACTTCTCATGGATACGCTGGAGTACCCGGGTACACTCTCTCCCTTCGTCTCCCTTTCCCATCTCTCTCACACACACTGATTTCGAATTTTGAGTTCGAGATAGGTTATTCTTCAATTACGAGATCTCACCCTTGATGGTGACTCACATCGAGACTCGACAATCTTTCGCTCATTTCTTGACTTCGACATGTGCGATCGTTGGTGGTGTATTGACAATCGCTGGATTGATCGATAGTTTCGTTGTGAGTTTCTCCTTTTTTTACTTTTGATCGAGCGAGGGGGAAAGAGAATGGAAGCTGATTGTGTGGGAGGATTGAGAGAGAAATTTTAGTATGCGGGTCGAAATCGATTGAAGACTGGTGGTGGAGTTAAAACTGGATTGGGTTTTGCAAGTGCGAATGGGAAAATGTTGTAGATTGGAAAGGGAAATGGATTCTCTTCGGGCGCCCGATAGGAGGGGGCGTGGTTTCTCTTGCAAATATATACCCTGGTAGTATCTTATCTATCTCATAGTGCCGTGAGCTTGTTTGAACTTTCGAGAGCGAGTTCTCTTGTTGAGGAAAATTGACATCTCCAAATCTTTTTCTCTCACTAACTCGACTTCCTCGCACGAACGAAAGAAGAGCTTCCAGCACTACACCTGAAACACAACCAGACGCGATCTAGAGCTCAAGATTTGAAGGGTACAAGCATCACTCTCTCACTCGCTCGGCTCTTGCAACTCGAACGTATCAACAACTCAACTCGCCACCTCCAACAGCTCATACTAGGTGAGTTATAACTTGAATCTATTTCCAGGCATGCAGTGAACCTAGCCGGTGCTGGATGGGAACGAAAGGAAGACGTTCTTTGTTTGAATGTTTCATCATCGAACACACTCAATCTCGCTATTACACTGCAATGAGCCATCTAGAATTCGTTCACTGACTCACTACCCACTCTCATATACAGCTCACAACCTTCCTCATCCCCTCTCGACTTCCCCTCGCCACTTTTCTCCTTCCCTCCCCTTTCCATCCCCTTCCCTCGCTTCCCTTACTTTCACCCTAGTCCCCTCACATAAACATCATTTATACATGGCTACAACCCTCTCTCATTCGCGAAACCCTTCCTCTACTCCGAACCCGAACCTCCCTTCAAATTCTGCCGCTTCTTCCTCTTCTTCTTCTTCCCTCTTCCCACCTCCGCCTCCACACCGTCGAATCCCTCGCATGTCGACTCCCGCAGCTCCGAATCCGCCTTCACCAGCACCAGCACCACCACATCCCCATCAGAACGCAGGAGTGATCGATTTGACAGAAACTTCAGATTCTTCTCCCGTTCAACCCAACCCTCAAATCTTGAATCGATTCCCTCACCTATCATTTCCCAATTCGAATCAAGGAAACGCAGTAGCTGGACCCTCGACCTCAAACTCTCGAACAGGAAGAAATGGAGGGGAAGAAATTACATTATCTTCAGATTCAGAAGAAGGTTCAACCTCGACTGCTCGAAGATCTCGACCGAGACGTGGAACTAGAGTGAACCCTACAAATGTTCAAAATGATGACGATGATGATGATATAGTGATAGTTTCTGAACGAGCTGCAATTGGTCAACCTTTACCTCCTCCCGCTCCTCCACCCGCAGCTATCAATCAACCTCTACGATTCGGTACGTTCTCACTCTCTATGGTCCGTATACCTCAAAACTAAATTCCCTTTTTGTTGTGATTCGTATTTAGGTCGTTTTCGTCAACCCGCTTCACCACCACCTTACATCCTTCCTCCCTCTTCTTCCTCTTCTTCCTCTTCCTCTCGACCCCGTACACGCGCATCGGACGATATCGAATCCCAACGACTCGCCGCTCAACTCGCAGCATCCGAAAACTCATCTTCTAACCCAGCCGCCTATCTACGAGCACAACAAGCCGCTCTCAATCAAGCTACCGGAGGAGGAGCTAGAGGTTACGGTGGATACATTTTACGAGCTGGAGGTCAACCAGGAGGAGGAGGAGGTGTACAACAAGAAGGTGATGATCCGCTCGATCAATTATTATCTCAAGCTGGAGCTGCTGGATTCGTTGGTGGAGATTTAGGGGGAAGGAATGGATATTTGGAGAGACTTTACGCTGCGATTGGTAGTGGAGTTGGATCGATCGGGGTTGGAGGGGGAAGAGGGATGTTTGGAGGGTTGTTTGAAGGTGGATTACAAGGGTTGTATCAACAAGGAGGAGGAGGAGGGGGATATGGAGGGTATGGAGCAGGTCCTAGTAATGCTGGTTGGGGAGGTGCTGCGAAAGTTAGAGCGGCGAATCGGAAATATGGAGTTAGGATGTCACACCCTTTACCAGTACACAAAGGGTTTTCGAGGGATATTATTGAACCTCTGTCGGATCAAGATCAAGATGGGGATAAACCTAGTCCAGCTAAGAAGAGTAAGAAAGGGAAAGAGAAGGAGAAGGAGAAGGATTTGATCATTCAGGAATTGGAACCCGTTTGTTCGAGTTGTTTGGAAGGGTTGAAGATGGGGAGTGAGGAGAAAGATGGCAAAATTTGGGCGTTGAGTTGTGGTCATGTTGTTTGTGGGAAGTGTTTGAGAGAGGCGAAGGAGAGGAGTAAGGGGGGTTGGAGGTTGAATATTAACGATGATGAGGAGGAGGAAGGGGAAGGGGTAGTTGGGAGGAGTCCGAAAAAGGGGAAAGGGAAGAAGAGGGTTATTGTCGAGAAGGATGAGGATGAGGAAATGGGATTGAGGAGGAATGAAACGGATAATGAAGAGGAAGATGATCTTTATGCGCAACCTTCAGATCAAGATGAACCTCACTCGACACGCTTCTCTTCGTCGACTACGAGTGATCGACGATTACTACCTCCTCCTCCTCCTTCAGCTTCAGCGCCGCTGCCTCCTTCGACCTCGACGAAAAGCAAGAAAGGAGGGAAAAGTGGGAAAGGGAAATCGAAAGCAAAGGTTCAGGATGAGAGTTTGGAAGTTGACGAGAATTGGACGCTGTGTCCAGTGAGGAACTGCGAGGCGAAGAAAGGAAACGATTTACTCGCGGAGGGGGGGTGGACGAAACCTTTCGAGTTGTACGCTTAATTGCGTTTGGAGTGGAATTGAACGGAACTTGCATTTTCTCTCGTTCGTCGGGTTGCAAATGGAAGAGAGGGGGTTGAGTTGGTGAGCGTGAAGTGGCAGGCTCGATAGTCGACAGGATAGCAAAGGAGAGAAAGAAATCGATTGATCAAGCTTCGAAGCGGTTTCAGATCTCTACAGCTCGGTTGCTCCTCAATCGTCGTCGACAATATCGTCCTCTTCTTCAAACCATCCCTTTTCCTCAACTTTCTTCCTCAGAACCTCCTCTTGTAGCTCTTCCGCTTCTTCGAGTTCCTCCAATTTGACCGGTTTCCCTCCCACATCTCCCGATACGCTCAAATCAGGTTTCTCATCTTCCTCTCCTCCCTCTTCATCGTCCGCGTTGATATCCTTCTCTCCTAATGCTTCTCCAGTAATGCTCGACGAAGTGGCCGAAGAGAGTGGCGGGAACTGAGCGAGATCGAGTAGGAATGGATTCGCATCTGCAAGCAGTAGTCGCTTATGTCATTACCTCGAGAGCTGAGAGCAATGTCAAGAGAGTGATGTGCTTACGAGGTGGTTTGATAACTCCCAACCAAGGAATCATTTCCGTCATTAAACTTTTCCTATCCCTCAGATAACCCTCTCCTTCCTCACTTCCTCCACCTCCCCACCCTTTTCCTCTCGCAATCATTTCCCCTACTCCCTCAAGATTGATCTTCCTAACTTTCTCGCATTCCCACCATTCACTTTTTCTCAACACCTGTTTATTCCGCTCAACAGGACTCGGTAATCCAGCTAGTGTCGTTCTAACTCCTACAGCGAAGGAATAGAGGGAAGTCAAGGGAGTTCGTCGTTGAGTTTCAGAATCGGATTCTAGTCGGAGGAGGGAGTCGGAGGTGGAGAGTCCATCGAGAATGAGGGAGCACGATTCGATAGAGGAGTTTGTGAATTGTGGGTAGTTGTGATGGAGGTAGGTCAGGAACACATCAGAGTCGATAGGCGCTTCAGCGAATAAAACCTTCATCACACTTGCTATAAAACTCAGCTCAAGTGAACAATAGAGAGAGAAAAGTGAAAACGCACATCTGGATTCACTTTTGATAACCCTTTCTTCCCCCATTCAGCTCTGACATGTTTCGGTAACTTGTTCAATTTCGTGCCTTCCTCAGAAGGAGGTTGCACAATCCCAGGTCTGCCAAAATCTTTCTTATCATCCACTTCTGAATCTCCCCAACCTGATCAACAACAAAAGACATACCCGCATTCATTAGTCTCGGGTTCAACCCAGACTCAGTAGAGAGTGTAACGAAAAGAAAGGCGGGGGAAACATACGTTTATTGTAAAGTACTTTTCCCAAAGCATGAAAAATGAACAAACTATTTTCCCTCGAAGTTACAATGCTCAACAACTCCCCTTCATCTCCTTTCCCTTTCTTCTTCTTTCCTTTGACTCCTCCTTTCATCGTTGTTAGAGATGATGCGAACTCGTTCGAAGATTGAGTGGACAAGAATTGGAGTGACATTAATGCAGATCGAATATCTCCTTGTGAATGCTTGATGATCGCTTCGAGAGTCGAAGTGGAAGTTCGAGAACTTTTGGGAAGCGAGAGTGAAGAGTTTGATCGACGAGAGGTGGAGCTGGAGGAGAGGACGTAAATTTGATCGAGGATTCGAGAGAGGGATTTCTTCATGATTGTTACTGCGATCGGATTGAAACTGTAAACGGATATCGACCCGATGACATTCAGCACTCGGGCTTTAGATCTTGTCAGTAGCGATAGAAGCTTACCTGATTTCCCTACAAGCCGGATGTTGTAATACTTTAACACCGCAAACTCCTCTACTATCCAAACTTTCCTCCCTCCCACCCCCTACGACACCTCCAATCATTTCGCTGACTCCCTCACTTCCAGGTCGAGTCAATGCCTCACTAACGATCAATACAAGGGGACAAGTAACTCGAGGAGAAGTAAGGAATTGGGAGAGAGCTGATCGGAGAGCTAGTTTTGTTGGGTAGTGGGAAATGTTGGGGAGGTCTTCGAGGAGGATTAAGCGACGTGGATTGGACGAGGGAGTCGAGAGGGAGGAGGAGGAGGAGGAGGGTGCAGAGGAGGAAGAAGGGGAGGGGGAGGAATCGACGAAATCGAGAGATGGAGCCATTCCTGCTCGGGAAAGGAAAGATGTGAAACGATTCACCATACTCTCTCCATCTGTGAGGAGAGAAAGCCTTTCAATGATTCTGTTCTAAAAGTGAGACAATTGAAGAGTAAAGAGTGCTCACATTCATCTCCAGCATTAACGACTCTACTTTCTTCCTTCCACTCCAAAATCTCGACCCCCATCTCCTCGCACAACATCTTCAAACACGCGGTTTTACCAGCTCCTGAAGGTCCACTCATGACTAACAATCTACGATACTTTCGTAACTTTGGATTCTCTGTCGATAAAGATTCGAGTAACCATCCTTCAACATCTTGAATCTTCTTCTTATGGATCGATAATTCTTCCTGTACAGCTTGCAACGTCTACTCAGCTTGACGAGAGTAGTAGACAGAGGGAGGAAGAGCGTACGCGTGAAGTAGGTGCGAATTTATCTACCCACATTTCTTCTACTCGATTTGTTGTAGGTTCAATCTCTTTCCCTTTCCCTTTGTCTTTCTTCTCCACCTTTGTTAGTTTCTTGAGAGGTACAGAAGGAGGAGGCATGATAACATCATCTTCTTCCTCATCGAGAGCTGCGAGAATTCCGAACAATCAATCAGTACAAACAGAGACTGCTGAGATAGAGAGTCAGACTCACTCAGATCAATGACTTTAGGTTTCCCTTTCCCTTTGACGTCTCTCTTGACCGGTACAGGTTCTTGTTCTTCTTGATCTGATACCTCCAATTCCTCCTCACTACTCTCAACTTTCCTCTTCCTCTTCTTACTACTACTACTGCTAGCTGGTGGTGGTGTAGGAGTGAAAGTGGAACCGGATGCTTTGGGTAAGAAGGAAGTGATGGAGAATTGCTATTTCATTGAACAAGAGATTAGATTCGAGAGAGAGGGGAAAGAAGGGGAGAGAGCAGAGACGGACGCGTGATTCTTTCTTTGGTGGTGAGAGCGAATTGGTGGATGCGCGAGCCATAGAAACGGAGAGTGAAGTGAGGGAGAAGAGAAGAGACAGAACAACTTTCGCTTTTGCTGCAAACAGACTCGACTTTCGCGCGACGTCAAAACTATGCTCGTTTCTCTCGAGTCGACATATAGCGAGCACGTGAAAGAGAGGGACAATAACGACAACACGAGTATGCGATTGAATATGCTAGAAAATGATATTTGCGATACTAAAAAACTTCATATTCGTTGCCCCCATCCCATCAGCCCACGTTGACCTCTCCGAGCATATGACGACGGTGAAGATTGCCACTTTGATCCTGGCTGTGCAACATGACCCTCATTCGACATCAGCGCTTGTCTGAGATCGAACCAGTTCCCGTAACTCACCTCGCTCACTCTCTCTCCTTCAGTACCTCCCTCGCCCACTCCCCAACTCTCCCCTCTCCATTTCTCACTCTTTCCCTCCCCCTCATCCCCACGGCCCACCTCACAACCATTTCCCTCGTCTCCCTCTCAACTCTCACCTCCCCCAGCTCCTCAAACAATCGATCAATCGCATCCACCTCTCCAACCTTGATCAACCCTCTCAACGTCAACTCGAGATTCTCATGAGATCCCGAAATGGTCGAAGGAGAAAGGGAGAGGGTTTGATCGATTGTTGAAGCGAGGGCTTGAAGGATCGGAGGACGTAGAGAAGATTTCGAGTGATGAAAGGAATCGAGGAGGGTTGTGAGATTCGAGTGGAAGAGTGTTGATAGAGAGGAAGTGAGTTGAGGAGACGATGAACGGAGAAAGATGTGATAGATTTTGAGTGATAGTCCGTAGTTGCGAGTTTGAGACGCTTTCCTCATGTATCCCATCGCCTTCTTCACCGATAACCCACCTTTCTCACTCATAATCAAGTTCTCGAGTTCCTTCTTTGAGAACTTGATTAATTCCCTCATAGACATCCTAGGTCCATCCCATTCCCTAATTTTCAATTCCTCCAACTCCCTAATCTCTCTTGTACTCAACCCCATTTCCTCCCTCGCAAACCTCATGACTCCCTCTACCTTGTCCCCTTTTCCTTCTTTTACTACACCCCTCATTAAACCCTTCAAAACCTCCACTCCAACCTTGACTCCAACCGCTTGAACATTCTTCAAGAATCCAACTCCTCCATCCCTATCCCCCGACCTCGAACTCAATACCAATTCGACGTCCCTCTTGTCGGGTAATAATTTCAATTCCAACATTTTCCGATATACTTGTCCTACACTCTCTGCGTCCCCCAAGATCGTGTAAGCTTGTGCGAGAGTCGTTAAATCGTAATGATCTAGTTTTGGTGGAGTTACGGAGGGAGTTGAATAAGGGGAATGAGGTGAAATGAGGGATTGAATGAAATGGTTTATTAGGGAACGAGAGAAATTTAAATGTTTTTCTTCGGAGGAGGAGGTTGAGGAGGAGGAGGAACGGAGGAGTTGAAGTAGAGTCGTCGAGCGGAGAATGAAAGGGTTTGGGGAAGAGGGAGAGAGAGGTGAGGTTTCGATCCAGTGAGAGACGATTCGTCGTGCGAGAGAAAGAGTTTCTTTAGTTGCTCCAGGGGAAGAAACGAGTAAATCTAAATAATCCGATTTATGTTCGAGGGTCCATTGTTCACTGAGATTTCCTTCCCTCAATTGTAGATGAGTCGTTCTTGCAAAGAAGGAGAACAGTTCTGGTTGAGGTGTTCGAGGGTGTGGGAGGTAGGTAGAGTAAGGAGCGAGGCCGGAGAGGTAACGTCCGAATTTGAGGTGGTGTCCTTCGAGTCCTGACCATTTCGTAGGAGACCCGGGAGTGTTGAGGTAAAGGAACCAGGATTTGAAGTGACAAGCGATCAAGTCCCATCTATATCGTTCTGCTGATTCCTCCATGAACCCATTCACTGAACTTTTCATCTTTTGTAACATCTCCCGATTCTCCTCCGAAGATGATCCAATCCATTCCTTCATCAACTCGAATCCTCTCCCAACCCTCTCCAATCCTTCCTTACTACTCCCCAACCTCGCAGGTTTATAACTCCCCTTCCTCTCCTCCTTGAACCCTCCCAAAACCCCTTCAACCGCCTTGGATAAATTCCTCAAATCTTGTTTCTTTCCCTCTATTCCTCCCTTCACGCCCTCATGAAGTCGTCCAATACTCAATGAGATCTCTAGTGCGAGTTCATGTAGATCCTCGGATAACGCAGCATTAACTGCCGTTCGAAGCAGTACAAATTGAATGGCTTGATCACTTTGCATTGCCTCTGGATGTGGCGCGATCAGGTCTTCTGGAAGGACTTGAACTAGTGAACTGAAGATTTCGAGTGCGAGAGGAAGATGGGAAGTCGGTCGAGGGCGAGAAAGGAGGTAGTGGAGGAGGGAAAGAGTCTTTAAGAAATCGGAGAGGGAGTTTTGAAGGTCGCAGGAAAGGGAGAAATGGGACCAAATCTGAGAGAGTTGAGAGGAAGTGAGAGGTGGGAGGGAGGAAGGAGAAGGAGAAGAAGTGAGTTGGGAGAGAAATGAAAGTGCTTGAGAGGGAGAAAGATCCGAGTTTGTCGCCGTCGAATCTTGTGTAGTTTGCGAATTCGTGGGCGTTTCGAACGTTGCTGTATCCGAATCGAGTTGCCTCTTACTAGTATCTGACCAAACATCCTCTCGCACCCTCTGAAACGAACCAATTTCACTCAACCCTTTCATTTCCCTTCCCTCCTCTTCCTTCCCCCTCCTCTCAAATCTCTCCAATCCCAATTTCCCCCTCTCCCTACTTCCCATTCCACCAAACTCCAAATCCTCCAGCACCATTGCCTTAAGAAACGGCATTTCTCTTTCCTTTGCAATTTCCAATAGTTGTCCATACTCGTCCTCGAATTTCCCTAACACGTCCCTCGGACCCCGGGTAGTCAAATAAGAGTTTAATAAAGTTGTAGTTTGATCTGGAGTGAGTTGAGGGGTTTGAGAAGAGGTAGAGGAGGAGGGGAGCCAGGTTTTGAAAGAGTGTGGTTGTAAAGGTTCAAACCATTTCGATTCTTTACCTTTTTTGGATTGGGAAGTCTGGTTGATGAGAACGTGAGGTTGATAGGAGTAGGAGGAAGAGGAGGAGGTGGGAGAAGCGGTAGTTGAGGGAAATGAATTGGGTGGAGTTTTACGAGAGTAGGATCGACTCGTGATGAGACTTGCGTGTTTGCAAGGTAGAGAAGTAGAAGTGGAAGTACATCGACAGGCTTGTGAAAGGGCGTGGCGTAACATGAAACTGTGAGAGAACTGAGTTAGAGATCGAGCGGCGAAACTAGATAAACTTGGAGGAGGGAGCTTACGATAGCTTGTATGGGTAGTTGAGAGCTCTAATACACTATCCAGAACTGTAAAGTGGCGATCAAGGTAGTTGGTTGATGGAGAGGAGTTCTCTACCAAAAAGTTTCGAGACTCTCTTGATTCGCTCATCTCTACTTCTAATCTCACCGAACACACCCTTAGACTGAGTATAGTATGGGTAGATCAGCTAAATTCGCAAAGCGGCCCAACAAAGCAGGTACGCCTTCCCTCTCTTCTCTCTCTCACTCTCTCTTTTGCTCATCTCTCATCCTCTCATCTCTCATCTTCCCAATTGAACAGAGAAAGTAGCTAGACAAATCAACAAACCCATCACCTCTCACAACAATGCTCAACGTTCCTTATCCCCCGAAATCGAAGGAGAGAAATCAGCGATTCCTTTATTCAACACTTCGGCAAAAAATCGATTATCAGAACACCACACCAAACCAGATCCACGATTAACCTCCTCCTCAACTATGGCAGACGACGAAGATCCAGAAGAAGCGCCAGAATTAGTAGAAGCTCTCGACTCTGAAGCTGGATTAAAACCTACAACAACAACTAAGAAGAGTTCGAAAGAGAAATTGAAAGCTGCGAATCAAGCGTTGGAGAAGGATGGGAAAAGAACGGAAAGGAAATTGGGAGAGAAGTATAGGAAGGGTGGGAAGGAACATATTTTGGGAGGGAAAGATTATGTGAAAATGCTGGAGAGTAGACCGAGTGGGAAATTTGGACATAAGAAACTTAGATAGGGAGTCATTGGGAGGATGGGGAAAATGTTGTATGTGTCATTATAGGTGAGCCTGAGCGAGAATCGACGTGAGAGGAAAGGAAAGCTGACTTTTCGGATTGAAGCAGGTTTCTCCCAAGATTCTGTAACGTGTAGATTTTACTTTGCAACCATCTAGAATTATCTCGACTCATCTTTCGTTAACAATTAGTCGGAGAGATCCAACGATCAGAGTGACGTTTCCGAAATCGCGTAAAGTCGGATTTCGCTTCGCTACAGACTCAATGCATCGTTCGACACTTCGCTTCCTCTTCCGCTTCGACCGACTACTCCTTGCAGGATAGAAGAGGCAGCAACCAGAGAGGGAGAACGAAAGAAGGTCTGTAAATAGCAGAATGTCAAACGAGAACAATCTAGAAAGAGGAGGGGATCAAAAACGAGGCAAGGGTCTAGTCAAGTATGGAGAGACCAGGGGTGACAGGAGATACAGTAGGTGCGAGAGGCTATTTCGAGACGTGTGATCAGTCAATTAGGTCGCAGTATCGAAGGGCTTGTCGGTGAGTGAGACGAAGAATCCCTCCTGGCTTCTTCGTCCGAGTGAGCGCTGCCCGTGCGGGAACTGGCTCAGATGTCCACTTGAAGGTGGCTCATGCGAGTCAGGTACCGATTGAGACTCGGATGCTGCCCCAGGAGCTTCCTTGGAACTGGCTCAGATGTCCACTTGAAGGTGGCTCATGCGAGTCAGGTACCGATTGAGACTCGGATGCTGCCCCAGGAGCTTCCTTGGATACGCCCTTCAGAAGACAAAAACAGGTAAGCTCGACACCCACAAATTGGCTCTTGAGCAGGGAGGGACACAGTACTCACTGGTCGTATGTACAAGCCTGTAGTGGGCAGCTTAATCCAGCCATTCACATAGGGACAGTACTTTTCTTGGTGCACCGTGAGATTGTCCTCTCTGAGTCAAGCGTACACGTTCAATTGACGACAGAGAGTGGAAGAGAGCCCACAAAGTCAGGTATACGTACGCTCTACCGAGTGGTTTCCATAAAGCCTGCCAACACAAGGTACAAGGAATGTACGAAGTGTCGTTCGTCGGAAATTGGTGCCGGCGCTCTACGTGGTCGTCGACATTCTATACGAATAGTACAAGGTCAGACTTGGGGATGTTTTCCGAAGACAATTGTAAAGATTTGACGCACCCTTTCACGTAATCAATCACAGAGGACTATCGAGTCTGTGTGCATCTTGGCATGCGCCCTCAGAGCCTTTATATACAAAGCAATCAATGATCAGCGCTACTATACGGACCACGGTACGACCAGGATTCGACTCACGCCACGGATAGCACTGTTGACGCCCGGCGGAGCCTTGTATGTGCAATTTGCTTGCGGACACCGCCGATCTTCAGGTACACCGTTGCGAGAGTAGCGTGTAGCTGACTCCATCAGAATATGTGTCGCTTCAAGGAATCGAAGAAGGCGAAGGGAGGAAGAGATGGAAAATGCAGAGGAGAACTTCATCGTGCCTAAACCCGTGATCTAAACCCGAGCAAAGCATCTCCTGACCGAGTTGACCGATCAAGAGTGGGTACATAGACGCAGCAAGGAAGTCCATCTTCCGATCTCGAAAGCGAAAGTTGCAGAGCGATAGAGGCTTGAAGTAAAAAGTCGAAGTCGAGCCTGCTTCGAGGAGCCCATCCCACCTGCCTGACGATAGCTATTCGAAGCTCGCTGGAATTAACAAGCCTTGCTGACTGAGCCTGCGAGTCCGAACCAGCGAGTCGAGGGGAAAGGGAGTTGAGAAGAGGAAAGGAGGAGAAGCGGATCGCTGGAAAGGTGTGGAGCGTATAATCGATTGCTGAATTGACCTGTTGAGGCTTTCCGAGCTGTCCTACGCGATTTCGATGAAGCGTGGTGAGCAAATCGAGATCAAAAAGCGAAACTCCCTTCCTCGCTCTTTCCATTCACCTCAGAAACTGTTCGAACTTGCTTGGGAGTATCAGACAACGCATTAGGTCAGCACGAAGCTACCGCAAAGTCTCGCTCATGTTCTGGTCAGTTCCCCTCCTTCTTCTTCCTCCTCCCTCTTCCTCCCTTTGCGACCTCTCGACTGATCTTCCCCTCGCCCTTGAGATAGCTCAGTACCGCGTACATAACCTCAGCGACCCTCTCACCTCATTCGGATCTCCTCCCTCTGCTCAGTTTTCCTCTTCCCCTCTCTCCCGCTTCGCATCTCGATCAACCGCAAACATCGATTTACCGTTTCGAGTTCAGCATCGGTAGACTGCTTGGGGCAGAGAGTCAGGAAGACATAGTCGAGCTTGAAGGTCGGTCAAATCGAAAGAGGATATCAGCGGGAGAAACAAGGAGGATCAACGCAACGAGAGCGGATTGTTTCGAGGTTCGCAAGTAGGCTCAAGATGCGACGAGGCACGCATGTGAAGCTGGGTGTGCTCTCATCGGAGAGCAATTGGAATGGACAAGTCGAAGGACTAGACACGAGGCCGTAGCTAATCAATCGACTACTCTTTCGTCGAGCAGTTTCGGTCAGAAGTCGAGTCATGAGCCGCTAGGAGGATCGTCGTAAGCTGAACTTCCTTACATGTAGATCACTCCCGACACTGATTAAGCCCTTGATTCAAACAGAGCCGAGATCCCTCTCTTTCTACCATGAGCACTTTCGAACTCTCCGACCATCAAATCCTCCTCACGCTTCCTTCGATCTCCTCACACATCCCCGATCATTCCGCAATAAAGATCCCCCTCGCCCTGCCTTTCCAGCTCTTCTTGTCAATCAACCGACCTCGCCTCCTTTCGACCCTCTTTCGACTCGGGACGACTCAGCTCTACTTCTGCCCTACTCCAATTGCGCTCCCGGTACCTCGCTGATTCGCGTCTCATCGTACAAGCGCATTGTTCGACATCTCTCAACTCCGACAAACTCGAGGGCGACTTGATCTGTTCGAGCGAGATCATTAATAGCGATCACTTTCGACAGTTTCTCGAGCCTGCTTCGGTCAGTATAGCTGGTATCATCTCTATCGCACTCGACGTAGACGGAGCATCTAGCTCATCGCCTCATAAGAGCACAACTCTCGAGTTCGAAACGAATCTCCCGAAACTCTCGCCAGACTTCCCTTCACCGACTCGATCAGCTCGACCTCGACCTCTCGCTGCCTCATTGTCGACTTGTACACTCCGCTCCGATTTCTTAACGCACGATTCATCGAAAGGTCCCGCAGTCTTCCGCTTCTTCATTCCTCGGTCACGGCGATGTAGACGAGTTGTTTGTCTAAGCTTCTTCTCCGCATCTATCCAATCTTACACCCGCTGGCAAGTATGCGTCAACTCGGATCCTCCTCCCTTTCACTCAACAGGATGGAGTTCGATTGAATGAACGATTTCGACGACTTGACGAAAGACCCTCTCTCTCTCTCTCCCGGCGCAACTCCCTTCTGGCGTCACATCGTCACGTCCCGATAGTAGCTTTTGACAGAACCCTACAAGTCTTCGCCATGCGACTTCTCTAGTCCAAATTTAGTAACATACAAAACCTTCTCACTTTACTTAGTTAGAAATGACGCTGAATTCGTACCCTTTGAACAGACCTTTGCAAACCCGTTCAAAGCATACGGTCAAAGTGTGTCACAACACAGGTCATCGACCCGAATCCGTCGGAGTTCCCTTGTTTCGCTCAACTACAAAACTCGCTCAACTTCTTCGAAACCTCTTTCTGCTCTCTTCTTCACTTCACTTCCCACGCTCTCTTCCATCTCCTCGACTCCTCTCAACTACTCAACAATGATCTCTCAACTCGTCATCGCTCTATCTTCTTCTCTCCTCCTCACAACTTCTCTCGCTGCCCCTCTTCGCACCCTCAGATCACGCTCGACTACTTGCTCGCCTCAACCAAATTCCCCTATCAGCACCGAGATCTCACCTCTGGTCGATCGAGACTATGTATGGACGATGTTCGCAAACGATGCCGGTGTAACTCAGAACGTTTCGATTGTGAGTTCACACTCTTTGACCCCTCTTTCTCCCTCGTATCTAAACTGACGCTGTAGACTCATCAATAGGCGTTCTCTCACACCGAATACGAGACTAGCAAGCCTTACGCTACCCGTATCGATTTCGGCTTCACTCGAGTCAACGGTACAAACGATCAATACCGTCTCGAGTGAGTCTCTCCCTTCCTTATTTTCGAATCCATGAGCTGTTTACTGACAAGCTCTGTCCCTTACGCTCGGTAGATTTCCCAAGGGAAACGGCGTCTCCGAGTGCCTCGCTGCCGCTTCTTCGACTCAAGTTCTCTCTGCTCCCTGTACTTCCGTCTCCGCATCTGTGAGTCTCTCGCTCCCTTCTATCGCACCAAGGATTCGTCCTGACAGCTTTCAACACAGTGGACGATCGAATGCTCAACGTGCGAGGACGAATCAAACCGCTGTTTGATCAAATCGACCGAGTACCAAACTTGTGCGATCGTCGATTCAAACTTGTTGATTGCACTCAGAGACTGTCCTAGTATCGACGATCTCCCTACCGAGGAAGGTGACCCTTTCTCGGACGTTCCTATTGAATCTTTAATCGGAAACCAAGCTTGGAGGGTGCTTTAGACGCGATTCGTTCCACTCTCGTTGTGCAGATAGACACTCGTAGTTTCCTACCTTCGACTCTTGCAATCCCTTTATCCCCTTCAGCTAAACACATGATCAGAACGAGAGTGTTCATTTCAATAGGCGAGGCTAAAAGGAAACAGAAAAGGAGAACTGGAGTAGATAAGGAGCGAAAGACTAGGTAGCAAGCGATGTGTAGAGACTTCTATTCTGATCGAGGAGTAAAGGCGTGGGAAAGCGCAAAGGTGATGAGGTTTCGGAAAAGAAGGAAAGCGAATACGGGAAAAGCGACGAAAGTTAGGAGCCGGAGAGCCCTGGCAGTCAGCCCGCTATATATAGAGATCATCGTAGCGAAGCGCTTGGCGACGACTGAGCGGGATTTGAGCTCGTCCGAGAGAACGCTGCGAACTTCCAGGGAAGAGATCGGGTTCGAGACGCGAGTCTGGGTCGACATTCGGGTTGGGGACCTGAGACTGACCCTGTTGAGCATGGGTTTGGATGCGTGGAAGGGGTCGATTGTGCTTGACAGCCTGTTGGAAAGCTTCATGGCGGAAACTATCGACGAAGTTATGAGGTTGAGTAACTTGAGTCTAGGAGAAACTCGCAAATCGGGTTAGTCTCAGGGTTACGGGTAAAGAGTGCCGTCAGGTGGGAGCTTACCTTCCTCACGACTCTCTGCATGGGCGCGCTCCATTCCCATCCATCCTTGATGTGCCCGTTCCAATGCGGACAGTCTCTCTGGTGTTGTTCGGCGCGAGGACTGCGAATCAAGCGAGGAAATCAGCTCAGTCTCTCGTGCTGACAGCCTTGTGTTGTGAGGGATATTGAGTACTCACGGCGTCTCCGGCCACGCAATGTGACACCAAATGCAAGCACCATCCCGTGGGTTTTGGGGTTGGGGAGGCGTATGAAAATGCCTGACGTGCATTCCATGAACCTGTATTGCAGGATGGATCAGTGGATAAGCCGTGCGACCCTGGCGTATTGAAATAAGGGACTGACCAGATTGTCTGAGCAGACACGCTCGCAATCTTGACAAGGGACACCGTTGTTCGAAGGGTAATGACTTGTCATGAGCGAGGTTCAAAGAGCACTTTGTTGAAAGGCAGATCGAAAGGGGAAGGCAGAGGAAAGAGACAAAGAGGGAATCTGAAAGTCGTTTTGATCTCCGAAGCGGTAAGAGACAACTTCCTCCGCGCCGAGAGGAACTTCCTTCCAAGCTTTGGTGTCGAAGACCTCGTGGAACTTAATGCGAAAGTGGGTGTACCGTGTAGGGCGAGCTGAGCAACGTAGATCGGCGGATCGGAGAAAGGGGTGCAGAGAAAGATCGTAAACGGTCTCACAGAGGTCGAAGTCCCCTTTTGATCGGGTGTTGTACCGCCCTCTTGCACCACTTCAGCTTCATCAAAGTGTCCTCTCGCGGTAAAGAACCATCACTCGGCCACCCTGTCAGCCTCCTTCCCTCCTAGTAAATCCCAAATAACTCTTTGCTCCCTCGAAACCCTCCCAGCCAATTTTCCAGAGCTGGATGTAGCGTTACTAGCCTGTAATAATCCTCTTGTATTCAACTCTGCTGACCCTAAGGCGTGGTAAGAAGAACTTGAATGTTGAGATTGGAAGAGGGGAGCTGTTGAAGGAGGAGGAGAGTCTGAGAGCCGCTCGATCCTGGGTGTACGGATAGCCAAAGCCTCCAGATAAGTACTGGACGTGCATCAGAGCCTTCAAGCGAGTTGACGAGACAGTGTAGAGGGTAAAAGATGAAGCCCGACTTTCGCCTTTCTACCATTCACACGACCTCCTCGAACCGTCTCACCACTCATCTAGGCTCTTCTCCCTACCTCGAGAATGTCAGCGATCTCAGCCCTCGCTCTTCATCGAGATCTTCCCACTTCGATTTTCTCTCCCTCCTGCCTAGTCCGTCGAGGCTGGTGCAGCGTTGCTAAAGACCCTAGTAGAGCTGCAGAACCTCATGAGATATATTATGGTCAGTCTCACCTCATTCGTTCGTGTTGGAGAAAGCTGATTGTTTTTTGGTAGAGGGAGGTTAGAATTACATGGGGAGGATAAGCCGGAAAGCACTAGGTTACTGTTCATTATGGGGCTGAATAACTCTTCTTTCGTACGTACCCCCTCGAGAGGAAGCTCTCCGAATCGAATTGATTGATTGTTTTCGTTTCGTTTTCGATGATTTCGCAGGCATGGCAACATCAACTCTCTTATTTCTCTTCACTCCCAGGCTACTCGACGCTGGTGTTTGATAATCGTGGAGTAGGACATTCTGATTCGCCAAAAGGAGCGTACAAGACGAGTGAGATGGCGAAAGATATCGTTGAATTACTTCAAGAAGTCGGGTGGATCAAGGAGGGAGAAGAAGGAGAAGCTGATTTGAATGTTGTCGGAGTTAGTATGGGTGGTATGATCGCTCTAGAATTGGTGAGTCTTGTTTCACTTTGTCAGCGATCTTTCCCCTTTTTATCGCGAATGTTTAAAGCTGATATCCACCCATTTGGATGATATGTAGGCTCTCTTGATCCCTCGGCATATTCGTACCCTCCTTCTCACATCGACCAAATCCGGCTCTTCGACACTTCCAGACATCCCTTCTTACGCTTCGTTAAGGATGTTTGGACTCCTCACTACAGGAATGGTGAAATCACCAGAAGATCAAATGGCTCTTGTTGCAGAGACGTTGTTCCCGAAGGAATGGTTGGATGGAGTAGCTGGGGATGAGGATGGGGAGTGGAGAGGGAAGACGAGGAGGGAAATGGTCGAAGCTGTACGTTCGATCGATTCTGCCACCGACTGCGCTAGAGATTCACGAGTAGCAGATCGGATGGAACGTAGGATCTATTGAATCGTTACAATGTGGGTAAGCGTCAAATGATGACGGGTAGATTAGGCCAGTTGGCGGCCGTTGCGTAAGTCAACTCTTCGGTTCCCTTCGTAAAAGCTCACACTTTCGTATCTCCCTCGTAGCACCCATCGAGTCTCAAACTCTCGACTGAAACAACTCGCTACTTCTCTTCCTTCGTCAAGTCGGATAGCGATCATTCACGGAACCGAGGACAACTTGATACACGTCAACAGAGGGAAAGAATTACATAAGGCTCTACCTGTACGTCTCTCGTGTCTTTTCTGAAGGGTCTTCCTTGTGATCAGGCTGACGAGTGCAGCGAAATGAACCGAACAGGGATCTACGCTGAAAATTGTCGAAGGTGCGGGACATGCATTACCGAGTCAAACCAAGCGGGAGTACAACAAATGGATCAAGAGTAATATCGAGAGGACGGTCTAAGGTGGAAATGAAGGATGGATGAAGTGTTGTCTTCGTTGTTCACTCGGGGTGAATTTGTCGAATTTTGGGTTTTTCTCTTTCTCTTCTTGAGTACTTTTTTCGCTTTTCCCTTTGCAGTACCGCTTGTTGTGTCAATGTATCCGCTGCCTCAGCCTACTTGCGAATTCTGACCCTTCGGGTGAGATGCCTCGATTCGCCCGTCTCGTTTCCCTCCTGCCCCTTCAACCTTATCTACCCGCTTGCTTCACTCCAAGCAGATGACTGTCTCTCTCACTTCCTCCCAGAAAGCTCAGGTACGCTCTCTCTTCTTCCCTCTCTTCCTCCCTCTCCACTGATCCCCACTTCTCATCTCTTCCCCTTCCCTCCTCTCTCGTCACCTCATGCCGACTCCTCGCACGCTCTCCAGTTCGAACAAGATGGCTACCTAATCCTTCCGTCCTTCTTCAGTCAATCTCAAGCCCAATCACTCTTATCTAGGTCCCACGAACTCCTCTCGTCCTTCTCACTATCCGATCACCCCATGACTCAATTCATTGGTCACAAAGAAGGCAAGGCAAGCTCTCTCGTCCCTCCCTGTACAAGTCAGAAAGAGAGTACGAGCTGATGAGAGCGTCGGGTTAGGATGGTTTTTAGGCTAAACATGTAGGGGATGATTATTTCCTTACTTCTGGCGACAAGATTCGGTACTTTTTTGAACCTGCCGCGTTTGGAGAGGATGGGAAATTGAACAGACCCAAAGAAGAATCAGTTAACAAGGTACGAGCCGGTCCTTCTTTCTCACTTCTTCAGAGAGATACAGGAGCTCACAAGTGGATTGGGCGACTTTTAGATTGGACATGGTTTAGCTACGAATGATGAAGAGTTTCGTAGATTCACGTTCTCGGACGATCTCAAGAGTTTGGCGAAAGATTTAGGATTTCACAAAGATCCTAGAGGTTCGTTCATCCCCTTTCTTCCTCTCTCTCCATTCTTTTGCCTCTTCTTACTGACACTACAGAGAGAGAGTTTAGTGCTACAGTCGATGGTCATCTGTAAGAACGCTCAAGTAGGAGGCAAAGTTTCAACGCACGATGATTCAACTTTCCTCTATACGAACCCGCTCACTGCAATGGGTTACTGGTTCGCTCTCGCCGATTGTACGACAAAGAATGGGTGCTTGTCATTCGTGTAAGCTTTTCACAATCTAATGACGAGAAGGAGACTAATGAGATTGATGAGAGTAGGAAAGGGAGTCATAAGAAGAACAAGATCAATAAACGATTAATACGAGTTGAAGGGGAGGGTACTGAGATCGTACCTATAGAGGGAGTCGAGAGCTGTGGGATCGATTGGGATAACGATGAAGACGTGGAATGGACTACTGCTGAATGCAAGCAAGGAGGTTCGTCTCCCATTCCCTTCCTCTCTTTTCGACCTTTTTGGTATTGATGAGAGTGTGTGAGTAGATCTGGTATTGATTCATGGATCGGTCATTCATCGATCCGAACGGAATTTGAGTGAGTATTCGAGGTTCATTTATACGTTTCATTGTATAGAGGGAAAGAGTCAGGGCGTCGAATGGGATGAGAAGAACTGGTTAGCAATGACTCTCTCCTTAGCTACTCATGAGAAGATGCGCTGATAATGAAGGATTGTCGACAGGCTTCAAACGCCGGGTAAAGAGTTCCCAAGTTTGCTCGAAACGGATCCAGAGATGCCGTGAAGGACAAAGGTGCTGCAAGCTGTCCTCGACGATGCATAGTCCGGAAATCGAAAGCGAAGGAGCGAGAATTAGGGACAAGTTTGATCGTCACAAATCTGTCTGTGTTTGTTGTCAAACATTTTCCAATTTCTTGTTTTCCGATCTGAAGAATCAGCACGAGGGGATCATCGACGTCTCTCTGGAGAGGTTTTCTTTCTTTTTGCTAAAATTCTCTCCCGCTGTGCTTTCGATTTGCTTTCGATATCGATTACAGTAATGCTAAGAAAATAGGGCTACATATTTTTTGCATATTTTGATTTGTACATTTCTTCTTTCTTCGTCCTCACGATCCTCCCTCTTTCACTCCTCATCACTTCTTGATCTTCTCTTCTACACCTCCAACCCGACTCTAGTCCCCTCGATTCCAGCCAATCTAACCTCCGTACCCATTTCACTCCTCCTACTAACCACCACTCCATTCTCCGTCATTCCCCAAAACACCCCCTCCATCTCCCTCACTTCTCCTTCTCCCTCATTCTCATGTGGTGTTGCTTGAGGCGGTACATAACTCGCCTCGACCGTCTTGAATTGGAAACCCTTCAACTGCTTCCCATTCTCTTCAATTGAAGTTTCAGGTCGATGTAAGAACTACTCGCATCTTCCGCGTCAGCTCGGGCTCCTTCGAAAGAGAGAGCGAAAAAAGACAGAGAGAGAAAGCGTACGATTACTTTATCACCTTTTTTAATTTCTTCTTCCGTCTCGAAACTCACTGCACCACGTTTCGGATCACCAGCCATAATCCTACAAACCAATTTCGCTTTCCCCAATTCTCTCCTTCTCCCTCCCATTTCCTCTCCCGAGAAAATAGCAGCGTAAAAATCTTTATCTTTTGAAATATGTTTAGTTGTTCTTTCGTTTGGGTTCGATAAGGATGCTTCGAAGGGTGAAGATGAATCTGTGTGAGTACCAGTGAGAGGTGAGGAGGAAGGGAGGGATTGAACGAGGGATAAGAGGTGTGCGGCAGCGTTTTTCGAGGAGAAAGTTAGGATGATATTGCCTCTTGCACTAATAAACACACACAAATCAATTTTTCATTAGCGAGTTAATTGAAGAGATGAGGGATCTAGAGAGAGAGAGAGAAAAGGCGGAAACGTACGAAGTAACTTCTACTTCGGAGCCGAATTGTTCTAGGTTGCCGTAATCGATCTTTACTCCTTCCGAGTCCGAGGTTGCGGTAGAGGTACTTCCACAAGGAGAGGATACGACGATTGCTACTCCTACTGCACCGATCGAAGTGGTTGTAGAATTGTGAAAGAGGGAGAATGGGTGGTTTTGTGCCGAATGGAAGGGGGTCGAAGTCGAAGTCATTCCCAACTAGACATACAATGGGGTCCGATGGCAGTCAATAAGTGAGGGGGAAGAGTGAGGAGAGAGACAGGGAAGAAAAGCATACGGTGGAAGAGTTTGGGTAAGCAGAGAGGGCGGAAAGGAATGGTTGAATACGATCTGCAGTGAAACAAATGATTTCTTTGACATCTTCTAATCTGTACGCACTCAGCACACTCAAATTCAGTCACGAGTATGGTCCAGCCGCTATACGAAAGAGAAGATACGTACTTTACATCCTTCAATTCCTCTACTACGACTCCCCTCTTCTCCTCTCCTACTAATCCAGTGCCTTTAATAGCCTCTACTGAATCCCCAAACGCCCACCCTTTGTCCCCCTTCAAGAACTTTTCAAACTGTCTCTCTTCGAACTCTAGTTCCATTTCGCTCATCCTCCCTCCCGCTCTAGGTTTATGTTCCCTTCCCAAACTGACGTTGGGTCTCCCCGTCAGAGTCGTACTGAATTCGATTAGTCTCTCTTGAGGTGATGAAGGGGACCAGTGAGCTAGAGAGAGTGTGTAAGGTGGTGAAGACGAGGAGGAGGAGGAAAGGAGAGGTTCCGAGAGACAACCGATGGAGTGAGGGAGGGAGCGTTGTAGAGTGGGTAAGAGGGATTGTGGGAAGTGTTTCGAGAGGGTGTAGAGAGTGAATTGGGAGGAAGTTGGACGAGAGGGAAGGGAAGAGAGGAGGGAAGAAGCAGAGGAAGAAGTGAGAGTCGTCGTGGTCCAGATTGAACGAGTGTGTGGTCGTAACACTCTTTGAGATATCCGAAGCATGATTTGAATAGTCGGGGAAAGTGAATGGTAGGAGAAAGAGAGAGGACAAATCCTTCAACAATCGAATCGATCGACAAACTCTCAACCCTTCACAAAGCAATCCAACTTCGAATGAATCTCTTACCTAGGGAGATTGATAAACTGTTATTATTACATCAAGCGGGATTCCTAGCGCAAAAGAGGTTGGCGAGGGGTTGCAGATTGAATAAATTAGAAGCTACCGCACTCATCGCTACTGTACTCCAAGAACTCGTAAGGGATGGCAATCATTCAGTCGGGGAATTAATGGCTATGGGTGAGCTTTTCATCTCTATTGTACTGCTTGAGGAGGAAGAGGAAGGGGGAAAGGATCAAGAGCGGAGAAACACTATCGTCGGAGCTGCAGGCACATCTGAGGAAAGAGGCAACGGGTCCAGTCATGGATAAGCTCAAACAAGAGCTAGGTGCTGTCGAGAGCTCTCTACAAACGAGGGGGAAAACTTCGCAAAAATCCCAATTCGTCTTTTCTAGTGGGGCTCGAAACTGACTTCTTCTCCCTCTCTCATCTAGGCAAGAAGATTCTAGGAAGAGCTCATGTTCAACCCGTGAGCTTCTCTCCCTCGTCCCTCCCTTTCCCGCTCCGATCAACTAACCCTCGCCTCGCTCAACTTAGACGGTTCCCTACTTGATCCACGAGATCCAAATCGAAGCCACTTTCCCCGATGGTGTATTCCTAGTAACTGTTCACTCTCCCATCTCCTCCTTCTCCCCATCCCTCGAATTAGCTCTCTACGGTTCTTTCCTCCCTTTACCCTCACCCTCCGCTTTCCCATCAAACGAGGAAGAGGAAGAGATAGTCAAGGATGAGGATATACCTGGTGCACTAGTGGTTGGAAAGGATGACATCGTGATCAATCCTGGTCGTGAACGAATACGATTGAGCGTAACAAACACCGGTGACCGTCCTATTCAAGTACACCCCTCCATCATCCTCTCCTCACCTCTCTCTCTCTTTGCCACACTTTTCACTGACAGTGACCGGTGTAGGTGGGCTCTCATTTCCATTTCTCCGAATCCAACAAGAAACTCTCTTTCGACCGGCTCAAATCTTTCTTCAAGCGACTCGATATCCCCGCCGGTACAGCCGTACGCTTCGAACCAGGTGACACTAAAACTGTCACTCTCGTTCAAATCGCAGGTCACCAATTAGTTACCGGTACACTTTCCCTCCCTCCTTATCTCTCTGTTCTCATTCTATACCCGAAAAACTTAACTCCCTTCTCTTTCGTAGGTGGTAACAATCTCCTCAACACCTCTTCCACCCTCTTGACTCCCACAGCCTCTGCTCAAATCCTCGCCAACCTTCAATCCCTCGCATTCCTCCATTCCCCTTCCCCCTCCCTTCCCTCCTCCGATCCCTCCCTAATCCCACCCTACACTCTATCCCGCGCATCCTATGCCTCAATGTTTGGTCCAACTCGAGGAGATCGAATCAAGTTAGGTGATACGAGTTTATGGATTGAGATTGAACGAGATTTGGTTGAGGACAAGGGAGGATTAGGGGATGAATTGAAATTTGGAGGTGGTAAAACTGTGAGAGAGGGAATGGGACAAGCTACTGGTAGAAGTGATAAAGAGACTTTGGATATGGTTATTACTAATGCGGTTATCGTCGATTGGAATGGAATTTACAAAGTGAGTTTTTCTTTTTCTTCGGTCTTCGTTTTTTCTGTTCCGCATTATTTCAGCTCGTTCTTCGGGGTCTCAAATGTCGAATGCTACCCCTCCAATCGGAGTTGGTCAAAGGTATCCTCCCCGAATGTTCATCACTCCTCCCTTCTCCACATCACACCTCAAAAAAAAACGTACCCCTTCCTCTTTCTCTCATTCGAAACTGACTTTTTTTTCCCTTTTCTACTTCCCTCGCCTCCTCTCAAACTCAGGCTGATATAGGAATCAAGAACCACCTCATCGTCGGAGTCGGGAAAGCCGGTAACGCAGATACGATGCAAGGTGTAAATGACGAATTATGTGTTGGAGTTAATACGGAGGTCGTTGCGGGAGAGAAATTGATTGTTACGTCAGGAGCTATCGATGCGCATGGTACGCTCTACCACTTTGATTGGGTATGACTCGAGAGGAGAGCGGGAGGAATGGGGCGAGGTGAAGGGAGACATAAGAGGGAAATTGCAAAGGAAAGGAGGCAAAAATTGTTTCGAGGTTGAAGAGGTCTGAGGGAAAGAAATCGATCGAGGGAAAGCGTTACAGGGCGAGAGAGAGGAGTATCGTGAAGGGGCTGAACAAGACCAAGCAGAGCTGACCGCCAGTTCGACTTGTTTGTGACAGTTCATTACATTTGTCCTCAACTTTGCGAAGAAGCTCTCGCTTCCGGAATCGTTTGTCCCCTTCTTCTTCCTCCTCCCTCCGCTTCCCCTAATCTCCTCACCATTCTTCGTACGTGCAGACTACCTTGATCGGAGGAGGTACTGGTCCAACCGCATCAACGAAAGCGACGACTTGTACTCCATCTCAAACTTACCTGAAAACGATGATGCACGCAACGGATACCGTTCCTCTCAATTTCTTATTCACTGGGAAAGGTAATGATTCGAGTACGTTGGGTTTGAAAGAACAAGTGAAATTTGGATGTGCCGGTTTAAAACTTCACGAAGTAAACTATTTCTCCTCCTTTTCTGGTCGAGACAGTGGAAGCTGATGAATGAGTGAATGATTGTAGGATTGGGGTACTACACCAGCTACGATCGATGCTGCGTTGAGAGTGGGAGAGGAAGAAGACGTACAGATCAATATTCATTCGGATACGCTCAATGAGGCGGGATTCGTGGAGGATACGATCGATGCCTTCAAAGGGAGAACTATTCATGCTTATCACGTCGAGGGTGCAGGGTGAGTCTCGAATCTTACTGGTTTTAAGGACTTTTCGATTTTTCGTACGGTCTTTCTCGTTTTGAACTCGGACTGACTTCCCTCAACTTCTATCTTCGCTTCTACCTTGTACAGAGGCGGTCACGCACCTGCAGGTGGATCCAAATTTCTCGCTCGTTGGAAAGAAACTGACTACTTGTCGAAAAAAAATAGGATCTCCTCTCTTTGGTCGGCGCTTCAAACGTGTTGCCTTCTTCGACAAACCCTACTCGACCTTACACGAACAATACACTCGACGAACACCTAGATGTGAGTTTGGCTTGGCTTGAACCCGTCACAGCGAAAGTAGCTGATCGTTTCGAAACTTTTCCCTTTCTCAGATGCTCATGGTCTGCCATCATCTCGATCGATCTATCCGTCAGTCCCCAGTCCCCTTTTCAGCCACGCCGTGACTGACTCTTGACTCTCCACTCGCTCCAACAGCTGAAGACATCGCCTTCGCCGAATCACGAATCCGAGCAGAAACGATCGCAGCCGAAGATGTCCTCCAAGACTCTGGTGCAATCTCTACGATATCGAGTGACTCTCAAGCGATGGGAAGAATCGGAGAAGTCGTTTCGAGAACTTGGAGAACTGCTAGCAAGATGAAAGAGTGTCGAGGACCTTTACCTGAGGAGACGAGAACTGGCGCAGATAACGAACGAGTCAAGGTCAGTCTTTCACCCTTTCATGCGCATGAGAGCGACGCTGAAGAGTAGTAAGCCGAGTGAGAACAGAGGTATATTGCGAAATATACCATCAATCCTGCGATTACTCATGGTATCTCTCACGTCGTCGGAGATATCTCGAAAGGGAAACTCGCGGATCTCGTCTTGTGGCAACCATCAAACTTTGGAGTGAGGTGAGTGCACCAAAGTCCTCAGCGATGGATTTTCGCCGCTGATCTGGTTTCGATTCCTCGCAGACCTGAGATGATCTTGAAGGGAGGTGTAGTCGCTTGGGCAAATGTAAGTCGCTTCATTCTGGCTATCGCTTCCTAGGCGGAGATGAGCTGATAGCCGAGTTGGGTGAGACTACAGATGGGAGATGCAAATGCTGTAACCTTTTCTTTTCTCCCTTCGTTGAGCATAAGCTGAGCTGATCATCCTCGATCACTGTCGAGCAGAGCATTCCGACTGTCGAACCTGTTGTTGGAAGACCGATGTGGGCTACTCATCCTTCAGCTGCACCACTCTGTTCGAAACTTTTCGTTTCCCAGCTCTCAGTCTCCTCAGGTCAGAGCTTCCTTTGAACTCTACTCTCTCTTCATCTCATTGACGACTTGGGAAATCGGGACTTTGACAGGTACTATCGCAAGTTACGGTTTGAAGAAAGAAGCGATTCCAGTCGTGAATTGTCGAAAGATTGGAAAGAAGGATATGAAGAACAATGATCATTTACCGAAGATTACAGTCGATCCAGAATCATATCGCGTACGTCTTCCTCATCTTGATTCACTCATACACGTCGAGCGAGAGCTGAATCGTCAGGAGTTTGCGAAATCAGGTTGTAGCCGATGGAGTTCATTGCACGGTTCCTCCTGCTACCAAGCTACCGCTATCGCAAGGTTACATGCTATTCTAGTATGATGGAGGAAGGGATTGGGGGAGTGTCAATGAGGGTATCGAAAGCTAGATGAGAGAGAAGGAGTGGATAGAGACGAGTTTTCGCCATGCTTTCTCGATGTTGGCTCATTCAGTGAATCTGTAAAGTTGGATCTGTGTATCTCGGTAGTTTCGATGCAGTTCAGAATTGGTTTCGAGGCTTCAGACAGGGTTCCGACTTTACCGTTTCTGGGAGATTGCGAGTTTCGAGTCAGCGACAGCGGTAGAGAGGATTCCTATCGCTACCGTATCGCTCTCATTGGAGCGAAAGTGTGAGAGTAAGAAAGGGGATAAGTTTGCCGTTACATTGCGAAAAATCGAGCTAAAAAAAGTCCATTCGAAAGCGTTTATCAGGTCTTCTCTTCAGACGATCAGTTGCCGTGGGTTGTGAAGAGGAATTGTTGAGGGTTGTTCTGGGGGTTAGAGAGATCGCCGATGTCGATAGGGGAGCAGTCGGTCAAGTTCATAGGCTGGTCGAAAGCGGTGAAAGTAGCGCAACCTCCGGATTCGGTAGCCTCGAATCGACAATTGCCGTCGACCGGATACTGGGTTGAGCAGCTGATTTTCCACTGTGAGGCAGAACGTATCAGTGAGTTGGGAGGGGAACCGGAAAGGAGAGAAACGAAGACGAACAGCAGCGAGAGGAGAATCGCAATCGGTTCCGGAGATTCGATCGTCACGACCTCCAAGGCAAGTTTCGACACCGTTAATCTTTCCGACACTGATAAAAGTAGAGATGGTGAGCGCTTGGGAGTGCTAGACCGAGTCGAAAGAAACGAAACTCACCCAATTCGGTATTGATCGTTTGCTCCGTACCATTGTGAGATGGTGAAGTTGAGGTGGGGAGGGATTGGTTCGTAGCGACGGAAGTCAAACTTAAGAAGACTTTGTCAGTGCCAAGTCGCCAATGGAGGACGAGAAGAGAAAGAAGATTATTGACTCACCATGATAGAATCGGTTGGGTAGCCTGCGCTGGAACCTTCTCCGCTCGAGATCCATTGCCATCCTGAGCCAGTGTAGGTTGCCCAGGTGATCCTGGCCGAAATTTTGCCGTTGATCTGAGGAGAGGAGTATTCGTTGACGCCTTCTGAACGAATCTTGAGAGGAGCTGCCGAAGCAGAGAGGGAGAAGAGGGAGGTAGCGATGGCGATGCTAGTCAAAGAGAGCGTGATGGTGAGTGTGTGAATAGTGTGTAGAGTGAGAGTGATGGAAAGGAAGAAGAGAAGAGAAAGGAAAGCGAAAACGTCGAGTTTTGAGCTGTGGGATTCTGGGAAGTTCCGTTTCTTCAAGGTGAGCTGACGAAATAGGTTGCTATCTTTGTTCTAGTAAGGTTTAAGCGTGATTTCGATATTACTGTAAATAGCTCCTCGAGGGCTGAAGGGGTCAACCGGAATGAAATTATATTTGGTCTCGAGGCAGTGAAGTGACTTCTTCTAACCACGAGGTCGGCTCCTAGCTGATCAGTTCCTGGAGAAGTTCGATCGAGCTGGAACGCTCAAGGGGTCGAGTTCGGTGAAAATGATCGAGGATTCGTACGTCGAAATGAAGAAAACGAAGCGAGGAAAAATGAAAACCTCGAGGACCGCATCAGATATCAGAGCGTCACAGCCTCCCTTTCGTCATCAGGGAATCTCCAGTGAGTCCTTTGAGTCCTGCGAGAACCGATAGCGAGATCTAGTCGAACTTGCGAAGTTCTCGAAACTTACGCGAACTTTTCGAAACTGGAGGTCTGAAAGGAAGGAGTCAGTCGACACTCCTCACGCAGGTTCTCATGAGAAGCAGTAAGTACCTCGTCGACCGTCGCGAGTGTCGTCTGAGTAGCCAGGCGAGATTGTAGAGAAGATTCAGGACTCGAGGACGAACGAACGGATGCAACACCCTTTCAAGCAGATACCGACGACTAGCTACGCTCTCCATCCCTTCAGATATATCGCCTCGTAGTCTCTAGATTATCTCCTAGTTGTCCGAGCTGTGCAGAACGGTGAATAAGCTGAGAGGAATAGAAAAGGAAGAATATAAAGTTGTATCTCGGTGATTCGAGTGGAGTATGAGGGTGAATCTGCTTGTATTGGCTTGTGTAGGTTCCTTGGATCTCTATGGGCGTTCCTCTTGGATCAAAGTGAGTGGTAGAAGAGAGCAAAGTTGACACCAAAAACTTCTTGATCTCTAACGCTTCGCTCTACCTCGCCAACTCGCTCTACGCTTATGTTAGAGGGCTTTCATACTCATATAATCTCAAAATATCCAAGCAAACAGCTCCGCTTGACGCCTACAGTCTAAACATCGTTCTTCAACTTGCCTCCCTCGACAACAATTAATCGGTCTCCTCAATTCACGACTTTAGGTTGGACAGGCTACAGGGCAGCGCTTGAATCGAGGATGATAAGCACAGCTCACGCTTCGGTACGGAAGATGGGAGGATATCGAGGGAGATAGGATTTATCGGAAGATGATGATGAAAGAGCTGCTCAGTTGCTCCGAGGGCGAGCTCAGGGTGATGAAGGTGGAGTGATGGAAGGGCGACAGACTGGGATACAGCTCGAAGTGGGACTATTCACTTCTTTTCGACTCTCTTCTCCTCCCCTCGACTCGGCGACCCACTTTACTCATCTCCGCTCACCCACTTTCATCTTACGCTTCACGAGGTTCCCGAATCCCCAAGTGCCCCGATCCGAAACCTCCGCTCGTCTCTTACCGCTCGGGGGATCAAAGCGAAATCTCGGTTCTCTCGTTCCCTTCTCTGACCTCCCGCTTCCTGTTCTCGTGCTTCTAATTCTCTACTCCCATCACCAAGTCAAACGAGATCATCGTCCAATCACCCGCCAGCCTCCATCCATTCGATTATCATGTCGTCGAAACCAAGGAGAATCCCGAACGAACAAGCAAAGTTAATCGATGCCGATAACGATCTATGGCAGTGTAGGCAATGTCTACAGAGGATGACAGGAAAATTCTCAGTTAGTGCGTTGGCTTTGGATCCATATCTTTCGGCTGATTCCATCTCAATCGAATTAGGTGGACCGCCACGTCTCTACCAAGCACTTGAATAATCACAAGTACCTGTGCAAGGATTGCACCTTTACGACAAACAGGACAGATGTGAGTGGTATCCAGCGTCCAGAATCTTCCGATCATTGAATCCGACCTTGTGACCTTTCCCACTAGAACCTACAAAGGCACTCTGTCGCGCACACAGCAATTGACGACAATTGTCCTGAATACCGGCGCTGTAAAGACTGCAAGAATGCCTGGATGGAACGGTAGGTATCCAATTTATTTTATGAAAAGAAAGAGCGAGCTAACTTTGCGCAAAACCTGTGCGTGCTACATCAGCCGACACCGAAAAGCCTGTCCCAGACCGCAAGGTGTCCTTCGTGAAGGATGGATCTTCGACGAGGCAACGGGAAAATGCCGAAGAGCCGTGAGTTTTCCTGTCGAAATGATCCTAGCACTTTCTTGTCTCGGGCTGATTCGCTTGATGCTTTCACCGGTACAGCCTCATAAATCAAGTGAAAACAAAGAATCGATGGCTTTGGAGCAAATACAAGAGTCGGCTAATCCCCTTCGTTCCGATCGAAAGACGGAACTTGTAAACTCTCCCGCCTCGAATCCCGATCAAGATAACGGACGCAATGGACCGCGAGCTTGTAGAACTCCCGCGTCTACATCTCGCTTTCACGTAACACAGCCATCGCGTTGCGCTCGACTGGCTCGATCGGCTCGACTGGAACAGATTCAAGCTCGCAGACAACGTGCTGCTGATCGCCCTGAACGTGACCAGGGCACTTCGCGACCTCCTCCCGTCGAACCTGACCTCGTTCTAGGTTCCGATCAGCCTGAGTGCTCCCGTCACCTCATAGTCAAGCCTGACTCGAATCATTTCGTCGATCAATCCGCTCCAATTCCACAATCACTTTTCCCAAATCAACAAGCAGCAATCAACCCTCCCTATGCCTTTGCACACCACTCTTTTCCGCAGGACTTCTACCCCTTACACTTGCAGCTCGATCCCCACTCGCTTGACCCCTTTCATCCTTCGTACACCAATGCTTTCGCTTCCTCCTTCGAATACAACCCTCACGCACTCGGGCGGATGCCTTCCTTCTCTTTCCACCCCGATGACCGCTTTGACACCCTACCTTGGACCAATCCTTTCCCAGCTCAAAGTCCGATTCCAGAGCATGAGATCGACTTTCATCCTATCGACCCGCGCTTCTATCGTCATGCTCCTCTCATCGACGACAATCAGCCCGCCTCCAGTTTCGGCTTCTCTCCCTGTATCCCACTCGATCCGAGTGCTCCCTATGATCCAAGTTCTACCTTCACAAACTCGACTCAATTCCCTCCTCAGCAACATTCTTTCTTTCCTCCCTTCTCGCCTTCGCAACGTTATCCTCACTACGAGTCAGCAATCTCCGTCAATAATGGCTTATGTGGAAGCAATCCATCCCTCATCGATCCTAGTTTGACCGGAACTCAGTCGCAAAACATAGAAGATTCGCATCATTTCCAACCTCGATACTCTCTCGGGAGAGCTCGAATCCCTCTCACTCATAGACAAGCCCTTCGTTACCTGGATCTCGTCACCTAGTACGAAGCTGGTATATTCCAATGATGTTTTTGTCCCATTCGTTCTATTACTCTTTCTCCGTTACTTGCCCCGTTATTGCTATGGTTTTTCTATGCTGCACCTTCTGTTAGTGCTTCAGCTTATCTGTATCCCTCGACTGCGACACTCTTTTTTTGTCCTCGTTCTCCTCGTTCTCCTTCGTTTCTTTGCCTCATGGCAGGCGTTCTCGCTTCTACACCATTCTCACTTTCATAGTGGACTGCTTTCCGGAACACTGAGAAAGATTGCAAGATTTAGAGAGAGAAGATACGAGTGTCTACGAGTGTCTGTTCCGTCTATACACAAACTTGAGGAAATTCAATTTAGAGGATCCTCCAAGATTGGTTTCCCTCAAAAGTTTTATCCGAGGAAGAGTCCTCGTCATCAGGAGGAAGATCTCCGACGGCGATGCAGTCCTCGAGCGAGATCCGTCCGTTCGGAGCGACAACGGCGCAAGATTGGAATTTCGTCGACTGAATCGTGCATCGTTCTCCATTTCCGTAAAGCGAAGTATCGTCGCAAGTCCTGCAGCGGAGAGTCCACTTCGAGACGAGAGAGGCCCAGTCTCAGTCGAGGCTCGATTAGACAAAGTGACGGAGAGACTCACAGATGCGAGATCAGAAGTGCAAGGAGCAGAAAGGATCTCAGTCTCAGAGACGGCAGCGATACACTCTTGGACTCCATCGACGACAGCCGAACTATGAAGGACTCTTGGGTTAGCTTTAGGAGTCGGTCGAGTTCGAAGAAAGAGCGAACTCACGTTAGACGATATTGATCCCAAGCTCCGTCGTTCTGCGAGATGACAAAGTTGTTGTTGTACTTGATCCCTTCGTAGATGTCGTGAGCGTTCCTCTACCATCGTTCAGCTCAGTGAGACTCAGCGGACAGAGCGGGAGACGAACGAGAGTAAAGTCGAAAACTCACAAGGGTTACATTCGTGACACATCCATTATCGTTCTCAAAGATAGTCCAAGCATAGTCGAGATCTCTGTTCGGTGCGATGGTAGTCGTGTGCTCAGCCGAGATGTCGGGAGAGCAGAAAGCAGGTGGAGTGCGAGAATCGAGTTTGTTGAGAGGAGCAGCGAGAGAAGAGCTGGTTGAGAGGAAGAGAGTAGAGGCGAGAGTGAGGGCGAGTTGTGAAAGCATTCTTTGTTGTATACCGTTTTCGAATCACGTTGGTAGCAGGTAAAGGTAGAGAGAGAAAGAAAGGAGCGCTGTCTCCACAGAGACCCGCATGTCGCGTTCAGCGAATGGCTGTGCATTTCAGCGGCTCTAGTGGGTAGCGGGTACCAGCTGAAAGGGTTCAGAACGTCATAATCTGCGAGGTGAGAAGGTCGGTAATAGAACGAAAGTTGACGTTGAATCGTGTTTGGTCAGAATACCGCTCAACTCAGTCTCTCTGGAGCTGAAATCGCTCTGTGTATGAGCAAGCTTGTCGGTCGTGGATTGCGCATTGTATAACAGAAACGAACGACCTGATCGCAAGAGAGGAGGCATGGTGTCGAAAGTGACTCGAGAGAACGCTGAGAATCCGCACAGAGATCCCATAGCATAACGTAAAGATACAGTTCCAATCGATCTAACCCAATTGACGAGACTTGACAGTCTTTCTCGCGATACCACTCCCTTCTCCCTCGTAACCACCTCTCGATTCTCCACCCTTGTAAGTCGCCTTCATACTCGACAACTTCTTTTGAGCCTTGTCGTAACGGAGACGTTTCTTGACACGAGCGTTTCGGTTCTCCTTCTTTCGTCGAGGAGTCAATCCCTTGTTGGCGAGAATCTGTCGAGTAGCTCCTCGAGGTCCATCCGCCATCGACGCTGATAGAGCATCGATCTCAGCTCTGTGGAACGATCGAGCATGTCAGCTGTCAAATTCGAGAACGAAAGAAAGAAGAAAGGAAGTGCTCACTTTTCGGCAGCTCGATCTCCATCATATTTAGCTTTCTTCGCTGTCCTTCCTTCGTCCTTCTCCATCTTGACGAGATCATAGTAATCCTCATCATCTCCTCCATCGTCATCACCATCGTTCTTAACCGCGCCTCGAACCGCTTTCGCAGCTTTTCGATCCTCCTCATCCCAATCTCCTCCATCGAGTTTCTCCGCAACAGCATCCTCAGCACCGTGTTGTTGCTTCTTGAGTACTTCTCTCCTAGCTTGTTCTTTGCTCCTTCTCGGTACATCATCGTCTCCTCCAACAGCAGTCGCCAATCGTTCACGTCTCGCAGCTTTCTGGGTAACTTGAGAAACGTGGAATCGTAGAGAGTGACGAGAGGAAGCTTTGTCGGCCAGATCACCGTGAGAGAGAGTTGCCGGGTCGAGGTAGTCAGAGGTCGAAGCGGAAGTCGAGATGGGTCGGGAGGAAGATTTGCGAGAGGTCGAGGAGAGAGGAGCGAGAGTAGGAATAACTGGTCCAGATACCTTCTTGACCTTCTTTGCGAGTGGTACTTCTTCCTCTTCTTCATCCTCTGACAACTCCTCACTATCTTCATCATCATCTTCCAACATTTCCTCATCTTCAGGATCTTCCGCAACAATCATTCCCTTCTCCCTCTGTCTCTGTCTCACGCGTCTCATCAACCCTTCAGCACCTTCTTCCGGTCCAACATCTTGCATGAGCTCCTCCAATTCATCATCGTCCAAACCTTCCAACATACTCTCCGTAATTTCCTCACCCTCCTCCTCATCCTCCTCAGAATCACCCTCGTTCAAACCATTGTGGAAGTCAAACATCTCACTAGCTAGCATCTTTCCATCATCGAACTCTTCGCCGTCTTGATCAGAATCTTCGTTGTCCGATCCATCTCCGTAAGAAGCGGTAGTGAGATCGAGTTCTTCCATAGTTGCGAGGGATTGTCGGAGGGATGAAATACGATTGAGCACTTTCGTGAGGAGGGAGGAAGGTTGAGGGGTCGGAGAAAGGAGGAGCGAGAAATAGAATGCGAGAGTTGGGAGATAAGTCGAAAGTGCCTCTATAGGAATGTGAAGTAGATGAGTAAAAGGTCTCATGGATACGAACAGGATGAGCTCACGGTGTTCAAGTTCCATGATTGCCAATCCAGGGTGTTCACCACCTTTCCCATCTCCAACTTTTCTAACATTGTCCAAATCTCCTTCTACATCCTTGATCTTGCTCGCGGTCCTAACGAAATCATCGACGAGTGCCAAAGTCTCCGGCGAGTACTTGAGTAAATGAGCGATCGATTCCTCCTCATTGAGCGATTTCGTATCGATTTTACTCTCCTCCTCATCTTTCCCCTCCCCATCATTCTCTCCCTCCAAATCCAACAACCTCTCCTCTGCCAACTTGTCCCCTCCTTCCTCTTGATCGTCTTCTGCACCTAACCCATAATCTTCTCCTCTCAATTTCTCCGCTCCCTTCTTTTGCAATCGCCTTGCTTCCTCCGCTTCCAATTCCAAAGCTTCTTCATCTTCTGAATCCGCCTCCCCAGGTGCTCTCCTCGAAACATGATAATGACCTGCCGCCCATCTATCCTCGTCATCCTCCGAATCAGAACCACTCGCTCCTTTCTTCTCATCATCCGAATCATCACCCATCGATTCCAATTGATCTTTAGCAGGTGCCGTTCCTTCATTCTCTACATCACTATCTCCACCTTCTGATCCCTCGGAGGATGAATCGAATACTTGATCTTGTTTAGGATCGTAAGTATGTCCAAACCGTCCAGATTTAGGATCGTAAATCGGTTTCTTTTCTTTGTAAACTTTCTTCTCTTTACGTTTTCGAGGTGCCGGAGCTTCAACTTGCTCTTCTTCGTTGTCGGATCCTCCTTTCGTAGCCAAATCGAGTCCGTAAATCTCGTCGGGTTCATCGAGGGAATCATCTGTTGGATCTCACTTTTAAACTCTAATCAGCTAGAGTTTCTTCACACACTCTTGAATGGCGGTAGAGTTGATGACTTACCTCCTTCGTTCTGTTCATATCCTCCTTGATCCAATAACATCTTGTCCCGATTCAAATGAACTTGTATTCATTCACTCTCTCAAATCAGCCAACAAACTCTCACTAGAGTCAGAGTGAAGGTACTCACATTGATCCTCATCACCACCCATAGTATCCTCATAAGTGTTCAACTGTCCCTTGAGTCTAGATTGTTTCTTGTCGAATCCCTTTTCTTTCTCTGCTTCTCTCGCTCGATATTTAGTCGCTTTCTTGGCTCCTTTCAATGTAGATTTAGCCATATTTAGACTCTTAGTCACCGTGGCGTTGTCCTAAGCTAGTGGAAGTGGCGATTGGAGTGAGAAGTGGGAAAGTTGAAAGCTTGTCTAGAAAAGTTGGAAAGACTTCTCTCTCTTCCCTCCTCCACTCCTTCCAGATCATACAAAGCAATGAATCAATCAATCTCACCACCCACTACTACTTTACCCACGACTCAACCTAGACAAGGAACTGAATCCCTTTCCTCTACTCTAATAGAATCCTCATCTTCCTCTCACTCAAACTCTTCCTCTCTCAACTCAGATTCTTCAATTTCTAGCTCATCAGATTCAGATGAGGATAGTGATTCAAGTGAAGAAGAAGAGGATGATCATTCGGAATTATTGAAACAATTATTGATTAAAGCGAAACAATCTGCTAAACAACGTCAATTACACCTCGAAGAGGAAACAAAGCACAACAACAAGATGGGAGAGGATGGATTGGCAGGGAATGACGAATTGGTTTTGTTTGGACAAGAAGAAGAAGAAGAAAGTTCAGAGGATGAAGAGGATCAAGAGTAAGTTCGCAACTACTTCACTCATTTCCCGAGTCCATCAGCTAATGTGTAGAGCGTGTTGTATCACAGGGGTACACCGAAAGCCTCGACTTCCAAATCAATTTCCACCCTTCCCCCTTCCCTAGTCCGACCTCTCTCGCTCCCTACCTCGTCCTACTCCTCCCTCTCGAAAGGGAAAGCTCGAGCAGGTCCCATCTCACTCGCACAAGATCTCTCTGGAGTACTCTCGAACGAGGGAGTAATTGTAGTTGGATCGAAAGGACGAGTAGAAGGAGATGAAAAGAATCGAGATGGGGAGAAATGGGGAGTCGCTCCCGTTGCTAGATTGAGTAAGAAATCTTATAAAGCTGTACGTTTTCTCTTCTCTTTCTTTCTTGAAGAACGTGGGATTGGTACTGACGATTTTGAGATGGGTTGGGTGATGATTGTTGTAGAGTCAACCTCATACGGCAGGTTCGAAATGGTTTGATATGCCCGCTACACCGATGACTCCCGAACTCAAACGAGAGATCGATGCTATGAGGTTGAGGAACGCATTGGATCCTAAAAAATTCATGAAAGGTGGAGCAAAGAAAGAAAAAATTGGAGAATTCTTTCAAGTACGTCCTTGTTTTCCCCCCCCCCTTCCCTCCTTTTTTGAAACCTCGTACTGATGAGAGAGAGTTGTTTTTTGGGATTAATAGATTGGACATGTCATTACACCGAATTCTAGAGCTACTACAAACAATTCGTTACCTACCGCTTCGAAACGATCGTTTGTTGAGGAATTGGTAGAGGATGAACAGGCGAGAGCTTATGCAAAGAGGAAGACTAAGGAGGTTATGATGAAGGGTATGAGTGGGAGGAAACGTCAGAGAAAAGGAGGCAAGGGGAGTTACGCGATGGGACAAGGCGGCGGGAAAGATGGAATGGGAGAAGCCGGGGGGAAGAGGAGGAAGAGATAGAGGAATCATTCTCTTGATAGTCAGTACGAGGGTAGACCAGTTCGGGACTTCTGTTGTAAAGAGTATTACTGTTTCGAACCTCTCTCAATTTACTCGACGCGGTGGGCGGTGAAGCAGCTCTGTTTCAAGTAAAGGTTTCTTCGACCTCACTCCCCTCCTCACTACTCTGCTCCTCACTTTCATCTTCTTCCTCGCTATTCAACTCCTCCAATTCTGGATACCTTTTCACTTTCTCCGATTCCAAGCTCAACGCGAACCAACCTTCCTCCGGCAGCTCAGTCTTGACTAGTATCAAGCAAGTCTCATCCAACATCGTCCAATCCACTTTTGGTAACCTTTCGAACGACGGGTAGTTCTCAAACAAAACTTTGAAGATGAGGAATTGGATCGATTGAGGGTTCTGATAGATGTAGAGAACCTCTCGATTCGCGAGTTCGAGGTGCCAAGCTGGAATGACTGGGAGACCGTCGATAGTCGTGCCGCTCAACTCGATGTTGTTGCGCTGACAAGCTTCGATGAGTTCGTTCGCACCGTAATCGTCGAGAGTGTAGTGATTCGGCATCGGAAGCGACCACCCTTCACACTCCATTCCGTGCAGTCCACCGTGCTCAACCTCGTCGTCCACATCGAGACGCCTCCCGATTGATCCAACCGTGCAGTCAAGAACTATCGTCCTCAGATTCCTAAGTTTGTATTCGCCCTCGACAAGTTGAACGAGGTCTCCTGGAATTATGTGGTAGCCAGGTCCTAATCGAAGTGTTCGGAGGGAGACGAGATGCCGAAGGTTTTGTACGACGTTGTAGCTGTTCGTTCCTTCGGCGAGGGAGAGGTGTTCGAGATTCGTGAAAGCTGGGAGAAGGTCGTCGATCGGTGCAGCCCATTCATCCCAATCGACGACTGGTCTCTCGAGCATGAGAGACTTGATCTGATGTGAGATTGGGAGTATACTGGTCAGGACAGGTCGAAAGCTCGGATCGACTTGTTCGTCTTCGTTCGTGAGTTTGAGATGGACGACGTTCGGGAAGAGTTTGATCAATGATGAAGCTCCCTCCTCCCAAAACCATTGTCCTGCGAGGTGCAGTGAAGTAATACGCTCCAGCTGAGGAGAAGTGAATGGGGAATCATGCTCGTAATCTTGAATACGAATTTCGAGGTGAGTGAGGGATGAGAAGAGGAGGAGTTGATCGAGCGAGGACGAGTCGGAGCGATTCCCGAAGTCGAGTGAGATGTGCTGTAGACGAGAGGTAGGGGGGATCCTGGTAACGAGATCATGCCTGCATGCGAGGTGGACGAGATTCGGGAAAGATGCGAGGAGAGATTCGGGACAATTGGAGGACATGGTGAAATCGATAGAGGCAATACTGATGTGCTGTACGAGAGCTTGTAAGGAAGGGTTCTGCTCGATGGAATGATGGAAGCGGGAGAATTGGCGCAAATTTCGGATGTCGACCGAGCGATAGAGGTTTCGAAGGTAGTAAAGGAGGAGACGCTTTGATAGTGGGAGGTTGTATCGATTGACTGGGCAACCGACAAGGTCGAAGATGGTGAGGAGGAGCTCTGAGGGGAGATTCGAGATGAAGTCACGCTGCGGAGGGAATCGATGGGTGAGCCAGTGGGGGCCTTCGAAAAGGCTTCAGGACTTACTGTAGGATCTATCGAGCTGTTCTCTGCTATCATCGAGTCGAGATATGCGGAGTGAAGGTGATGGGTTAGAGGAAACCTTTGAATTCAATCGAACTCGCCTTCTTCAGCAGAGATTAATGCACGACTACCTCTCAAGAGAGCACAGGGGAGACAGTCAGTTCAGTCCTCGCCCAGCTGAAAGCGCAAAGAAGGCAAAGCTAGATTCTTTTTTCCGAGCTTTGCTTCGCAACGAAACACCTCAAACGCTGCGAGCTTGATGATTGTACAGACCTCGACAGCTTAGTAGATACCGTCTGCAACGAGGTATTCGGAGCAGAGTCGTCGGTCAGCAGTGCAAGCGCAACACTGCGAAATTTGCGAAATTGATGCGAAAAGAACGACGGCAATTCGTCGATTGCGTTGAGTAAGGATGTAACCCTCGTACGCTTGCCTCTATACCCTTAGCGAGACAAGAAACACGACGTGAACGACGAAGCAGCAACAGATCGCGACGCAGCACCGACGAAGATAATATGGAACTGCTTGATGGATTATTCATTTACAACCTTAGACTACGGCGAGCTGAACAGAGGGAGAGTGGGAGAGATAGTGTCTGAAACGAGGTCTTGCTAAATCATCCGAGAAATCCCTTAGTCTGTAGACGAGAAAGAGCGTAGGTTAGTTTTTGACGACGATGAAGAGATGAGTGAACTAGAGGGTCGGAGGCAGCATCTGAGGGAGTCGGAGAGTAACGTGGATGAGCCATCGAGTCGTGACAGTGAACAAAGTCCCAAGGGCAAAGGATTGTGATGAAGCCAAAGCGAAGTCACAGGTCAAAGCAACTGAGTCGTCAGCGAGATCCGCCTTCTTCATACGCAGTGACGATGGCAGACCCGTGATGCTATAGCGTAGACGTAAACGAAGAACGAACGATGTAAGTGTGACAAGTCGGGGGTACTGATTGCGATTAAACTTCAATGAACTACTGATGAGAAACTATCTTCTTCTTCTTCCCTGATTCTCCTTCAGTTTTTGGCCGACTGTTTGTTTGCCTCAGCCTTGGCAGAGTGCTTCTCCTCATCGGCCTGTAGAAGAAGGGAGGAGTTAGCGAGAGAACGAGGGAGATAAACAAAGTAGAAAACTCACCTTGTCACCGAGAGCAGAGAATCCAGCAGAGACACGGTCTCCAACGGATGCGTTGGTGTTACCCTTGGCAACTTCCTTGTTGGCTTCCTTGGAAGAAGCAGAGGTGTACTCTTGGACCTGTAATTCGTGAAAAGAGGGTCAGAAAATGGAAACGACGATACAAAGTGTTTGGTACTCACAGTCTCGGTAACGTAGTTGACAGCGTCGGACACGGTCTGGGTGATGGATTGTCCGGTAGAGTTAGCAGTTGAGGAGGCCCTGTGAGGAAGCAGTAGCGCGTCAGTGAAGTGATTCGAGAAACGACGTGGAAGTCTCCGCCTCCCGCCCTCGGCAATCAAAGGCAAAGTAAGCGAAGAGTGAGGACTTACATTGTTGATTAAGTTTGGTTTGAGGTGGTGGGTTGGAGTAGAGTAGAGTAGAAAGTAAACTTGTGAAGTGAAGGAAAGAGAAAAGAAGAGGAGGGAGAGGAGATGGCGGACCCCACCTGGGAAACTCAGTCGCCTTCGATCAGATCTCCTCGAGAAATGACGTAGGTCGAACTTTCTAAAGAGTTCTCGACCTCCCGAACACGTCAACACCGGCTCAAAAGGGAAAGGCTGAATTTCTCGCGAAAAAGTTCGGTAGCCGGACTTCGAGCTTTCCGCACTGTATGAGCTTGGAGAGGACGACAATGATCAAGTGTTGTGTCGAGAGCGGCCTGAGGTTCTGAGGTTCGAAGGCGAAGACGTGATTGCGAAGGTTGTTGATCGCGTTTGAAGGCAGAACGTCGCCGGTCGCAGCCTCGAGTGTATCCGAAGAGTCCTGTCGATAGACTGGAGAGGTCGGGAAGGGACGGAGTAGTACAGTAGAGTGTCAGTCGTACTTGTGCCGTGAGAACCTTGTATCGCAGATCGAGAGGAGCACTGTCTGCGAAAAGCGACGCGAATTAGCTACGGCTTTCTCGAGAACAGGTAGTTTTTACAGGCAGTCCTCGATAATCCCTGTTTCGACTGTACGACAACCATCTTCACCCTGTAGCGGTTGTCGCCGGAAAAAGGCACTTTGCGCGGCGTTGGATGCGAAGTCCTTTTCGTAACGAAGTCGGAATTGGCGAGGAGTGTGATGGGCAAGATGTCTCGACGAATCACTAAGCAGCTCTCAGAAAAGAGTACGAGAGCAGTTCCAACCTTGAACGTCCTCCTCGCAGCTGCTCGAAACAACGACGTCTAGCTCCAGCTCGGTACAAGCTCCGCAGTTGACTTAGAAGACTGACGACAAAGCTGGGGGAGAAAGAGTTGATGGAATCGAGTGGAACAAAAGCGCTACCAACGGTCGAAAGAGCGTGAAATCTGGAGGAGGGAGAGCCAGAGAGAACAAGGGAGAAGGAAAAAGGCGAAATCAAATGACGAAACGAATTCTCGCTGAGCGAAAGCAGCGCCTCTTTTCCCACTTCGCTTTCCCTCTCCTCTCTTTCTTTCCTTCTCTTCACTTCTACACGAACCTCCCTCTCACTTTCACTTTCACTTCACCACCACCACAAACACGTGAGCATCCTCTTTACTCTCTGCTTGTTCACAGAACGAGATCGCTGATTCCCCCCCTTTCTCTTGCCCCACTTTGTTCTCGTCAACCCTCCTATCTTCATCTTCACCTTCCTCTCTTCTCACTCCACCCTACTTTACTCTTCCTCGCCGCCTCTGCCCTGCACCTTCACTTCGCTCCCGTCTCCCTTCGTCTTCTCCGTCGTCGCTGGCTAAACTCTTTCAGAGTACACTTTACAATGGCTTCTACCGGTGCTACCTCGACTACCGAGTCAATTACCAACAGCATTTCCGATGCTGCTAACTATGTAGCTGAGACTGCGAAATCCTACACTGCTGGAGCGTCCAAGGAGGGCAACAAGTACGTTTTTCGAAAAGTCCAAAATGTCTTCTTTCCGACCCGGAACTGACCTCCTTTCTTTGCCTGATACTTAGGGAGGTCGCTAAGGGTAACACCGATGCTTCTCTCGGAGACCGCGCTTCCGCCGCTTTCTCTGCCGTTGGTGACAAGGCTGACGAGTCAAAGGCTGACTCCAAGGCTTCCGCCTACAAAACCTCTGCTCAACGTCCGCTTCTTCACTCTCCCTCTCTGTGTATCTGCACTGTTGGCTGACGCATCCCTTAATTCTACAGACTAAGGGTTTCGTCGTCGGCGTCGGATCCTCGTTTTGTTCTCCTCTCAGCTTGATTTACCCCCCCCCTCTTCACTTGGTCTCGTCTCGTCACTTGATTTTGTAGAGAACACCCATTTACCCTTGCTTTAGCTTTGAAACCCCAAATCAGTACCCTCTTCTCCCAAACCTTGTTCTCTTCTTCCGTTTGCGAGAGTCCGTTGCTTGAACGAGAGTGACATCAACAAGTAGCTGCGTGCTTCTCTTCTCGATTTAAGGCAGTCTTCACAGCGTGATAATGGGCGATCAGATTGAGAGTACGACAGCAGAACTTGCGAAACGAGGCAAAATCGCTTCTTTCGACTGTTTCTCTCGTTGACGTCTGTTGTAGTCAGTCTCTTATCTCGTGATAATCTGCGCACGCTCATTTCGAGCGCCCTGAAAGCACTTAAGGTCGACAGCGTGCAGGCTGTTGATCTTCTCGACTATTTCGTTGTTTCGAACGTTCGCGATTCTCTAGTATTCATTGCGTTAGACCGTGGTTTGTGATACTGACAGGCACCAACTGAGAGTGACACAATCGCGTGATAGTCCTCTGCAATCGGCACGCTGATTCTGCCACAGAATCTGGACCAGAGTGCGAAACCGTGCTTTGACCTCGACGCGAAAAATCGAACTTCTTCTCGGTCGACACAGAGTAGCGCTCGCTGGAAGTCAATATAGCGTACGTCCTCGCGGAGTCGATTGAACGGCGTAGGAGACTACCATGGGCGGCAAGCTTGCCTCGCGCGTGCGAGTTTTCACTTCCTTCGCTCTTTGACTCGCATCCGTCATTGCAGCTGAAAGGATATCAAATCGATACTATAGTCCCTCTTATTACGGATATATACATAAAACAGTCTCTACAAAGCCTCTAGATCCAAGATTCCGCTGACTCGTCGTAATCTTCATCGGCTAATCGAACAGGATCGCAGAAACCCTCCATTCTAATTGGGAAGCAGCGACGTCAGTCGGTCGTCCTTAGCCTCGATAAGCAAAAAGATGAAGCTCACTCTGGTAGACTCCCTCGGGCGTTACGAAGAACGTGCTGATAACCGAAAGCGCAAAATGGTCGACGAACGATTGCGAGCACTTCTCGTCGAAGATCATCCTCGTAGGAATCCCACGTAGCAAAGTCGGAAGAACGGCGGGAGTGATACGCTTGCAAGTGCTCGTCGTGCTCGGCGATGCAGCTAGAAAAGAGCGAATTGTTCAGCGAAGAGTGAATGCGATGAGTTAGTAGGAGTCTACTCACGCAACATCGGCTAGAGGAGGAAGATCTTGATCCGGGAGCAGGTATGAAACGAGACCCATCATCTGGAAATCGTTCAAAGTCAGTCGAGTTTCGAAGATCGAGCAGTGCGAGAGAGACTGACGTGAGGAATAGGTTGAGCCTTGAGATCCTCGTAACGAAGAGTGTGCGTGAGCAGCGGCGCTTGTTGCCAGTAGACAGAGTGACGTCTCCACCTCTCTGCTAGATCGAGGATCGAGTTGCGTTGCTCTGCTCCGAATTTACCGATGTCGAGTTTGGCTGCAGTCGTTTCGGAGCGAATCAGCGAGTGGACTTCGACTGTTCATGAGGTAGAGAACAACGTACCTTCATGATTCTGAAAGCCTTCAGCTGTTCTCGGAGCGTGCGAGAGATGCCACCAAGAAGCGACAGCATCGAGAGGGTTGCGAACGACGTGAACGATTTGATCGAATCGAGTCCAGTAGTCTCGGAAAGCTCTTTGGTTGGGACTGATGACTCGAGGGAGAGCTGGGAAATGAGTCTGTCAGAGGATGAGATAGAGTCAGCAAACACCGCTTCAGAGATCAGGTCAGAGATCGAGGATCAGTCCAAGAGAGACGGTGGGCTGACCTTGACGAAGAACTCCAGCTTATGATTACACTCTCCTGTGAAGGTTCGTTGGAGACCTCGATCGCAGTAGATCGACGAGGTTTGGAATCCAGTTGCTCTTTCGAGGAGACTGCGAACGTAGGAGTTTCCGCTTCTTGGGAAACTGACGAAGCCGGTTGACACAGAACTGATGTAGGGAGTTGTAGTGAGGTCCGTGCGACATGTTGGACCTATCGCACTGTGGAGCTCTTCGTCCCATCGTCCTCCCTCAACGGCGATCGAAAGGGCGGCAGCTTCCGAAGCTTCGACCGTGTTCAGAGCCTCTTCAGCAGCTTCATCAGAAGGTGTCGGCGTTTCCGAAGTGTCGACGTTTCCATCCTCCGGTTCCGTCAATCCAACGATCGAAGATAGACCGGTTGTCGAAGTAATGGCCGAATTCAGATCGATCGAGGCGTAAGGCGAGTTTGTGCCGGAGCTACTGACATTGCGGAAGGTCGGAGAGTCGATAGAAGAGAGGGAAACGCTCGGCGCGAGTAAAGGTGTGATGAGAATGGCGACGACGACGGGAATTGAGACTGGCAGGAGATACTGAAGAGCATCTGTAATGTACGCAAGAGGTCAGCTCGTGAGACTAACTCGAAGAATGAAGAACTCACATCTTTGCGACTTGCTCTGAGGCACTGCGTTCTCTTTCGGAGAAGATTCCTTCTCGAGCATGCTCTGGTTTTCTTCCGTAGCATCGAATATTGTCTTCGAAGGTGCAGGTTTCTGATCGTACTTGCGGTTGATCTTGATCCAGATACCCGAAGCGACCCTACGAAGAACGAAGTTTAGTCAGTTTCTGCAATCTTTTCCTCCTCCACAATTGACTCACCAGAAGACTCCCATCCATCCGACACTCGACACGCTCGAGAAGTTGCCGAATATACCGGCATTGATGAGAATCGAAAGGAATTGTCGAATAGTCATGATGAGAGAACTCGTAAGTGCGCCCTGTGAACGAAATTCGTCAGCTCAAGCTGTACAGGTAAGCAGCAACGAAAGCTGAACGTACGAAAGATGCGATGCAGTTCAAGAGAATGATCAAACCGATAGCACTCGCTGCTGAGAAGACGCAAACATCCCATATCAAACTTCCGCTTGTGAGGAGCAGCTCGACATTGTTCCAAAATGAGCCAGTCGCGATTGATGCGAGCGAGATGACGAAAGCGATCAATCCGGCGAATGCGTTTGTCCAGATCATCTGATCGAGTACTGGAGATGAAGGGCCGAAAGGGTCGGAAGACGAAGGGTTCTGATGCGAGAAAGGGATTCAGCAGCTGATCAATCCCTAATGAAGCTTAAGAAGCCAGTCATACTTTACCAAACACCTTCTCCTCTGTAGTACGTCAAGCTTGCGTGAGTAGGCGTCTCATGCAATCGATGGGCGTGAAAACGTACGAGTTGTCGAAACCAATCCATCAAAGAATAAGTAACCGAGGAGGAAAGCAGATCCGATCAACCCATTGTAGAAAGCGTCACTGTCCTCTTGCATAGTCGTCGTCGCCGCGTGTACTCCATGAGGTGTAGGAGGAGTCGAGAATAGATAAGTCGCGCAACCTGCGAGAATCACTCCTCCAGCGATCCATTCCCTCGCCAAATGCTTCTTCTGATATACGAGAGCTCCGACAACGAGAACCGGAATCATCTTGGACGTCTTTGCGAGTGATTGAGTCGTATACGAGACGTACTGAAAGGTGAGAGAGACGAGATTAGCGATCAATCTCTAAGGCAAGAGAAGTTGGAATTCATACTCACTCGCAGAGCTTGGTACTGGCAAGATGTCGAAAGGAAGTTGAAGACTGCGACGCTGGCATAGGCTGCGTACGAGCTAGCAGGGCGAAGTCGCTGCGAGAATGAACCCGCTTCTGGCGTACTTCGACTCTTGTAATACAAGATAGCGAGACCGACGAAGATCGAGAATAGTCGATTCGCAACGATCAGCAAGGAAGAGGAAGTGAAGTGCTCGTCGTTCGGACCTGTTTTCGAAACGGCCGACAGAAATGTTCAGTTCAAACAATCGATACTTCGAGAGAGAGAGCTGCAGAGCTTACCGTATGTCGAGCTCTTCATGATCTTCTCCTGTAGCACACCATACAGCCTGTGAAAAGACGGTTAGAGATTCAGCTCCTTTCACTGACCTCGCTTTCCTTCCCCTCAAATCCCTGAGACTCACGAATAGATCACTATGAGTCCAGCTCCATGTAACATCAGACTGAATCGATTTGAGCCGCCATTGTCGTTGGACATTGCTGATGAAGAGGAGAAAGGGGTGAGAGAAAGGTAAAAGACGCGATGCTGTTGCGGAAGGGCGGGAAGTTCGAGGGGTGTAAGAGTATGCTATATAGCTGTAGACGCGTAACGAGCGTGATAGAAAGAGGGTGATAAGCGAGATTTAAGTTGAGTATTGAGATCGAAGCGAACAGAGCAAAGGAGGCATCTCCTTTTAGGTACCGGGCATCCGAGCGCCTAAAACCGCAGTTCTATACTGCCGAAACTGTGCGAAAAGAGAAGGGTGGAAAGAGCAGGAAGAAGGACAAGATTGAAAAGTTCCTGCACATTGCGGTGATCCTCCTCCTCCTTGAACGCGTATAGAAGCCATGAGATCTGCTTCAGTTGATGCTTGCTGAGGACTGATGAGGGAAGGTGATTGAAGCTGCGAGAAAGAAAGATGGAGAAAGTCGAAAAAGAGTCGCAGTTTCGCAAAGAAGTGAGAAGCCCATGGCGAATCGGCCAGCCTTGCATGTGGAGCGAAGCGGCGAGAAGAGATGAGGAGTATCAAGAGGAAAGGAGAGAAGCAGAAGGAGCAGCAGGGAATCCTCTATCAAGCACCCTCGTGAGATTGCGAAATCTCGCAAGGTGATTACTGACTGAAAACTGCGTAACTTCAAGTCAAATATGGTGCACTGCGAGTCTATTCTACACTATACTACAAACATAGACTCATCCGAACATATTCAGGGAAATGATAAGGGTTCACGATGAGAGGGCGACGAAAACGATAATAGATACAAACAGCGGAGTCTAAGCTCGTTCTCCGAACCAACCTTCCTCGAGGATGGCAGAAACTACTTCTCCACTGCGAACGGCGAGAACACTGAGAGTGGAAGCACAGGAGAAGAGTTAGTTCCGCTGATGCAAAGAGAAAGGGAGAGAGCGAGAGAGACGAACCTCAACAACGAATCGCTGATACCGTGAGACTTCTCGCAACTACCTTGAAGCCAAATGGTAGGCTTGAAGTTCGCAGACTTGCCGTTAACTTCGTTCGTCTTTGACGGGATTTGAAGGCGGTAGTTTTCGCCGACAACGAAATCCGGAGGAAATTCGGCAGTAGGTTTGCGAGAACGCTCGAGGGAAGACGAAGGGGTCGAAGCAATCGAGGGAGAAGTTGAAGGAGCGGTAGATGGATTGGAAGCACGAGTACCGAAGGAATCAGAGTCATCGACTGATGAAGCGCTCGAGCCAGTGACGGAAGCGGATCGAGTGGTGGGGAAGGAGGGAGTGTTGTAGTCATCGGAAAGACGACGTTTGAAAGCTGATACAGGAAGGTTGACGTCGAGAGGTAGTTGAGGGATAGAGGCATGAGAAGGGTTGCGAGTTTCGGAAGTCGAGGATTGCGGAGAGGAGAAGAGAGAAGAAAGGGGAACGGTGGTCGAGTCAGTCGAGTCGGTCGTCGAGGTCGGGAACAAGATATTGCGGTAAGCTTGTCGGTCGTATCCAGTTCCGCAAACGATGGCATCATATTCTGTTGTTCGGTTCTCCTCCTTGATCGTATTTCGTAGTTCGAGCTCGACGGCGTGAGAGGAAACGATGGAAGCGGAAAGGAGGGTAGTGTAAGGAAGAATGTTGAGTTTTGGGTCGAGAAGAAGTGCAGAATTGTCCCCGTTCGTTCGACTAGTCACATCTTCTTCAACCTTTTGAGCGTACATCGCATCGTAGACCTATTGCAATACTTTGTCAGTACGTACTCTGGCCAAAGAACGAAAGAAAAAGGACGTACTGCTGAGAGAGTGACTGGGTTAACGATCGAGTAATTCGTGCTCTTCGCTTCATCGAGAATGACTTTTCGCTTCTCATCATCGAGTCCAAACATAGCGTGACTCATCGCTGGGTCAAACACCTCGTTCGAGAATGCTCCCTCGTCCGTCGGTCGAAGGGCAGCTCGTCGAATCAAGAGGTCGATTTGAGGTCGCTCAGTCAAAAGACCTTGAGCCTTCAGGAGAGGAAGGAGGGTAGAGAGTTTGTTGCGGAGAGCGAGGAAGCATTCTGTTGCTGACTGACCTCCTCCAATGACAGCGAGTCGAAGAGGTCGGGTAGAAGGGGAATTTGGCGAGGGAAGAACAGAAGCGAGGGTAGATTCGATCCTGTCGAGGAAGGTAGAGGTATGGAGGACACGCTTGCTGGCGAAGACATCCGGAGCCTGAAGTTGAGGAGGAATCTTGGGGGAACCTCCGGCAGAAACGACGAGATTTCGTGCGAATCGGACAACGATTTCTCCATTCTCCACCTTTCGAGAAGTGACCTTGAGTAGCTTGTAATCCTCCTCCGGGGTGTTGCTATCAGGACGAACTGCTTCGACGGCGACGACCTCTTCTCCAAATCCTAACGTTCCTCCAGCTGCTCTGATCTCACCTTCGGCTTTTTCCGCACACCATTGAAGGTAATCGGAGAATTCGCGTCGAGTCGGAGTGAATGTACCTAGCGAGATGAAGGATACGAGGCGAGAAGGAGTGAAGGAAGCGAGGTAAGAGAGGAAAGTGTAGGAAGATTGTGGGTTTCGAAGAGTTGCGAGATCCTTCAAGAAGCTGTTCAAATGGTTCAGATTCAGCTCCAGCTCACGATACCTTCGAACGAGACCGATGATGAGTACATACGAGATTTGCATCCTCGATCCTTCCAACATCATTCCAGGATGCCATTTGAAACTTCGATGCCTCTCGACGAACGCAGCCTTGATCGGCCTCGTGCTAGGGGTTGGGGTGTTCTTTGATGACTCTTGTGTGGATTGCGAAAGAGGAGAAGGGCGATCATAGCCTAACGCTTGTTGTAAACCTCCCAAAGAAGTAAAGTGAGGTGCTTGAACCGGCGAACTAGAGTGAGGAGAAGGAGCGTTCGAGTTGTGTTCCGAGAGAGCGATGGCAATTGCAACAGATGCTGGACCGTAACCGATTCCTAGCAAGTCGTAGACCTCGTCGGGAGAGGAGGAGGCGGGAGTCGTTGATGAGGCCATCTTTTTTTTTGCTTCACTGATCTCGAAAGTGAAAGAAGAAGGATCAGTGAGAGAGCAAGGAGTGGACGAGGTAAAGAAGCGTTATCCTGGCTTACCTGTCTAGTCAGATCAAGACCGATGTTGAGGTTTGTTCGGTAAGATGAATGGAAATTGGAAAAAGAGAGATCAAAGATCAGTCCGCTGAGAGAAGTTCCGATGGAGAATTCGTCAACCACGCTAGTGAAAATCAGCGAATTTCAATAGCGAGGAGTTGCGCGAGGCCAACCTTCGTGGTCTTTCCAAGCTCTGGCACAATCAAGAAAGACAGCTCAAACGCTGGCCCGTCGAAGGAAAGACCGTCTTGCAAAGTGAGCTTTCCGTCGTTTGCGCTCACGACTCAGTTACTCTCTCGTCGATGAGCGTTTCTAATGTATCGACGACGAAACTCATAGACTTGAAGCGAATCGGCTGCGAAGAACGACAGGGCACGTTCGCAAATTCACGATGATTTGCTCGTTGCCGGATAGTATCGTTCAGCCAGCCAGCCAATCTCAAAGTGGATCGACGCGAGAGTGCCTGTAGCTCTGTTTCCCGATGGACGATTCTCAACGTCTATTCCGAAATGGTTCAAAGGTCGGCAGTCAAACTTGTAATTTGATTCTCAGTTCTCCCGTCATGAACTCGGCTTTGACGCTATTCAAGGGAGAGCAGGACGAACCAATCAGCGATGCGCTATATCGACTCGAATTGGATCAAACAGACGAGAATAGCTAGAGTTCGACAAGTGGAGGTCCGTCGCAAGTTCGAGGAGAATCAAAATTCGATGGAATGAAATGGTTATTCGACTCGCACGACGATGATCGCCATGTAGCTTCAATCATCGGTAGTCCTAGGTGGCGAAGAAGTTCTGACTGTCGCGAAGGGTCTGAGTGATGGAGTGACGAAAACGAAGGTAAACGATTTCGAGAGACAGCTTCACTCGCTCGTGAGCACCGGCAACTCCACCAGAAGAAGATGTCAATGCTTACTCTATGATTCCCTGTATTACTCTATGATTACCTCAGACGTTCTAAAATACCTACGCTTTTCCTTTCTTTCGTTCCAATTTTCTCCCCTCTCCAGAATCTCCCGAATCCATCAAACGCGTTGACTTCTCCCGCCACCTTCCAATCGCCACTCTCGGTCCATGTAGCAGGATAGCTCGGGTTCGTGGCATCAACGAGGAGATAGTCGAAGGATTCGGGTGCGGTTGCGAAGGAATGAGGAGAATCGAGTGAGGAAGATTCAGATTTGCTGTAGCTGATAGAAGAGTGTGCTTTCGCCTCGGGAGTAGGGAGATACCAGGAAGACCTTCGGGAAGAGGAGAGGGGTGAGTCGTGAAGGAGGAAGTTGGTAGCGCCAGTCATCGCGACGTGAGGCGAAACGTGAACTTTGATATTGCCTGCAGGGTTGAGATATAAGTCAGCTTCGGGCAATGGACATACAGGGAAGTCACGGAAATCGTCCAAAACGGGGAGAGGTGAAAACGAAACTCACCAGTTCGACCACTACTTGAAATTATCGATTCGAATTCTCGTACAGCGATAGCACCAGGATAGTTATTACTACTGGCGAATGTGCCGAGGATGGTGAAGAAGATGTTGACCGAAAGAATAGCGAACAAGCAAGACCTTCGAAGTCGTCTCGAACCGAATCTAAATTGACACCAGCTCCATCAGCTTTGAGGACTCGTACCAGGAAGAGAGAAACTCACAAAGCACCAACAGCTCGGATACCGGATGCAGCGCAAACGTTCAAGGCCGGAACGACGTAAGCGATGAACCTCCATTCTTTATGCTCGAGACCGCTCAAGATCGCGAGGAATACGATTGATGGGATTCCGATTCGACGAGCGCGACGATCGACGAAGAGGGAGATGAAAGTGAAAGGAAGGGCGAGGAGGAGGAGTTTTGGTAAGCTCAGGAGGAAGTAGGTATAGAATGGTGAAGTCTGATGTCGAGGGAGTCAGCCTGTGAGCATTTGAGAGTAGTGTCAACACGTACGCCCCAGTTCGAGGCCTTGCCTTCCACAACGTTGAAGAAGAAACTCGAGCCCTCAGGCCAAAACAGAGAACCTTCGGGTTCCTGCCAGAAATAGCTGTCGACTACACTCGAGAGCGCTACAGAAAGCAAGACTCGATCAATCCCACGTCATCGAGAGAATTGCGGAAGACGGATTCTCACCTAGACTAATTGCTGCTGAACCGAGTCCTGTTAAGACGAGAGGTACGAAGCTTGCAGTTCCGCGTACGAGTTGTTCGAGAGCGAGAGGAACGAGAAGAGCCGCCAATTCGAGTCGAAAGATGACAGTCGCGAAAGTGAGAAGAGCGAAAGCGAAGAGAGGGAGTTTTGGGGTCGTTTTTGTCGGGACGAGAGTTGGCGGGAGTATCAGTGAGCCAATGGCGACTTGTACTGCAGGTACAGAAGATGTCAGTCGACCCATGAATGCGATACAGCGAGCAGATACGTACCGAGGGGGAAAGCGAGCATGTTTGGCACTGTTCGAGACATCCAAAATGGGACGTGAAATTGGGTCGCAGAGATGAGGAGGAAGTAGAGGGCGAGTTTTCCTCCGAAAGCGGTCCTGACTCGACGAGATAAGAAGACGAGGGATAAGGAGGATGTGAGAGCGAGGACCAGTCGAACTGTTTTGTGCGAAAGAGAAACGATAAATCAGCGAAGCGCTTTCTGTTCATTTGGTTGGGATGATACTCACCCATGATCTGCACATCCAAGCCAGTCTCGAGGAGTCCCAACTCGTTTGCTATCCGTAAGAAAGGATACGAGGCCCCTGCCAAAAATCCAGGTGGAACGAAACTCCTAGGAACTGCTCCAGCGAATTCGACATGATCGTACTGCTCGGAGGTGATCAGCGTACATAGAAGAGTCTGATGCAGTTCAAAGAGACTAACCTGAGATACAGCATCTTTTGATATTCCTTTCAATAACAAATCTCGAACTGCATGAAGCGTGAATGATTCCTCAACTTTGGTATAAGGCGTGATCAAGACGTGTCCTAGTGAACTCGCGAGCAAGAGGAGCTCTGCTAAGTTGTCGAAGAGCATGCAGTCGAATGAAAGTCGTGTCGAAAGTTGAAGGAAGAAAAGGTGGGAAGAGAAAGGGAGAGAGACGGGTGATGCGGAACGGCGTTATTCGTGCAGCTTCTCTCGACGATGTTGAGTTGATCAGTGGAGAATCAGGAAGAGGAGGGAAGGAGAAGGAGAAGGGAAAGAAGGGAAGAAGCGACCCCCTAACCTGATTCGACTTGACAAGTAACAAGTTTCACAAAGTATCCGAACCTTCCCCTCTCTCTTCCTTCTCTTCCTCTCTTCCCCCCTCATCGAACTACACTTTTCATAATCATGTCTCTCGGATCCTGCTGTGTACAAGGCTTCATCGTAAGTTGCTCTCCCTCTCTCTTCCTCAGATCCCCGAATTCCAGATTTGGCTCACCTCCACTTCCGTCATCTTTTTAGCACGAAGGTAAACCCACCGGTGAGATCAAGGAAGTAGGAGGTGTCAGGACTTGTGAGTAGATCACCATTTCAACACTTCGCTCTCCTCGGAGACTCATCCTTGCCCGTCATTCCCTCTTTTCCCCTCCCTCCCTCTCTTCGATTCCTCACAGATGTTTCGCTTCCCAAGGGCGACTATGACAAGTCAAAGGCTCTTCTCTTCTTCACCGAGTGAGCTCCTTCCCTACTCTCAATGATCTAGAGCGGTTGCTAATTGGTTTCCTTTCCCCTCAAATTTCAGCATCTTCGGTGTAGACACGATGCCAAACGGTCTCCTTCTCGCCGACTCCTTCGCTGCCAACGGTTTCGCTACTTACGTCGTCGATTACCTCAAGGGAGATCCCGCCAGTATGGAAGGTTACCAAAAGGGAACTTTCGATCTCGGTAAATGGCTTCAATCGCACTCTCCTAAGGAGGTAGCTCTTCCCCTTGTCGACAAGGTTCAAGACGCGCTCAAGGAGGATGGTGTAAAGCGATTCGGATGTGTCTCATTCTGCTACGGTGGTCGAGTCGCTGTCGACAAGGTTCTTAACGTAAGTTCTTGTTTCGTTTATTTGCGCCATTCGAAAGACACAATTAACGTATCAACTACTCGCCAGGGATCCCTCGACGTCGCTGTCACCGCTCACCCTTCTCTTCTCGAAGTTCCCAAGGATATCGAAGCTCTCAACAGCAAATCGGTTCCTTTCCTCTTCAACAACGCTTCCGAGGATGTTATGGTAAGTCTTCCGCTCTGCAATGCCATTCCTTGATCCGCAACACTGACTCGATTGAATTGACAAAGTTCAACAAGGAACAACAAGAAAAGTCTGCTGAAATCCTCAAGGACAACAAAGCTTTCACCTTCATCGACTACGAAGGTGGACACGGTTTCGCCATCCGTGGTGACCCTTCCGACCCCAAACAACGAAAGTCCGCTGATGACTGCTTCGAGAACTCGGTCAACCACCTCAAGAAACACCTCTAAACTTATCCATCATCATCAGGATGTCATTGTTCATACGTATTCTCACGAGCTCACAAAGTAGTTGAAAAGTCATTGCATTATCACTTATGTTTGGGTGAGCCTCCTTTCCTTGTGTGAACTTAGCTAAGATGCGAGGTTTTCCACGCAGATGGTTTCGACTCTGTTTCAATTCTCGCACAATCGGCAATTTTCCGCCGTTCGACCGCTTCCTGGATCGTCTGAGCTTCGCTTCGTAGCTTGTGTCGAAGTTTCACGACTGTCTACTGCTCTCGACAGCACTAATCGTAGCTCAGTTTCCCCCTTTTTCGTGGTCGATCTACATCCTTCGCAATCGTGTTGTCGGCTTTCACCTCCTAAGACCTTCAAGCTACTCTCAACGCAGAGCCTCGAGTAACTCGTCGTCTTCGAGCGAACTTAGGGAAACTCACAGGCAAAGTCGGCTATTAACTTTTCGCAAGGAAGCTGAAATAATGCGGTGAAGTTTCCCTTTTGAGCCGGTGTTGACGTGTTCGAAGGAGGTCCAGACTAAAGTTACGTCATTTCTCGAGGAGATCTGATCGGAAGGCGACTGAGTTTCCCAGGTGGGGTCCGCCATCTCCTCTCCCTCTCTCTTCTCTTCTCTTCCCTTCACTTCACAAGTTCACTTTCAACTCTACTCTACTCCAACCCACCACCTCAAACTAAACTTAATCAACAATGTAAGCACTCAGTCTTTCTCGACTTTGCCTTTGATTGCCGAGGGCGGGAGGTGGAGACTTCCACGTCGTTTGACGAATCCTCTTTTGCTGACCTCCTACCTCTACCACAGGGCCTCTACCACTTCGAACAGCACCGGCAGCTCAATCGCTAACACCGTATCAGACGCTGTCAACTACGTTACCGAGACTGTGAGTACCAAACACTTTTTATCGTCGTTTCCATTTCCTGACTCTCTTTTCACGAATTACAGGTCCAAGAGTACACCTCTGCTTCTTCCAAGGAAGCCAACAAGGAAGTTGCCAAGGGTAACACCAACGCATCCGTTGGAGACCGTGTCTCGGCTGGATTCTCTGCTCTCGGTGACAAGGTGAGTTTTCTACTTTGTTTATCTCCCTCGTTCTCTCGCTAACTCCTCCCTTCTTCTGTAGGCCGATGAGGAGAAGCACTCTGCCAAGGCCGAGGCTAATAAGCAAAGCGCAAAAAGAAATTTTGATTCATTTATCTCCTCATCGTCGTCGAAAACTAACCTACGCTCTTTTTCGTTCACAGACTAAGGGATTCCTCGGATGATTTAGCAAGACCTCGTTTCAGACACTATCTCTCCCACTCCCCCTCTATGTTCAGCTCGCCGTAGTCTAAGGTTGTAAATGAATAATCAATCAAGCAGTTCTATACTATTCTCTCGCGATTCGCCGATGCTGCTCTTCCTTGCTCGAGCTCTTCCTTTGTCGTATGATACAACGTACTTTCTTCGTCTCGCGTAGCCGGTAGATCGCAAGCTTTCGCCGCGCCTTCATCCTTCGAACTTGACATTGCATAATCTCTTCGGTACTCTTCGACGACAGCAGCTATCGTCGTCCACAAGTCCGGCGCTAGCAGTGCGGAGCCTCATGTTTTACTGATAGTTGATGCTATACAACGCTTAGTGGGCTTCGATTAGGGCATTTGGCGAACGAAATGAATCGGGTATAGACTGAATTGTCGTTAGCCCGTCTTTCTCTGACTATCGTACCTTTATGAGCTTGCGGCTTACACAGCGAGTCGTAAAATCTAACCTAGTACCAGGAAGAGGCCCGAACCTGTGCTCTCTGCTTGTTTTCCGCCGTTGCTGGCTGAAATCTTTCAGACTACACTTTACAATGGCTTCTACCGGTGCCACCTCGACTACCGAGTCAATTACCAACAGCATTTCCGATGCTGCTAACTATGTAGCTGAGACTGCGAAATCCTACACTGCTGGAGCGTCCAAGGAGGGCAACAAGTACGTTTTTCGAAAAGATGTCAAACTCTCTCCCTTGCGACCAGAAGCTGACGTCTTTCTCTTGCCTGTGATTTAGGGAGGTCGCTAAGGGTAACACCGATGCTTCTCTCGGAGACCGCGCTTCCGCCGCTTTCTCTGCCGTTGGTGACAAGGCTGACGAGTCAAAGGCTGACTCCAAGGCTTCCGCCTACAAAACCTCTGCTCAACGTCCGCTTCTTCACTCTCCCTCTCTGTGTATCTGCACTGTTGGCTGACGCATCCCTTAATTCTACAGACTAAGGGTTTCGTCGTCGGCGTCAGATCCTAGTTTTGTTCTCCCCTCAGCTTAATTTACCCCCCCTCTTCACTTGGTCTCGTCTCGACGCTTGACTTTGTAGAGAACAACCATTTACCCTTGCTTTAACTTTGAAACCCCAAATCAGTGCCCTTTTCTCCCAAAACTTTTTCTCTCCTTCCGTTTGCGAGAGTGCGCTGCTTGAACGAGAGTGATATCAACGAACAGCTGCGTCCTTCTCTCCTCGATGCAGGCAGTCTTCGCAGCGTGATAATGGGCGATCAGATTGAGAGTACGACAGCAGAACTTGCGAAACGAGGCAAAATCGCTTCTTTCGACTGTTTCTCTCGTTGACGTCCGTTGTAGTCAGTCTCTTATCTCGTGATAATCTGCTCACGCTCATTCCAAGCTCCTTCTAAGCACTCAAGGCCGACAGCGTGCAGGCTGTTGATATTCTCGACTATTTCGCCTTTTCGAAGGTTCGCGATTCTCTAGTATTCATTGCGTTAGACCGTGGTTTGTGATACTGACAGGCACCAACTGAGAGTGCCACCTGTGCGTGGTAGTCCTTTGCAATCGGCACGCTGATTCTGCCACAGAACCTGGACCAGAATGAGAAATCGTGCTTTGACCTCGACGCGAAAAATCGGTCGACACAGAGCAGCGCTCGCTGAACTCCATGCTATCGTACGTCCCCGCTGAGTCGATTGGATGGCGATGTAAGCAGCTTGCATTGAGCGGCAAGAGCCGTTCTCTCGATTGGAGTTTGCGCTTCTCCTCTCGCTCAATCAGTTTCGAGTCCGCTTACGAGCCGGCAAGGACTAGATCCTTGAGCTACACTTCGTCGCAGATCACTAAGATTCAATCAGAAGCGCCTGTTCGCAAGATGATTTCGCCGTCGCCGTCTCGCGCTCGAGATTCGATCCTGACTTTGCGAAAAGTCGAAATGCAACACTACTTCTCGGAGCTTTCGCACTTTGTCTTCATCAGAGGTATCCAGAGAATGATTGCGATCATATCAGTTTCGACTGTAGTCGAGGACTCGATATCGTGTGCGATAGTGAGTTGACCAATCGTTGCGATTCGAAAGGATTTACAGGGGGAAAGGAAGGAGAAGAAGGAAAGGAGGGAAAGATGGATCGCGTCTTCCTCTCCTTCCCCCTTCAAAGGATGCAATTTGTGCTCAGCGGGAGCTCCTCTAGAGACAACGCCGCCTTCTCCCTTCCCCTCGCTCTCGCTCCCCACATTTTACTTGGGATCAACCTGATCACTTCAACCTCCTACATCGCCTACGTTCACATCATAGCAGCACGACAGTCTCGCAGATCCTCATCAACACGAGCAGATGGTACTGAGGACGAACGGGAGTCATTGATCGAGGAGAGGGAGGAGAATGTTGGAAGAGGAGGACCGAGGAATGTTCAAGCACCAACAGGCTACGAACTACTGTTGGAGGGAGTGCAAATCATAGTAGTAGTCAGCTTGGTGACAGTCAGTATAGCTCGACTCATGGCAGGGGAAGACAAATGGAGAAGAATCTTCGACGCTGGCATTCTCGCGACCGCTGTGAGTCTCGATATCTCCCTGTTCTTTGCTTGTATCGATAGCTGACAGAGATATGGCCCGGAGACATAGATCTACCTCGCCTTGTCGAGCTTACTCCGACTCTACGACGAGCGGTTTCATAGAATCGTTCGCTTTCAGCAGATTGCACTCTCCATTGGTCTCGCAATCTTCACTTTCTTCAGCGAGGTGTGTCATTGTTTCCTACTGTTATCGTATATCACGCAGAACCTGACCTTTGCTCCCGGACTTCACAGCTCTACCCTTTCATCTTCGTCAAGCATCCCTCGATTTCGATCTTTGCAAGGCTCGGCTTCACTCAAGCCGCACTCGCTTGTACCCTGTCTACCCTCCTCCTCCTCACTCCTCCTCGCTTCTGCCCGAAACTGAAAGACGTGAGTTCTGGATCTGCATCTTTCGCTCACTCGACTCGGGGCTGACTCCGGCAATTTCCGATACTCCCCTTGCACTCTATCAACTCGATAGGTACCGCCAAATCCTGCTCAAACAGCTTCACTCCTCTCCCGCCTCTTCTTTTCTTTCCTCGAACCTCGAATGATCCGCTACTTCCTCCTTACTTCCCGATTCTTCTCCCGCCTCGTCAGCAACGAGCAATTCGATGAATCAAGTTTCAAACGCTTTGTACCGCCCTTACCAGATATCCTACATTCTCGACTGGTGTTACAGCAATTCCGTTGGGAAGGAACGGAAATGTCGGAGAAGGAGACGAAGCGAGACGAAAACGAGGAAGAACAGAAAGCTAAACCGGTCACTGGGACGACGTGGTGTTTCCTGTGGCGGTATCGAGGTGACATCTTCGAGATCCTCGCTTTCGCATCCGCTTGGATTATCTTCGTTTTCCTGTCTCCGCTCTCGATGAATTTGGTGAGTCCCGTCGAATCTATTCTTCATGTCTTCGCTGACTCTCAATGTCCCCACTCGCTTCTAGCTTCTTCGTTACGTTCAATCATCGAAAGCTCCTCCTCTCGGACTTTCGCCTTACCTCTTCGCAGTTGGCATCTTCGTCGCTCCAATTGCGACGTCCATCTGCTATCAAAGCGCTCTCTATCGACTCGCGCAACTCGGACTTCGACTTCGATCCTTGCTGGGTGTTGCGATATTCGAGAAGTTGATGCGGGTGAAAGCGGGAGGAGGAGGAAACAAGGAAGATGGCGAAGATAATGGTGATGCGTCGAGTAACGGTAGCGATCAAAAGTCGGATACGAAGAAGAAAGGGAGTCAAGGATCGGGAGCTGGAGGTGCGGAAGCAGTTGGTCGAGTGAACAACCTCGTCGGCACTGATGTAGACGTAATCACGTCGTCGCTGGTCAGTCTCACATCCCTTCACAGAGTCTCATCTCGCTAACATCTATACCTTCTAGACACCGGCACTGGAACTCTTTGGAATCGTCCCGAAACTTCTCGTCTCGTTGATCTTCCTCTACTTCCTCCTCGGATGGTCAGCTTTCGTCGCTCTCGCTGTGATCATCGCGTTTGCTCCTGTATCGAGCGTGGTATCGAAGAAGTACGGTGGAGTACAAGAAGAGATCATGAAGGTCCGTTTGTTGATGCATTTCTCTGCCCTTCTCTCTCGCTGACGAACCTCAACTGTAGGCTACCGACAAGCGAGTCACCCTCGTACAGGAGCTGCTCAATTCAGTTCGTATCTTGAAGATGTTTGCATGGGAGAAACCTTCGATCAAACGAATCGACAATGCTCGATCGCTTGAACTGGACAAGATCAAGAAACGAGCGAAAATCTACTCGTGCGTTCCCTTTCCTTTCTCTGCCCAATACTTGATAGTCGAGATACTGAACCCTTCAAGCTCAGAGGGATGATGTTCCTTTCGACGGGGATTCCTGCATCGGTCACTCTCGCAACGTTCGGCGTCTACGTCTTCGTTCAGAAGGAATCGCTCACCGCTTCGACAGCTTTCACGGCAATGTCGCTCTTCAGTCTCTTACGAGAGGCAGTCAGTAAGGCCATCTCGACCATCTCTCTCTTCTCGGGTTTAGAGCTGATCCAACTCGACTGCAGTCTCTGCTACTCGACTCTTGTCCGCTTTCATGCGAGCCAATGTCTCTCTCGGTCGCATCAACAACTTCATCCAAGATACTGAGCAGCTCGACGACAAGCCGGTAGCATTCTCTCGATCGACTTCGAACGACACTTCCTCAAACGAGAAAAAGCAAGATTCTGCAGTTCGAATCTCGAATGCCAAGTTTCGATTCTCTCGCTATGGATCGACTGGCTTCACTCTCGTCGTCGATGATCTCAAGATACCAAAGAACTCGACCACTATTATTGCTGGCGATGTAGGAAGCGGAAAGAGTGCTTTCCTCCTCGCTCTACTCGGCGAGCTTCACGTTCGAAGTGGGAAAGTCGACATTTTGACTAATGGAGGCGAACGTATCAAGACTTCTTACGCTGCACAAAGTCCTTGGTTACAAGGTAAGCTGACTCGCTTTCGAACGAGCATTCTAGGCTGACTGATTCCGCGTTCTAGACACCTCAATTCGCAACAACATCCTCTTTGGCGAGGAATACGACGAGGAACGTTACAACGATACAGTTTTCGCGTGTGCCCTCGAGAACGATATCGAAGGATTACCTGAGGGGGACGAAACTCGATGCGGAGAGAAAGGATTGAGTCTCTCAGGGTGAGTTTCCGTTTCTCGCTGCTGTTCTGTGTCTTGAATGTGCTGAAATAACCTTGCACCCCCATCACAGAGGCCAACAACAGCGTATCTCGCTCGCTCGTGCAATTTATGCTCGATCAGACCTCGTTCTTCTCGACGACATTCTCAGCGCTATCGATTCGTTCGTCCATCTCACTCCCTGCACTTCGATTTTAGCTCACAGTTGTTATCTCGAGTAGTGGAGCTGTATCTCATGTCATCGAACACTGCTTGAACGGACCGCTTCTTCAAGATAGAACTGTCATTCTCGTCACGCATTTCGTCAAATTATGCACTCGCCGTCTCGACAACTGCGCTCTCGTCGTCAATCTACGTAACGGCAAGGTGGTAGATGCTTCACCACCTTCTCATGAACTCTCAGCGGGAGGCAGCGGCATGCTTCGATCGAACTCTGGATCCTCGCTTCACAGTAATCGAAGCAATCGATCTCGAACAAGTCAGAACCGTCATGATCACCACATCAAACATGGATCTGCAGCCGGACACGACAGGCATGGTGACAGCTCGGGTGAGGGAACTCAGATATCTTGGAAGGTGTATCGAACCTATTTCGCCGCGATGGGAGGTTGGATGTTCTGGACGAGCTACGTTCTCGTCAATCTTACCGCTCATGTGTTCATGCTTGCTCAAGTACGCTCACTACTTCTTCTTCTCACTCGAAATCGACGCTAACACTTTGCGTCAACAGGGATGGTGGATCGGTCAATGGGTCAACGCTTCTTCGAGAGACTCGCACGCTTCAAAGTACTTCGCAATCTACGCCGCTATTCAAGTCATCTCGGCGACTTCTCTCACTGCGATGTACCTCGCTCTCATCGCAGGTGGCATCAAAGCTTCTCGAACCCTTTATTCCGATCTTACAACGTCAATGTTCTCGGCACCTTTCCGCTGGTGGGATCGAACACCTCTCGGTAACGCTCTCAACAGACACACGAAGGATACTGAAATCACCGATACCGAACAAGTCAGCATTCTCGTAGAGCCTTTCCTTTCTTGTTTCGAAGGTACTGACGATTTTTTCCCTCACAGGTCGATAACTTGCAACCGGTATTCGATTACAGTGTTCAAGTGCTCTTCGTAGCCGTCGTCATCTGCACCATTCTTCCGATCTTCCTCCTCCCTGCAGCCGTTATCGCTTTAGTCTTCTTCTTCATTGGAAAGCTTTACGTCCGGTGAGTATCCTTGACCTTTCCGCTCGATCCCCGAGCTAACGATTCATACTCTGTAGAAACGCTCTCGCAGCTCGAAAGGAGATCGCTGCTGCTCGTTCTCCGCTATTTTCAACACTCGGCGACACGACAAGCGGTGTCGTCACGATTCGAGCATTCAATCGTCAAGAATACTTCGTCTCTCGTTACCAAACGCAAACTGATCGATACAATCAGGTAAGCAGCAGTTTCATCGAGACTCAGACGAATCGAAGCTGACGTCTTTCGGCCCAAACAGGTGCAATTGTACGGTGAAGGACTCGATAGATGGCTGGAAGAAAGATCGGATATGGTCGGAGCTACAGTGTCATTCATCGTCGGACTTCTCTGCATTTCGTCCGGGCTATCCTCGGGAGTCACAGGTTTCCTGATTTCGACTGGTACGCTGCTACTCACTGCCTGTCAATGGTTCCGAGCTAACAGTCTTCTGCATACGATTGCAGGCCTCGAGTTTACCTCTCGAATCCTCTACGTCGTTCGTTCCGTCAATCGAAATGAACTCTCGCTCAACTCGGTACAGCGAATCGTTCAATATAGCACCGAGATTCCTTGGGAGGAGGAGCATTCGAAGAAGAAGGAACCACCTGCGAGCTGGCCTCATGACGGCGAGATTGAGGTGGGCTTTCTGCTTGCTACCGATATCGCGAAACAGTAAACTGATTCGGTTTTGGCTTGATTAGTTCGATGGATTCTCCGCAAAGTATGCCGAAGATAGCGACAACGTCTTGCATGAGCTTTCGTTCCGAATCCAGGCGGGAGAGAAAGTCGGTATCGTCGGTGAATCTGGTTGTGGGAAATCATCCCTCTGTGCGTTCCTTCTTCCCTTCCTTACCCGACTATGACCTGCGTACTCAGATCTTTCCCGAATATTGTAGCTCTCGCTCTCATGCGGTTTATCATACCTTCGGACGGAAACATCACGATCGACGGTCGGAAATTGAGCGATACGAATCTCGACGCTCTGCGCTCTCGGTTGACTCTGGTACCTCAGGTGAGCGAACTAACTCCTCAATTCTCACAATGAGTATTGGCATTGACATAGTTCTCGCACAGGATCCTACTCTGTTCTCCGGAACTTTACGCTCGAATCTCGACCCCGAAAACGAACACGACGATCAAACTCTCTGGTCTGCTCTGCAACGAAGCGGCTTCGCTAGACAAGACGAAACAGACGATAACCTCAACCTCGACTCGCCAGTACATAGCTCGGGTTCGAATCTGTCGCAAGGTCAGCGTCAACTCGTTGGTTTGGCTCGAGCGCTCGTTCGACGGAGCAAAGTGATCATTCTCGACGAAGCCAGTGCGTTCACTTCCCTTTCCGAACTCAATCGATGCCAGATGCCAATCATCCTCGACTGTAACAGCTGCATCGCTCGACAACGAATCTGATCGTCTCGTGCAGCGAGCTATTCGAGAAGAATTCGAAGGATGTACCCTGCTGACCGTCGCACATCGTATCGGTGAGCTCACTACATCTCTCCTTCACTGTGCCACCTGAGCTGACGACTGAGACGTTGCGTATAGAAACGATTGTCGACTACTCTCGAGTTCTCGTACTGAGAGCAGGCAAAGTCATCGAATTCGACGAACCACTCAAATTACTCGACAAGCAAGACGGCGCTTTTAGGGAGATGTGTGAAGCTACTGGTAACTTTGACGAATTGTACGAAAAGGCGAAGAAGAGATGAGAAGACTAGAGATTGTGTATTTAGACGTATTCGCATTCAGCATTAATTCATCGCAGTTCTACTCGCACCGATGATGTCGCAGTCACGCCGCTTCAGCGAGATCAAGGTTGTGCTTCTTCGCCCATTCTCGATGTCTCAACTCGAACAATTCCTTGCCTGCTTGTCCTTTCTCGATGTCCATGGCGAGGCAAATCCACGAGCTAGAAGGAAGAGGTAAAGCAGCATCAGTAGAGGTCAAAGGGCTAGTTTGGACTGGCTACTCACCGAGATTTCGATTCTTGACCTGCAACTTGCAGCGTCTTGCTGATCCATAGAGCGCTCAGAACAGCGTTCGTGTCTCCCACAAGAGGTGAAGAGCTCAGTCGCACGTCTCCGGTCGCCTTGTCCTCCTCGATGATCGCGCCTAAAGCTTGCAAGCCCTCCGTTTCCGTCCTCACTGCTAGTTCGTAGTCATTTCGATCAGCATAAACCTGTGCGAGTTGTCGAGTGGCCGAGTAGAGAGCAGGTCGCACTCGACGTGATCGGCTTGACGATTCCCAGGTCTGTTCCAACTCCAGTTTGAGACGTTCGAGCGATTCGACATCTGCTTCTTTCCCACTCGCGTTCCGTTGGATCCGCTCCACCAGATCTTGCCTTCTCCTCCTCGTGGATGACCCAATTCTGCGCTCCTCCTCGCACAACTCGCAGCGACACACGAATCCGTGTTTCTCCAACTTCGTCGTCCGTTCTTCTAGGCTATCGAGCGAGTTGACGTAAGAATCGACCAACTCCTCCCCTGCCTCGATATCTGTCCTAGCACGGAGTATGAAGAGATTAGAGATGAAGTTGTACGAGGTGTTGGGGAGGCACGAGTGGTTGAGCATCGAGGGATGGGTAGGGTAGAGAGCAGTCGGAGCGTTGAATCGATCTTCCTCCTCCTCGTGGCCTTCACTTGGACTCGATAAATCTCCAACAATCGAAGAAGCGAGATCTTCGATATAGAAGCCATTGAAAGTGACGACTCCCTCTAATCGACTCGGATCGCTAGCTGTCCGTTCCCCGTCCTCTGATCTACCCATCCCCTTCCCCGCCCACTGAGCTCCTATATCCCTATCCAGCCCTTCCTCTCCTTGTGAGCCCCTCCACGCGAGTTCAGCGACCGTCTCAACCGTTGCCCAAGGATCCGGAGTTTTCGTCAACAAATTAACCCCAACCAAATACTGCGTTCTCTTCTCCTTGTCCAACTCCTTCCCCTTCCCTTTTCTTTCACTCGATCCGATCACTCCGGACCATGCGAGTGGTTTGCAAACGATCAATACTTCTCCTCTTTCTATCCTCCGTTTCGCTACTAACCCTCTTCCCTTCCCTTTGATCTCTTTCACTTGAATCGTATCTCGGGCGAAGTAATCTGCCACGTCGAGATCTGCTCCAGGGATTGTTTGCGCTTGACGGAAGACTGAGGGAAAATCGTAGCTAGCTTGAGTTTGCTCGAGTAATCGAAAGCGAGCACGATCGAGTAACGCTGAAGCTTCGGCGTTCGGAGCGGAAGAGGACGATATGAGAGGTGTGAGGGTCGAGATACATTGAGAGTAGTCTTGAAGAGCGTAAAGGGAGAGGGAGAGTCGATAGAGAAGTTTCGTTTCGAGTGATGAAAATGGAGAGGTGTAAACCGAAGAGGGGAATAAGCAAAGAGCTGAGAGACAGTTTCGCTTGGCCGAAGTAGGGAGGGAGAGCTTGAGATTCGTGAGAGCGAGATTCGAGAGAAGGGTTGCGCGGAGGGTAATGTTTGAAGCATCTTCGGTAGCTGAAGTCTGGGAGGGAAGGAGAGCAAGTGCCCAGGTGAAGGCTTCGTCGGCGACGTGCCAGCGTTGAGATTGGAATGCTTTGTTTCCGATCTGCTTGCAGTCTTCGACGGATCGACCGGAGAGGGAATGTTTCGAGGTGAAGGTAGGGAAGGAGCGGAGAAGTGGAGAGTTGGGGAAGAGACGGATCAGGTCGGAAGGGGATTCGATTCGTAGGTAGTGGCCATCTCGATTTGAGCGAATGAAAGGTTCTTTGACAGCTGTTTTTGAGAGCAGAATGTCAGAATTGTGCTTGTCGAGCAGAGGAGTGAGTAGGGCAAAACTCACCGAAGCATGCACCCATCGGATACAGTTCTTGTAGCTCTTGATTGCTGAATCTGTTGGGAATGTGAAAGAGCGAGACTGGAAGAATGAGACCTTTCGTATCTTCGACAACGAATTGAATCGAAGTTGTCCGGATTGGTTCAGTGATTATGCGGCACAGCAGCAGTCTACCTTGTGACCATATCAATTCAGCGGAAATCTCGGAGAGGATCGAAGGGAGTGCTCACCTTTTGCAACCTCATCGCAACGAATCTGAGAATCTGCCAATGTTGTAATCTCGAGTTGCTCCACCGCTTTCCTACTCCAATGTTTACCTTCCCCAATGACAGTCGTACGAGTCCTGATCTGTGCCATTCCGTCGAGCCTTCGTTCCCTCTGAGTGAGTAGGACATGAGAAGCGAGAACTGTCGAGCGGTCGAGTCTGTCGAGTGGTGTAGCTTGCGGAGAGTATTCGTATGCTTCTCTTATCTGCTCATATTCCATTGGCGATATTCAGGAATCGATGTGAAGTGTAAGAGATCAACATCCAAAAGTTCCGTTTCTTTCCATCAACATTCGGCTCAATAACCTCGTTGACCTCCTTGAAGAGAAGCAGAAGAGCTAGAGTAACATGCCGCCGAAGCGACAAGCGGATGGAGCAGTCAGTGGAGCAGACAAGAAGAGACAGAGGATGAGAGATCAAAGGTCAATTCCAGTTCAAGGTCAACAAGCGAGGCAGGGAGGGTCTACAGCTAGTGGTGAGTACCTTCATATACTCTTGTGGTCCGCTAGCTGACGATCAGCTCGAGTACACTTCAGGAAACAACAACCTCCCTCCAACTATCGAAGTCGAGAAGTTCGCACAAGTGAGCAGCCTAATTCCGCTCATATGGGAGCTATACTGACAGCATATGATCATATGTAGGCTCGAGCGTTCGAAATCACAGCGATGCAGCGAGCGATGAAGTCGGCGAAGTGATTTGATTTTCGATTCTCTGCATCCTCTTGCTCCCCTACTCACGCTTCCCTTTCCCTGAGTAGAGAAGCAGGCACACAACGAGCTTTTCAGTCTCTACCTCGACACCTGCGACGACGAGCTGCTAGTCACAACATCCGTCGATTACCGTTGAGATTGCGAGAACGAGCGAAAGCTGAGGTGAGTCTACGTCGGTCCTCTACGTTTACATAGCAGCATTGATATGGATCATGGTTGTATCCACAGGTGCCGAAAGATGCTGCGAAGCCGAAGAAGGTGTCGAGGAAGATGAGAGGGAGACATCGCAGAGTTCGACCGGGAATGAAAGCTGAGATGTTCAAGAAACGACAACGTACGTCTAGCATTCACCTTCCGGACCTCCACTTGAGAGATTAGTGACACGCTGTGGTATGACTAGGTACAAAACTCTGGCTCGATACGCATGTTTGGCATGCGAAGAGAATGCATATGATTGAAATTTGGGGACACAAACTCGTTCGTCTAATCACCCTGCTCTCTCATTTAGCCTTCACTTATAAGGAGACTGTATGCAGGCTGAGAAACCTACGGAAAAGGCTTATCGTTCATCCTATCGTGCCGCTTTCCGCGGAGCAATGGTTCACGACGCGAGCTACTATCAATACTTCCAACTTGACGGTCCCGAATCCGATCTCAAGGTCATGCTAGACAAAGTCTGCGATCCTTCGGCTATCTCTCCCATGTCTAAACGGTAACATTTCGGTTCTTCCTACTTTTTCACTCCTCGCTGACTCGTCGAAACGCTCGCAGATACTCGTCTGGAGCTCGAGAATACACTACAAATCTTTACGATCCAACTCAAGCTCATCCTCGAGGTCTCATCGGTCCAGCAAATTTCATTTGGCAACCACTTCCCTTGACGACTCCGCAAAAAGGGCAACCTCTACCTGATCGACGAGTTCTCATTCGAGTACATCCGACCATTGCACGACAAGCAGTAGCAGCGTTCGGGGACGCGTTCAAGAGAGGTTCCAAAGTAGCGATCAGGAAATATGAGGAAGAATTCGTTACTTTCGAAGTTACGGGGAGGAGAGCGGTTGAAGTCATCAAAGCTGTTGTGAGACCGATTAAAAGCTCGAACAAAGAGGTGAAAGAGGTGAGTTTATCCTTGTCTTCTCGGAAAGTATGCGGCTGTACTAAACAGGATTCACTTGGAAATAGGCTTGGAGAAACCTTGATCCTCAAGCTGGACCTGGTAGCGTACCGCAAGGAATGATCTTTGGTTTCGAAGCTTATGATCCTCGATTATCGTGAGCTCACCTTGTTCAAACAATCTTTCGACCGATGAAGCTGACTTTGTTGTTTTTGTTCTCCAGGTTTCCTCCAAAGCTGTCCAAGAGCGACAATCCCTCGTCTTCTCCGACACCACTCGTTCCCTTGGCAGAGGTGGCGAGTGTCGATCTCTTCTGGAACGCTCGACATCGTCGAAAGATCTCTAAGCCGCGGTACAAGAAGAAAGATCTCGATGCTCGACGATCCGAGGTGAGTCGACACCTCACCATCACACTCAGAACTGGCACTGATTGACAATAGCCGTCGATAGAACCTCATTCCTGGCACTTCCCTTCGACCTCTAGCTCAAGATGATCGAATCCCCATCCTAATTTCACAACGCACTCTCTGTCCCTCTCTTCCCGCCGCCTCGACTTCTTCCGCCTCAGCTCAGCCCACCTCACTCTTCACTATCACTCTCCCCACAGGCTGGTCTATGCCGTTTTGGACCTCCCTCGTTCACTCTTCGCCTCGAGTAGCCGGTCTTCGCGAACGTGCTCTATCAACGTTCGAAGCGGGACTCGCTACTTTCCCTCAAGACTATCCTTCTACAACAGCTTACGAAGAACACGAAATTAGAAGAGAAGTGGAGGATCGAGGTTATTGGGAAAGGAGACCTCCTGCAAAGAGACCTAATTATCATAAATTGGGAACTGCTAGTCCGTGGAGAATCGCTATGCAGGATCTCCTGGGAGTACAAGAGGATAAGGGGAGTGGGAAGGGCAAGGGGAAGGGGAAGGAAGTAGTGACTGAGCAAACCGATTCGACGGAAGATCCTTACCTTGTCCCCTACAAGATTGCTACTTCCCTCGCTTCTACGATCAGCAAAGACCGCAAAAATTCTTCAACTACATCTAAGGAGGATAACGCACTTATTCGTCAACTCGAGCTGAATCTTCTCGCCGAATGGGAATCGCAACGAGGAGGAGGAGAATCGAAAGGAAGACTATTAAGAGACGCTTTGGTACGAGTCAGAGTTCAACCGTGCTTGAGAGGAGTGCCGGAAGACCTAGGGTTGATCTATGGTCTCGAAGGGGCGGAAGTGGAGAAAGTGAGGAAAAAGCTGGAATTGGCGAAATCGAAAGGTGCGGTTTTGGCAACGGGAGAAGGAGAAGGTGCTGAAGACGTAAGCTTGCACTCTCCTTTGGAGCTTTCGTCTCTGAAAGAACGTAAAGCTGACCGTCTTGCTCCGAATAGCTGTGCGGGAAACCTGATCGAAATCAAGTAATCGGAAGAATCACTACTGGCACTTTCTCTCTCGCTCGAGGACAAGGTTATGGAGTAGGAGTAATCTCTCTTGCTCGATACCTAGCACTGGTCGAACGTGATTCGAGGTGAGTTGCGCTTCGTCTCTGTTACCGCTCAAACTTCAGCTCAATATCTCTCTCTTTCGCACGCTCGACAGTGCTAGATCGAGTCGCAACCTCGTACTATTCAGGAATAGAGACGGAGAGACGTACAGAGCAGCTTGTTTGAGCTTGATGCAGTGAAGTCACGATTCGCGAAGGGCCGAGAAACGAGAGGTCGGTGCACAGGCACTAGTTTTTGCATTCACTCTGTCTCTTTTCTCTCTTCCCTCTCTTTCTTCATCACTCATCTTTGCTTCTGCTCACTACCCCCTCGAACGCGATCCATCAAGCCGATCAGACTCACCCTCTCTCGACCCTCACAAATAGTCGAACTCTTCGCAAACTTCGACTTCCAAAACTTCGACACTGAATCATCGAGCCAACTTCAACTATGATTCTCTCTCTCGTCGCTTTAGGACTAGCTTTACCAGCTATAGTGACAAGTCAAAAAGCAGGAACTTTCGAAATCGTCGGAGAATCTGGTTCGTCTCCTTCTCTTCGCTTCTTTCTCCCGATGAAAGTTGTACTGACTCGCACTCATTGTAGGTATTTCTGCTCAACAACTCTTTCAGGTACGCACTCGTCCACTGCTCGAGAGAGAGACCGCTTACTGATCTTTCCCCTTATCCACACCCTCTCTTCCTTTCCCTTCGTCTGCCCTCTTTCACGCTTCATCGACTTCACATATACAGTATAAGAACAAAGTCTACATCGTTGACAAAACAGAGAACAATCCAGCTCGAGTAGCAGGTCACCCAGCTTGGGCAGTTTCTTACGATATCGAAACAAACAATTATCGACCTCAAGACGTGATCAGCAATGCTTTCTGTGCGGGAGGAACAGTATTGGGAAATGGATCGTATCTTAATATTGCCGGGAATGCTGCTGTACAAGCGAATGGGGTAGGCGTAGCTGCTGATTCTGATGAGAATGTCTATGGGTGATTTTACTCGTTTTCGCTTCTTCGGATTTATCGCTCATCCTCTTCGCTTCTCTAGGAATGTCGATGGAGGGAAAGCTATCCGAATGATCACTCCTTGCGATGATGATTCTTGTTCGTTCTCATTTCCTTCCCTTCGGCACTCCTCTCCTCACTCTTCTCTCTCGTTTAGGTGAATGGACTGACGATGTCAACGCTATGCCTCTTTCTCGCTGGTATCCTACGTATGCACTCGTTTCTCTTGAATATCTCGCCGCCATCGCTCACCTTCCACACTTGAACAGCGTCGAAACTCTCCCCGACGGAAGTGCCATTATCATCGGGGGAGAACTCTACGGTTCTTTCGTCAACACTCCAGGAGGGCTCCAGAACGTACCATCAGCAGAGTTCTGGCCTCGTCGCTCGCCTGACGATGTACCTTTCAACATTACTTTCCTCGAGTTGACGATGCCCGTCAATCTTTACCCTTTGACCTGGCTTCTCTCGAATGGTCAGCTCTTCATGCAGGCGAGTCAAGAACCTTTCTCTCGTAGTCGAAAGTATCTGCTGACTCGCAAGCGAGGAGTAGGCTGGTTGGATGAGTACGCTTTACGATTACGAAGAACGAGTCGAAACCACTCTTCCCAATGTCTCGTAAGTTCTCCCTCACTCGCTCATGTATCCGCATGGGAGCTCAACCCCCACTCGAGCAACAGTCATGCTCAACGTCCCTATCCTGCTGGGGCTGGCTCAATCATGCTTCCGTTGTTTCCTCCGGATTACACTCAAACTATCGTTTTCTCTGGTGGAGTCAACCCCGAACGAGAGGACTGGAACCAAGTAAGCTCTCTTCTCCTTCCTCTCGTTCTTCGCGGACGTCGACTCATCGAGAGATTGCTCTTCGCAGAATGAATGGGCTATTATCGAAACTCCTGCTTCTTCCTCGGTCGTCGGAATTACTCCTCTCGCCGATGATCCCGAATGGACCGACTACGACGATCTTCCTGAAGGACGTGCAATGGGTGAGGATTGATCCTGCCCACGCCAGGGAGCTCCTTTCGTACTCATCTCAACCTTGAACTTTTCGCAGGCAATCTCATCCAACTTCCAGATCAACGCATTCTTCTACTCAACGGCGCAGCTCAAGGCAGTGAAGGATACGGATACGAGGTCGACTGGTCGCTCAATCAATCCTACGCTCAAGGTCCTCGTCTCTCCTGTCGCTACTTCGAGCCGACTGCTCCTCAAGGCTCGCAATGGGATCAAGCTTGCGGCACTAGCACTATTCCTCGAATGTATCACTCTTCTGCTACTCTTCTATACGATGGTAGTGTCTTTGTTGCTGGATCGAACCCTAATGTCGACGTCGTGAGTTCGCCTTTCCTCTCTTTCGTCTCATTTCCCTTGAATTGAGCAAGATTTCTGCTCGATTAGATCAACGATCAGAACAATGCTAGCTATGTCTTTCACACCGAGTACCGTGTCGAACGTTTCTATCCCGTCAGTCTCGCTTGGTTCATCTTCGAAGGCTCAGCCTAATCGAATGCTTTTTCTTCGACAGTCCTACTATGATGCACCTCGACCTCAGCCAATGGGCTTCCCCTCTTCGATCTCGTATGGAGGGGAACCCTTCAACCTCATCCTACCTTCCGATAATCTCGTCAACGTTGATCTTGCGGAGGACATCTCAATCAGTCTCATTCGAACCGGTTTCTCGAGTGAGTGAAGTCTCTTCCTTCGAAGCTCTACCGTTGTTAACTCTCTATACTGAGCAGCTCACGTCATGAATATGGGAGCTCGAATGCTCGTCCTTTCACACTCTTTCACCTCGTACTCGAATGGGAGCGCAACGATTCATTGCAGTCAGATGCCGCCGAACCCTTCGCTCTTCGCTCCCGGTCCTGCCATGCTGTACGTCTTCGCTCTTGTAGCGCTATGGACCTACGCTCACTGACTCCTCCGAGCAATCGAACAGCTTCGTTGTCGTGAAGGGAATTCCTTCTTTCGGTCACGAACTCATGATTGGAACTGGTCAACTAGGTCAACAACCTACCCAAGATGCAACGGTGCTTCCTACTTCGTCGACTGTACCTTCGGGAGCAGAAGGAGGGAAAGGAAACCGACAACACACGAGCGATTCGAGGAGAAACAGAGCGATTCGCTGCCTTATCTTAGTTTCCGTCGCTTTCTCTTGCTTCCTTTGATTGTACACACTCTTATAAATAGACTTTCGACTTTCCATAGCCTCTGATAGACCCTTGAATCTGCTCATTGAACATCTTGCAATCTCTCACTTCGCAACCTTCGATCTTTTCTTGCATCATACCGACTCTGCCGGAAGATTCGCTTATCCTACTTATCTACATGCTGTCTGTCGCGCATCAGGCGACTCGGCGATCATATAGAGTCTCAGAGATCTCAAGCGAAGAATGCGATTCTCTCTTTCCCTTCTCACTGTTCACTATACCTCACGAGAATCACCTAGAACAGTTTGAAAGAATGTCTACAGTATTCAGTGATACTCGCAAGGTAAGTAGAGTGACTCCTTCGTGGCCTCCACTCGCTCACTCCCTTTCTCCCCTCTCAGATTGATCGACTCTCTCAACTACCTCCTGAGATCCTAGACGACATCTACGACCTCGTAGCATGCTCCTACGAGCTTTGCTCAGTCCCTCCTTCGAAGTCACTTCAATCATTCCATGAGAAAGCCCTTTATCATTACATTAGATTCAGCACTCCAAGGCAGTTCGAGATCTTCGCGGAGCTGATCGCCAACGACTCGCGCAAAGCTGTCGAAGCTCACCCATACGACTTGTCGATTGGCTTCGAGCGTTACTCGCAACACGACAATAATCGCATCGATCGAGTTATTTCCATCCTTTCACCCAACCGACTCGCGTCCGCCACCAACTCAGCCGATCCTCGTCGCAACTTCGATGTCCCTCACGTTCAGCAACTCTCGAACCTTCATACCTACAGCGTCGACGGTTACAGCCGCCTCGCAATCTTCGAGTGGCTGAGCCAAGTTCCCTCTCTCCGAACGGTCGAGCTTTCGGGCTACGCTCTCAATGTGGACGATTCATGGATGCGAGAAGTTCCACAAGTCACCCGTGTCATGGTGACCAAACCTCGCGCTGGGCGCGACGAGCCTTTCCCTTTTCCCCTCGCGGTTCTCCGATTCTTCCCTTCTGCCGCTATCGTCAAACTCGACCTCCTCTGCCTCCATGAAACAGAGTACGAGTCTATCCGCTCCATCCTCACTCAGCTCACTCCCGCCCTTCGAATCCTTCGCCTCGAGGTCCGCCTGAGAGGCCGATACGTTCCCACGGAACCAATGAACGATCTCCTCCCACTCTTCCCCTTCCTCCGCGAGCTTCATCTCGGAGACCGATTCCTTTCCGACGACATTCACGAACATCTTCTTGTACTCCACCACCTCGTCGAACTCAGCCTCGTTCTCGAAGATATGTCTCCCGAATTCGTCCATCTTCTCAAAGGTCCCCAACGTCTTCGCCATCTTCAGAAACTCGTCCTGCAATTTGTTCCACTCAAACCTGGAGAATGTCTCGATATAGATTATGCAGCGATGGAGATGGAGCATAATCACTGCGACGAGGATGGCAAGGGAGTTATGCTTCTCAGGATGTGTGATGAGGTTTCGGACATGTTCTATTGGAAACTGCCGTCTGGCCTTGAGTTCGAGTACGGAATGGATGTAGCGGTCAAGATGGAAAAGATTGCGAGAAAAGTGGGTATCATGGTTACTACAAATCTCGGCACTGTTCGTCAAGGTTTCCGTCGTCATCTCGTCGAGTTCTTCAGCCGAGGGATCGGACACTACTACTTCTACGGTTGTACTTGGAGGATTGAAGAGGCTCAGGCAATGGCAAAGTCGTATCAGCTCGATCTACCCACTCTCGAAATCGATTTGAAGGAAGAGATCGGAAGGGAGAAGCTCGATTGGTTCAAAGTTAGAATGCAGGAAGTAGAAGTTGACGGAAAAGGAGAATGTTACGCTTTGAACTTGAGGCGCAAGAAGGAATGAGGAGAATTAAGCGACGGAGGGAAGAAAGAAAGGAATAGCTTGTTTGACGGAGACGATTAGTGACAGTACAGAATGGAGTACGCTTGCAATGTCCTCGACTCGATGAGGCATTCTCTAGCTCTTCGCACAGTCCTGTCGAGATTCCATAGCTTGATTCTCTGTCGTCGAAAGAGAGCTTTCTTCTTCTCGTCTCGCTAAGTTTCTGCTTCACTTTGCTCTGCCTCTTTCCAAATCATTCAAGTCGATCGTACAACAATGCTCTATCCACACTTTGAATCTACAGCTTCTACCACATGAATCTCTGTTTCTTTCCCAACTCCCTATCATCTCTCCCTTCGACTCCTTTCCCGTCCCTCCCGACTTCAAACTTCCACTCAAAGCTCTTGCTCAGGAGTACCCAGATACTCGCTGCACTCACTATCACGTACAACACCCCTTCGAGTAAGAGTCTAGCTTGTCTCGAAGTAAATCTCGAGGAAGATGCCAAAGGAGAGGCAGTAGGCGAGAGGTGAAGTCGGAGGATAACGTAAGGGATCAGGAAGTAGCGAGGTTCAATAAGAGGAGTCGGGATGAGGACGACTGCTGTCGAGAAGGAATAGAGAAGGAATGTCGATAATCGCATCTTCTTTGCTTCACCTGTTTGCACACCACGAGATCAGCATGCAGCGGAGGTGACAGAGATCGTGTGACATACATAGCGAGCCGTACAGGAGCTTCCCTGCGACGAGGTAGAGCGGAGTAAGGAAGTAGCGAGCGAGAGGATGTGGGTTCAGGATTCTTCGCCAAATGTAGAATGCATAATGTCGATTATCGGCGAGAAGGAAAGGATGCGCCACACTGTTCATACAAAGGAGAGGGACCGGTTAGGAGCTCAGTAGTAAGGTTGACAGCGATATACGGAAAACGACGGCAGGGGAATAAGCGAGAATGAAACTCACGTGAAGTTCTTAACGGTCCAACACATAAAGACCAGCACATTCGCTACTGTGAGCAAGCGCCTATTGAATATGCGAGGGCGTGTCAGCATTCGAGAGCAACGGGTTGAATCTCGGTGATCGAAAAGAACAGATTCGAACTCACCTCCAATCTCCTCTCAAACCCAAACTGAGCACCAGCTGCTTCACTTCCCCCTTCTCCGTCAGTCCGGCCAGTAGATGCGGACTCGTGAACACCGCTGAGAAGGCGATGAAATAGTAGATTTGAGGGAAATGAATCGTCGAAACATGATTCGATTTATCGCCTGTACATTCCACTCCGCTGTCGTATCAGTACCGAATCGGGCTTAGAGATAACATCGTGAGAAAGAGAACGTACCTAGTACGAGACTACCTCCGTTTTGATAGAGGAAGAAAGCGAAACCAGCGAAGAGGGGAAGGTAGTGAACGAGGACGGTCGTGAAGATGTTTCGAAGGTGAGATAGGGTGAGGTAGAGGATAGAGTAAGGCGTAAGGATGAGATCGACTGCAAGCATCTCAAGAACGAATTAGCATTATTTTGATGAACGAGTCAAAGCGAGAAGAGTCGCGGCACTTACTCAATCGAGCTTGTCCCAATAAAGGATCATAGAGCTGACTTCTCCCCTTCTTCGCCCCTTTCCCGCTCAGCCGTGCGCGTTCGAGCAAGTCGAGTTCCCTAATGATACTCGTTGCGAGAACGAATCCGATCCAAACTATGTTTGTCTGCCTGCAGATGAGACTCAGGCCACCGAGCTGTGCGGATTTCGAAGCATCGATCAGCACATGAGGCAAATACGATCGAGAGGAAGTGAGAAACGCACCAGGCTCGAGAAGAAGTAACGCCGAGACAGCGATAATCGATACGAGAGGAGTAGGGTGAAGAGTGAAAGGAGGTCGGTGTAGTAGAGGAAGCCGAAGAATGAGACCGTCGGCATCAGAGCGATCACCAGCCCTTCCCACTTGAGATTGTTTCGAAAGGTTTCTGATTCTGAGAGTTTCGATTTCGCTGCAAGTTTCGAAGGTTTCGGCTTTATTCTGGACGAGACGATGAAGTTTGCCGATTCGGAGTGTATTGAGGAGAGAAGGGAAGTGTATAGTAGAGGTAGGACGGCGAGGATGAGGAGATTGAGTCCTCGCAAGGAAGCGACTGAACAAGGATCGATCCCACCCCAACTCTCCGGTATCAGGTTCCTGAGATACGCCACTCCAGCTGGTATCAGATACCTGTCGAATCAAGGAGGAATAAATCAGCCTCGAGCAGAGAGAGAGAGAAGAGGGAATCGTTACGAACAGACCTGGAGGAGTAGTGATTGCACCATCCCATTCCCTCCATCTACCTTGACAGTAAGCTTGCGCTTGTTTCACATGGAATATCTCATCCTACACAATCGATCAGAGAGTGAGCAGAGTGAGGAAGAGACTATATTAGATCAAGCGAGTTGAGGGACTCACCATGTAAGGTTCAGGCACTTCTTGATTGATCTGAATAGCTGTATAGACTAAACTAGCCAAGTATAGTCCATACACTCCCTTGTAGAGCGTACCCATTGAATGGGGAGAATGAGGGGAAAGTTGAAGGAAAAGAGAAAGGGAAAAAGCTCTCTCTCCCTCTTCAACCCTTCACTTGCTAGACTCTAAACTACTACTAGAATGTACAAATAGATGAGACCTTTCACTACCCGCAAACCTCCTTCACTCCCTACCTCTAGTTACAAAGATAAACCTCTCTCTTCTCGACCTCTTTCAATTCGACGTAAACTTCGATACTACCTCAAATCGCATCCTTATATACTCCTATCGATTCTCTTTTTATTCGTGTTCCTCGTCTTGGCATGGTCAATCGGTTTAATGAGATTTGGAGAGGGAGAGAGGAAGAGAATGACAACGTTTGGAGAAGGATTGAAAGTGCAGGCTAGGGATTATAGTCATGATATCGGTGTGACGAGGGCAGCGAGAGGAGGGAGAGTCGTTGATGAGAAGAATGAGCTGTTGATCTCAGAAGATCGACTCTACAACGAAACTGTCCTCGTACGTCGCTCTCTCTTCTCTCAGTCTTTCACCTGAACCATATTGATGACTTGACGACGAGCACACTCAGATCCTATGTCCAATGAAGAACTCGATCGAACACATCTGGCATTTCTTTCAACTCCTCGATCGTCTCTCCTACCCTTCCCACCTCCTCCAACTTGGGATCCTCGTTTCAGACTCTTCCGATCGCACCTATATTCGAGCACTCGAACTAGCCGATGAACGACAATACTCTCGAAAGTACAGAGGAAAGAGGTGGTCGAGAATGACAGTATTGAACAAGGATTTCGTCGATTCTCAGTCAGTCAGTGAGGAGGAATACAAGGGAGACAACGTGGGAAAGGAAAGGCATGCTTATGAAGCACAAGTAGGAAGGAGGAAGTTGTTGGCAAAGAGTAGAAGTTGGTTATTGATGAGCACTCTTTCGATCGAAGTCGATTACGTTCTTTGGTTGGACGTTGATGTCGTCGATCACGAGGCATCTATGATAGAACGACTGATAGGTTATGCGAAAGGCGAGATTGGGGAGAGGGAAAGAGGAAGCGGAGCTGATGTCGTAGTGCCGAATTGCGTTTGGAAAACCTATAACGAAATGGGGTATGACTCTCAGTCCCTCTTTTTCTCAATCTGTACTGAGCTGACTCAACCAATGAATATCGACAGAGCATACGATCGAAATAACTGGATTGAAACTCCTGAATCGTTTGAGATGCAGAAGAACCTCTCTTCCTCCTCAGTTCTCCTCGAAGGTAAGCACTTGTCTGAAGTTCCATGATCGCATTCACTGACACAAGCTCTGTATTAGGCTACGACTCACATCCTACACATCGCTTCGTCTTAGCCTCTCTCGTCCCTTCTCACCCCTCAGCACTTTCCTCGAATCCCTATCTCGCTTCCTCGCCTCTCCTACTTTCTTCACTTCCTTCGCCTCCTACGCCTCACTTGCAACTTTCAGGTCTCGAAGTACCGGAAACCCTCAATCTAGATGGAGTAGGAGGATGTGCTGCTTTAGTCAAAGCAGAAGTTCATCGAGAAGGAGCTGTCTTCCCTAGTTGGATTCAGAGGAATCAAGTCGAGACGGAAGGCTTTGCTAGATTAGTGAGGGATATCAGAGGAGATGGGAAAGGAGGGAATGGGAAGGGGAGAATGTTGGGATTACCGAGGTATTATGTTTATCACGGTGAGCAACGCTTCCTTACTGATGATGGGGGTAAGGGCGTGTGGGGTATACTAATGACGCTGAACCTCCTCACAGGCTTGTACGGTTAAATGCTTAGACACGATCACCAGAATTAGAGTCGAAATACTGGTTTCGATACCACTGCAGTTCCGCTTCAAACTCGAATCGGATCGAACGAGCCTGGCAACTCACTCAAGGTCCCTGTATCTGCTGTCTGCTAGGAGTATCAGATGGGGAGCGGGTGAGGTGACGGGAAAGTAGCGAGGAATCCAAAGTCTATCGGATTCTCTAAGAAGAGTCTCTCTTTGTGAACTTCGTATGTTCTCACTTGCTTCCTCCGATTCCGCTCAGTCAATGCTCGCTGTACACTCCTTTCGCTTCGGTTCAAGCTAGCCTTCGCGAATCTCATACTCTTGTCTTTCTGCTCCCTCGGTTCGTTGTCCTCCTGCCTCGAAAGCTGACGGGAGGTGGATCAATCTCGGATCTTTTGGGCTTGGTGGAGGACCGCGACACAAACTCGGGTATAGGGATCGGGTTAAGGGTTCGGGATTAGACGCTTTCTGCCATTCTCTCATTCTTGTTGTTTCTCTCGCTTCCCCTCCAACCCTCTCGTCTGTTCCTTTTCTTCTCTCTGCTCCACGTTCCACTCCCTGTGCTCGCTATCGTCACTCTGAAACTACGGTGAGTCGGTTTCCTTCCTTCGCGAATGCTCGTTGTGCGATCTGACCGGTCGTCTTGCTTGAACAGTGTACGATCAAGATGCCGAGACCGCAACTATACCCGTTTCACCGAAGCGAGGAGGATGGCAAGTTTGTTTGTGATACTCCTAATTGTGGGAAACGACTCGCTCGCTCGAGGGTCAGTCGCAAGTCACTGTCTGCTCTCAACGCAATTTCTGATTACTTCACAAGCATAGGATGTAGCAGCGCACGCAAAACGGGCTGGACACCCACAGAATTCAGCGGCGGTAGGAGAATCTCCGTACTGGTACACTCACGAAACGACGAAAGAACCGACGTGCAGAGAATGCGAAGGATCGTTTACTCGCGGTGACGTAAGCTTTCCTTTCGTCCGTGATGAACGAGTGCTCTGACGCGCTCTCACGCAGGACGCTAAACGCCATTTTATCTCGCAACACCTCGAAGCAGCAGATCGAATCGCAGCGGAACAGGAACTGAATACCTCGAGTCGGAACTTCCCCCAGTCGCCAGTCCGAGAAGTGATTGCAGGTCCCCCGACCATAGAACGTCATCTCGAGTCATCCCTGCAAGAGGAGGGTTTCGGCCGAATTTCTGCAAATCACAAGTACAAGTATCACGAAGGTGCGGACAAGCGATGGTACTGTGACGAAAAACCCCTCGAATGCGACCGCTCGTTTGGGAGTAGATCGGTCAGCCTTTCCTCTCTTCGCAATCTTCTCAATGGATTTTTGTCGATGTCAACCGTGACTGATGACCGCTCTTCGTTTCTTCATGTGTAGGCAGTGTCAAGGCACTGCCAGACCTGCAGTATTCCGAACGCAGAGCGCCGACCTCGTGCGCGGTCGCGGAGGAAACCTGAGCCTAACTCTATGAAGCACATCTGCTTCCTCTGCGAAAAGGACTACCTCAAGCCGAATGTGAGCTCGACCAGTTCGTGAGCGTTCCCATCATACGTAAGCTGAATTGGAAGTGGGCTTCTTGCAGTACCTGTACAGACACTATCGTGAAAAACATCCTGAAGTCGACAAGGAAACCTATCGATTCTCGGGGGAGGCCAAAAATCGACAAATGAGTTCGCAAGCGAGTGCTCGAAGTGAGGGGGAACCGTCGGGATCAAGTATCCACCCTATATCCGATGAGGAGGACACGATGGAGGTCCCCGATACTAGCGATGACCGTGACATGGATTGGCATCACTCGATTGAACCATCTATCCCTCTCCATTTCAACCCTGACCCGAACTCATTCTCGCCTCAGTTCCACAATCCTCATTCGTCGCATCAACCTCACCAAACTGCGACTTCTGCACAAGCTCAAATGCCAGAGTTTGTCGATCCCAGAGACTTTACCCTCTATTCTCTTCACAAACGCTGTCCTCTTAGTCCCCGTCAACAAGTCCGTTACAGAATGGTTCATCCTGCTTGATTCGCTTATCTTTGTCAATTTTGATTCATTTCGTCCTCTCATGTTCCCCTCATTTGCAAGCCTTGCTCCTCCAATTTGTTCCGACTGTAGGAGAGGAGCTGTTCAAACGCGCAAGGGGTAGAGCATAGAGATGACTCACTCGAGTCCGAAAAGCGCCGCGGCGTTGGAATGAAACAGCAATTTGGCGTTTCTCCTTTTCTTCCCTCTCCTCTCACCGCCTTGAGAGGATTCCCCCACTTATGCAGAATCTCTTCAATTCTGATGCCGTGACAAGGGACCGCGAAAGCAAAGCTGATACGATCAGGACGAGACTAAGTCCGTCGCTCTCTCGTCTCTTACCGGTACGACTTTCACTGATCACAACGCCGAATCAACAGCGAACAGGAGTGAGCGTGCTCACTATCTCCATAGATCTCACTAATACCTTGACTTTTCTAGTAATCGATGAAGCCAGGGCGAGTCGCAAGGAGCTCGTCGTCAACGCACCATACTTTGTTCAGGTCCTAAGCGAGATTCGTTCGGTGCTAGATGACAGTGATGATTCTTGTCTTTGCAGAGATGGGACTTCTGCTGATAAGTCTGATCTCTCGCAGAGCAGCTTAACGAGGATCAATTGAAAGCAGAGGCCGCTTCTTACATCGAGAAATGGAATCATTACATAGCAACTATACAGGGTAAAGCGCTCATTCGTTCTCATGCAAAGGCATACACGAAGGTTTGGGCTTCTCCTCTACTTCTTCACGAACCAAAGTGCACTGATTCCGGACAAAGAAACAGAACGAAAAAAAGCTCACCGTTGCCTTTGAAAAAGATGCTCAAAACGAATTCGAGGGCAACCCTGCAGAATACCTGACCGAGGAAGAATGTGAGTACGCCTGAATGCTTGTAGGGTCATGCTGACCTTGACTTCTCTGCGACAGTCGAGAATGGTTTGCAATATTTCGACAACCTCCGCTCTTCGAAACTCAAGCTGATGATGCTGGTCCCTTACAGTCGCTCGCGACCTTGTTGAAGACCTGGCTCCCGACGAAGAAGGAAGTGACGAAATCCTCAAGCGCCATGCATCGATTCTCAGACACCGTGCGTTTTCCTATTTTGAAGCCTTCCACCCAAACTTGCTCTCTGACAAAGCCTATTGTAGATATCGAGATCTTCTCTGGGCGTCGTCTTAATCTCCCTGACTCTCACTCAGAACAACGTGCGTTATTGCTCGCGATGACGCCTCAAGGCGTCCTGCTCGCTAGTGATTTCCGTCTCATCAAGTCTTTCGTAAGTGTCGCCTCCTCCTGCATTTCCTCTTGACGTCCTCTGATACGTCTTTCTATCCAGAGCGGCCGAATGATGGATATGCGCGGACCCACCAAATCCGACCATGAAACTTTACGGACGAACGCCAACTTCATTTCACGATTTCCCGAAACGATCATTGAACGAGGAGGACCGGTAGATCCTCTGGCTTCATCTGAAGCTCAACGCAACCCCCCAACCTTTACAGACCAAGATACCCCGGTCAAGTTCCCCGATTCCATCAAGATCGCAACCGCTTATTCATCGTTACTCGCGCCTGGCCTACAACGTCGTCGAGAATCAGTCTCGCAGAGTGGTTCTACTCGCCAATTTGAGGGCTACTTCCACGCTGACGCGTTACCTCGCCACGAAAGAGCTCTCTATCGAAGCCAAACGTTGTCGCTCTCGAGGAAGTCTGTATCCGCTTTCCAACCCGTTTCTCGTCTTTCGCTCTTTTCGTAGATCAAGATTTGCCGATATTCGTAGTTCCCTCTCACTCTTTCACACGCAGCAGACTGCCCTCGATCTTCTTGTCAGTGCCTGTGAATACCTTCAGTTCTCGAAATCGATTTCTCGTTTGTCTGTTTCGCCTGGATTCGTGAGAGGCACTCGATCGACCTCTTTCGTTCACTTTGTGTAACACCAAGGAACAACAACGAAAAGACAAGCAAAAATACTTTCCAAATTGAACGAGTAAAACTATTCAAGCTACAAAATCAAGGTTTCTTTCAAGCGAGTTCAACTTCAAGCGTGTTCCTTCAAGTATGCTTCCAATCCGTCAAGTTGAGAGTAGGGGATTCCGAGTTCTTGCTGTCCGTTCGCTCCTCCCGCGTTATGAGAGTTTTCCGACGAAGTAGCGAAAGGACGAGAAGCGGTATTGTAGATGTGACCAGGAGGAGGGAGAGAGTAGGGTTGAACACCTCCGACGGGAATGTCTTGTTGTTGTGCATGCGAGCGAAGCGAGGGTTGGTTCAGGCGTTGTTCGAGAACGTTCTGGATAAGGGGAGTGAGTCCAGAAGAATTGGGTGCGATCGAGCTTTGAGGGGTTGTCGATCCTCCGTAAGGGGACGTTCCAGAGGAGAGAGCGGCGGTAGCATCGGCGAGAACCCTCAACGCCGGATCGAGTTCGTGGGCTTGAACATCTCCAGTCAACCTCAACCTCTTGTCAATTCCTCCGTTTCCATTCGTTCTTCCTCCGCCCGACTCATCGCTCCCACTCACACTGCGGCTCCTGCTATCGCTCATCTCCCTGAATCGTTTGTCTCCTAAAACTGGATCCCTCGTATCGCTTACTACTCCCCTTCCTCCTCCTCCTCCCGCTCCATTCGCTCCGCCTCGTTGGTTCGACTCCGAGCTCGCTCTCCCTTCTCCATCACCAGTCGATTCAGCTACTGCCCTTCCTTTGGCGATAGGAGTAGGTCCGATCGAGAAGCTTTGATTGGCGGCCGAGCTGGTACTCATCAATCCTTGAACGTTCGAAGGAAGTCTCGGTCCGTTCGAGCGAGCGGCAGATATTTGTTGAGGTTCCGAAGGTTCGACTTGTAACGATTCTTCTTCTCCCTCGAACTCTCCATCCATATCATCCTCTTCTCCTTCTGCATCCTCCATATCCTCATCCTCGACTTGATCTGGACCCTTCTTGACTCGTGCTTTGGCTTTACGCTTCGTTCCGGTGGGCAAAGTTGATTTCGTGGATCCTGCTTTCGTGGCTTTCGCTTGTTGACGAGCGTGACGAGCAGCTCCTCGAGCAGTCTTGGTGATGTCGACTTCTTCGTAAGAGATGTCGACGGGGTCTTCGTCGCCATCGGGAGGATTGACTGAAACAGTTCCGTCTGAATAGGTGTAAACTGCTCGAACTCCATGAACCATCGCTTGCTGCGAACATACACGCAGAGAGTAAGCTGGATTCAATGTTAACGGAAGTGGAGATGCAGCTTACATGCTGTTGAAGGTTGTCTTTGCGAGAGAAGGATTTCCCACAATTCTCGATTTTGCAAGGGAAAGCTATTCTCAAGCTCGCTCATCAGCATCGTCAACCACCAAAGAAGCAGAGCGTAGACTCACGTTTCTCTCCCCTATGGACACTCTTGTAATGCCTCTTCAAGTGCTCACTCCTCTTGAAAGCAGCACCACAATTATCCGCAGGACAAGGATGAACTTTCTTTTGTTTCCCTACTGGAGCAGCTCCAATCACGGCTTGAAGAGAATCGGCGTCGTGAGTGCGTCGACCTCGGATGACGGTGTTCTTGACGAAAGGGATTGGGGGATCTTTGACGAGCGCTTGATCGGGTAGATAGTTTGGTCCAGAGTTACCTAGAGGTTGCGAACGGAGACCATCAATTTGTGGTGCTTGTGGGAAAGGCGGAACATGGCGCTCACTGTGAATCGCACCGGTTCGAGGGTAAGGGTGACCAGGTTTCGATGGGTCGGGAGGAAGACGAGGAGGAAGTTGTTCGATGGGAATAGTGTTGAGATCGACGTATTGACCCGTGAGATGGTAGCCACCAGGGTAGTAGCCCTCTTGACCGTTTCCTGTGAGCGAGAAGAAAGCCTGTCAATGACCTGACGAAACCTTGAAACTGAATTCGGTGGAAAGTGTACCTTCGACCATTCGCTGTCCACCGTTATTGACCGGTTGACCTCCAGCTTCTCTACTCGATCCGACTTGCATCTGTTCACTCGGTTGCATCTGACTCTTCGAGCTATTCGATCTCGTTTCGTCGTCTTCTCCAGCGAGAGACGGATTGACGGGCTGGTTTCCCGCTCCTCCTGCAACGACTTGCTGTTGTACAGGAGCTTGAAGCTGTTGCGGTTGAGGGAGAACACGAGAAGCTGCTGTAGTCTTGGGACGAGGGCGAGCTACAGGCGAAAGAATCGAGGTTAGTGAGAATCGCGAGAGAGATTAGTGAAAACGTGACTAACCGATCATCTTGGTCTTTCCGCCACGTTGTTTACTCGATAACTCATCCGCTTCGGCTTCTGTGGTAGGGAGATGAGCTGGCATCAGCGAAAGTTAAACAATGATACAGCTTTCCTCCACACTCACCTCCAACTTGTTGCCTCACAAAGTTGTACCATCTCATAGCGCATCCAGCACCAGGCCTTCCCATCCTCTCTCCCATCTGAGTCCAAGTCAAAGGAGGTTCTTCCTTGACCAACCTAATCAATTCCTCGTCTTCTTGAGGAGTCCATCGAATCCTTGCCGACTTCTTTCCGTTCGCTCCTGAAGCGGGAGTCGCAGAGGGAGAAGGAGTTCCAGATTGACTCATGCTTGCGAGTGCGGCAGAGGTTCGTCGTGTCTTGCGTCCAGATCGCGTCGTGGTTCCATCGAATCCCGAAACTCCTTCTCCTTCTGCCATCTCTTCCTCCTCTCCACCTTGTCCCTCTCCTTCTCCATCATTGCTTTCTCCTGCTTCCTGACCTTGCGCTCCTGCAGGATTGACACCGTTCGAGTCTTGATTCGAGTTGGAGTTCGAAGTCGAAGCGGAAGTTTGAGGATGCGGACCATCTCTAGTTTGAACGAGTGCGGCAACGAGCGCAGCCGTCAAGCTACTATCATCGAACTGTTCGTCGCCTTCGAGTCCATTCGCTTGATTGTTGTTGTTGTTTGAAGAGGGAAGAGAGTTTGAAAGGTTCGAAGTTGAGCCAGTTGCGAAAGGTCGAGTCGAGGTTTGAGATGCTTGCGAAGTAGATGAGCGAGTGTTTACTGAGGTAGAAGGGTGTACAGAGGAGAGAGAGGCTTGATGAGGAGCTTGATGAATTGAATCATTTGTGAGTGCTCCTAAATCACCATTCAAGGTCATTAGCTTCGACCCGATTGCTCCTATACCCTCTATGAGCGTCCTGCACCTATCGTTGAGCAGTCCAGGAGGAGGGAAGGGCAGAACGAGGAAAGGAAGAGGAGGGGAGGAGAACGGGAAAAAAACGACAGGGGAAAACACTGCCAGGAAACGAGGGAGAGTGAGCTTACGAGGAGAATCACTAGAGTCTCCAGTCACAGGTATATCTTCCATGCTAGTTGTGTTACCAGTTGCGGGTCGAGATGCAAGTGAGGAACAGGAGGAAGAAGTTGGACAACAATTCAAAAAAGGGGGTTGGCAATGCCGCAACTCTCATCTAGCGACGATTTCACTAATCTACAGCTAGGCTATTCACACAGAGCGAATTCGATACGACGGATGAACTTCTATAATTTCGAATAAATTTGACTATTACTACTTTTCTCCTTTTCGGATTTATCTCTATTCCTTTCCTTCGACTCTTCTAATCCTTCTTCAGCAACTCCTTGTAATGCTGATCGGCGTTCTGATCCCTCAATCGTTGAGCAGCTTGTTCAGGAGTGATATCCCTTTGAGTTTCCGCAAACAATTCGAATCCGACGAGATATTTCTTGACAGTCGAACTTCTGAGCAGAGGAGGGTAGAATCCGATGTGGAGTTGAGCGAATGCGGCATCGTTGTCGCTCTCGGGGTCCGAAAGTTCCGATTCGGTGAGGGAAGAATGGACCGGTGCTTGGTAAACTCCCATTGAATAGGCGAAAGAGCATTCAAATCTGAGCAATAGCAGCCGAAAGACGTCGAGTGAGAGAGAAAGAGAGAGTATGAGTCAGTCAGGGTCATGGACAGGACGTTCAAGGAGGAGTGAGTGGAAACGCACAAGTTATCGAATCTCCTTCCAACAGCGCCCAACATCTTTGCCAAATCTTCCTTCTCCTCCTGATTCAAATAAGCGATCGATGGAATGTGCCTCCTGTTGTCACCTCAGCCAATTTGTAAGTTTGTTGTTCTCCATCGTCGAGACAAGCAAGAGAGGTCGGCGCACCTGTAAGGGAGAACCATGATTTCGAATGGCCAACTCGCCCAGTAGGGAACAACAGCGAGGAAATGTTCACCAAGGTGGACCACCCGAGAGTCTGGCGAGTTAGGTGAGGATTGATAGGTCTTGAGTTCAGTGGCGGCGTAAGTTAGGAGAAGGGAGGGAAGGGAGTTGGTCCTGTTTCGACAAAGCATGTGAGTGACGGACTGTTGCGAGAATAAAGACGGAGCAACGACTCACAAAGTAGGGATTCCTTCGACAGCTTTTTGTTCTTTTGCGAATTGACGTTGAGACCTGAACATTGCGCTCGGAATTGAGGGGACGTAGGACAGAGACCAAGCCTGTACATTGACACAAACAGCTGAGCTCATTGTCAGAGAGGAAGCTCAGCACGAAAGTTGACGCACCTGACCGTGAGGATGAGGATTCGAACAACCCATCATCGATCCCTTGTTTTCGAAGCTGTGAACACGACGTCTTACGATCAATCTCCATGGAACAGCATAGAAAGACAAGATCACAGCGACTCACACTTGAATGTACTTGATCCAAGGGTTCTCTTTCGAAACGTCCGTGTAAAGTTTCGTCCTGTCAATACTCGGAATGCTCGATCAGCTTTTCGCCCTCCTCTCTAGCGATCGATAGCGGTCGGAGTACTCACCAAGCATCGATCACTCCCACAATCTCCTCGTTCTTCATTTCCGCAACCGTCAAATCATGCCTCGGAGAGAAACAGATCACAAAGCATTTCCCTCTCGCCGGTTCAGTCCTGAACAGACTCGAAACGCTCTCCTCCTCCGATACGGGCTTTGCAGGTTCGACGAGATCGGGGAGTAGGGCAGCGTAATCATTCTATTCCAGTTTCGCAGATTTGAAATCAGCTCAACTTGCGAAAGAGATGGAGGAAGAGTGAGGCTTACCTCGAAGATGTAGGTTCCAGAGTACTTCTCAGTGACGGCTCCACCAGCTCGGGTGTTGCCAGGACAAAGGTAACATTTCTCATCGTATTGAGGTCGGGATTCAAGTGCAGGAGGTTCAGTCGCTCCTTGCCATGGTCGCTTCGTGCGGTGGGCTGTATTCGTATGGTGCAAGTGTTTTGATCAGCTCTGGCTCATCCTTCAAGGAAGGAGAGCTGTTTGGAGTAGCGAGTTCTCGAAGCAGACGAAACGGTTTCCGCATTCCCTCATCGACCTCGGTCTAATCTCAGAAGGTACTGTGAGGTCCGCTGGACCCTTGCTATTCAGAGCACGCTGCTTGAGTCACTGCTTCTCCTGGTTTTCCCCCACTCCTCGCCCCAAAATTCGTATGACGTTCTCCTTCTCTTCCTACTCTCAAGAGCTACTACCTCGACCGACACTAGACTCCTTCACCCCGTATTGAACTGTACGTTCCCCTTCCAGCTTGTCGGAGCGAGGGGACAGCGAGATGAATGATGAGAAACTCACGACTACAAAGAACCCACTCCTGCCTTAAGGGATTCCAGCGGCGATGAGAGTGGTTGAGAGGATCGAATGGGACTGCTTGAGAGCTGCTGGTGGTCGAGGCGGACATTGTTGAGTGAATGGGAGAAAGAGAAAGATCGTTTCGGGCAATCGTTTCGAAGTTGACGCAAAAATAGAGTCGAAGGTGTTCTTCTCGAGCGCGAGTATACTCCAGCACAAGAGGATGATGGGAATGCGAAGGGGGAGAAAACTTAGGCGAAACTCGATGTCGTTGCGAAAATTCGAAAAGTCAGAGTTCTCTTCGCAACGAGCTTGCTTCTATCCTTTGCCTCTCAGTCTCTCGGCTCACTCTCTGCGTCGTCAACTCGAAAGAGCACCGACGAGCCAAGCCAGTCGCAGAGGTGATGTAACGAGTGTGAGGTGATTCCAAAACGACATGATGGAAGGTAAGTACTGAACCCGCACAACAATCCCAAATTGACAGCGACAAAAACAGAAACATAAGGTGGGCATAATCATAATCATAAAGAGGAATATCACGAAGAGGTGCGATCCAATTCGGGAGCGTAATGTAGTGAACGAACAGGAGAATCATTTGCTTCTTCGTCCTTCTCGTTCGAATAGTACGACGACTCCTTCTCCGAGGGAATATAAGTCAAAGATTGAACTCCTCCATCGGTGGCGACGGTTTGACTGTCATAACGAGCTTTGGTCAGACGGATTTACGAGAAAAGTCGGAAAACGGAAACGAAAAGGGAACGCACTGAGTAGTGACCTTGATGCCGTCTCCGATGCTAGCAGTTCCATGCCTTCCTCTCGTAGTGTACGCGGTGTCGGGGTTTCGAATGTCGGCGATACCAAATCCGAGTGCTGTGCGAATGTCGGTTCCCTCTCCGACGTTTGATCGATGTTGAGGTAGACCCTTCCTCGCGGCTCCAATCTCCGTCAATCCGTGAGACTCCGAGTGCTGTCCCGAGGATTGACCGATCTTGCGCTTGAGGTCGACACGTGCGTTGAGGGAGACGAGGAGGGCGGAAAGGTAGAGCTTGGAGTTGATTAGGTTAGGGACAACGTGCCAGGAGGATGGTAGTGCCCAGAAGAGGATACCGGAGATGATCGTGCAGGCGCAAGTGAGGCCGTTGGTGCTGACGATTAATTCGATTAAGCGATTGAGAATGCTGCATTTGTCATGTGAGGCACGATCAGCTGAATTCACATAGACTCGTCAAGAGTCAGACATGTAGCGACGTACGAGTTGGTGTGAAGCAGTCCAGTTTGGCTCCGTTTGAGGTAGAAAACGAGTGATCCGGTGATGAGCACATCGGAGACGCAGGCACTATGCATGAAGAGGGATTAGCACGCTGGGCCCTGATGTCGTCGGTATTAGATTACCAGCGATACGTACATAGCGAGCCACCTGGGGAACGAACAAATTGCGAGTTCAGCGACTTTCCCCCGATTACTCGGAAAGGAGAGGAATCTAGACTCACGCACTGACACCCCAAGTGAACTCAACCAACTTCTCAATGTATTTGACCTTGATGATGTTGATGGCGCAGGCGAAAGCAAAGCCCAATCCAGCGAACGATAGAATGAGGGTGAGGATCGGAATTACGATTTTGCGTTTCCCGACGATCCAGATTCGATAGGCGTAAAAGCCTCGACAAAGGAATGCGATGAGACCGAGAAGAAGTTGATTGACCTGTTGAGAAAAAGAGAGAACTGGGTGAGAAGGGCATCGGATACAGAAAAAGGGGAAATTTCGACTCACTCCGTAAGACCAGGGCGCGACGTGGAGGTGTTCGACGTTTCCAAAATTGGAGACGCACTGTCGGAAGGGAAACGAACGTCAGTGAAGAGGCTTAATCTCAAAATCGGAAAGATCCGCTCCTTACCCAATCCCAAATAAGCCAACTATCACAGACAGTTAGAGATCAGCTTATACCACATGTAAGTGCACAAGATCGATCAACGTACCATGTGAGAGCCGTTTGAGTAGCATCGAGGACGAAACACGAGAAGACGAGCGCTTTGTAAATCTTGCGATCCTCCGGAAAGTTTTGATGATATTGCATGACTTGAGTAGAGCAAACCCCAGTCAGGAATGCTGACAGAGCTGATGACGATAGCAAGAGAGCGAGAGGCGAGTATCAGTGGCGGAAGCGGTGAATAGAGTTGGGGAAGCAACGAACCTGCCGCGACGACGAAAGCTCCAATTGATCCATCTAAAGAATGGTGAAGGAGGTAGAGAGATGGGCGGTATCAAACGGGAGGAGGGAGTGAGACGAAGAATAGAGGGTCAAGGGTCAAAGTGGGAATTATCGGAAAAAGTCAGTCGGAAATCTTTAACTCGAGATGAATGAAGGACGCGTACCGAGAGCACCCATGGCAGAGAGACGTAGAGTAGTGGCAGATAGGTAGAGAAGGAAAGTGAGGGGCTCCTTGAGGAGAGATAGATCAGAAGTTGTGGAGGAAGAGGAAACGAAAGTGCGTTCGAAGAAGCGGGGAAGATAAACCTTGCTCACGGATGCTCAGACCTGTATCGTAGATTACCCTTCCGCCGAGGTCGAGCACCGAGGGAAGAGAACAATGGGATTCGAAAGTCGAAGGGTTTGAGCGATGAGAGTTTGAGCGATTGGTCCCTTTCTTCGGGACCTCTTCCCTTTGCGTTTCTGAGTGTTCTCATTGCTCGATGTGTCGGAGCGCTGCTGAGAGGGAGAATGAAGTCAGTCTGTGCAGAAGTGGGCGCGCTGAAAATGAATTGAGACGAACCCTTCTCATTACTTTACAAAGGTGCGAAAGTCTGAGCTCGAGGGAAAGATTGCGGATCCGCTGCGTGTTCCGTTCGTCACTTGACCAAGATCAGCTCCTCACGTCCATTGCCCTTGCCCTCGTTCCCCTTCTCGCAATCATACGGGAGCCGAAATGAAGAAGTCTTTCCTCTCGTCAACCGCGAGGAGAGCCACGCTTGGACTTCAGGCTTATGCTCGAAGCTGAACGGCTCACGATGAGCTCTTGAAAGTGCGAGTCAGCCAAGAATCGAATTGTAGGAGGAATGGTAAAGAAAGGAACGTACAGAATTCGACGGAAGTTGCGAAATCGAAAAAGTCGGGTTCTCGTCCACCTCTTTCGTCTCGACACTCTTCAGGAGAAACCGGCGAAAGAGAAGATAGAAGGAACTTTACAGTCAAGCGTTGATTGGACTACTCCCTCTCGACCCATTCTCAAGCGATTCCTTTAAACCATGATTTCGCCCTTAACCCACTGTTCCAACCACCTCTTCCTATCCTCATCCAATTCACCCAACTCCCTCTTCTCCCCCTTGTCCTCCTTCTCTCCCAACTTCTTCCCCAATTTCTCGATCCATTTCAATTCATCCTCGAATTTCGCTTCGACTTGTTTCTTCGTAGGTTGAGCCAAGTATTGCATCAAACTATCTTTCGCCTCTTTCGAGTTCATGGAACTCGTCATTGCTTTGATTACGTCCTCTTCCGTAATCGGACTGTTGTCGGAAAAGTCGCGGTGAGGGAAGAGGATCGTAGGCATTCCTTGAGGTTCGGAGACGGCGCGGCGAACGAGAGAAGAGTAGAGCAAGTAGAGGAGATCTTTTGCTTGATCGAGGGAAGGGAAGAGGTTGCGGAACTGGAGGAGAGAGGACAAGGTGAACGAGCGATAGAGGTATGGAGTCGCGGTAGAAGTCGTTCCTATTTCTTGAGAAGAACGAGAGGTGAGAGGTTGGAGGAACTTGAGTGGAGAGGAAGAAGTGTTGGTCTTTTGAGGCTTGTAGGAACCCGAGAAAGCGGGAATGAGAGGTTTGAGAGCGGTAGTATTAGATGGGTAGAGGTCGGAGGAATCTTCGGTGAGATCGAGAGGGAGGGAGAGGGCTTTGACTCTATCGAGGTCGGTACAAAGAGTGCTGGATTCGGACGAGGTGAAGTTGGGAGAGTCGTGAGTAATGCTAGAGGTGTTTAATTTCTTCGAGTTTGAAGGAATCTTCTTCTCGCGAACAGGTTTGATCGTTTGGTTGAAATCGTTTTCACCCTTTTCGATCAAAGGGATGAGAGATTTAGGGAGACTGTCGAAAGACGTTTGTCGTGATCAGCTCAGGCTGCGGATCAGCACGAGCGAATGATCAACCGACCGAATGATATATTGAAGATTCCTGATCGAAGACCAAGTTTGAGGGAACTTGTCGTCGACCTTGTCCTTCAAACCGAGGAGGAACTCATGATCGAATCCGCAGACGTAGGGAATCAAGTACGTCGAAACGTTGAGACTTGAGACTGTTCATCTTCGTCCGTCAAATCAGCAAGCGTTCTCCTTGAGGTTTTGAATCGAGCGAGACTGACCTTTCTTCAAAGGAACGATCTTCTTGTCCGTCGAGATGAAGTCGATAACATCTTGGAAGACTGTGCATCCAAACAAAATCCTCAGCTTAGAACCCTCTCTTAACGCGCTGGAGTAAGCGATTCTGCGCACCTTTGACTTGATTCTCCCAATAGTCATGCGCTATCTCGCCATTCTCCCAACCCCTCAACATTTTCCCATCGACAACTTTCATCGCACTATTCCTAACCGGTCCATAGTCAGACTTGAAACCGTCTTCCCCTTCCTCCTTGTTGTCTCGATTCCATTTCTTCCTAATCAACAAGTCGAGACCTTTCAAGGTGTCGGTGAGAGTTTCGACGCGATGAGAGGTAGAAGAGACGAGAGTGGTGAGGGAGGAGATACGGGATGAGAGGGAGACGGAGAGTGAGGCGAGATGGGAGGAGGAAGCGGGAGAGAGGCCGAAGGAGTAGCCGCGATCGAGATACTTGAGTGCACGAGAGGAGAGCGTTGAGGCAGTGGGATCCTGTGAATTCATGGAGGATCTTGATCAGTAGAATGAACTCGATCGAGTTCCGTCCGAACTTACGATTTTCCTTGCCAACTTCTCATCGAGCAAGTTCGTCTTGGTCTTGTAAGCCCTCAAAGCTCTTGGAACAGCAACAACGTCTTTTCCCGTATAAGCGAAACAACAGCAATCCAAATCGAAAGCAGCAATCGCATCGAAAACCGTTTCGTTCGTGTGAAGGATGATTTGGATCGGACGACGATTCTTCGAACGAGGAGGAATGATCGTCATGGCGTTGAACCCGAGAATGTAGAGGCATTCTCCTTGGTGTTGAGAGCTCCACTCGAAGGCGTAATCTTCGGGATCTTCGAGAGTGGGAGGTTCTGGTAGAACAGACTTGATTTGTGAAATGATTGAAGCGACTTTCGGAATGAGCTGTGAATACATCTCCTCGTCGTAAGCACGTCGTCATGACTAAGTACAAGCGTAAAGGCACTCACCTCGTCTGGTTTGAGACCATAGAGGAACAAATCGAAGTCACTCTCCGCGAATTCAGAATCGTTCTGTTTTCCCTCGAGTAGAGCGAGTACACTTCCACCTCCAAGACAGGCGTTGGACCAATCGACTGTGCATTCAACCTTAGCTTTCAGTCAATTTATTGGCAGCGAGACTGAGTCGTAGAAGGAAGAACGCACGATTCTCGAACAACCCATTACTCATTTCCTTTAAACCCTCTTCAAACTCCTTCAAGCTTCCGCACACCTTCCTTCCCTTCCCCTCCTCAGCCTTGAACACAAACTCGATTCCCTCCTCCCCTCCCAACTTCTCAGCTCCCTTGACTCCCTCCAATCCTCCCTTTCCCCCCCCCCTCGAACAGCCTCACAAGATAGCTATCCCTCATCTCCTTTGGACATTCCTCTGACCCAACCCAATCCCTCTGGAAATCGATCAATTCACTCAATGACGTAGATCCGAGGAGTTCCTCGGGGAGTTTGAGGAGTACGGGTAGGGGAAGATAAGGGAGTAAGAGTGTGAGAGTGGAGGGGGAGAGGACGGAGAGGACTTGAGAGTAGCTAGAGGGGGTGGAGAGGAGTTGAACCCTGTTCAGAGGGCAGGAGAGGGGATCAGTGCGCGATCTAACGAGAGAGGAGAGAGAGGGAGGACCTACAATTCGAGGTAGGCTGGGAGTACAACCATGGCTTGTAGCTCGTGAACTGGAGCAAGCAGAAGCGATTGAAGTGAAGAAGGGAAGAGAGGGAAGAGAGAAGGAGAGAAAGCGAAAAGAGAAGATGAGACTTTTCAAACCCGCGGATCGCAAAGTCATCGTGATCAAAGCATCTCCCCAGAGTAGCTTCGATGCGCCTCTCTCACGACTCTACCTGTGCTCGAGAGAGCTCGTAAGAAAGAAAACGATGAATTTTTGTCACCTCCGAAAACCAAATTACGAAACGAACCCCTCTCCCCCCCCCTTCCTCTTCTACTCAATCGACGCGAACCTTGACGTGATCCCACGGGTACGCTTATGCGGTCAACTTGGCGGGGAATCGGTTCTGCGTACGATAAGACTCAAGGGTCAGAACACAATTTCGAGAAAACGAGAAAACCGAAAAAAACGGCATAAGTTCGTTCAAGAGTTTTCTGATGCGACACTCACCTCCTCACGCTGCTCGTCCCACTGTTTACACCGCACAAGTGTCAGTAACGTAATCCCTCGAAACTTGATGAGGGGGATGTAGAAAACTTACCTTGGCGACCCATTCGTTGGGGCAAAGCGAGTGGTACGTCCTCCAGAACTGTTTCATGGACCAAAGTTTCATCAGTAACCGGACACAGACATCGATGGGTTCCATTTGAGACGAGTCGGTTCCCGAGAGAATCGTCGAGGTTGGCGGGGAGCGAGATTTCGTGGTGATGTGCCGGGAAGTAGATGCGGATTGACGGAGGCGACGAGTCGGATAGGTGGGGGAAAGGAAAGGGGTCGTAGCGATGGGTAGGAATGGGGAGCGGACGAAGATACGGATTGAAAGAGGAGGGAGTGTTGTGCGAAGGTTAAAGAAAACGAGGTCGTGAAGATGGGCGGAGACGGGCAGCGGATTTCGGACGCAGAAAAGGGCGGGAGTAAAGCGGAGAGGTGTAGGGGTCGATAGAGAGGGAAGCAGAGAGTTCTGATCGAAGATTGGGGCGATTCTAGGCGAACTTGACGGAAACTGTGCGGTCTCTTTCCTCGAGCGTTCTTCGGCGATTCTGGGCCGGGTTTCCCTGATGTGCTCGACCTTTCCTCTCCATATTGGCCCTCCCGCTTTTCACTCGACGATTCTCCGGGACATGACTTTTTCGAAGGGAATACTGGAGAGAGGGATGGTAACGTACCGTCTTGCAAGCGGGGAAATCTTCTCCTTTAGCATCTACACATCTGTAGTAATCGACGTAGGATTGGAACTGTATCGATCGAAAAGAGGAGAGAAGGGGGGGTTAGTGATCAGGATCGGAAGTACAAGGGAATAACTCAATTCCCACGAAGAGACTACGGTAATAGTCTCTACGGCTAGAAAGCTGGGAGGGTAACGAGTGTAGACTTGCGCAGTGTTTAGATTGGTTGGTGTTAGGGAATCGGGCATCGAAAGCAGCCGTTTGAAGGACAGTCGACTACAACCCACACAGAGAGAATCAGCGTACATTCGAGAGAATAGGAGTAGAATACGCACTTGAGATTCTTCGTCAGACATCTTGTAGTTGTTAATGAATGGGTTGGTTGCTGAGGAGGACGAAGAGAAACTCTCCTCGCTGCTCTCTCTCTCCTTCTGCCACCTCACTCGAAACTCGAACTACTCGCTATGGACTTCCTCAAAGCAGAAATTCAATCAAAGAAACGACAACTAGACGATATATCATCTAGAAACTCTCATTCTCCCGCTCCCTCAACTTCAACCTCAACTTCCACTACTCAACAGGATGAACCACCAGCCAAGAGATACCTCAAGAGGAGTGAGTTGGAAGCTATGAGATTACAGGAACAAAAGGAACGTGAACAAGAGAAGGAGAGATTGAGGAAAGAGAAATTGTATGGAAAGAAACCTAAACAACCTTTACTAGACACGGTACAGGGAGACCATTCATCAAGAGGTGGTTCATCAGAGGTGGAATCAATCAAGGAGGAAAAGACGTTCAACGTTTCGAATGAAGAAGCGGTCAGGAGGTTACGAAGGATTGGACAACCCATTCGATTATTCGCAGAATCCGACAAAGACAGACGATTACGATTGAGGGCATTGGAGTTGATTGAAGAACGATCAGAGGGTCAGAGGAACGATTTCGCGAGGGCGATGGAGGGACAAGAATTGGGAATCGAGAGGGAGAAAGAGAAGAAAAAGGGTGCGGGAGAGAAACAGGACAAGAAAGATCAAGCGAAGAAGGACAAACTCGAGAAGGAAGCGGAAGAGGACAAGGAAGAGAAGGAGAGTGGCAAGGAAGTGAAAGTGAAGGAGAAGAAGGAACCGAATCCGAAAGATGAAGAGGTTTTGGTCGATTTGAACTTGGTCAAAACAAATCCTCACAAGGTGTACCCTCAAATATACCACGCATTGAAGGTGAGCCTACAGCTCTTTCCCGCAATTCCACGGTCGAAGGATACTGACTCGGAGCTCGTGCGAATATAGCGAGTTTTGAAAGAATGGGAACAATCATTAGCTGATCGACCAGGTGCGTCTCAATCGTCTCTCAGCCACGTCTACTTTTCGTGCCAGATTTCTGAGTCCGAATCGCCGACCCACAGAATCCGTCAAACGAACGACACAAGGAAAAGTCGCCTCAGCAACCTGTTCGACCTCTTCCGAATACCTCAAACCCCTCTTCAAACAACTTCGGAAACGCGTTCGTCCTCCTCCCCTCCCCCCTCTCTTCCTCTCACTCTCACTGACCCCTTCTTGCGCAACATAGGATCTAGCAGATGACGTTCTCCTAGCAGTAGCAGAAATCACATTCTACATGCAAACGCGCGAATACCTCCGTGCCAACGACGCCTACCTTCGTTTATCAATCGGGAACGCACCTTGGCCTATCGGAGTCACTATGGTCGGAATTCATGAACGTTCAGGACGAGAGAAGATTTTCAGTTCGAATGTCGCTCATGCGTTGAATGATGAGACTTCGAGGAAATATATTCAGAGTTTGAAGAGATTGGTAAGTACCCACTCTCTCTCTCTCTCTCTGACGATGGTCGAGGGCGGCGAAAGAGGGAAGACAGGGTCCAGGAGAACTTTTTAACTGATCTCGTTTGCGCTTGCTTTTTGCTACAGTTGACGTTTGCACAGGCTATCAGGCCCCCACAAGATGTCAGCCAAAAGTACGTTCAAACCGTCTCATTCTATCGATCGGCGTCCTGCTGATATTGACTTTGATTTCTACAGAATGGGTTAATTTTTTCGTTCGATTGCTGAGGAATCGCAAAGGGTTAGGGTTTTGATAGGGGGGTCGTTTTGTGTGTCTATGTTGTTACTCTCAATCAGGCTGGTGTGCAAATCAATCAAGCAGTATAGCTTGCGAGCGACGAGAGAGACAGCTCGGGAGCTCTTCGGGTCTTTTTCTTCTCCTCGCTTTCGAAGGAGAGCGTCTCCGATCTCGCGTCATACTTGCTGGACGCGTTACTCTCCCTTCCGCTCACGAAGGCGGAATACTGGAGCAAAGCAACGAACTTTTTCACTATTCGACTTGCGAATTTCGGTACACTTTTTCTTGCACACACCTTTCATCTCTTCCTTTCTCTTTCTCTTCCCACGTCAAATACGAGATGTCGCCTCTCCCAGCGTACCTAGAACTGTAAGTCACACCTCACGACTGCGTTCCCCCTGTTTGCTAACCTCTTCCTCTCCTCCAAGGGCATCTCTCCTCTCGACTCCTTCAATCTTCACTTCCCTCCTCCCTTCGCTCTCTCAAGACACTCTTCAAGCTCTCCTTCCCTACCTGACCCTCCCCACTCAACTCCGCTTAGCGAAAGATGCCCATTACTCTCATCTCTTCGGATCGACTCCCTCTCAAATCTCTGCAACCCTCTCCGAATTAATCGATTATCAGAGAGATTTTGTTTGCTCCAATGATTGTCCACAAGAACTCAAAGATAGGTATTTGGTTGATGTGTTGCCGAGGGGGAAAGTTGAGGGATTCGAATTGTTGAATCAAGTACCAGAGGGAATCAAGGTCGTGTTCGAGGGAGAGGTACAGAGGGATTTAATCGAGGAGGGGAGTCGGTGTCAGACGGTGCAGGATTTTAGGAATGAATTGAAAGAATGGTCAGGAGGACTTTTGGAGAATCGTGCGTTCAAACTATCCCTCTCTGGTCTTCTTGTATCGCTTGAGCTCAACAGTTCCCTCACTATTTAGTCGATTGGAACAACGTCGTCCTAGGAGGAGGGTCAGTCCTCTCGATCATCACTGGTTCACACAAATCTTCCTCTTCTTCCGAATCCGATCTCGACCTCTTCCTCTACGGACTCAAACCCGACGAACTCGTTCCGAAGGTTCGCTCAATCATCGAGTCGATTCAGTGCAAGTTTGCGCCAACTCCCAAAGCTGAAGAACCCGCCAAACCACGAGGTTTTTTCAACTTCAACTTTGGATTGCGGAAACCTACCGAATGGAGGACACACCCAGGAGAGATGTTGATCATCAAAGGGTGCGTCGAATCTCTATTTTCAGCTGTCCTCACAGGCCGAGGAAGCTGAACTGGTCGATATCGCACAGTCACAACGCAATCACTCTTCTCCCTCCTCTCGGTTTCCAACCTCGTCGTCCCGTTCAAATCATCCTCACTTCCTTCCCCTCAATCTTCGACGCACTCGGTTCTTTCGACCTCGATTGTTGCTGTATCGGTTTCAACGGTTCTTCAGTCCTCGCCGTTCCTCGCGCCATTCGAGCGATTCGACTTAAAGCAAACCTACTCGACGTTCGATTGGCAAGGAAAGAAGTCAAGACTCCCTCTCGCCCTCTTGATCCTGAACAACAAGATGCGGTCGATCGAGTCTCTCGAGAAGATAGAACTTTCAATACTTCTGCGTCGAGGACGATTAAATACCTTTCGAGAGGGTATGCGTTTGCACTTTCACCAGCAGCGACGAAACATCTTGAATCGACGGAGGATGGGAGGAAGTTTGATGAGTTGTTGAGAGGGGTGATGGCGAAGGCTCAGGATGTCACGGAGAGACAGAAGATTACGACCGATTCACTCAATGGCTTGATCGGAATCACTCGAAGATACGTGAACTTGAAGCAAAGGGTAGCTCGTGGTCTAGAAGGAGGAATCGGTGAGTCTTCTTTCCGATCAGTTCGATTGAGACGAAAAGACTGAATTTTTCCCGGACAGGATTCCACAGATACTGACTATGGACCTACGAAGAACGCATTCATGATCACGATCACGTCAGAGATGATGAAGGAAGACGAGAATGAGATTGTCGCTAAGAAATTTGAAGACTGGAGGATGAAACGTCAGTCTTCTTTACCTGCTTCTCTGCGCATACGCCCTCTCGAACTGACGCTCGGGGACTATCATGACAGTCTGGACTTCGATCGCAAGGTGTCTCTCGACAGATGAGGGCATCCTACCTGGCTCTGACGGTGAGTTTGAGATTCTCGATGATCGATTTCAGCAGACCTCGCTCATCACACAGTCTTCGATCCTCAGTCGACGATGGTATCCTCGGGAGCGAGGTCTTCCCGAACGTCGCTTCATTCGATTTGGATTGCATTCTCGCGAGTCACGAGGACGGTATCAACGGATCGACTTCCAAGGTTCGTCTCCCCCTCGATCAGCTGCTGCACAAGACAAGCTGATGGAATCGATCACTGAGATGAACAGGTCGTGAACAATCAGCTTCTCCTTCGCATCCCTCGCTCCGTTCTTGCCACTCTCGAATCTGCTGATGACGAAATGCTCAAAGTGGTCGATTCCGGTACTCGCCAACCCAACTCTTCCTCTTCAACACCCGATTCCTGGCTCAAGGTTGATCAGGCCAACCTCGAAGAGCTTCACTTCACCGCCAAAGATCAAGACTCTTTCGACGTCGCACTCGCCTCGATCAAGACCAATTCCAATCTCGCCTCTCTCCTCAATATTTCCCGAACGTCTTACATTCCCGACCTGTACCCCCGCCAACGCCTCACCAAGATCTCACGCTCCGACTTCTCTACTGCCCGTCAATTCCTCCAACCTCTCTTCTCAATCACCGGTCGCGAATTGGGCATCACCTCTCCCTCAACTCCTTACGTCTATCGGATCCTCACTCTCGCTTCACTCTTCCAGTTCAAAGGCATCTCGCCAGAATTGGACGTCGTCAAGGATACGAGCTTTCAATTGTTCGCTTCACTCTCGAGAGCCGCCGTCAATTTACCTGCTTCAGCTTTCCCTTATCAACTAAATGCGGTCCCTAGTAACTCAGCACAAGATCCTGTACAAACTGAGAAGGAGGATGTTCAACAGGAATCGGAGAATGGATCAACTAGTCAAATTCGACAAGGAGAGGTAGCAGAGGAAGTGATGGAGCGCCTGAAGACTGGACAGAAGATCATTGTGGAGAAGACAGAGAGGGATATCATCGAGAAGGAGATGGGAATGCAGAGAAGGAAGAGAGTTGGTGAATTGGATGAAGCTAGGAAAGGTTGGTTGGATAAATGGGTTAGAGGGGAAGTCATGCTCTGAGTTTCGAGTTGGAGGACGTGAGGGTGGGATCAGAGGAAGAGTAGCTTGGCTCGCTTGAGGAGGATGAGGAGGAGAATTGTACTGTTTGCGATACGATAGACACTTCAGATTGTAGAATTTTACGCTCGAGTTCCCCTTCGCCCGCTCGTTGGCAGCAATCCTTCGCGATGAGTCGAATCTGGGAACGGTTTGAGATGTGAAAGCGACGACTTTGACTTGCAAAGTTGCGAAATCTTCACTCTTCTGCACTCCTCCCAAAATGGCCATCACTCTCCTTACCGCTCCACCTCCCGCCTTGACTCCTCCAGAGCTCCAAGATCTATCACAATCGACTCCTTCAACGTTTGAAGGGATCGCACCTTTGTTGAGGCATTCCGAGGAGGAAGTCGAAATAGTCGTCGAACCCGCATTTTTAGGGTTCGAGAAGGGTACGGGGAGCTTATGGGTCACTGAAGGGTAAGTTCATCCTCTATGTACATCTTTAGGGCTCCTGAAGGACGCTGTAAGGTAGGAAACAGATGAGCGAGATGAAGCAACCTTACTCGCTTCACACTTCAGCTGGAAAGCCAGACGGAAGCGGAGAAGGATCAATAGATTTAGGGCTAGCTACTGACCTCTTCTCGTGTCTTCTCGTTGTGTACAGAGCTGTTTCATTTTTCTCGTCGTCTTCCTCCACCGGAATCTCATTCCCCTATCCGCACATCACCCTCCACGCGATCTCCCAGACCACATCTCTCCCATCCTCTTCCTCGACGAACGGCGCCTCTACAAACGGAAACGGCGCAACAGAAAGTGAAGAAGCTGGACCTTGTTTGTATTGTCAATTGGAAGAGGCGGATGAGATTACAGAGGATGATATGGGAGAAGGTATGAGAGAGATGTGGATTGTACCCAAAGGAGAAGGAAAGCGAACCAAGGAGAATCGTAAGTTATTGTCGCTTCTCTCCCCATCGAATCGTTTTCGCTTATCGTCGAATCCGCTCCTTATATAGTCGATAAACTCTTCCAATCGATCTCCTATTGCGCATCTCTCAATCCCGCTCCTTCATCCTTGACCTCCTCCTCATTACTCTCTGAATCGCAACATCAACAATCCTCTCAAGCTTCCCTCTTTGCCTCGATGGGTCTCGATCCAGATTCAATGGTCTATGCGGATGAGAATGGGCAATTAGCGGGACCAGGACTGGCGCTTATGGGTGAAGAGGGAGAGGGTCAGTTTGAGGATGTCGTCGAGGAACAACAGCAGGAGGGATCGGCGGGAAGGCAGAGAAGCGATTTTGTCAACCCGGGAAGGAGGGCGCCGTACTAGCGAGGGGAATGCTGAAATACGTGGGTAGAGTCTGTTTCGACATCCAGCGAAATTAAAGCCACCGTCGAATCACGAATTGCTTCTCGCTGTTGGCGCTGTTCAGTCGCTCTCGAAAGTAGGGAGGAGTGCTATCACAGCTGCTCACAACGCGGTGAACAAGGCTTGCAAAGAAAGGGAGACGAGCAAAGATCAAAGTGAAACAAACGAGGAAGCTCAAGCGGTATAAAGCATTCCGTATCGAGCGCGTTGGCGAAGGGTGAGCGGGCGGCCTTTACTGAGGGACGTAAGAGCGAGTAGCTCCGGATCGATACAAAGATGCGAATTGTTGACTGGGTGAGAGGGAGCAGAAGGAGGTGAGACTGGAGGAAGATTGCTATGTTGAGGGGAGCGAGGGTTTGTTGAATGTTCGAAATGGAAACGCGAAGGAAAGGAGCCAAAGCCGGCGTCACGGAAGGCTGCCTGAAGTCGACGTTCCGGTGCTGCTAGACCAGCATCTGGAGAGGCGCTGTCTCGAGCGAAAAGCTGAGGAGATTCAGGTCGCGATCCACCTTCGGCTAGGAGCTCAGAATGTTCCCGATCAAAGTGACGTTCTGCATTCTGCGACAGATATGTCGAGCGAGCATTTAGTGCATAATAGGAAAAAGACGACTCGGCAGTGTCAAACTCACCCCGAGATGAACATAGAGCTTTCCGCAAGCCTTGCATCGATGTTTTCTTGTGTTCTCATCGATATCGAATCGATTTGATTCCTCTCCGGTCAAGAGCCGACGGCCTGAACCGGCCTCGTCTAATAGCTCCGGGTGCTTGGTGTGAAAATGATTGTTCGCAGCCTGCGAAACGACATTGGCATGATTGATGTCAACACGGCGTACGAGAGGATTCACGACGTCAAACTTACATCTCGGGTGCCGCTGTAAGACATGTCACATTCCGTGCATTGCCACATATTCGTCTTTTTGTTGAAAAAGGAGTATCCTTTCGATCGCTGTCGCGAGGGATGCAGTGCGGGAACGGACGGGTCAACGTGCTGTAGTACAGTAGAGTAGATTAGAACAGATAGTGTCGAGGTAGAGGTCAGATGCAGGAGGCTGAGAAGTTGTCAGAGAAGCGAGACGAACAGAGCGAGATAAGCCTGATGCACTTTCGTCGATCGCAGCGCTATCGTGGTGCAGATCTCGAGTTTGCTGATCAGGCCGTTCATCCAGAGTATGATCGAGACGCAAGTGTCTCCTGAGGCCCTAAAATAGTTTCGTTGCGTTGTCAGCGGGCTCGAGAACAATTCTGATTTCGGTGTAGAGACTTGCATCTTTGGTTTTGTAGTTCTTCTCACACGCTTCCACACTGCAAGGGACGCGCGGACCAGCATGAGAGGAAACCAGGTGGCTGCGATAATGTGTGTCTGCGGTCTAATGCTCGAAACTCCAGCGTGAGTTTTTAACGTCGCGCATCGGCCAATTGAAGTAGGACCCACTTTGTATCTGTGTTCGGGATAGCTCCTGGTGCACCCAGACTCGTTACAGTGCAACTTCCCGTCGCGAAGAGTGAAATGTCGGTGTGCTAGCAGCTGTTTGGGCGGCCGAGCAGGCGCTGGAAGACCCCTGTGCTTCGCCTGACAGTGCTTGATGATTCCCTGAAGATACGGCGAGGACAACTCAGCAAATCAGCGCGCTCGCGAAGGATTGCGCGTGAGACCTTTGAAGACGAACCTGCTGGGAGAGGGCTGGCTTCTTCACAGCCAGGCGCATCACACACGTACTTTCCCTCAGACACACAATGGTAAGGGTACTGCTTTGGCTGTCCTGGCATAATTTCCCGTCTGTTGACGAAGACGCAGAGTCAGTAGTGCGGGAAGAGTCGGAGACGATCATAAATGAGAATTGGCGACTGACATATAATTTGATACCTCTTGATTAAGGTAGCAAAATCCAGAGAAGTGGTAGGAGGGAGGGAGAGGGAGGAAAGAAAGAAGAAAAGAAGTGCAAGCGACGAGTTCTTTATCCGGCGCTAAGGCCATTATTACACCACGCTGTCTCCTCCAGTTTACCGGGCATCGACGGAGATGCTTCCTTCATCCATCGAAGTCGAAGGTAGTGATTTTCTCCTCCCGTGACTGAGAATGAGTTCCGACTAATCAAAAGGACAAGCGACAGAAGCGGAAACGACAAACAGCGCGGCAGAAGCTCAGTGTAGCGGCAACCTCGGAAGTTGGTCGAAGCGAGAAGTGTTGCAAACCTCCCGGTTGTGTACATAGCGATGAAGACGAGGAGGACTGACTGCACAGTGAACCGTCGAATATCCGCGCAGTAATCTCCACTCAGACGGGAAAAATCGGATGTTCTCGACTTGATTCTATTGTTACGTTACGTTTAGCGTTCAACCATATAGACCTACGCAGGAGCTTGAGTATCAGCGAGTTGTTCACTGCTTCTCGTAAGCGGTGCACTATCTCCACCATACTAAAGGAAGCGTTGCTCACCGTGATAAACATAATACCTCGGTAATCCCAACATTCTCCCCTTTCCATTCCCTCCTTTTCCATCTCCTCTGATATCCCTCACTAATCTACCGAAGCCTTCTGTCTCGACTTGATTCCTCTGAACCCAACTAGGGAAAACAGCTCCTTCTCGATGAACTTCTGCCTTGACCAAAGCAGCACATCCTCCTACTCCATCCAGATTGAGCGTTTCCGGTACTTCTGAGCCCGAGAGTTGTGAGTGTGGCGTAGGAGGCGAAGGAAGTGAAGAAAGTAGGAGTGGCGAGGAGGCGAGATAGGGATTCAAAGAGAGAGCTGAGGGGTGAGAAGGAACAAGAGAAGCTAAGTTGAAGCGGTGCGTAGGATGTGATTTGTAGCCTATTAGAGAGCTCGTGTCAGTGAATGCGATCATGGAACTTCAGAGGAGTGTTCACCTTCGAGGAGAACTGAGGAGGAAGAGAGGTTTTTCTGCATCTCCAGGGATTCAGGGGTTTCAATCCAATTGTTTCGATCGTATGCTCTGTCGATAGTCATCAGTTGAGTCAGCTCAGTACAGATCGAGAGAAAGAGGGACTGAGAGTCATACCCCATTTCGTTATAAGTTTTCCAAACGCAATTCGGCACTACGACATCTGCTTCTCTTCCTCCTTCTTGATCTCCTATCTCGCCTTTCGTATAACCAATCAACCGCTCGATCATGGATGCCTCGTAATCGACGACATCGACGTCCAACCAAAGAACGTAATCGACTTCGATCGAAAGAGTACTCAACAATAACCAACTCCTGCTCTTTCCCAGCAATTTCCTCCTTCCTACTTGCGCTTCATAAACATGTCTCTCCTTTCCAACGTTGTCTCCCTTGTATTCATCCTCACTTACTGACTGAGAATTGACGAAATCCTTGTTGAGTACTGTCATTCTCGACCACCTCTTTCCTCTGTACTTTCGAGAGTATTGTCGTTCGTCGGCTAGTTCGAGTGCTCGAGCGTAAGTACGATCTGAAGAGTCTGAGACGAGGATCCCAAGTTGGAGGAGGTGGGAAGGGTAAGAAAGTCGGTCGAGGAGTTGAAAGAAATGCCAGATGTGTTCGATCGAGTTCTTCATTGGACACAGGATCTGAGTGTGCTCGTCGTCGTCTGATCAATGATAACCGGATGACCATTTGAGAGAAGAGAGAGTGACGTACGAGGACAGTTTCGTTGTAAAGTCGATCTTCTGAGATCAGCAGCTCATTCTTCTCTTCGACGACTCTCCCTCCTCTCGCTGCCATCGTCACATCGGCATCATGACTATAATACCTAGCTAGGACCTTCAATCCTTCTCCAAACGTTGTCATTCTCGTCCTCTCTCCCCCTCTGAATCTCATTAAACCGATCGATCATCCCAAGACGAGGAAGACGAATAAGAATAGAGTCGATAGGAGTATATAAGGATGCGAGTTGAAGTAGTATCGAAGTTTGAGTCGAATTGAAAGAGGTCGAGAAGAGAGAGGTTTATCTTTGTAACTAGAGGTAGGGAGTGAAGGAGGTTTGCGGGTAGTGAAAGGTCTCATCTATTTGTACATTCTAGTAGTAGTTTAGAGTCTAGCAAGTGAAGGGTTGGAGAGAGAGAGAGAGCTGCCTTCCTTCAACTTTCCCCTCATTCTTCTACTCGAATGGGTACGCTCTACAAGGGAACGTATGGACTGTACTTGGCTAGTTTAGTCTATACAGCTACTCGGATCAATCATGAAGTGCCTGAACCTTACATGGTTTGTCCCTCAACTTGCTTGATCTCATATCGTCTCTTACTCACTCAATCCACTCTTTGATGGGTTGATTAGGATGAGATATTCCATGTGAAACAAGCACAAGCTTACTGTCAAGGTAAATGGAGTGAATGGGCTGGAGCAATCACTACTCCTCCAGGTCTGTTCGTTCACAATTCTCTTTTCCCTCTCTCTCTCTCTTTCTTGCTCGAGGCTGATCTATTCCCCTTTGATTCGACAGGTATCTGATACCAGCTGGTCTAGCACATCTTAGGAGAATGATACCGGAGAGATGGAGTGCGATCGATCCTTGTTCAATCGCTTCCTTGCGAGGACTCAATCTCCTCATCCTCGCCGTCCTACCCATACTCTACACTTCCCTTCTCTCCTCGATACACTCCGAACCAACAAAGTCCACCTCCTTGTCAAACACAAAGTCTAAACCTTCGAAACTTGCAGCGAAATCGAAACTCTCAGAATCAGAAACCTTACGAAACAGTCTCAAGTGGGAAGGATTAGTCATCGCGTTGATGCCGACCATCTCATTCTTCGGCTACCTCTACTACACCGATGTCCTCTCCCTCTTCACCCTACTCCTCTCCTATCGATCCTCCCTCTCACGACATTACTTCTTCTCAAGTCTGGTGCGTTTCTTGCTTCCTCTCAACGTATCTGCCTCATTTACTGATCGCATCTTTAAGAGTCGCACAGCTCGGTGGCCTGAGTCTCATCTGCAGACAAACAAACATAGTTTGGATCGGATGCGTTCTCGCAACGAGTATCATTAGGGAGCTCACCTTGCTCGAACGCACACGGGTAAGCTGGAAAGGGGCGAAGCAGGGAGGAAGTCAGTTGTATGATCCTTTATTAGGTCAGACTCGATTGAGTAAGTGCCGCGACTCCTCTAGCTGTTGATTGAACTAATGCTATTTTGGCGTAATGTTTGCAGTCGATCTCGTCCTCACTCCTTACTCGATCCTGTACCTCACTCTCTCACACCTTCGAATCGTCTTCACCGCCGTCGTTCACTACCTTCCCCTCTTCGCTGGGTTCGCTTTGTTCCTCTATCAAAACGGAGGCAGTCTCGTGCTAGGTACGTTCTCCCTCTCACAGTATCTTTCCTGAGCAGGATCCGGTACTGATACGACGATGGTGTGGAATGTACAGGCGATAAATCGAATCATGTTTCGACGATTCATTTTCCTCAGTTATACTATTTCATCGCCTTCTCAGCGGTATTCACAAGTCCGCATCTACTGACCGGATTGTTGAACAAGGGCAAAGTGAAGGAGCTGGTGGAGAGTTTGGGTTTGAGAGCAGATTGGAGGTGAGTTCAAATCTGTTCTTTTCGATCACCGAGATCTCAAGCATTGCTTCTGAATGCTGAGACGCCCTTCATCAATCGATAGACGCTTACTCACAACAGCAAATGTATTAATCTTTATGTGTCGGACAGTCAAGAACTTCACGTGAGTTCTATTCTCGCTTTCTCCCCTACCGTCGTTTTCTGTGTCTCGCTGTCAACCTTACCGCCCAGTCGCTGATCGGTCCTTTTCTATATTTGAATAGTGTAACGCATCCTTTCCTCCTCGCCGACAATCGACATTACGCATTCTACATTTGGCGAAGAATCCTGAACCCACACCCTCTCGCTCGTTACCTCCTCACTCCGCTCTACCTCGTCGCAGGAAAGCTCCTGTACGGCTCGCTATGTATGTCACACGATCTCTGTCACCTCTGCTGCATGCTGATCTCGACAGTGAGCGCACAGGTGATGCAAAGAAGATGCGATTATCAACTTTTCTCCTCTATTCCTTCTCGACAGCAATTGTCCTCATCCCGACTCCTCTCATCGAACCTCGCTATTTCCTCATCCCCTACGTTATCCTCCGACTTCACCTCTCGCCAACTCCCTCTCCTCTAGCATCTTCCTCAAGATTCACTTCGAGACAAGCTAGACTCTTACTCGAAGGGGTGTTGTACGTGACAGTGAGTGCAGCGAGTATCTGGGTATTCTTGAACAAGAGCTTTGATTGGAAGTTTGAAGTCGGGAGGGACGGGAAAGGAGTCGAAGGGAGAGATGAGAGGGAGTTGGGCAAAAGACAGAGATTCATGTGGTAGAAGCTGTAGATTCAAATTGTGGATAGAGCATTGTTGTAAGACAGATTCGAACGATTCGGAGAGAGGCAGAGCAAACAGAAGCGGAAACCTAGCGAGATGAGAACTCGAGAAGAAGAAAGCTCTCTTTCGACGACAGAGAATCAAGCTATGGAATCTCGACAGGACTGTGCGAAGAGCTAGAGAATGCCTCATCGAGTCGAGGACATTGCAAGCGTACTCCATTCTGTACTGTCACTAATCGTCTCCGTCAAACAAGCTATTCCATTCTCTCTTCCCTCCATCGCTCAATTCTCCTTACTTCTTGAGCCTCAAGTTCAAAGCGTAACATTCTCTTTTTCCGTCAACTTCTACTTCCTGCATTCTAACCTTGAACCAATCAAGCTTCTCCCTTCCGATCTCTTCCTTCAAATCGATTTCGAGCGTGGGCAAATTGACCTTGAATAATTTTGCCAATTCGAGAGCACTTTCATACATCCATTTGTCACAGTCGAGGTAGAGACTGCAGATTCCTCGATTGTGGAACTCGACGAGTTGACGATACAAAGCTTGACGAAGATCTGCTAAATTCGTCGAGATGTTGACGTCCGCTTCCTTGGCTAGCCTTAACATCGTCTCCGCCAACTCGAATGCTTCGAAGAGCTCCTCTCCACTCATCATCTCGACACCTAAGGGTAGCTGCCATTCTCCCATCTCGGTAAAGGAGTCGGTTTGGTAAAGTAGTTGCATTCCGTTTCCGTCTTCGTCCCAATGCTCTTCTCGATGCTCCAGCATCGCGTTGCTGAGATCGATGGTCGCGCCAACCTCGATTGGACCGAATTCGATTCGAAGTATTCGCAAGTAGCGTGAACGCTGAGGACCTTCGATAAGTTTGAGGAAATCGGGCGACAAGGATTCGAGGACGAGGCTGAGGTCGATGAGATGTGGAAGGGAGTGAAGATACTTGTGAGGATTGTGAGAAAGGTAAAGCTGGTCGAGGTGAAGTTCTTCGAGTGAGGGGAACTGAGGGAGGAGCTTGTCGAGAGGGGTCCATTTCGAATCTCGAGGCGACAATCGAGTTCGGAGGCGGAGAACGCGGAGAGTCGAAGTAAGCTTGGCGAGAATGAAAGGGATCGCTTCGTGTTGGGAAGTGCGGAAACAGGTAAGATCGAGTTTAACGATATTGGCCGAGGGGAAGAAGTGAAGCACCGAGAACGGTGAAGCGTAATTGGTTCGAGTCAAAGGTACGACGTAGACAATCTGCGTGACTTGCGAAGCTGCTGGATCTGGGAAGATGTTTGCAGGCGCGAAACTATCTTCCAACTCGATTCTGCGAAGGGAGGGAATGTCGTTCAAGTAGAGAACGACGATACACGGTTGCCTGCCGCGAATGCTCAAGGTGTGAAGATTTGAGAAGTGCCCGAAGTTGACGCCATAGTCGAAGAGAGTGCCGGTCGAGAAAGATGAGCCAACTTCGAGTCGAGTGAGGGAAAGTTTCGACACGACACGCCTAATGAGGCTGGTGTGGTTGCCTCTGTGTAGATGAGCGAAGTGTAACGCCATCGTCGTTCCAGGAGAAGCTTTGGAAGGAAGGGCTGTGACAGTGTTTGCGAACTTCTGGAATTGAGCGAGATTGTCGAAAGAGAGGTAGCGATAAAGGGCTTTCTCATGGAATGGTTGAAGGGACTTCGAAGGTGGGACTGTGCAGAGTGTGTGTGAGAACGCTACGAGGTCGAAGATGTCACCTAGGAGTTCAGGAGGTAGTTGAGAGAGTCGATCAATCTGAGCAAGGGGAAAGGGAGGAGTCAGCACGAGGACTACCATTGTGGAGCTATTCTGCTTACCTTGCGAGTATCACTGAATACTATGGACATTCTTTCGAGCTGTTCTAGTGGATTCTCGAGAGTTGGAGTGAAGGGTAGGAAAGAGAGAGAGAGAATCTCACTTTCTGACTCTTGTCAACACCTCGAAATGACCACTCGACCAGCTCGAACACGACCAGAGATACTGTCGGATATCCAACAAGCCCGCTCAAGGCTCGCTCAACTCGAACTGGAACTCGCTTCTCTCGCTTTCTCAACTTCATCTCGAAACTCTTTCACAAGCTCACCACTGTCTCCAGCTGTCTGTACTTTGCCTGTGCCGAACTTATGGACACCGGCAGAACTCGAGATTGACCTCTCCCGAATCCCTCGCTTGCCGGTTCTCCCTTCAAACTCTGTCAACCAAGTCTTTCTACACAAATTTGGCGCAGGCAACAGACCTGAAGAAGCCCTCCTCTACGAGAGTACATCGTACAAGCCTCTCGAGTTCTTTGGAGATGCCGTCGTCGAGTATGAAGCCAGCCGATTGCTGAGGAAGAGATTCCCTCTTGCTGGACCAGGAGTTCTTACGGTGCGTTCGAGCGCTTTAACCAGACTTACAATCGATAGGAATGCCTTGATGATCGATTGGGGGTGTCGGAATGTAGCATCTTCGAGCGAGATTAGTCGACAATCGCACTTTGGGAATAGTTGGATGGGCAACAGGTATCGCTCCTTACGTTCGTTTCGGCAAAGGATCACTGTTTGCCGGAGGTCGAGGACGAAATTGTCCACAGGGTACCGTCGCTGAAGTGTTGGAAGCGTACATCGGAGCGCTCGCAGAGGACGAAACATGTCACGAAGCGTTAACGGAATGGTTCGAAGCAGTCTTTGGTCCAGATAGTCGGGTCTTCCCTTCTGTGGCAAGAGAAGCGATGGAGAAGGAATCAAAGATGGCCGAAGCGGTCAAGAGGAAGACCACCGCAGGATGTAAGTTCGCATTTCTCGAGCCTGCCCTCTGCTGGGGGTCGAGTGTCGCTGAACGTGACTGACGATTGCCTTGTACTTTCTACAGATCGTATCATTCCATCCACTCCCGATTCGGCTCTCCCTCGTTTTGAATGCGAATGCATTGATCGACCCAATTCAGCGAAGCTGTTCACGTACGACGATCAAGATCACTCGGCGATTCTTCAGAGGGGAGGAGCTCATTGGCACACTGTCTTGATGTACGGAGAGCGCAAGTTGAGCTATGCGCGCGGCGGGAAACGAATCGATGCGAGACAAGAAGCTTGGGCAACAGCGTTGGCCGACGCATTAAAGCTTCCCTCGTCGGATCAGGCTGGTCACTGAAGATGGACGTCGACGGTAATGGAATGAGGAGGATTCGAAGCGGTAGAAATCGACCTCTCCACTCTAGTATTAGTATTCGCGTTTTGCAACGAAGAGATCTATCGTATCAACAATGCAACACAATCCCAAATAGAGAAATAGAGAATGAAAGTAACCAAGTCTATACATGCGAGAACATCAAACCCTCAAAGAAGCAGTCTCACTCCCAACCCGTTTCTTCTCCTTCTCCTCCTCTTCGATGACCTCGGCCTCAGTGACATCGATAGTCGAGTTCGATCCCTTGTACTCTGAGCTACTTCCGAGCTTGAACCAGAGGAAGCAAACGATGAGACCGGCGAGACCGAGCATGGCGAAACAAGTCCAGTTTCCCATAAGGTAGCGAGGACTGTCGGTCGAAGGGAAGAGGAAAGGAGCGACTGCACCAGCAGCATTGGCGATAGCGATTACTCCTCCAGTAGCGACTGCGGTAGAAGTCGCTCCAGTGACTGTTGCTGTTCGAAGGGCGAGGCTGCGAAAAAAAAGAACGAAGGGAATCAGTTTCGTGCAGCTTCCGAGCGAGCTGATCGAGAGACGTACAAAGGAATGACGGCGGCGTTTGTACAGGCGATGAAGAAGACTCCCACATATCTTCCCCCTGAGTTCTGGACCGTAGCGAGGATGAGGTAACCGATCATAACGAGCGTTGTGCCTGCAAAAACTCGCAAGGGAAGGGTCAATTCAACCATTTCTTGAGCGCGAAAGGAAGAGACGAAGCGACATACCTCCCAAGATGTGTAGAGGACGCTCTTTGGTCCTATCCGAATGCCAGGAGTTGCCGATGATAACGAAGAATGCGAACACATTGGGCCAAACGGTTTGAAGTTGAGCCATTGGACCTTTGAAACCTAAATCACGAACAATTGTGGGAGCGAAGAATCCGAACGCGTTGAGGGAATTGGTGAAGCAGAAGTAGCAGATTGCGAAAATCCAAAACTGCCATGATTTCAAGCAATCGATAGCGGCGCGTTTGTCGAAGTGTTTGTCGGTACCTTTGGGAGCGAAGGGTCCCATACGGTGAGTAGCGAAGGCGCGTTCTTCAGGAGTGAGAAACTTGGCGGTTCTGTTCCGGAGCGATGATGAGCTTTCGAAACGAATTTTGCGAAAAGGGATATGAACTCACTCGGGATAGTCGGGAAGTGCAAACCAGACGAGGATCCCGACAAGGATTGCTGGAATACCTTCGAGGATGAACTAGCAGAGAGAAGATGAAAATGAATTGAAGTGAGTTGAGCTGAATTTCGAAAGCGTGAAATAGGAGAGCTTACGAGCCATTGCCATCCGTATAAATCAGCCGCTCCTGACATGTACGACACTCCAGTCGCGATCAATCCTCCGAAAGCACTGCGCAGGAAGAGTAAAAGAGTAAGATTTGGATATCCGAAGACGAGCAAACGAGACCAGCTCACCCTGACACAGCGACGGACGCAGAGAAGATCGCCATACGCGTACCTCGCTCATCTGATTTGTACCAGAAGCAAAGGTAATAAATGATACCCGGCTGTGAAACGACAAAGCAAAAATATTTAGCTCAAGCATTTCCGACAACGAGGAAGAAGGGAAAGACCCACGAAGAATCCTGCTTCCGCCACGCCGAGGGCCAAACGTGCCAGTAGCAGACCCGTATAGGAAGACACAGCCGCTGTACAAACAGTAACGATGCCCCAACTGTTAATTTTCGTACAAAATTGTCAGTCTTGCCCTTTTTCTGCAGCTGGAGAGTTTCTACCTACGACACCATGATTCTCGAGATCCATTTCGAAGGTGTGAACCTTTTGAGCGCAAGGTTCGACGGGAACTCCAGTAAAACGTCTAGTTTGGTTCGACAGGTCAGGTCAATTCATCAGAACACGATGTATGGAGGGGTTCAAGACGGTCCAGGGGGGGAGGAAAGCAAGGAAAGGGCACTCACAAGGAATGAAGAACACGGCTACGACGATATTGTACTTGAGGCCTTTCAATCCTAAGCTGTCGACGAGTGACTCTCCTGGTTTGTCTGAGTTAAGCGTACGCGCATTTCCTAAATTGCTGCGATCAAGGAAATCTATGTGGTGTCGGAATGTGTGAGTGAGGGAGGAGAAGAGGAGGAAGAAGAAAAAGCTTACTGAGGAGATACGAAAGACAAATCAACGGCATAATCCTCCAATCTTGTTTCCTCACTATCCTCTTCTCCATATCCTTATACTCTTGCGAATCAGGGTCGAGGGTAAGGTGGATGTCGTATTCGAGTGCGGGAGTCGCCATTTTAGAAAAATAGAGAAGGTGAAGCGAAAGTGTGGGAGAGAAGAGAACGTAAAGAAGGAGTGAAACAAAGAAGAGAAGAAGCAGTGAACAGAAGCGAGGAGAAAGTAAGCAGTCGAATCCCGTATGATATTGATAAGGAAGAGGGGAGAAGAAAAAATGTTGGCGCAGAATCGCGGTGAAGGCGGATGAGAGCCAGGCACAATCGTTGGTGGCTCTAGTCCAATGATTGCGCTGAACACATTTGAGCAGATCTGTCGATTCGCCTGCGAATCAGAAAAAAAACCCAGTGTGAGCTCCAGCCTCCATAGAACAAGCGGACAAAGCGGGAGAAGAAGAAGAGGAGAATGTTCCTCTACCTACGATCGAACCGATAAACCCTTGTCGACCCCTACTTCCCAGCTATCTCTCCACGATGGACGAATCCCGAGAGGAAAAGAGAATGAACCGATATTTGACAGGGAACAACGCACAAACACTTTTTCTACAATTTCCATTCTTCATCCCTACATCTAAGCTCGTACGAATGATCGACCACTGTAATCGTTCCAAACAACAGACTTGGTCAGTTTCCAAGATACGATGAACGATAGCGACAAAATGGAAGGGAAAGGTTTTCAAAAACCTCTCGCTTTTCTCACAATCCAAGAGAAAGAAGAGAAGCTCACCTAGCAGTTTTCCTATCTTTTCCTTTGCCATCCTCGTTCAAACTCTCATCCGGTTTCGCGCGGTTCAGAACTTTCAAGAATTCGTTCGTCCTGACCCTCAACCTCGAATGCAAATAAGCTTTCGAACACTTGATGTGGTAGTGCAAGTAATCCCTAAAGAGTTGAATTTGAGTGATGGTCGATGCTGAAGTTTGAGGTGTGATATGACGAGGGAAAAGAACTACACCAAAAAACTCTCATGTCAGAAGAAAGAAGACAGAAGAGAGAAGAGAGAGGAAAAGAAGCGTACCGAAAGTAACGTAACCCGCTTTCTCAGTCATATCTAATCCTTTCAAGTGTCGAATTTCGAGAGGTGGTTCTCGGTTCGAATACAAAACTTGAGGAGCGGTTTGACAAGAAGGTCTTCGACGGGCGTCTACGAACTCTTGCAAGAAGACTCGGCCCAAGATTCGATCGGTTTCTTCTTTGAAAATGGTCGAGAAGATACAAGTTACTCGATCACGAGAAGGGATAAGGTAAATCGCTTCTTCAGGTCTGTGCACGGAACGAAGAAATCGAGGTTAAGTTCCGAGTCTTCAAGAGAGTAAGGGAGAAAAGTGAGAGATTACCGGTAGTGAACGGCCATGACATCTTGTTTGACATCCTCTTCACCTTCTCTTACTGGTTGAGATTCGAGATCTTTGTGAATTGCGAATGCTCGTTCGAATGGAGCTGCGAGTGCGTTTCGTTTGAGGAGTGAAATCGAAGTGATCAAACTAGCTCTCTCCTCTGCGGTCGCACAATTCTGCCTTATCAATCTTTGTTGGAATAAGATAGAGAGGAAAGAGAGAGCGCACCTAGAGATTCAGGACCTTTCTCTAAATCGATTGCCAAACTAACTGAATAACCATCCTCTGTACTCTCCTGTCCCAATAACAGACTACCATATTCCCTCTCCAACACGTCCCTCGCTCCGAAGCTCTCCAACTCGTTCCAGCAAGGTACGTCCATTGAGAGTAACAATTGATGTTTCGCTTTAGTGTTGGGAGTGGTTAAATGGTAGCGAACTGAATCGAAATCTACGAATGATTGATCTAATGAACTGGGACTGTAGGTCACAGGGATGGGAGGAAGAGGAAGAGGGTATCGGGATTGATGACGATCAACCTTTTGATCTCGTGGTTCAAGAAGAGGAAGGACTGACGTTACATATTTCTCTGTCAGAGTGTCTGCCAAGTATCTGTTGGCTGGTTCGAGTGAGAGCATGTTTGGGGAGGAGAGGGAGAGTTGAGAGTTGAAGTTGAGAGGTGGGGAGTGATCAGGGACTGAACAAGGGGGTTCGCGGTGTTGGGATTATTCGCGGGTAAGCTGTGAGAGTACTGGTAGTATCCGTGTGGTCTTGAGCGATATTCGAGGTGAGTGGGAGAGGACAAGAATGGGATCGGTCTCATCGCATCGCTTCATCTCCAACCTTTCACTCTATTCAAGCAGTCTACTCAGTACTCCTCTAGATACATCACAAAGCACTTTGTTAAGCTCCTTAAAGTGATTGCAACTTGATCAAGACAGTCTGTGAGTTGACACTCTCTCGAGAAGCTAGCTAGCCTCACTTTGCCAATCTCTAATGCTCGGGAGATGTGTCAAATATCGAGCAATATCGTTACTGACTGTCAACCCTCCTTCGCCTTCCACAGCCACTCCCCTCGCTCCCCACTCTTTCCTCGCCTCCCTCTCTCCCCTTCGCAGCTCTCCCTTTCAAATCGACTCTGAACAACAATGGGAGCTTTACTATCGATTCCCTTACTCGGTTCAGTCGCTGGTCTCGGTGGATCAGCCCTCTCAGCCTGCGTTTCAGGTTTAGCTTTCTTTTGTACGGGACAAGCCGTGAGTCTTCCTCCCCTCTCTCTCCTCATTCCTCTCTCTTTCGCAACTAATCAATCAGAATCTCCCTGGTGTGTGTGTGTGTGTAGGCATCAGCATTAACTAAATCCTGTAACTGTAACTCGTCGGTTGCGACTCGAGTCGGATTCTCTTTGATCTTCTTGTTGAATTCTTTGTTGGCTTGGATCATGTTGAGTGATTGGGCGATCAAGAGGATACAGAAATGGAGTTATGATTGGATTAAAATGAGTTGCATGGAAGGGAAATGTTATGGGGTTTTGGCTGTGCGTTTTTTTCAACTTCTGTTCTGTGAGAATTGAGAGAACGATCCACTGAAACCAGTCGTCCATAACGCACAGGTTCATCGTATTTGCTTTGCTCTCGCATTGTTTCATATGATTCTGAGTGCGCTCTTGATCGGAGTCAAAGATACTCGAACGAAACGAGCGGCGATTCAAAACGGGTACGTCTTTTTGATACGATTCATCTCCAGTCGTTATCTTCAGCTGATCAGTGCCATCGAACACGATACAGCTGGTGGGGACCAAAAGTCCTCTGTTGGCTCGTCCTAATCTACCTTTCCTTCCTGATCCCAAACTCCTTCTACCTCTTCTACGGCAACTACGTCTCCCTCCTCGGTTCGACCATCTTCATCTTGATCGGTCTCGTACTCCTCATCGATTTTGCCCACTCCTGGTCCGAAACCTGTCTCGAAAAATGGGAGAAAACCGATTCACCCTTTTGGAAATGGACCCTCATCTCTTCTACTCTCGGATTATACGTCATCACTATCGCCCTCACTATCGTTCAATACGTTTTCTTTAGCGGGAAAGGTTGTGGGTTGAACACGACTTTGATCACGGTGAATTGGATTCTGAGTTTAGGAGTTTCAGTCCTCTCGATTAGTCCAAAAATTCAAGATTCGAATCCTAGATCTGGATTGGCACAATCAGGGATGGTCGTCGCTTACACTTCATACCTGATCACTTCGGCAATCGCGAATCACGACGACGATAAGAATGGAGGAAGTTGTAATCCGTTGACGAAGAGGGCGGCGGGAGCTAGGACGGGAATGGTGGTTATGGGAGCAATCTTTACCTTCCTTGCCATCGCCTATTCGACTTCGAGGGCCGCGACTCAATCAAAAGCGTTTGCACCGGGAAAAGGAGGGAAAGGATCGAAATCTGGAGGAGGAGGAAACAAGTCGTTCAGAAGTGATCCGGAAGAGATGGGTTACTCGACGTTGAGTCAGAATGGCGCGGGAGATGATGAGGAAGCGAGTGAATTGGGAGGAGTCACGACGAAACAACCGGGAAGGAAAGATACTTTGAGGTATCAGGCTTTACAAGCTGCAGTTGCTGAAGGGTACGTTCACTGCCTCTCACGTCCTCATCTTCGACACTTTCTCATCTTGGATCATTGTGAACAGATCACTTCCCGCATCCGTTCTCGACGAATCAGATTCAGACGACGAAGATTCCGATGGTGAAGGACTGCTCAATGCGGGTACATCACCATTGAACGACGACGAGAAGAGCGGAACTCGCTACAACTACAGTTGGTTCCACGTTATCTTCGTTTTGGCGACGATGTATGTAGCGATGCTTTTGACGAATTGGTAAGCTTATACTCTCTGCTCGTTCGCATCTAGTAAATCACTGACGAACAATATCTTGTCGAACGTGTAGGAACGTTGTATCGAGAGCTACTTTCGCGAATGGAGATTTACCTGACGGCGATTCCGAAGGTTCACCAATTCGGATCGGTCGCTCTCACGTCGCGATGTGGATGAGGGTGGTTAGCTCATGGGTCTGTTTGATCCTGTATGGATGGAGTCTCGTGGCTCCCGTAGTGCTCGAAGGGAGATTCGATTGATCAGGGAGGATCGGTCATTGAGGGTTGTATTTCAAGAGTGTTTTGTTTCACGATATTCTAGCTTTGCACTGTAGCGATCTTTCATACCGGCAGCTTCTCTTGAACGGAGATCCTGTGAGATGCTTCGGGCGAGTAGAAGGAGGAACTCGATCAGAAACCACAAGTCGAGGTCGCAAGCTCAAAAAGGGAAATTGCTCGCGAAAGAAATTGTCTTCGCTCTTCTCTTCCTTCCTCTCACTTTTCCCTCGTATCTCTGCTGCTACCAATCGGCGTGCCCTTCTCTGAGCTCTGCGTCGCACTCAACATGCCACCGATAGACTCGATCTACTACTCATTTTATCGGAGTTCCAAGTTCCTCAACTTTGATCCCGATACTTCGAAAGGACCGGATTTGAAACTAGTTGCTCTAAGGTGTGATCTCAACGTGAGCGGTGATGCTTCGAACGTGAGTCCCGCTTGTTTCTAGCCCAGGCATCATATCGCCCGCGGGAAACTGATGCTGTCGCTTTGTTCTCTCGGATTGACAGGTTACGCCTAGTCATTTCAAGCTCGAATGGCAGACACAACCTCAACAGGCGCTGCATCATGAGCTTCATCGAATCTCCGTTCATACAACAAACGATACCGCATTGCCAGGACCTCGATTCGTCTACGCGTTTCCTTACCCACTTGTTCTAGGCGGCGAAAGTGGCGGGCTCAGCTTCCGCAAGCTCGTAACGAAAGAGCTCCTCGAGCAGCTGGCTCTGCCATCTTCCAAACACGTCTTGTTCCACCTTAGACCTCGACCGTTCTGGCCCAACGTCAGTAGCTTTCCTGCCCACTCACTCGGTATGCGCCTCTTTCCGTCTCCAATCACACCGTTGCTCTGCGCTAAGTCGATTAATCACGTGTGACATAGCATTAAATACTCAGTACTCGCAGAATGATGTTCTGTTCCTCTTTCCTTCGACTTCGACCACTGCTCAAGCTCGACATTTGTGGGCAAATTCAACACGACTGAGGGCGGCGTCGACGTACTTCGAATCGCTTTTCAGTAGCGAAGGCTTCATGGAGACGCAAAACAAGATCCGAGCTCCTTACATCGACACTGGCGCTTCGAAAGCGCTCGAAGGCGGAGCCGGAGGAAGATCCAGCATGGAAATCAGTAAGCGAGAGCACACACAAGGTAACGACAAAGAAATCGCCCCCTCTAGAATGGACCTCGACTTCGAAGATTCCGATATGGAGGACGATTCCTACCCTCCTCTCGCTTCCTCACCTCCCATCCATCGCATCGTCGTCCGTCAGGTCGCCTACAGAACTCTCTTCTCCTTCCTTCACTACCTCGAGACCGATACTTGCCACTTCTCCATCCTTTCCTCCTTACTCTCCGATACTCCCCACAAGAATCGACCGTCCTCCTCTTCCTCGTCCCTTCCTACCTGTTCCCCAAAATCCATGTACCGTCTAGCCGATCTTTACGAGCATCAAGATCTTCGCCAACTCGCCTACGAATCGATTCAATCGCAACTGGGATCGAATAACGCACTTGTCGAATACTTCTCGGATCTCTCTTCTGATTATGCCGAGATCAAAGGCCTCACGATGAGAGCGGTGCTGGATAACTGGGAAGGAGTGAAAGAATCGGACGGAATGAAGCGGATTCAGGCAGAGTTGGAGGAGGGAAAGCTGGAGAAGAGGAAAGTTGCGTTGCTTTTTGAGCTGTTTGCGAAACTCAAACCTGCGAGTGCTTAATTAGACCATGGCGGATGCGAGGATGAGGACTGAGCACGAGGCGTAATGAGGTTGCATTGAAGGATCAATGACCCTTCTCGTAATTCTCGCGAGAACGAGAGACAAGAGACGAGAGACGAGAACAAAAAGAGAACGAAACGATTCCAAGTTTGCAGTGTGAAAAAACCTATTGACGACAGAGGAGAGAAACGGGAAAGAAAGACCGTAGTGAAGAGAGCGTAAAGGTAAGGGTAACGAACATCATTATATGTGTAATGTAAAAGAACGATTGAGAGTAAGATACAGTTGCGGGAGTGAACGAATTGAGGAAGCAGGCGTAAGGGAGGAGGAACGAGGCGCGCTGCTTTTGAAGGGAAGGGAGAAGTGTGAAGTCTACATGCGGTGGGGAACTGAAAAGGGTGGAAAACTCTATAGATGCGATACTGAATCGTCTAGGCAGACTTCTTGGCTTTGACAGCGGCGTCGGAAGCAGCTTTGGTGGGCTTGGATCCGCGACGGTAGCTCTTGAAGAAGAATGCGGCGAAAAGGTAAGCTGTGGAAGAGGAAGCATCAGTACTGAGTCGAAAGGGAGCTGAAGAAGGCAAAGTGAACATACTGAGAGGGATAAGGTAAACTACGTTAAGCCAAACAGCAGCTCGTTGAGCAGGGTTGATGAGGCATTGCGAAGTTTCACGTCGAAGAGCGAGCATGCCTTGTTCGAGCGAAGTCGAGACGGATCCCGAGAAGTTGGAGAACGAGGCGGCGGCTTTGTCGGCACCTGAGATCTCGGGGAGACTGATGAATAGGTAAGAAGCGGCGAGGGAACCTGTAGAGAATTGGCAAGATTGTCAGTCATGTCGCTTGAATCGGCGAAAAGAGAAAGCGATCTCACCTCCGACAAGGAACTGAGTAATTTGCATCCTGGTGATACTCTTCTTGAGGAAACGGGGGAAGGGTAAACTGAGAGCAGTGATCGCGTAGTAGCAGTACATGATCGAGTGAACAGCCGAGTTGAAGAGGACGAAGAGCCAGACAGCCATGGCTTGTGTTCGGTAGGCGGCGTACATCTGTGGGATTGTTGGAACGAGACTCAGTTCTGGAGTCGGAGAAGTGAGGCAGTGAAAGAAGCTCACAGTCCAGATCGCTCCAGTGTGGTGGTAACTTTGAAGCATACCGACCTTCTTTCCTTTCAAGAGGAGAATGGCAGTGTCGACGATCTCGTAGAACTTGGAAAGGTAGAAGATGTAGGTGAATCGAGGGAACTGCTGAGATCCCCAAATCGAGTGCTCAGAGTCGCAGAAAGCGTGAACGAGACCTGGAAAGTAGGACTGGGTCAGGCTTTGTTAAAAGATAGCGAAGGCAATAGAGACATACCAGCGAAACCATGCTCGGAGAAACCATTTGCGAAAGATCCGAGAACTTGAGGAGCGGTACTGAGGAAACTGTTTTTTGGCGAAATCCGAAAATGAGTGATTGCTCGTTGAGAGTCAGAATAAAGAATGATCAAACGTACGTCCAGGCACTGTAGACGGCGAGAAAGACGTTGTGGGCGACAACAACGGTATTCCAGCGCTTTCCTTGAATGCGGTTGCGACCGTTTTGGTAGTGGGAGAGAGTTTTCGCAACAGCGAAGTAGACGATACCGAAGATGAAGGGAGTGAGGGGGTTCATGAAGAACTCATCTATTGACGAGATGAGGAGTGAGTTCGAAAATACAAGGGAATGAACAAGGTGATGGACCTACATGCGTTAGGGAAAGGGACGTTTGGTGGTTGAGCCGGCTTGGGAGCGTTCTTGAGGGAAGCAAGGAAGGTAGATGCACGAGGCATGGAAGCCGAGTGCTGAGCTGACGAGTAGGTATCGAATTGATCCATTTTGATGGAGGGAGAGAAGAGGAAGTTGAATTATGGGGTAAGAAATCTGTGGAGGAAAAGAAGCAGGAAAATGAGCGTTTGTTCTCCCTTCTTGTATCATTGAAAGGTATCAAGGAGCTCCTGAACATCTCCATCACCTTCACAAGGCCCTGCTAGCTCTTCCTGAGGCTCCATTGCCACTCCCCAACAATTTTAGGCCAACATTTTTCTCGTTCCATGTGGGTCGTTTCCTTCTACCTCCTTGATCGTCTATATCGCTCATGGGAGTACTGTGGAGCGTGACATACCTCTTGAAGTTTTGCGAGTAGTGACAGGAGGTTGTAGTAGCGAGAGAGAAGAGAGCGATAAGGAGGGAGAGTTTGTCCCAAAAAAAAAATTCGATGAGGGTCTCTGGGCGACTTTTCGGCTTCGTGTCTTCGGATATGTCGGTTCAAATGTTAACCGCCTTTTCGAAGGTCTAGAAGCAACACAACGGATCTATTGACGCTACGTTCAAGAGTTTCGACTGCTGTAGAGTCTCAACACAGAGGCCAATCCCCAACAAGTTCAGTGTAGGAAATGAAGGAGGTTTCCCCGAAAAGACGAATCGAGCGAAACGAACGAAAGTCGAGCTCAGAACACTCTTCTCGCGCACTTTCAAGCATTGTGTCTCGTTTTCGACAGTCTTGGAGTAACTCTCTTCGTCTGTGCTCGACGTCCGAAACTGAACCTTTCAAGGGAGGCAAGCGAAACAAGGTTTTTCGAAATAATGTTTTCGAATTTTGGGTCAAACCAGCTATCACTCTTGTCCTTCTTTTCCCTTCCCTGCAACTTGTACATTTGCTCCATCGAACGAATCCCCCAACTAGTCCTCCCTTCTCCTGTTCTTTGGCATAAGTGACCAAGCTCCCGCAGAAACGACACACATCATTAAAAGCGTTCCGGGTAAAGCGCCCAATCCCACACGTCCAGCTGCGATACCGAAGATGAGGGGCCCAACCGCCGATCCAACGAGACCTAATCCGATTGTGAGAGACATGACAGCGCTCTTGAGCGAAGGGGGAACTCGTTTGCCGACGACGGAGAGGACTTGAGGAGTGACTGGGCCCAGGAAGAATCCACAAGCGACGACTGCAAGGGCGTTGACGATGTAGTTGTGAACTGCCCAGATGATGGCGAGGAAGACGGAGGCGGAGGCGAGCAAGACGATGGCGAAGGATCGTTCTCCTAGTCGAGATCCGAGGGCGAAAGCGAGTACGATGCGACCGAGTGCGATTCCTCCCCATAAACCGGACTGTTCAAGTAATGCAAATGAGAGTGGCACGAGGTGCGAGGAGGGCAGAGTCAGAAATGCATCTTTTGGATCTCGAACCACAACCATCGGACTCACAAGTTGGTATCGAGAAGCGGCTTCGGGAGATCCTCGTTTCTGGACCATGAATGATACGATCCACGCTGAGAGAGTATCGGAAGAAGCGAAACTAAAAACGAAAGCGATTTTGTCAGACGATTCTCGAAGTAGCGAAAGATAGATGACTCACGCGAAGATAATCAGAAGGAAGCCGAGCCACACAGCTGGAATCTTGAGAGCCCTCTTGATTCGTTGCTGAGCAGACATGACAGCTCGACCGTGAATGACTTCTCCCTCTGTTGCGTCTCCTCCTAGACTCGCGGGAACTTCGTGTTTTTCGTCGACAGGTTCAACGTCTGTACCGACACCTCTCATCAGCTCTCATATTGGGGGGGAGAAGGACGAGACTCTAAAGTGATGAGCTTACATCCTTTGAAAGCGAAGAAACCGAAAATTGCGAGGACAAGACTGAGGCCGAGAGGTGCAAAGTAGTACTTTGACCATGAGATACCTTTGTCGACGAATGAACCGATGATGAGAGGAGAGGCGAATGCGCCGATCTTGACGAACGAAGGAAGATGAGTTTCGGAAATCAAGTCTCGAAAGAGGGGAGAAACACTCACTCCGAAAAAGGCGTACATGCAGCTCCTACACAAGTACAAGGAAGGGAATTGGTGTAGAGGGGAAGGAGAGTGGAGATGGGTCGGTGAAGATAGGAAGTAGGGGGGGATTGGGTCGCAAAGATGAGTTGGTCGCTGAGATTTTTTCGCAGAGATCCAAGTCGGACTTACATGAGAGCTTGACTTTCAGCATGCGATACTACGATTGTTATCGCTGAGTCGTATATTCCTGCACCGAAGCCGAGGAAGGCGAGTGATACGATGAAAACGGCGAAAGGAGGGGTCGTCGAGAGCATTATGCAGCCGGCGCTCATCGCGGCGCATGCGACGAGTAGCGTATTCCTGATGCCGATGTGATGAGTGAAGAAGCTAGCCGACAAGCTGCTGAGACAGTAGCCGAAAGCGTTTGATAAGAAAACGAGCGAGATCTCGTCGTAAGAGACTTTGTAGTGTTCTTGCATCGATTCGAGCTGTTTCGAAGAAGTTGAGTCACATTAGGTGAGTGAAGCGAGGAGAAAGACTCACGTTCGCTCCCGTCGCCGAGTCGTTCATACTGCGATTGAAGGAAGCGATTCAACGGATCAGCGAATGCGCGAAGAATGAGGTCTCGTGAAGTCAGCACCAGGCAACGTACCCGACGAGAGCGATCACTGCATCAGAGTGAGGTCAGCATGGTGTTTCAGCGCAAAAAGGTGAGTGGGACGAGGACTAACTAGCGAAAGCGACGATGAGTTGATTCTTCTCCTTCGTAAACCATCCTGTCTTCTTCCCTTGTGAATCCGAGGCGACGCTATCCGCTTTCGTTGATCGCCTCTCGAGCTCATTCTGTACGATGCTTTGAGCCTGCCGCCGTTCAGAGTTGTCGAAAGCTTCCTCTGCGTGCGAAACGCTCCGTCTCCTCCTCCCTCTCGATTCCTCCAATTCTACCTCTTGTCCGGTTGTTCGTGACTTCTCTGAGAATAAGCTAGTGATCCACAGCCATCCTTTCCCTCCGTTCCGCCGTCGTCTATCTTCTTCGAGGTCTCGTTTGAAGAGCGGGTTCTTGCTCGAGCTGCGACTTGCTGTAGCTGAAGAAGGTGCAGAGGATGGAGGATACTCGTACTGGTTGTGTGCTGCTGCTGAGGGAGATGGAGGAGCGGTCGAGAGCGGAGAACCGGGAAGAGAGATAGCTGGAGAAGACATAGCATCTACGAGATACGCTGGCCGTGGAGGGATCGGGAAGTTCATCTTTGCTGATCTGCTGTCTCTGGCGAGTGTATGGTGGGAAGCAGAAGGGAAGTCCGATCTTTTTTTTTCCATCAACTCCGCTTTTTTTCGAATCCGCCCCGCCGAAAAAAGGATCGACAAAGACTCTTTTCTGGTACCTCGATAGTCACAGGTGATCCAAATGAAAAGGGGAGACAATGGCGACGGGAACTCAAAGACATCGCAAGCAGGAGACCAGGAGCAGCAGAAATCTTTCGAAAACTCTCGCGAACAGACAAGAGATGAGGGAGGAGAGAACTGATAGCTGCTTCTTTTTCAAAGTACCAAGGAATATAAGGGATGAAGGTGAAAAACGACGAAGATGAAAAGGGGAGAGACATAGTACTAAAGAGATACTTAGACGTTGATGAGCTGTTTACGATTTTCGAAGAGTGTTAGTTTTTTCGGGCAGCAATTTACGTATACAAGAGAACATGCACTTTCCTTCTTGATTGCCTCAATCTGTGTAGGAGAACAAGGAGAGAAAAATAGTGTCAGTCACCGTTCGAAAAACGGAAATTCTGCGCCGGGCTCTTCTCTCCATTTTAACTCTTGCCCTTCTTCCTTCCTTCCTTTCCCCTTTCTTTCAACAACTTCTCTGTCTCCTCCAATCTTCCCATTCCTTCTTTCTGATCCGACCGCCTAGAGCTTGGAATAATTGAAAAAAGGACACTTACAGAGAGGGACTTGGGTCGCTCAATGGGAAGACCGTAAGCACGATCCCAAACGAGTCTAGAGGAAGGGAAACGAGTCAGCTCAGCAATCCGAAAAAAGGAAGAGAAAAGGGGATAGCATACTGAGAGAGAGCACCGATAGCTCGGGAAGTTCCGAAGGTGACGGTGTAGAAGTCGAAGTTCTTGAGGCCGTAGTGGTAGAGGAGGGAACCGGAGGCAGCGTCGACGTTAGGGAAGGGGTTCTTGGTTTTGCCGTGTTCGGTGAGAACACCGGGAGCGACCTTGTAAAGTTGGTCGACGTATTTGAAGACGGGGTCCTCGACGACGTCCTTGCGGGCGACACCGAATTGTTGGAGAGCCATGAAACGGGGATCGGGCTTGCGGAGAACGGCGTGACCGTAACCCTACGAGAAACCAGAACGATAAGCACGAAAAAGCGAAGATTCGAGACAGACTGAAAACTCACAGGAATGACTTGACCCTTCTTGAGAGTGGACCAGATGAATTCAACAAGTTGCTCGTTGGTGGCAGAGTCACCGAGTTCCTTTTGCATGCCGAGGATGAATCTGCGAGAGTGAGAATCAAGTCAGTCCTCGTTCAGAACGAAGAGCAAAGTTCAGCTTACCGGAGTACTTCTTGGTTAGCGAGACCGTGAAGGGGACCAGCGAGACCACCGAGAGCAGCAGAGTAGGAAAGGAAAGGGTCGGAGAGGGCGGAACCGACCAAGTGAGTGGTGTGAGCGGAAACGTTTCCACCTTCGTGATCAGTGTGGAGAGCGTTGTAGAGACGGATGAGCTCGATGAAACCCTCGGATTCTCCGAAACCGATTTGGTTGGCGAAGTTGAAGGAAAGATCCTTGTCTTTTTGAACGGGTGCCATGTTCTTGGCTCCTCCAAGGTAGGTGTTGTTGTAGATGCGAGCAGCGATGGTGAAGGACTTGGCGACACAGTCGAGGGAGTCCTCGAGGGTAGGTTGCCAGTATTCAGCCTTCTTCATACCGGACTTGTACTTGGCGGCGAACTGAGAGTCGTGGTTGAGAGCGGCGACACCGATGATGAATTGAGTCATAGGGTGGAGAGTCTTGGCTAGACATTGATAAAGAAGCGTTGTGAGTATTCAGAAAGAGAGAAACAACGAAAAAAAATGAGAACTCACGGCAGGCATCGAGGACGGTCTCGACGTGCTTGGGGAGGTCGGATCGGGCAACGAGTTGCTCTTGGAACTGCTTGGACTCGGCTTCTGAAGGAACCTTTCCAGTGAGGAGGTACCAGAACATAGCCTCAGGAAGCATTTCCTTTCCACCGGGAGCGGTAGGGAGGACTTCTTGACATTCAGGGATGGTTCGTCCCCAGAATCGGATACCCTCCTCTGAGTCGAGAACTGAAGGTTCCCAAAGCATGGCCTTGACACCACGCATTCCTCCGAAGACTTGCTCAACGGTAACGTTACCGAGAACCTTGTCTCCGTGGGCAGCTCGGAGCTCCTTGGCCATCGCTTGACGTTCAGGGATGACCTCGGCGAGAGCCTCATGGATGGTCTAAAGCGAATCGAAAGAAGGTAGATCAGTGAACATATTCAGACAGAAGTTTCGGGTTGTTGAATCTTCCCGCTCAACCACATCTGATCCTCCTCTCGCGACGTTCCAATTGTTCTGCCAGCTTGTACATTCTTGTCGAGATGCAGGGCTATGTCTAAAGTTGCTGTTTGACCCAGATTTTTCTCTTTCCCTCACCACGTTGAGATGCGATTCTTCGATCCATCTCTCGTCGTAACAACCTCACAAGCTTCCGCGACTTCCTCGATCCCATCCAACAGCCATTCTCCCTTCCCTGCTGCGACTTTTTGCGTGAACAGTGGAGATGATGAGAGATAAAAACGTACCGAGACGGAACGACGTCCAATAGTCCTGGGAGCGACACGCTGTTCGTTTGAATGATTCGTAAAGGTCGGAATGCGTTCAGATAGTGTTCAAGTTGATATCGAGACGCGTAGGAAGTCATGGGATGTCGTTGTCGTCGAGATCAAAGAATCGAGGGTGTGTCCGGCAAAGTGGTTGAGGAAAGGGAAGAGCGAGTACGGAGAACTAGTCAGCAAGTGCTCGATGAAGATATCAGAAGTAACTCACAGCAGCGGCAGTGCGGAGCATGATGAGCAAGTAAAGTTTGGGGGTGAGGGAAGAGGGAAGGGAGAGCGGGAAGTTTTCGGGTGCAAAATTTCTAGAGGTCTCCCCATTTTGTTTTCCTCCCTCTCACTCGCTACACTAAGCTTCGGGACTCTTCCCTCGCTTTGTGGACTCTCTAGGTCTGCTTCTCTGCCTCAGCTCGCCCTCAGTTCAAGTCCCCCTCTTCAAATCGCTCGTTCCGGATTCCCTTTTGAGCGAGGAAATCACCCGGTCAATCGATCCTGCTAACTCGGAACCTCGGTAAATCTATCCACGGAATCCTGCGCTTCGGTATACGTGATCGCGGCTACAACGTCGGCAAAAGTGATCCGTCTCGAAGACGCCGCTCGAGCCGGAAAATCGCAAGTTCGGGTCTTTTAGGACAACTGCTACTCTCGCATTCAGACCCTATCCCTCCTATTCTCACAAGACGTTTCAGGTCATGTCGCTCAACGGCGTGGCAGAGCCAGCGTTGCGCTGAGCCCGCGGTCGTCAAGCGAACCCGTTCGTCCTGTCCCTCTTCTTTGCAAGTCCTTCGTCAAACACCAAGCAAACACTGCCCAGCTCGACGTTTATCTCGCCTCTCATAGGCTCAAGTGGAGCCTCGATACCAAAAGTTTCCCTCAGCAGTAAGTGCGCTTTTCTCCTCCCCCTTCCGACGCTTCTCAGGGAAATTCGATGCTCCCTTCGGGTCCAATCGCAACCTCCGACATCCCGAGGTTTGCCAATCTATGCGAGATGGTCGCTAACGTCAGTCTCGTACTCCTGGACCTCGACTTGACGAGGCAGCCTCATTGCCTTCTCGCCTAAATGTGCGATTCGAACAGCAAGTCTTCGGTCGAAACGCTGGCAGAGCTCTTCCTCAGGTAAGGAGTGAATCGATGGTGGCTTGTCTGGGACACCATGTCCTTCTGTCCCGGCTACCCGTGGCACTCTGACTCATGCTCTTCGTAGTCGAAACCGATTCGTTCTGACTCGCCTTGCGCAACCCGTGAACTTTGGTCGTTTCGGAACTCGTTCCTCCGAGGTTTTTGACCATTTCTCACAGACTCTGTTCGTGTAATCAAGTCTGACTCGAGTAAGAACGAAATTTGCGGAGGTTTTGTCTCGAGCGACTTGCGAAATTCAACTCTTGCGAAATTTTGATGAGGTCAAAGGTTCACTTCTTCCTCAACCACCGACAAACCCGCAACTCACTACAGGAAGCTCCTGCAAGCTAGATGTATCCTACGTCACACTCCTCCGGTTCCCGCGGTCCTTCATTCGACCAATCTCCTGCTGGTTCTCGAGGACCATCTCTCGATGCTACATCTTCACTCTACAGCGATCCCTTCGTCGACCGAGCACTCTCAAATCCATCAATCTCCTCCTCTTCCGGCGGTTCACGATCCTCCTCTCGCGTGAGAGCATCAACAGATCAACAACCTGGAAGAAATCCCTGGTCTCCCCTCAACAGTGAGAACGGAGGATCACCCCCTCCTGATATTCCTGCTAGACCTGGACTCCCTTCCTCCGGCTCTGATCTCTCAAGACAGCTCTCTGCAGCATTGAGTGAAGATTTACCTCCGCCAAATCCAGAAACTTCGGATCAAATGGGAGTATACGGGAGGAAGAGAAGTGAGAGTGGTGCTACGTTGAAAGCGAAAAGTCAGGCAGGAGTCAAACCGAATTCAAGTTCTTCGTTTTTGCAACAATTTCGAGCGAGTGAGTTCAAACTTCTTCCTCTGTCTCTCTCTCTACCGCACGCATAGAAGCTGACTCTCTTTTCTGGTCATTATTGATAGGTTCTGGATGGTTTGCTCCGATGGTCGAACCCGAACAACCTCTTAGTAGGGAAGAGTACGCTGCCAAAGAGAAGGAAAGGATTGAGAAACTGAAAAATGGGAGTAAATCAGCGAGGAGACCTGGTCTCATGAAGCGATTGAGCAGTGGATTGGAATTGTCTGGATTTGGAGGAGGAGGTAGTCCAACGAAGCGATAGGAGGCATGTCGGATTAGTGGATCTCTGTTCTCATTTTCAATTCTTAGTCGCATCTACTTCTTGATTGTATTCTCATGTAGCTCTATTCACACCCCTCTGTATGTCTTCTTACTCATTCTGCCTCCTCTGGATTAATCGATACCCCGTTGTTTGCTCCATCCAATCGATTGTCGATGCATTTCGTTCGTCGCGAGTCGCTCGTCGTTCCATCAGTTTGGTTTCGTAGGCTGAAGGGCGGCGACGTCACCCACAGGACGCTGACGAAGTCTGCTGTGGAAAAAACCTCGTCCTTCAATCGATACGAGCTACTGCGAGTCGTGATCAGTGAAATCTGAAGCGAAGGCATCGAAAGACAAAGTCAAAGCATCCTCAGATCGGAGCTTCGCGTCGAGTAAAGGTCCATAGAGCCCCAAAGAGGGCATGCAGAAGATGGCGAGCAGTCAGGAAACAGGAGAGGAGAGACAAGTCGTTTGAAGCGAATAAAACAAGAAAGCGAAGCAGAAACGAATGTGACGATTTGCGCCCTTGGAAACGCGTGCAGATTAGCCTAGTGGAAGCTCGTGAGGATCTTTGAGCTACCTAAGCGGAATCGAGAGTGAGAGCAAGGAGCGAGACCGCGATCGACTTTTTGGCTTCTTACTCTTCATTTCAAGTGGATGCCCAAGCAGTCAACTCCTCAGGAACGAGCACCGAACCAATCAGCACTCAACAGCTTTCTCGGTACACAAGATACGCGTCCTCATCAACGTTCTCTCAACTCCCTTTGGCGAGCTCCACAACACGAACGATCTCCTCAAGCTCCTACTCCACCAGATCAAGGACTAACTATGAAAGCTGAACCAGATCAAGATATCAAAATGAAGGAGGAAGAACAATGTGAGCTCCTCTTCCCTCTATAGAGCGATGTCATTCTGTTCGGAAAGGGAATCGCTGACCTCAACTTCTCGCTCACGATCGACAGCTCAGAATGGATCAAAGAGGAAACGTACAGTAGCGGATTCAGACGAGGAGGAGGAAAAGGAAGAGAAAGTCAAGCCTGTCAAATCGAAGAGTCGAGCCAAAGTCGTCGATGATGAAGGTGAGTACGATCTACTTCTCATTTCCTTGCTGCGAGTTGACCTCTATCGTCCACAGAAGAAGCTACTCCCTCACCAGCGAAGAAGAAGAAGGAAGAGAAACCTAAAACTGAACCGAAACCCTCTACTTCCGCTTCCACATCCTCCTCGAAACCTGCGACCACTACAAAAGACAAGAAAGCAGGTGAAAAGAAGCCTCCGGTCTCTTCCTTCTTCGCACCTCGACCTACGACGAAATCTGCAGTTGAAAAGAAAGAAGCGACGAAAAAGAAAGATACGAAGGGGAAGGGGAAAGCTGCAGACGAGGAGGATGAGGGTGGGAATGACAGGGAAGAGAAAGATAGAGATGATTCACCTAGTGGTGCGGAGGGCAACGAAGATGAGGAGGAAGAAGATGATGAGGAAGATGAAAAAGCGGCAAAAAAGATGTCAGTCTCTCTCCTATCTCTCGCCTTTTTTTCCAGACTGACGCAGAGGTCTCTACGATTGCAGTGCCGACATCTTCACGATGAAAGCTAGTTCTTCAGACAAGACGCAGACAAGTTGGAAAGCTGGTGATCCGTAAGCATTCTGTCTTGGACTCTCTTTCACCGTTTTGAGCTGACCGTCTTTTCTCTCTCGTGCGCAGTGTTCCCTACGCCGCTCTCACCGCTACTTTCGACAAGATTGATGCTACTACGAAACGTCTCGAAATCTCAGCTTACCTCACCCGTTTCCTCGTCGACGTTATTGAGAAGACACCAAAAGATCTCCTTCGTACCGTTTACCTTTGTATCAATCGTGTAAGTCTGACTGAACGTATCAGGTCACAACCCCTCGAGCTGAACTCTTCTCTCGCATTTAGCTTGCACCTGAATACGAATCTCTCGAACTGGGAATCGGTGAATCGCTCCTCATGAAAGCTATCGGAGAGTCGTGTGGACGTACTCTCGCTCAAGTCAAGTCGGAGTACAAGGATATCGGAGATTTGGGAGAAGTCGCTCAGAAGAGCAGGGAGAGGCAAAGGACTTTGTTCAAACCGAAACCTTTGACCGTCAACAAGGTTTTCGAGGAATTGACAAAGGTAGCAAAGACTTCTGGTCAACAGGTACGCTTCGCTTCTCTCTCTCAGCTGTCCTCTCAACCTAAGCTAGTGAGATCTGAATCGATCGTACAGTCTCAATCGAAGAAAGTCGGTCTCATCAAAGGTCTTCTCGCAGCCTGTCAAGGATTCGAAACGAAGTACCTTATTCGTTCGCTCGAAGGGAAACTCAGGATTGGTCTCGCTGAGAAGAGTGTGAGTCGACCTCTCTCTCTCTGCTTATTCCCCCGAATCTCGCTGATGTCGAGTCTTGTGGCGACTTACAGATTCTCGTTTCATTAGCTCATGCTGTCGTCACCGCTGAATGCAAGAAATCAGACAAGAAGCTCACTCCTGCTCGTCTCGAAGAAGGTGCCGAGACTGTAAAATCCGTCTTCTCGTGAGTAGTCCTCTTTCTCCCTCTTACCTCTCGCTACGTGTCTCTGTCTGATCAATCTTCTCGCTCCCGACTAGTGAACTTCCCTCCTACGACTTGGTCGTTCCCGCTTTGCTCGAAAAGGGAGTCAAGGACGTTCGCGAAGCTTGTTTCCTAACTCCTGGTGAGCCCACGCTAGAATTCAGCTTCGAATGACCATATGCTGATTCCGGGAGATTTGCTCACAGGTGTTCCTCTAAAACCCATGTTGGCGAGACCTACGAAAGCGATTTCAGAAGTTCTCGATCGATTCGAAGGAAAGAACTTCACATGCGAGTACAAGTACGATGGAGAACGTGCTCAAGTGCATTACCTCGAGGATGGATCGATCAAGGTGTTCTCGAGGAATTCGGAAGATATGAGTGTCAAGTACCCTGATTTAGTCATTCAACTACCTCGCGTACGTCCACGCTTTCCGTCTTCATCGTCGTTTTCGCTGAGAGTATGGAGCACTGAACAGTGTATCAAAGAGGGAACGAAATCGTTCGTCATCGATTGTGAAGCGGTTGCATGGGATTCTGAGGAGAAACGCCTTCTCGAGTTCCAGAAATTGTCGACGAGGAAGAGGAAGGACGTGAAAGCTGAAGATATCAAAGTCAAAGTTCATCTCTTCGCTTTCGATCTTCTCTACTTGAACGGAGAGGTGAACCTTACTTCGCTTTCTCTCCTCATCTCGCTCCTGCTCACTCAGTCATCTTTCCAATAGGCTTTGCTCGAGAAGAATCTTCGAGAACGTCGCGATCTCCTTCGCAAGCATCTTCAACCAGTCGAAGGCGAATTCGCTTTCGCTACTTCCGACGATGCTTCAACTGTCGAAGATATTCAGATCTTCCTCGACAAGTCGATTAAAGATGGATGTGAAGGATTGATGGTCAAGATGCTCGAGGGTGAAGGATCTAGTTATGAACCTAGTCGAAGGAGTATGCATTGGCTCAAAGTGAGTATAATTCTTCACTTCAGTATCTTCTTGACTTCTCCTGATGAGATACTTTCCTCACACAGCTCAAGAAGGATTACCTTCAAGGTGTCGGAGATTCGTTTGATCTCGTCGTTATCGGAGGTGATTACGGTCGAGGAAAGCGCACGAACGTTTACGGAGCCTTCCATCTCGCTTGTTACGACGCCGAATCAGCTACTTATCAAGCTATCTGCAAGCTTGGTACTGGATTCTCGGAGGAACAACTCAAACAACATTACGAAACCCTTCATCCGTGCGTTTTCTTTCTTGATTCAGTCTGAACTCTACGAAGTCTGAGACCTCGAAGAACTCCACAGCCTCGAACTCGCTCAGAAGAAAGGATACTACGATGTTGGAACAGCGAAAGCTCCTGATGTCTTCTTCGAACCGAAAGTCGTTTGGGAGGTTCTCGCTGCTGATTTATCGCTTTCTCCCGTTTACTCCGCTGCTCGAGGTGCGTCCCGTCTTGATATCGCGCCCGTGCTCTATCTTCGAGACTGACTGATATCTATCCGAGCAATGCACAGGTCTCTGCGGTGAACGAGGTATCTCATTACGTTTCCCTCGTTTCTTGAGGGTTCGAGACGATAAAGATGCCGAGTCCAGTACTGAACCTGAACAAGTGAGTCTATTCTCTCTTATCTCAAGAGAATACGAGCTGATTATTTCGTCGAACGTGCAGATTGCCGAAGCGTACAGGAGGCAAGGAATCGTTGTTGCAGGAGGAAAGGGAAAGAAGAAAGGTGGTGAAGACGACGGAGATTTCTGGTAGCCCCGTACCTGTAGCTTGTCTTGCTTGTTCTCACGTCTCTCTCGCTCTCGAGGAGCTTTACTCTGCACTTGTCTGTTTTGCTCTTTAATCGTTCACTCGTTTTCTTTCGCAACTAAACTTTTCTTTCGCAAAGAAACAATCTAATTCCTGTGACTTGCTTCCTGACGATTCAAACAGTCTCCGGATCATTTCGTGCTGTTTCGCCTCTGTGGCTTCATTTCCGAGTCAGAAGGGGACAAAGCGAATCGATCTGAAGAGCAGAAGAGCGAGAAATTGACTTTTCTCTTTCTCTTTCTCTTTCCCTCTCTTCTCATTCCTCCTTCTCACAATACGCGTCTCAAAACAATGGCAAACTATCAAGCCCCCTTCGAAGTCAATCCTTATCGCTTGGCTATGTCAGCTGCAAACGACTCAAGTTTGACATCTCCCTCAACTGAGTCGCTCCCCTCAAACTTCCCTTCCTACGCTGCTTCGCCATCTCCATCAGTCGCATCATCAGATGTACATAGATCAGATGTAGTGGCTGATAACAGATCATATGACAGCAAAGGTAAGCAAATTCGATTTCACGTCGATTTTCGCAGAATCTGAGAACATAACTCAGATCCTTCACCACGCATTCCGAAACCTGCCTCAGATGAGATCGATACGTCAGCTCCAAATAGTTGTATGCCAGTCTCGCTTCCTCATTCGCGAAGAAGATCGTTACTGACCTCGCTCGCGCTTTTTCGGGTTTCGCAGCCGGCTCATCTCCTTTCGGGTCTCTTCCTCCTGTCGCTGCGATTGGCTATGTAACTTCAACAGCTGCCGCCTCAACGATCCACTCTTCAACCGGCGCAAGTTGGACTGTCGAGGAGGAAACTTTCTTTTTCGCAACTCTCGACGAAAATAAAGCACAACGTCGAGGAGGTACATACAACTGGACTTCTGTTCTCGAACGTATGAAGACTTTCTGGATCGCAAACAAGGGTCCTAGCTTCGAGAGATCGCAAAGCGCTCTGAAAAGTCGACTCGACCGACGCAAGAATTTGGAAGAAGTTGGACTCAGTGAGTATCAGCAAATCAACTTCTTTTCAAAAGCTGTAAAAGCTGATCATGTATCCATACAGCGCACCTCACCTACAACCCTCGTCCCTGGACTCCCGAAGAAGAAGCGAAATTACTCAACATGAAAGCTGATCATCAGGCAATGAACGGATACATCGGAGTTGACTACTCACTTGCTGTGCACTTATTCGTCGGAAGGCCAAGGTTCGAGTTGAGGGAGAAGAGGGCGGCGTTGGTTGCCGAAGAGAAGCGAAAGGCGAAACAAGAGGAAGACCAAAAGAGGCGTAAGTACACTATCTTCCTCGGTCCCTCATTTGCGGCTCATGCTCTACATCTCGTGCGTAGGTAATGCAGAGATAGAGCAATACAAAGCACAAGTTCAAGCTAGCGCCCTCGCCCAAACTCAACAATCTTCTTCTCTCCAAGCTTTCCAATCTCACGGTGATCAAGTCCATCAATCAGCCTCTCCTCAGACCTCTTCCTACTCACACGCATCAAACACTCCCTCTACCAATTCTGCGAACCCTCACGCGCCCTTCCCTACTCGACCAATCGCTGCTCTCCCTCAACCTAATCAATCATCTTCTTATCGACCTTCGAATGCTTCTCCTCAAGCTTCCGCCTCGCTCATTTCACTCGATCTTCTTTCCGAATCGTCCAACTCTCCTACTTCTCCCTTCACATTCATCCCGGGTCGTTCAGTCTATTCCGGCCCCCCTTCTTCACGACCCATCAAGAGACCAGAACCCTTCGAATCGCCTGACAAGAACAACTACGGTGTTCTTCTCCACGCCTCGAAGAGGATTCGCTCAGAAGTCGATGAGGCGAACAGCGGGTTCAAGGAGAAGGAGGAAACGAGTTCGGTTGGTGGAATCGAGGAAACGGATGTGTTTGACGAGGGCGTCGAGTTGATCAAGAAGATGAGAGAGAAATGGCAAGAGTTGGATGAGGAATGGGAGAGGTTGAAGGAAGGTAAGGGAGGTGACGAAGAGATGGAGAAGTGAGAAGGGGGATCTGGGGAGGAATCGCTTGTGAAACTGGAGGGGATAGTGTAGGTAGCTTGTAAGACTTCCCTGGTGACAATGTAATTGCTTTAGCTCGAAGTCGTTGAGGAGTAGTTGGCGAAATTGATGAGAATTCGAGAGTCGAAAGAAGCGGCGAGGAAGCAATGTGAGGCCCTGAGCGATCAACCAGTGGTGTTGATAGCTATACTAGAGCCATAATGACTGTTTCTGAGAACGCGAGCTGTGGTTGTGAGGAGGGAAGGGTAAGCCGAAGAGAGGGGGAAAAGCGAAAAGGGGAAGTCTCCTTCCTCCCCATTCAGTTCATATCGAGCTATCGACCATGCTACTGAGTACAAGAGCTCCCGTAGCTCTACTCCGACCCAGCGCTGCCCAATCAATTCGTCTCGTCAGTTCCGGACCTTCACCCGTCAAACTCGCCTATGAATCACAGCTTCCCGTAGCAGGTCAATCCTCCTCGAAACCTCCCTTGGTCGTACTCCACGGGCTATACGGGAGTAAACAGAATTGGAGAAGTTTAGCGAAAGGAATGGCATCGAAATTAGGGAGGGAAGTGTTTACTCTCGTTCGTTCTTCTCTCTCTTCTTCTGCCCTTAAAACGAGGCTGACGAGTGATTGGAGAGCACACAGGATCTGAGGAATCATGGACATTCACCACATGTTAGGGAATGTAGTTATGAGGATTTGGCGGCGGATGTGAAAGGGTTCATTGAACAAGAGAAGAAATTGGATGATTGTATCGTCGTGGGACACTCGATGTGAGCTTACTATTCTCACGACAAACGCACTTGACGCCGTGGTGATGTAATATGTCGCTCACAGGGGTGGAAAGGTCGCGATGGCTCTCGCTTTAGAAGGTTGCGATGCCTTATCGAAACTTATTGGTTCGTTCTCATTCTCCTCTCGAGCTGCTGCATCCTCCTTACTGAACAGAAGCTCTTTGTAGTCGTCGACATCGCGCCGGGAGTAGGCAAGATATCACCTGAATTCCGAGCGTATCTGGATGCGATGAAAGAGATTGATGCTGCTCAAGTCCACTCACGGAAAGAAGCCGACGCTATTCTCGCAAAGACTGAGCCTGTAAGCTGTCACTTTCCTCAAACTTCGCTCACTCTGCGTGCTCAGACGTCGGCGTGCAGGATCTCGGAATCCGACAATTCCTCCTAACGAACCTCGACCGAGAATCACCGACCTCACCTTACAAGTTCCGACTACCACTCTCGTACCTCCGTAACGCAATCGACGAGATTGGTAACTTCCCTTTCGCCCCAGGAGAGAGAATTTACGATAAACCTTCACTATTCTTGAAAGGTTCGTTTCTCGTTGATCGCTATCTCTTTCCTGCAGAAACTGACAGCCTGTGCAATCGTCATGAACAGGTAAGAAGAGTAAGTACATCAACAGCAGGAATATTCCAATCATCAACCAATTCTTCCCGAATTCGAGGCTGGAAACTCTGGATACTGGACATTGGGGTAAGCTCTCACTCGCTCTTGCACGTTCCACTGTCTACGTGCGCTGAAGGGATCGACGTCTATAGTGCATGCCGAACGACCGAAAGAGTTCATAGATTTGTTAGATGGGTTCTTGAAGGAGTAGATTTGGGAAGCGAAAAATGCGAATAACATATTCATAGCAAACTGATCGCTTCTTCGTAGCCATGATAACGCTTCCATCGCTGACCGCTCTCTGTATCTTGTGTGCGAAGATCAAAATCGAAAATGTGCTTCGATTGCGATTCCTTTTGAATTACAAATTGTTTTTCATTCCTTCCCCCAGATCGACATCTTCGCCAACCCGACTCGCAAGTGACTTTAGACAAGGGTGTCTATCACGCCTGAGCGTTCATTCGGCTGCACACCTGAGCGGCTCGCTCACAAACGGAGATCGCCGATTCTCCATCTTCTTTCTAAACTCGACCTCGACACGACTAGAGCAGAACCAATACGACACGCTAGCCAGCACGAGATCTGGTCAAGTGATCTACGACTTCCCCCATTGATCCTTTCTACCTCGAAGTCTACTCGCCTCCACCCGAATTTCCCCTCTCCAAGATGACCGAAGAGTCGACTACTAATGGTGGAAAGAAAGCAAGAAGAGGTAGAAGACAAGATGATACATTGCCACCTAGCGTGAGTTCACTGAAGCTCGAATTCCGCTCGCATCGGCAACCAAGCTAATTCGTTTTCTGGTTTCTCACAGCGTTCGAGGGATGTACAAAGGGCATTCAGGGCTAGAAGAGCTGCTCATTTGACTTATATTGAAGCGACGGTCGATTGGTTGACCGCAGAGTAGGTCTATCGTCCGATTCAGTTGTTTCGAAGCGAAGAGGAATTGAGTTTTGCGTTGTCCACAGGAACAAAGCCTTGCGACAAAGATGTGGGCTACCTGAGGATGGTGAACCTTTGACAGGGCCAGCGCCGGAAGAGGAAGTGATTGATGGACCGATGGAACCGACGGAACCTAAAACTAAGAAAGCTGCGAAAGGGAAAAGCAAGGGAAAGAACGGAGACCAAGAGGGTAGTGGAGGAGAGACGGAAGATCAGTCACCGAGAGTAGGAAATGACGAAGCTAGAGGAGCAGCAGAAGTGTTAGCTGGAGGTTCAGGATCTGGAACGAATCATCAACCAGAACACGAGCGAAGAGATTCGACCACTTATCCTTTGCCTCAACCGAGATTCTCTCCCATCATGCAAGCAGCCTCTCGACCTTCGACTTCTTCGACTACCGCTCCTTCTTACGGCTCACCGGCTCAAAGCTATTCTCTTCCAATTCAACAACTTTCTCCTCGACTGCAACAACAGAACCCCGGCTATCCTCCTCAATCGCAACCTCAGTCTCAGCACAACCCTCAACCCATTCCTTACCTCGTCAATCACCCTCACGCAAGTGTCAGCTATCAACATCCTTCCGCTCCAGCTTACGCTCCGCAATTTCCTCCTTCCTACCACAACTTCCCTCAGAATCCAGCTCCATACGGTTCCTACTACCCTTCCCAATACCAACACCCTCACCTTCCTCACAACAACGCTTTCTCAATGACTCTCCCACCTTCCACTACTCAACCCTATCCCGTTTCTCAGAATCAGAATCAGAATCAACGAACCTCACTCTCTGGTCCATCTCAGTGTCCCACTCCCCCTTCATCCCACCTTCGAGCCTCAACCGTCCCCACTCCCGCTCCTCCCGCACCCGCACAAATCTCGCCAAATCCCTCTATCTATCCCGCTCTCATCCCTCCTCCAAGTATGGCGAACTTAAGAACCTCTTCAACTCCTCCCTCAACCACCTCAGATTTCCTTTCCAACATGTCTATCTTCCCTACTCCTTCACCCGAAGACGAACAATTCTTCCTCGATACTTTCTGTGGTCTCGATGGATCAGGAGGGGGAGGTATTCCCGATGCTTACTTAATGCAATCCCTCTATCCCGATTTCAATTCGTTACCATCAGAAGCGGAATTGAAAGCAGTTACGGACAAGTTGGAAGCAAGAGAGCGAGAAGAAGAAGATGAGAAGAAGAGAATGATGAAGAGGAAAAGGGATGGAGAGTACAAGGAGTTCTGTATTGGATTGATGAAGGGGGTTAGAGGGATCGAAGGGTTGATCGCGAAGAAACGGAAACGAGATCTCGAGGAGGAGGAAGAAGAAGGAGGAGGAGGAGGGAAGAGAAAGAAACAATGTTCCTCTTCTGCGAGTGCGAAGAAGAGGAAAGAGAGTGAGGATGAAACGGTCGCTTTCCTGGCTGCTGCTGCACTCGCCAACTCTGCACCTCTAGCTCAAAAGAAGGAGGAGGAGGAATGCTGTGGTGGAATTATCGATTGTGATCAGGCAGAAGAAGAGAAGGATAAAGAGTGTTGTGAAGGAATTATCGATTGTGGACCTCCTTCAACAACGACAGCAACAACGAAACCGACGAAAGAAACAGTCGAGGAATGCTGTTCTGGTTTGATCTCTTGCGAGACGATGAACCCCAACGAAACTTCTTCGAAACTTCCATCTTCTTCACCTCTCAAACCCACTCCAACTCTTCCAACTCAAACGACAATTTATCTCCCTCGTTCTTCGACCTCCTCTGCAGCTTCAGATTCATGTTGTGGACCCAACGCTTCTTGTTCTCTTCCCACGCCATCCCCTCTCTCAGACGCCTATATTCTCGTCTCCCTCGCATTCTCCCAACTCGTCCCATTCATGTCGACTACCCCTGCCAACCCCCTCCTACCCGCACTCACGCCGACGAGGATTGCGGAAATGTTGCACAACGATACGAGGGGTGGGAGGAAAGAGCGAGAGGAAACGGCGAATTTGGTCATTGTTCCTCCGGGGAAAGAGGAGGAGGCGAGAGGCAAGAAAGGGGAGTTGTATGTTAGGAGAGATGTGGTTGAAGGGGTTAGGGATTGGTGTAAGAAAGCTACTGGTCAGGGTCAGGAGGAGACGAGATGATTAGGCGGAGAACGGGAGAGGTCGAGGACGAGCGAAGGAGGTCAAGGCGTTCTGTCGAGGGTTTTGCGGTTAGATCAGATTTGTCGGTCGTTGTCACTTGTTGTTTCTCATTGTCGCGTATCTCCTGAAGTACCCGTTTTTCTGTTTTTGAGCATAATACGATATCTCTGACTTTCCTTCACCTCTTGTCCATCTCGTATGGCCCCTCTCCAGCGGGTCGGTTCCTCTCCCAACTGTCTGCTCCTCACTCGCTTCCCTGATCTCTCGTCCAACTTTGCATCTCCCCTAAACTAGGCATCCAAACTTTCCTCAACTCCTCCCACTTCTTCACACCTTCTCCTTCATTCCCACTTCCTTCTTCTTCCTTGAGTTGGGTGAGCAGCGAATTGAGCGAAACGTTATTGCTAGAATCTATCGAGGGTCGGAAGATGAATCGAGAATCTGTCGAATCTGTCGAATCTGTCGAGGGGGTCGAATCGAGTTCCGAGATAGGTAAAGTAATACAATCCACTATCCTTTTTGCACCTGTAAGTTGAACTCGTTGACGTTCACATCAGTCCCGACTGAGAGAACAAAGATGTCACGATCAATCTGAACTTACCCTCCTCTTCAGTCGTACAAAACGGTGCCCAACTTATAACGTACCTCATCAATAACTTTTGCCACCAACTCGTTTCCCTCGCCAACCCAGTCGTGGGGACGAATCCAGGTGAAACAGAAACAATATCGATTTTGCCTTGATCAGTTTCTGAGGCTCTTGTTGCTCGAGTTTGAGTGACGGACGAGGAAGATGAGGGAGTATGAGAGGTAAGGGACCGGTGTAGGTGATGGAAGGAAAGGGTTTGAATGAGTTTCGATGCGGCGTAGCGAGAGCGAGAGGTCGAGTTTTCGGTGAAAGGGGACGTGAGAAGTGGTAGGAGATCATCTGTAGATCCTCGTTCTGAATTCAGTCAGACGATTCACGTTGACTGTGTAGGAGAAGAGACCTACCTGGTGATTTGACACCGTTTTGGAGTGAGGAAGTAGTAAAGATTATTCGAGATCTTTCTTCTGAAGGTGCAGAGAGGAGAGATAGGAGTTCTTGTGCGAGGTAGTACTGAGCTATACAACCCTAGTCTTGTTCAGCTGATGCTTGTCAAGCTGAAGAAGAGAAGAAAAAGACGTACCGAAATGATTGACTATCGTTTCTTTCGAATACTCTTTCTCTCCCAACTCAACACTTTGATACTCGGCTTTCCATACCGCCGCATTCAACAATAACGTATCCACTTTGTTCACTCCTCTTTCCCTGAATTCCCGTTTGACGCTGTCGGCGAACGCTCTAACTGAATTCAAGTTTGCGAGATCCAATTCCAACCATTTCAGTTCAACTTGATCCTTCAATCGTTCTGCTTGATCCGAGAGTGCTCGAGGAGGGGTTGAGCGGTGACCTGCTAGGATTAAGTATTTGTGAGAGTCGAGGGAAGGGGAAGTTGAGATGAGACGGGAAAGGAATTGAGAGAGTGCGAGGGAACCTAAGCCGGATGTACAACCTGTCGCTACGAGTACTCTCATGGGTTATGGTGAGGATGGAGGAGTGGATAGGAGAGGGGAAGAAGAGAGGGGAACAATGACGAAGGATCGAAGGAGCCTCTTGCTCTCCTAAACCTCACTCGACTTTGATAGAATCACTCAAAGAGCTCAATCAACCACTATCTAGAGCTAGTGAAAGTCAACCAAAGTCAACCTTCGACTCTCAACTCGCTCACTATTCCAATTCGACTAGATCAAACATGAACGACTCTCCTTCTACTCAGCCCACTCCTGAACCTATTCAAATGTCGTCTGCCTTACCAGGTGATGCAACCATGGACAGCTCCCCCTCCCCATCTCCCGAACCTCTTCCCTCAACTTCCCTCCTTCCCACTTGCACTCATTCCTCTCAACCACCTCCCACTGCTTCAACTTCCTCGATCCCCTACACCGAGCCAAAGACTCATACCCTCACTTCCGTCTCCCCTTCTGACCCCTCGAAATCCCGTTCATTCGAATGTCGTTACTTACTCGCACCAACCGATTCCTCATTCGCCCAATCCTCTCGCTCATTCCTCGATCTCCCAGAATCTTATTTCGCTCCTACTCCAGTAGAGTTACAACAGGCGTTCGCAGGACAAGTAAAGAAGAGAGAGGAATTGGTGGATAGACCATTGTTGACCCAGAAATTGAGGGAGAAAGAAGAGGCACAGAAGAGTAAAGCTAAAGCTGCTAAATGGCCTCAGGTACGATCTCGATCTTACCTTCTATACTAGAGTACTCGGCTCATATGGTGGAGTTTGGATTGAGAGAGTACAGACTAGAATCAGAATCAGATTCTCAGATCGTTCTCAATTGGAAGGTGTTTTTCCCTCAACAGACAAACTCATCCATCTTTACGAATTCGTCAAACTCTCCTTAGCTCCCGAACACTCTCAAACCCCTTTCGTTCTCTGTCAGTCCCCCTTCCCTCTCTGCTGTCTTTCTCCCTCTTTTCGCTGACTTTGAGTATTTGAGCGGGAGTAAATAGATCAATCACCACCTCGAACAGAATATATCAAAGGTGATCCAAAATGGAAAGGAAAGAACCTAATGGAATTGGAATTCACACCTTCTTCTGCTCTCTATATTAAATTCGAGAATGATTCTCTGAACGGTACGTTACTCTCTCCTTTCACTTCCTCTCTCTCTCTTTTCCCTCCAACCTGACGTGATTGAATGATTTGAGCTAAGATCCCTCAAGACCTCCACCACTCTGTTCTGAATTATTATCGATCGCTTCACCCCTCCCACCACCTCCCTCGTTCGATCCTAACGAGCAACCAAAGAAAGAGGAGAAAGTAGGAGACAAGAGGAAAGTTGGAGGGAATGGATTGGGAGGGGATCGGGGGAAAGTCGTGCCGGCTTGGATGAGATTAGGGGGAAAGAATGCTAGTGAGTTTGAAGGAGTTCAATCATCATTTTGTTTGAGAGACGAAGATACTGATCCTTGATTACTTCCTTCTCGCAGAGAAGTGATTCGATACGCTTGAATGGAATTAGGGAGGAGGAGTCGAAACGACGTCATGTTTTAACTTTGCATTCTTCGTCTTTTGTGTCGCTTCGAAATTGTCGTTTTTGCAACAACTGCATGGTTTTCTTTCGTTTCTTATGACACTCATATCTCTGAGTCCTCTCCGTATGAATGAGTGAAACCTCTAAACAACCCAAGAAAGATTACAATATGAAAACGATTCTATCAAAAAGAGGTTGCTCTACACAACGATCTCTACACCTCGCTCTAATTTCTGTCCTTCCTCCTGTTCTTCGACCCTCTTCTGAAACACTGCATACACTAAAGAGTAGCCTTCAAACTCATACAAAATCCTATCGACCCTCTCATACTTCTCTACCAAACTCGGGTTACTCAACTGCTTCATCCCTGAATGAGCTCTACTCTTCAAAGATTTCTCCCCTCCTCCCCCTCCTCCCATTGGTGCACCCAACATTTTACTCTCCTCCCCTTGTTCCTCATCATCACTGACAAACAAAGTGATCGACATTTTCGAAGGTTCAAAAATGTTCAATACTTTTTCGACTAATTCTTGTAGAGTGTGAGGGTTCGGGTTACGAGAGGAATTAGAGGTGCGGCCGAGTCCGTTGAAATCGAAATTACATTCGAAAGAGGCGTAGGAGTAGGCTTCTTCGGGAGTTACATGAACTGTGGCGTATCGATCACCTCTTACTGCGTTCTGACTGAACCCACACGGGGCGAACAGGAACGAGTCTAATGTGGCGCCAGGGAGAATCGCGGTCAATCCCAAGTCTTGAGAGAGTTGGGACCCGAGGGAGTGGGCGTCTCCTGCTGATTCGGCGAGGAGGGGGGAGGTGTAAGGGACTGGTGCAGAGGGGGTCGAGGAAGGGTGGTAGAATTTGCGACAGGCAGAGGGGGACAGCTGGGTCATGAGGATTTCGAGCGTTTGATCAGGGTGGGAATCGGAGGGGAGTCCGGGAGTTGGAAGAGGGGTTGTACCTTTTCGAGGCGAGACTGGGGGGAGTGCGGAAGGGGTAGTAGAGAGAGAGGTTGAGAGTTCGGAGAGTGCGGTTTTGGGGTTCGAGGGAGGAAGGGAAGCGGAGGATTCGAGTGCGTGAGGAAGGAGAACGTCGTCTCGTGGTGGGGTAATGTAGAGTAACCAATGATCTCCGTTCATTCTTCCCACTGTGTATGCCGAGCTGTTCTCTGTGCTCAAGAGAGTTCCACTCATCAGCAATAGATCATCGGAAAGATCAATCGAAAGTCTCGAAACGCACCGAATAATTTGTCCAAGAAACTCATCTCTTGAGTCCAATCTTTGTGAGGCCCTCTCTGTCTATCAGGGAACATGAAAGTCTTTCTCGAATAGAAGCATCTCCAAACTCCGTTGAACCCGCAAGTTTCGGAAGCGATTCGAAGTAAAGTTGGTAAACCGAGGAGTAGAGTCGTGGTTCCGCAAGTCTTGAGGATGAGCTTGTGAGGCCAAACGAACATTGATGATTCACTATTGATCGTCTAGGTTAGCTTGTAGTTCGAGGTAGGGAGGGAAAGTTGAGCGAACCTGAGTAAATAGGCATCCATCTCTTCTCCCTCGATTACGCTGAGTACTTTGCATTGAACCTCGTCTAGCATTCCTTCCCAAGTACTCCTCTCGACCTGTCTCAATCCAGTCCACCGTTTCTTGCCTTTCCTTCCACCTTTGAGAGGTAAACCTCGATCTACAACATCTCGCTCTGAAGGAGAGAACCACAGCTCGAGGAGCTTCTCAGGACCTACAAGATAGTGCTAGGTTAGCTACTGGTAGCTCAGAGAGGTCTTAGAGCTTACCCTCGAATGGTCCAGCACTTTCATCTTGAAGAATGACTGGCTCTTGTTCAACTGAAGCTACCATCTCTCTGTTTGCTCGAGTAGCTTGATAAATACTATAGGATTGATCTGAGCTGGCCGGTCGAGCTGTAGAGAGGCGAGTCGGTGAAGTCGAGTTGCCAAGTTGAGAGACAGAGGAAAGGGGGTTGTTGGGAATTGAATCAACCCTTCTCGCTTCAACGAGATCGCAAAAAGTACTTGGATAGCTATATCTAGAAGTCTGAATAGATAGGAGCCGCTCGGATGGGTTTCGTGAAAAGTCGGAAATTTAAGCTTAGTCGTTTCGCAAAAACTCGATCGCATCGAAAGATCCTTCGCACACTCTCGAATTAGCTCGCTCGCGTCTCAATCAATAGAAGCCGACAACGAGAAGCGGAAAGGATTGACTCATAACAGACTCGTCGAGAGGCACAAATGGGAATGGATAATAGACTACTGGTGCGAATCGGAATCCACCATAACAGCGGGGGGAGTAAAGTTAGGTCGCGGAGATCTGAGCACAGGGTGCAAGATTGCTACTGGAGCCGTAAGCTTGCTTCTCTGAGCGGGAAACGTCTCGGCACGCTTGACGGTCTCGAAAGGAGTGTCAGATGATCTTCGAGGAGAAGGTAACCTGTAGGACTTCTTGGACAGTCCGAGGATAGCTGGAAAGCTGAGCATAAGCCTTGATGTGTAGTGATCGTGAGGACGCAGCCAAACGCTGAATCTTGCGCGTTGTTCCGTCGAGTTCGGTCCGACGACTTTTTGAGCCTGTTGTTGAATTTCGAATCTTTGTGAACCAGTACGTATGAGGAGAGCACGATGAAGAATTGTGAACGAACCCATGTCTTGATCTGCTGTATGGTCCCGCACAACATAATGCCTAGCGTCGTCATAGATATCAGTTGACGACGAACATCCCCGATTTCGTTCGCCAGCTTGATCGGTTGCCTTTTGAAAAGGTCACAGTCTGGATCACACTTGGCACTATCAGCTCGATATGCTCAATCAATGCATGAGTGAGTGTTGCTGACAGTGAGAACGAATTTGAGGGTCCCGACAAATCTCGAGTCCACGTGAATTGTTCATGTGAAGCGTATTGAAGAATTCGCGGGATACTGTACAGCAAGAGCACCGTCAGTTAAAGTACTGTGGCGTCCTTTGAAGAGGTCTACACCAGAGCTGGTAAGAGAAACCTCGACTCACGATTATCGACTACTCACGAAATAATCATCCAAGTTGTTTAGCTCTTCACATGTTCAAAGTGTAGTCAGGTGACTCACAGATTGTATGACTCGAGATAGCCTGAGGCGCACCGTCGTTCTCAGCAGCCAATGCTTGACTGAATCTTTCGTCGGCCTGCGAACTTTGATCGGTCAATTTTCGCAACACAGGATAGGTCTAGGAACTTACCCGAGCGAGGCGCTGGAGCTGAAGTCTGACGACCTCGTGTCCTTCCTCGGTACCAATGAACGCATTCCACCGATCAATGACCTTCCTCGCTGTCTCAATGAGCAGGAACTGTCGATCTTGTTCATCTGAGTAAAGCGATTGTTGTAAGTTGCATCTAGCAGGTCTACCTCTCAGAAGAGCGTATCACTCACAATAGCCTAGAATCGCTTCGCAACTTTGTGAGATGGCAGTGTATTCTTTCGCTGCGACCCACTCCTTCGTTTGCCATTGATCCATCGCTTCGAAGGGGGCCGCACAATTGAGTCAGTAACGAGATTCAAGCGTCAAATATCGAAACATCCGACCTACTAGCGTTAACTGAAGAGAGGAAGGAACGATGTCGAAAAAGGTAAGATGCTCCGAATCCACGACGAGAGGGATTTGGGGCTCACTGATCTGTTGATGAAGGGGATCCATGTTGGCTCAAAGCCTTATGGAAACAGCGAAAACGTCGACTCGAGAAGAGGTCGAGATGAGAGGAAGAGAAGAAAGCGGTAAAAGATCCGTCTCTTTTTTCCCAGTTCCGATCCGCGGAAAGTCCGAAGCTTCGGAAGCTTGGGAAGAGAATATTGTCATCGTTACCGAGTCACCGAGCGAGGACGAAGCGAGCGAGGACGTTCGCTTTCTCTCGTATCGCCGTCAGAAATGCACAAACTAGAGACTAGCTATTTTGTACCGGGAATCCCGGTTACCGGGGTTTTGAGGGAGAATCTCGACGAAAGGTAGAACCGGGAGAGGGAGGGAAACCAGAGAGTCCCGGTTCCCGGTTTAGAGCCCGGTTCACAGCGACGACAGCGAAAGAGGTAGTCGCAATGGGCTGAACAGAGAGGGGAAGAGATCGTTGTTGCAGTGAGTGGGAGGGAGAACTACTCAGCTAACTGAAACCTAGTTCTTGTCTTCATTCTCGTCTGACCCATCCTCTGCCTCTTCTCCTTCACTCTCATCCTCACTGTCACTGTCACACTCACTCTCATCATCACTCCCATCCTCACTCTCTTCCTCAGTGTCTGATCCCATCTCTGATTCCTCCGAGTCTTCGTATTCCTTCGCATACTTGCTCTTTTTCGCAACGAAGAGAGGATTACGGGACTTGCTCTGCTTCCCTTTGTTTCCTGTCGATTTGTCCTTCCTCTTTCTCTTCTTCCCACCTGACTTGGCTCTGCTCGTCTGCTCCTCTGCCGCCGCTTTCGAAGCTCGTCGATTCTCCTCCATCTTCTTCTCTTTCCTATTCAACGCTTGACGACCTCGTTCCATAATCAACAATCCAGGTTTGATGACTTCGAGGGTGATGAGAGCTGATACAGTCATGATGTCGCAGACTTTCGAGTGGGTGAGGTTGTGTTGGAATTCGGAAACGACTCTTCGTCCTGAACTGAATGATCGTTCGACATCGACAGAGCTTGCTGTTTGAGTCAGCAACGGTATCAGTACATATACAAGAGAGATAGGGAGTAGGCGTAAGCGAAAAGATAGCTTACCAGGACCCGAGTAGACATCAACAGCAAAAGAAGCTAAACCGTCTCCTTTTCCTCCGTCTTTCCTTCACATCCCTTCCCAGAAATCAACGGCGACGTGATCTTTGAGCGTTCCCTTCGAGTCGATGGCATGAGAAGGCGGACTCTCAGCAGTTCGTCGGATGATATCGTCGAGTGAAGGGTGTTCTTGCGAAGCCGCGGCAGCGGCACGAGTCTTCTCGGCAGCAGTTTGACGCTGTTTCAATCACGATCGAATCAGCTCATCGTGATGAGAATAGATAATAGCCGGGTTACTCACTGGTCCAGCTGAAGAAGAGGCTTGGGATGACAAAGGAGCGATTTCGGAATCTTTGGGTCGGTAGTGTTTGTTGTAATGCTTCTGAACGGCGTTGATAGCATCGTCGATCCATTCTTCGGGCCAACCAGCATTTCGCATCCATGCTGCTCCTAAAGAAGGATGAAGAACTGCAAGAACAAAGAATCGAAACCGAATTAGTTTTTTTTTTTGCAAGACGAGATGGCTTGCGAAGGACAACATACGAATAGCAGCTCGATACAGTACACAATCGTCTGTGAATCCATAGTACTTCTGCACCTTCTGATAACCTCCGAGAACCGCGTTATGAATGACCGGGGGAACCTTGTCGTTGTAGAGAAGTACGTCGAATACGCTCGTCAACTCGTCCATCCAGTAGATGACCTTTTCGATACATGGAGAACCTTCATGTGATATTGCATGAGTGATATCGTGCATGGGCTGACAGAATAGAGACGAGTATGAGCGCAAGATTTTGATGCGAGAGGAAAAGAAAATTCACCTTCAAGATCTTGATGAGAGTTCTGAACAAGCTGAACTCAGACTCGTTGAGCTTGTTTCTTGAAGGGATCTTGAGTTTCTTCGATGCTTGCCATTTCATACTGTGGTTTGCGAAGACAATTGTTAGAGATAAATTGCGAAGAGATCAATAAAGAGAGGATAGAGACAAACATTGGTTCTTCCAATCGAACGAAGGCCTCAAGTTGTTCGTATAGCGTGTTCCAGCGGGTTTCGATACGACGAGGAAGCGATTCGGCTCCTTCCGACAAATCCTCCTTTCGCACTTTCTCGCACTCGGCTGTCAAGATCTTCCTTGCTTCTCGGCTGTATGTCCATTTCTTTGCGAGAGCTTGCAGCTGATGAGAAATCGAGAGAAAGGGTCAATTGAGGAGAACGACGCGAGAACAAAATTTGCCCGTTTTTTCGGGAAACTCGAAACTTACCTTTTGTAAAGCATAACGGGTTGACTTGGTCGTGAAGGTATCTGTTGATGTCTCCTTCCAAAGTGAGTGCGCTAGAGCCTCGTCCTTGTCACTGTGATCTTCATCGAGAGCTCCGGTCAAGTCCTTGAGGAGTTGATCGATCTCCTTCAAAGCCTCCTCGGAAACTTCGGGCGCTGCGTCGGCATCATCGGCACCCATAGCGATGTTTCGAAAGCTGTGGGAGATGCACATAACCATGATCAGCTACAGAGGTCGGAGAAACAGAATGAGGGGCGTAAAACGAACCCAAATTGAACTTCCTCCGCAGTGAGCTCCTCCTCGATGGGTGCTCCATCATCATCATCTTCATTATCACTCTTGTCGAAAGCACGAGTGATAGATTTGACAACGAGATTGAGGATATGAGCGAAACATCGAACCCAAGTCCCCTTTCCCTCGAGCTTCCCGACTCCTTTCAGTAGGTCTGCTAGCTTAGCCATGTTTGAGGCGTTGTCGGAAACGATACCACAAATCTATCGTTCGTCGATAACACATAGGAGAAAGAAGAGGGTCGAAGTCGATAAAAGTCAGCGAGAGTCAAAATTACGGGGAACGAGTCGTTTGAAACGCACCTTGTCTGCTATCTCGTACTTCTCGATAACCTCTTCAATGACTCGATGCATATTGACCGCAGAATGCGCATCCAGCATGCTGCGAATAGCGAGATTTATTAGCTTCGAGAAAATGATCAAGAAATGCTAGGTTCGAAGCAACTTACGGTATGAAATCGAGTGGAGTAGCTACAGCCTCAGTCTCTCCCGTAGTTGATCCTTTCACGGGTCGACGGTAGTAAACGACGATCCCGAGAATGTCGTGTTTGTTGGGAGATTCCCATCCATCGATACCAAGATAGAGCCCACTCGTAGCAGTCTACGTAATGATGATACATCAATCATTACGTAGCAGTTCTCGTCTCGACAAGAGAGAGGTGAACTTACTGCCAATTCCGTGATCATTTCTTTCCGACCTATAGCTGCCACCTCTGCTGTCCCTTTACTGACTGTAGTCGGATGAGGTGAGTTGTTCCTTGCAGCTTTTGAGAGCAACGGTTGTAGCTGTGGAGACTTGAAAGATGAGCGAGACTATCGAGAAGAATGAAGTCTGAAGATGAGGAGAAAGGAGGACTTACCCCAGGATCCTTGACTATCGAGAACGGCCTTGCGCCTAAGCAGCATTCTGTGATCCATTGCTGGAGGACCTATGGTAAGATGGAGCGTCAGGTAGTCGAGAGGTGAGGGAGACTCTAAACTTCGAAGTTCGAATTCGATCGAATTCTTCTCGATAACCATTCACTCTTACCTCGGGTGGAGGAGCTTCTCCGGTCGTGAAGCCGAACTTGTTCAAGTCAGACGCTTCCTTCTGTAGCCCGATGGTCTTGATGCAACGTTCGGTGTGTCTCGACAGGTTTCCCATCGAAGAGTCGTTCACATCGCGCTCAACACCAAGTGTGCAGCTACGAACCAGTCAGCTTATACACGATCTGTTTATGCATGGAAAGAGCTCACTGTTTACACTGAAACCATGTACGAATAGGAGATCGCCCATCTTTGTCGGGAGCTGTCGTTCGTTCTCGTTCAGGCAACATGATCGGCTTCATGAAGGCTTTGTATGCGTCGCTCGTCGTCTTTGAGATTTGTGCAAGGCATTTATCTGCAGCAAGGAAGTCAGCGCTGTGCTTCCTCGACAACGGGACATCGATTTGAAAAAGTACTAACCAAAATCTGCTTGATCAGTTGCGGTTAGTTTGCGATGACTCTTGCTGCTCGAAGCAAGCCTGACTTTCGTCTTTGCTACACTGGTCGAGGAGGGTTTCGACTTTGAAGGCATCCTTGAAGATCGAGCGATGAAGAGGAATCTCATCGGGTTACAATTCCACTCACGAGTGATCCAAATAAGTCTCTATCTTTTTACTTTGACCTCTTAACAATCCCTCATGCCCGTCTCTCACGCTTCGAAGGTGGCTCAAGTATTACAGCACAAAAGTACAAAACCGGGAATAGAACCGGAAAATAAAAGGAGAATTTTCGCAACTCGACGACCTGCACAAGGAGGGAGACCGGGAAAGCCCGGTCGTAAACGACCGGGACCGGGAGGGACCCCGGTCCCTACCTTGCCCCGGTACAAAATAGCTAGTCTCTAGCACAAACCCATCCTATTACCCACTGTTGCCCAAATTTGCTCTATACTGAGTAATAAAGATAGAGAACCCAAGCTATCACAATCATACAACCCACAACACCCAACGAGACATAGGTGACCTCTTTGATCGGTCTCCTCAATCCCTCGTTTCTCAGGACGAGATCATCCTCTTGTCTCGCGACCCTTTCCTTCTCGTTCGCATAGAGGATACCGTTCAGGAACTTGATATCGAAGTAGTGGTAGCCGAGACCATAGAGGACGTCAAGTCCTTTGATGACTGTGAGTCGAGATGAGAGAGATGAGCTTGAATCTCGCGAAGAAATGGAGCGAGAGACTTGCCGATGATGAAAGCGAAAACGTATCGGTACTGATCAGTTCCAGTTCCAGACTTGTCTTGGATAGCTCCACTCGCAACGTTCATGACGACGCTTCCACAGTTGTTGAGCTGGAGTGGATAAGATTCGTCAGCTCTCGGATCTTTCGAATAAATTCAAAGTACTCACTGCCTTGTAGATTCCGAAAGCTGTTCCCAAGTTCGCTTGATTGGGAACGAGAAGAGGAATGGAAGCCTACGAATTCGAAGAACGAACGTCAGCCTCGTTCTTTGCGAGATAGGAGAAATCGTCTCAACTTACGATCCAAGGAAGCACGTTCGTAGCGAGAGCGAGAGATCCGAGAATGGAAGGAACGAGAGGGTTGACGTTGGTGTAGGCAAGAAGAGCGTAGGTTAGGACCCAGAGAGCAGCTGTTCGAGAGCGGAAATTAGTCAGTGACCCAAAGAAACGAAACTCCGAGAAGGGAAACGAACCAGTGGCCGTAACCCAATGCATTCGTCGTCCGAGACTGTAGAAGAGGAGAAGATCAGTCCAACGAACTTGCAGAGCGAGGAACAAGGAGAACATACCGATCAAAGAAGATACCTAGACAAGGAGTCAAAACGATAGGAATCACTGTTTCGAACGAATCGAGTCAGCTCAATGCGTAGCGCGTCAAGCGAAGATATTGCGAACCTTGTCCGATAGCGGAGGTGTATCCAGCGGCAGCATTACTCTTGTTTCTCGTAACTCGGATAGTGTCGGCCAAATTTGAAGTATAAGTGTTGACAGCTCCTGATTGAAGTAGCTGAGAGATGTCGAGTATCCAGAAGCAAGCCGGGATCGCCATGATTGAAGCTGCGAAGTATTTGCGATCTGACTTCCACGACGCCCAGAATCCTGGTCGAGCGATTCCGAGTGAATCGGCTTTGTGGTGAGCTGCTTGTCGACCAGTTGGGACTCGATGAGCGGCAGGGAAGGTACGTTCGTAGAAGAAGAAAGCGAGAGTGAGGATCCAGGTGAAAGCGCACATCACTGCAGCGACCTGAAGAAAGAAACAAAAATGAGCACGGGGAAAGCATGGAGAGAGATGTCGAAACTCACTCCGAATGTCCAAGCCCATGTTCCGGTACCTTCAGCGATTGGTACTGCGGTAAGCTTTCCGATCAAATTGTAGGTCCTCCCGATCGAAATGTCGAGACCGCTGCGAACGGACGAGAAGAAGATCAGCTTTTGCATCCTCGAATGAACAGGTTCGAGCGAAGTGAACGTACTAAATGAAGCCCATCATACCGACGGAGTAGAAGGAATAGATCTTGCTTTGAACCGTTTCAATCGTCGTTGAACCGAAACCGAGAACGATGTGACCTATTTGTCGAGAAAATATCAGTTTGGGTCACGAATGCGGACAATGACGAGGAGAGGATGGCGTAGAGGGGAGGTACGTACCGACGAGTACAAGAGGATAACTTGATACGGAGGCGCCGACAGCGGAGAGGATAGTTCCGATCAGGATAACGGTCGAAGCGTAAACACTCGTTGCGAGAGGACCAAAGTAATCGACCGCGATACCGGTCAGGATAGGAAGAATCGTATTGATCAGTGAGTCGGCGGTAGCGATCTATACGAAGGAAAGGTGAGTACTGAACCAGCGAAAGAGAGATGGGGGAAGAAAAGCTCACATCGGCATATTGCGCGTTGTTGACTCCGAGCTCCTTCCTGATCGTACTCTTGAGGGGAGAGATGGAGCTTGAAGCAAAGTTCGAACCGACTATGAAATGAAGACGAGAGAGGATTAGATTCTCTCCGAGCAGTAATAAGCCGTTAAAAAATGAAAAAACTCACGAGTGAGGAAGAGAGTCAAAAGAATAGCTGGTCCCTTGATCCTCCAAGGGTGTTGTGGGATGACTGAAGAGTAAGATGGACCTTCACTTTCATGCAAAGAGCCCTCCTTCGACGGAGGAGAAGAGTCTCCCTTTTCTTCCTCCAACGCGTTCAGTGATTCAACTTCAGCTCGAGGGGCCAGTGTCGGTAAGGCAGCGATGTCTGCTCGAGTCGCCATAGTTATCGAAGTGGTTGATCAGTCGGAAAGTCGATGGGAAGAAGGAGAAGAAGCAGGGAAGAGCTTTTTTGCCCTCTGCCGTTAAGATTATCGATCTTTCCATCGAGAGTTTTCGTCCGAGACAATCAATCTTCTCAAAGTTCCGAAAAAAAATCGATCACATCTCCGGTTTCACCCTTTGCCTCGCATGGCTTCCCCAGGAAGACTCTTTTCCAGGTGTCCGTCGCGGCTTGGCGTCGTTGAAAGTTGAGAAGCAGCGAAGTGCGAAAGAGCGAGGAGGAGGAGCGAGTATGCAGAGGGTGTCGATTGCTCCGTCCGAACAAGCGAATGCGAAGGCGCAAAGTCGACTTCGTCTGGAAGAGATCGTCCTGACCCAATGCGTCGTGCGGAGGTAGGGAAAGGTGAAAGCAAGAGCCGAGGGATCGACAGCCGATTGCGAGAGAGCGGATTCGAACGAAACGAGAATTGATTGAGGCTTCGCTGCGAGTCCCTGCAGAGAACGAGACGGAATGTCAGCATCGGACAATTGCTGAGATGTAACAGGAGCGTTATTAGAGCGATTTGCTCACCCTGTGGCGCCCGAAATCAGATGTTTCGAAGAGCGAAATCTGATTGACGAGGAGAAAACCTCTAACGTACGACTCCAACATTGTCTTCAGCGAGTCTCTCGGTCCCTTAATCCGTCGCACTGTCGTCCGCCGCCGTCGAGAACCTGTACTCGAGCCCTCGACGAGAGCAGTTGTTCGACGGGGAACTTTGCCTCGAAAGTTGGCCTTGGTTATGCGACTCCCTTCCTTTCACGATGCAGATCCTGCTCTTGACATCCCAGGAAGCTTGTCAGGCTGTTTGCCGTCGGCGCTAGAACATTGATGCCCTTGATGTGCGGAATTGCCGAGTTGAGCGAAAAGGAGAGAACGACGAACAAGCAGTTTGCAGAGTGGCGAACTCGAGCTGCCGCTCCATGGGGCCAATCCTGAGCGCGTTGAATGACCAATGAGCGAGTTCGAGCAAAGCAAGTGAACAGTTGAAAAGAGAGGGAACTCATCATCAATCCTTTGAACCCAAACAACCTCTTGCACAGCTTCGATTCACTCTCAATCGATACTCTAGCATGTCTGCGTACTATCAGAACCACGATCCACCACCCACAACTTCTTCCCACCCTCATGGATCACTTCATCAATCTTCATTTCACAACCTCACTCTGGAACACTCTCTCGAAGATCTGAGTGCTCGATTCATCGTCAATTTACCAGCAGAAGAGTTGGAGAGTATGGATAGGGTATGCTTTCAAATCGAACAAGCGTGAGTTCTTCCTGTCCTCTCATCAGAAATTGCCGTGAATCAATAAACAGCGAAAACGACTCCACTCCTCGCCCAAACCGTTAAGGAGGCTTTATAACGGGAAGCCAGCTTATTCGGGACTGGGCATACGTAAGGAGAGAGGAGGAAAGGAGGGAGAAGGAGTAAGGCAGAAGCCGGAGGTGGGGCCAAACAGCAGAGGAGGTTCTGAGCTCTCAGTGACTCCAGTAGCAAGACCACGAGGCTACGGATTGAAGGGGCCGGTCGTGGAGAGCGGAACATAAGCTGCGACGACTCCCTTTCGCACCGATATGCTGACCTTCACTTTCTCACCCTCCTCTTCCAGACACTGGTACTACGAAGACTTCATCCGACCAGCAGCGCTGAACCCTGGACTCCTTCCATCGTATGGCTTGAAAGCGTTCTCGTTACTCATGTTTCGGTCTTGTCCTCTTCTTCACGACGTGAGTTTTCCCTCGAACTCCTCATCCACAAATTACCTCAATCTGACAAGAGTATATCGTTCGATAGCTACTACCGAATCATAATAGTATCTGGACTTCGTTCATGGCTTACAAAGAACGAGTACCGGTTTGCGGAGCAATTATCATTTCTGAATACTGGGACAAGGTAAGCTTCGATTACTGCTCAACTTGTCATCCCAAGTTGATCGGGTTGAAGTATACAGGTGCTGCTGGTGAAAGGATGGGCGAAAGGATCTTCTTGGTCTTTCCCACGAGGGAAAATCAACAAGGAAGAACCCGAAGCGATGTGTGCTGTTCGAGAAGTACGTCCTCTCACTCTTGGTTCAACTGAATTCCTTAGCTCAATTCGATTTCGTCTATCTCGGTAGGTCTTGGAGGAAACAGGATTCGATATGACAGATTATTTCCACCCTCGACAATTTCAACCTGGTTATGTCGAAGATGAGGGCGCAGAGAGGATACCTTATTACGTCGAGTTGGTTATTAAGGAGCAGAAGATCAGACTGTACTTTGTTCCGGGAGTTAAAGAGGATACTGTTTTCGAAACGAGAACTAGGAAAGAGATCTCGGTAAGTCGCACTCTCATTCTGGGTCAACTTCCACTCATGCGCTTTCGATGACAACAGAAAATCGACTGGTTCAAGCTGAATGACCTTCCAACGTGGAGCAAAGACAAGAAAGGAAGAACGACTCGAACAAAGGCTCAACTCGAGGGGAAACAAGCAAAGTTCTATATGGTTACTCCTTTCATCTCGTATGCTCAAGCTCGCTGCCAGTGCTCGAGATGACTCACTGACTTCTCGCTTGTCGTACAGTCACCTGAAACTCTGGATCGATCACCATAAACCTAAGAGTCTTCCCGTTCGAAACAGCGACTTCTCTCCTCGCGGCAACCTCATCTCGCCACCACATTCTCCTGTCAACAACGGCCTCTACGCTGATCATCACCATCACGACGATCCGACATATCATCTTCCTTCCGAAATCGAATTGGGCGATTCGACATCAGCAGAAGCAGATTCAACAGAAGACGAATTGGACGACTTCTTGTCTCCTCAAGAACCTGTTTCGTTTGAGACAACTCAACAAGGAACAGACGCTCTCACCGCGTTCTTCTTCGGTTCGCCTCCAGCTCCAGCACACGATACTCTCCCTCTCTCACCTCCTTCGAGATCTGCTTCATTCGAAGTCGCTTCTACCCCTCCTCATATCGCTTACGAACGACAGTCTTCGTTCCTCCAACCGAAACCACAACCTTCGATGAATCAGCAAACAAAACTGCTGGAACTATTGTCGGGAGCTATCCCTTCTCCTCCTCCACCGCCCCCTCCCGCTGCTCGCCGATCGTCTCATTACACCGCGCAGCAAGTTGAACAACCTCGAAACGAAAGTCGCTCTCTTCTTCATCTCCTTAACGACGTTCACCTTTCCGATTCTCCTCAAACTCCTTACGAATCCTCTTCGCAACAAGCTTCTCCCGCTTATCAAGCTTCTCCCCTTCTTCACCAACAACCTCACGCAATCCTCTTCTCCGACTCGCAAGCACCTCCAGAAGCCGCAAATTTCGGTCAACCTCTTCCCTCTCATCTTCGACCAGAACGAAACGATTCCGAACGAAAAGAGAAGCACAACGCTCTCTTGCGAGCATTATTCAACGTAGCTACTACTCGACCTGCGCCTTCACCAGAAGAAGCTTTGACTCCGACGACTGGAGGTCCAGGATCAGTTGGAAGTTATGCGGGTTCGTCGAATGGTGAAGGATGGACAGAACAGGATCGAACGATGAGGAGTGGGGAGATGGATGGATTGACGAAACGAGGTGAACCTTACGGACCTGCCGAAGATGACGAGATTTGGCCACCACCAGTTATGCGACGGAATCAACTTTATCCTCTTTCTAGCCCGAAACTTCCCTCACCTCCTCCTTCTCAGACTTTCGATCAGCAGTCGACGCATCGTCAGTATCAACAGCAGCCTATGGCTTCGCCGTCAACCACTCAGATGCCTCTCAACGGTTACACTTCACCTCTTCGCGCTCAACCTCTTCCCGAAATCGTACGACCGCTTCCTGTGCCAGCTGCCCCCTCAAAACCGAATGGAGGCAGTCTTCTCTCGATTCTCAACGGTGCAGGAGGAGAACGTGCCCAACCTCCTCCTCTCATCGCACCTCAGCCATCCTCTCCCTACTCTCACCATGCTCTCCTCGAATCCTCGCCTACTTCCCCTCCAGCTGTAGCTCCTTCTTCGCTGCGAAGCGGGAAGGATCCTCTCGAGCTGTTGAAGGAATTCAGAGCTCGACAACTCGGACCAGAATCAATTCCTCCCATACTTCCTCTTTCGCAACCCGAACCCTCACCTTCTCGAGATATCCATCCTCCTCTGCCCGTCCCTCCTCAATCCTCTCGTCCAATTGAGACTATCGTATCTCAACCTTCAGCACCTTTACCTTTCCCTGCGAATCCTCAGTACTCTCAACCCCCGTCTCTCCCCTCTCCTCATGCTCAACAACCGAATCTTCCTTCCCTCGGTCAGCCTAATACTCAGCAATTTGCACCTTCACCCCAAGTCCACTACCTCCCCTTCAACCCTCACCAGCCTCCCAATCCTCAACCACAATTCTCTGCTCCACCCTCGAATTATCCTCAATCAAACCAACCGTACTACTCACATCCTCCGACTCAACCTCACTTTTCTGCTCCTCCTCCTCCTCCTCCCCAGTCTTTCGCTCCCCAATTCTCTCAGCAACCTTTCAACCCATACCCGAATCCCGCTCAATTCCCTCCTCAACCTCAGTATCAGCAACAACAGTTCCCGTCGCCTGGAGTCGCTCAGAATGGTGCAGGTATGAGTCGACCAGCGGGAGGAGGAGGCGGGAACGCAGGTGCTTTGTTGGGGCTGTTGAACGGGAAAAGCTAGAGTATCGTTGCAGGGGGAGTGTCGAATACTTTGAACTTGTAGAGATGGGATATGAGCAGATCAGGAATACGGTAGGAGTTGCCGAAATACGATGGCTCACAAGGTACTCCAAGCTGGGAAGAGTGTTGCTCGAGATTAGGAGAGAGAAGTTAGGGAAGTTGCAGCTCTCGAGGGACTCGTCTCTCATTTCGCTCGCTGCAGTATCTTCTAGCGAGGAGTGTCTATAACGGATTGCAAAGAAACGGGAAGTAAGAAGTGGGAGAAACAGGGATTGTGAGAAATAGGGCAAGAAAGATGAAATCAAGCAGGGTAAAGCGAATTGTAACGGAGGCGCTGACGCAGAGTGAGGGGGGAGCGTTTGAGAAGAGAGTGGAGGATGAGGTCTTGGGGATTGACGAAATCTGACATCTGAGCTTGTGAAGAACCCGCAGTTTGGTAAGGTCGATGCGACGAATCAGGATAGCGGAGTTGAGGAGAGAACGTGTCAGAGCGAGCAACGGAATGAGAAGGGATAGATGGTTCCGGGTGATGCCAATCCATGTCAGGGTCATAGCTAGTATCGGGAAGCTCCATCGCGTCCTCCTCGTCGGATATAGGGTGGATACTTGATCCCGACGGTTCCCCTTCACTTCGAACACTCGCTTGCAAATTCCGATGTCGATTCTTGTCCTCCTCCGAGACTTGATATGTTTCCTTGTCGACTTCGGGATGTTTGTCACGATAATGTTGATACAAATTCTGTGACGAGCCCAACTCAGCTGCAGCTCGAATGATCTGACGGCGATACAAACTAAGCTCACCTTCGGCTCGATGTAACCTCTATGGCATAGCGAACAAGGGTATTTCCTTGCGTTTGCGTGGGTGTTCATCGGACGAGGTGCTACTCGATATGTTTTGCTATCGACTTCAGGGTGCTCTGTGCGACAGTGTCGGTACAAGTTCTGTAACCATCCCACTTGGTAGTCAGCTTGTGAACCATGTACCTGCTCCAACAACAATTGAGCTAACCGCCGGAGAGGGATAATCCTTGTCGCAATGCATGCAATCGAATCTCCCTGTGTTGGCGTCAGGATTCCTCGGACGAAACGGGCGCTCCTGCGAGGTCCGACAGCGCTTGCAGTGCGTTGCTGCCCCCTGACAAACAAAGCGGAGAGATCGGCCGTCTCAGCTCAGATGGCTTATCGCACAGAAAGAATGTAGAAGACTGACGTTCGGATCGGCGAAGGAAGCCTCACACACACCGGGTCTTTCGTCGCAGTGAAATCGATCGTCGTTGCCTCGGTGGTACAAATACTTGCGAGTCCCATGCGGAGTTCCGGCCGCTGCTGGAGAAGGTTGGAGTTGTGCATAACCCGCGTTGTGCATGGCTGAGAAGAGCCGGTCTTCTATGGTTCCGGTATTCTCATCTGCTGGCAGTGATTGAGCTTGTCCTGCAGCGTGTTGCGCTGCCAGGTCAGCATGATGTTCCATCTGATGTCCGCTACCACTCTGTAGCAGAATGAACGAGTAAGCGAGCCGCCTCATCGCAGACAGAAGTAACGAAAGCGAGAGGGAGACCCACACTATGGTCAGATTCCCCGTCTCCGTCCTCAAAGACTTCGCAAGAGCAATCAGGTTCTGGAACCGAGGCAATCTCCTCTGCTTCTTTGGAGTGGTGTTTCTTGAAATGAGTTGTCACCGCTGTTGAGTCCGGGGTCATGGGAGCGTGGGCAAAGGATGTCCCGCACAGCCTGCAGTTGCTTCTCTGCGTCGTTTCATCGTGATACCAATATGGCGATTCTTTGCGATGTTGCGGAGCGTCTTTGTGGAGGCGATTAGCATGTCTTGCGCGGCTCTATCATTCAGTGGTGAGCGTCAATGTTCGGTGTTTTGGAGGAAAAGGAGAACAAGCTACAACTAACTCTCGGATCCGTGAATCGTTCTGCGCAACCCGGTACATCACAGACCTGCTTTCCGTCCTTCAAACAGTTATGATAAGGATACTTACGCCGCTGTGACATTCTACTCTTGCCCCGTTCAAGCGAGACGACCAGTCAGATCGCATAACGAGCGTTCGCGAAGGAAGGAAAACGACTCACCGTAGTTTCCGAGTGAAGAAAGCGAGCACAGGAAGCAATACGTGGAGAGAGAGAAGAAAAGGAGCAGAGTAGCTGAGAGGGAGGAAGAGAAAGAGCAAAGAGAGCCAGCAGAACGTTTCGCGCTCGTCTAATCCCGATCGTATCTCCGCTTTCCTCCCGCGGGCCTTGAACTTGGCTCGTTGAAGTCGCGAAGCAGAAGGTGAGGATAAGATGTAGCGTATAACGAGCGTAGATTACCTACCGTCAGGTCTCGAGGCGGAAGAGCGAACCGAGGGAGCGGAGAAACAAGCGTAGGAGATTCGCAAAAGCTAGATTGAACCGAAGCGAAACAGTGTACAGCGAGCGATGACTGAGCGGAAGAAACGAGACAGCGAGTGAGAACATACGAGTTGCACGAAGAACCGCTCGATAACCGATTCAACAAAATTCGAATCCTTCGCCATTTTCCCGCTGTCATACTCCTTCCTCCTCTAAGTCTTCCAGACTACAGAGTAGATCCAACATGTCCTAGTAGGACAACCAAGGTTTCTCCCTCGCGATCCAAGTTTCCAAACTTCTCCAGAAATTAGCTGCGACCGATTTATCGACGTGTCGTTTATGAGGATCGATCTGTAGTAGACCAACACGATTGAACCATCAGTAAGATGAACTGAAAGAATTACAAGCGAAAGTTGAGCTTACTCGTAAATCAGAGACGTTCCAAGACTTCATCTTCGCATTAGGTGCGTCAGTACTCCATTGAGGGTAGACACCTTTCACTACAGCTCGCCAATCACGATCAGCACGAGCGATACAAACGAGAGAGAGACTCTGAACTGACCGTGATGAAACAACTCTTTAGGTTCTTTCCATTTATACGGTTTAAACTGCCATTCCTGACCCGTAGTCATCACGCAAACGACCCTCTCCCACGCTTCATCCACCCTTCCAGCTCCACCGAACTTTGCCAATGCCTCGACTGAATCAACGACGAAGTATCGAGCTTTCCGAGTTTCGATCGTTTGACCTGAACTTCCTCCCGATGCGCGAGAGTGGTTCACTTGAATCACATCTTCTGCTACGTAACCTGTTGACGCACCAGCTGCTAAGGCTCGTGCTTGATCTGAAGGAATGAATCTGAAACGAGATACTTCGAGTGAGTCAAGAATTGCTCGAGAGGGAGAATGAAGAGAACTGACTTTGAGTCCTCGAGGAATGGTTTGATGTTGTGCATGGTAAGGAGAGCGGTGGAAGAGGGTGAGATCATGATGATTGGGTTCAGTTGTTTCTTTTTCGAGGAGGAGACGGCGGATTGACCGGGTTTTGAAGAGGAGGAAGAGGAGACGGAGGGTTTCGAAGAGGACGAATTCGAGGTCGATTGAAGGGATTGTAATCGTGGTTGAATGAGAGATCGAACTGAATCAAAGTTCTGCAGAGTACGACGAAACGAGTCAGGCCCAACTTCGGAAAGAAACAGCGAAAATGTCAGACGTACGTTATACCTTTCACCCCTTAGAACAGTTTCCCTCGAATGCCAAGCACCACCCACTTTATCCGCCGTTGTGCTTCCCTCTTTCCCACCCTTTCCATCAGTCGGTGCGAGTACATGACCATATTGAGGCCCTTGAATGATCGCCAACATTTTCTTTACTTTATCCTGATCCTCTTTATTAGCAGTATACCTAGCCTTCTTCATCGGTGGTTGACCTCCCTCTCCCTTACCTCCCGCACCCGCACCAACTCCCAAATCTTCTTTCAGTCCCTCATTCTCCAACACCTTGATTCCACCTTCACCTTCATTCAATTGATCCGGTAATTCCTTCTTGACCACTTCTAATTCCTCTTCATTCAGAGGTCGAATCCTACCTTGTGCCTCACCCTTCCCTCCCAAATATTCAACGACCAATCTTCGATCTGTAACACTGACGAATCCAACTCCTTGACTTCGCGCTAGTTTGAGGTATTCTGCAGTCGGGGCTTCTCGGTGTAGGTATCCGAATAAGAGGGTTTGAAGGTCGTAATAAGGAGTGGAAGGGTCGGAGAGGTTTGGATTCGTTCCTGCTGAGAGACGAGTAGGGGTTGAACGTGCGTAAGAAGGGGAGGATGAGAGGTGAGGGAAAGAGATGTGGGAGGCTTCGGAGAGGTTGTATACTTCTGTTTGGGATGAGGAGAGGAGAGTGATCGATTTGGAGGAGGATAGAGTGGAGCGGAGCGCTAGGAGTGGATCTAGTTGAGCCATAGTACTTTGGTGAGCTACTCAATGAGCTGTAGAAGTGATTGGAGCCGAGTTCCAAGTGAGTGGGAGCGGGAAGAAGAGTTGTGTCGTCGTCGATCAAGGATGAAGTCGAATTTCGCGAATATCTCTGGACACCCTCCTAGCTGACAGTCTGATCGTAGTCCAAAGTGATAGGAATTGCAGCACCGTATCAGCGGGAAGCGAGAACTTGTAGAAATTTCCATGATTTCGTTTGGATTTCGTTCTTCGCAACATTTCGAGGTTTCATAGATAGTTCGTTCGTGTATCTCCTCTCTATTTCTATAGCTCTCAAGTCTATATACTATAATATACTCCTTGCCTACGCCCGCTCCCTCCCCTCCTTCCCTCCCTCGTTTTCGTTCCCCCTCTAATTCCTCATTTCCGAACTAGTAGGATCCTCCTTACCCTCCTTCTCGACCTCCCCATCAACCTTGACCAACTCTGCATCCTCATCGTCATCGCTCTTGAATCTATAAGCTCTAACCTCGGCGTTTGCCCAAGGAACCTGATTAACCTCTGTCAACCTCCTCAAGATATCTCCATGAGCGACCTAACACCTCACACTCACTTTCAATCAATATCCAGTGCGCTCAAGGGAGGGGGAAGGGAACTGACAACGACAATCTTTGATTCCTTACGAGATCTCAACCAATTCCTTGCCCATTTCGCACGTTCTTGAACTTGTTCGGGACTGAAGAAACCTTTCTTTGATAGCCAATCGTTGCCGTCGTGACGAGAGGGTGCAGAGTCGAGGAGGGAGAAATCGAGGCCAGAGAATTCAGGGTCGGATTCGAGTTGCTCGCGAGGCTGACAATTCGCAGAAAAGTCAGTTGAGCGATGAGGACAATGCAGGAGGAATGGCTATGACGCACTGAACCGCAATCGCAAGGTAAGTCGTTCACCTCTCTGTTGTGTTGTCGTCGTTAGCTAATTGTTCAAAATGAAGAGGAGAAAGAATCGGTCGAAAACGCACTGAAGTTCAGGAAGGAGTACAACGGGATTCCCTTCCGACTCGAGTCGTTCACGAAGCGGAGCGTACCTGTAGCAAACTCAGAGCTGGTGAGTCGCGGTGAATAAGAGGAGAACGAGAATCGGGAGTGCTTCGGACAGGGATAGAGCGAACTTACCCAATGATGAAGGTTTGCATCGGTCTTCTAAGCTGTTGCATCGACGGATCATATCGTCAGCTCTCTCTCCTGACCGACCAGATGAAGCCGCCGAAGGGGGGAGTCAGAACTTACAGGAGATGAAACCAATAATTCGACATCTTTCGTCCAGGTGTTTTCAGTATCTTTCCTCAATTGTGCCGATTGTTCTCGTCCAAGCTTCGTCAAAGGTGCATCGGGAACTGTGGAATCGAGAGAAGGTTGAGGGAGGAGAAGATGGTTGAGTCAGATTTCCCTCGTTCAGCGAATCTCAGCGTATCGGAATCGGGGGGCAAAGGGAGACGTACTAGAGTAATCTTCAGCTACGTTATGCTCAGCCTGTCACACAACGATTTCCGACCATCAGTCACTGACAACACAGTAGAGATAAATGAGAGTAAAGTCGACTGACCTGAGCGTGACGAGTGAGATAAAGGATCTTTGAGGTCATATTTGTACGAGTCTAGAGGTCTATACGGAATCTATGGTCGAGTCCAAGCGGGCAAGAGAGTGGTTGGAAGGAAAGGAAGAGCGAACATTTCCAAAGTTGTCAAACGATGACGACGGGAGTTATCCTTCTCCTCTTCCCTTCCCTTCACCCTCTACACCTTCAGTCAACCCTCCAGCTCAACTCGAAAGCTCAGCGAATCAACCAAGTCTCAAACTCGCTGAATTGGAAACTCCCCATCTTCGGCAACCTTGATCGACTATCCCTCAACCTCTCCAACCTCTCATCCTAGCTAACATATCATGACATCCTCCGACTCTACCACTTCAGATAATCAAGCACTATCTGACAGACTCGTCAAAGTACGTCTCGTCCATCCCCTCCATCTCCCCCGCTTCTCCTCCCCTTCATCCCCCGACTAACCAAACGCTTATCTGCTCTAGGCAGCACTCAATGATCCTTTAATCTATCATCCAAACTTTGACTCTTCCCGCGTGCGCCTTCTCCTTTCCAAAAGAGGGATTTCATGCTGATCTCGCAAGCTTTTGGAGAGTTTCAGGTCTTCGCACTCATTTCTGTATTGCTCAATTCACCAAGTAGTCCAAAGAAACAACTCGTACGTATCCTATTTCACTCCTCAGCCGCCTCCGAGGATTCAGCTGAGTGAAACAGTTGGACGCGTACAGGTGAAAAGTATGAAAACTGTTTATTTATTCCAAGTCACCTCTTCTCAATCGGGTTCAGAAGAGACTGCTCGTTGGTGGGTAGACATGAAGGTTCTGTCTTTCTCCTCTTCTTTGTTCCCCCTCTCCTGCCTCACTCACCCCAAAAATTTCAATCCGAGTAGAAGAAAGGAGTTCTTCGACTCCTCAAACCATCCGAGAAAGCACCGTTGAAACCCGAAGTGACTATCTACCTATCCGACAAAGACTTGGTAGGACTCGCGAACGGGACTTTGAACCCAATGAAATTGTGGGAAGCGAAGAGAGTACGAGTTAGGGGGGATATAGATAAAGCTTTCAAAGTTGAAAAGTGAGTCTACCCTACTCTCTATTGTGGTAGTTTGAGCTGATTGGGAGATGGGAGGGCAATTGGAGTAGGATCCTGACGATGGAAAGGGAGAAATTGGAGAGTTTGAGGAGCGAGGGGGGAAAGAAAGAGAAGAAGAAGGGGAAGAAAGAAGTCTGGGGAGAATGGAAATTGGCGAATTCGGCACCTGGAAGTGGTGGAGCTGTCAAGGCGAAACTGTAAGGGAGGATTGAGGGGAGCAGGGTTTCAAAGAAAGTCTTCGACGAAATTTGGGTTGTAAGGTTTTTTTCGCTTTTGTACTTGTAAGAGTTCTGTCGGTCCTGTGAAGAATCTCTGTGTCTATAGTAACCTGGCTTGAAACACATCTGAACTGAGCAGTTCACTTCCGTCCCTACAGACGAACGATTTGCGAGTTGAAAAAAAATCGATTTCTCGGTCCCTCGCTGGATGCCTCTTCGGCCCTGTGGGATAGCGAGCGGCGCCTGATTCTATCGGTACTCTGCTCGAGCTACAGAGCCCGTCGAGAGCCACAGAAGCTCAGAGATAGCGGGACGAAGAGAGGAATTTCGAAAGCGAGAGAGCGATACTTTTGACGAAACAGCTCACGAAGCGTGCCTGTTGCCTCCGTTCGATAAACGACGAGCTTGTAGGTTGTCCTGAGGAGCTCGAATGTAGCCTGAGAGAGACAATGGCATGCTGAAGCGATCGGAAGATGAACCTGAAGGACGCGGTCAAAAACAGCGGAGAACAGTTGGCGACACTTGTGCCACCTCCAAGTCTACTCCTAATACCTTCCTGAGCCGTACAAGAAGCTATACGAAGCAATCCGACTGTTGTGGTGAATAGTAGAGGATCGAAAAAAACAATCCCTCAACTTCCATCTCTCCCTTCACCTCATTCCAACCATGGAGCCACCGGATGACCTCCCCGAATCAGATTTCATTTCTTCCCTCCCAGGAGACGCGCCCTCGAGCTCTAAACTGCAACAATCAACCCTCTCCACCCATCTCCTTCAACCCGATTCATACCTCGCCCAACTATCTCCGATACAACGAGAGGCAGTCACTGCGTCTCCTACGGGTGGATTAGCTATTTTGGCGTGTCCTGGAGCGGGGAAAACTGCCGTATTGACAAAAAGAGTGGCTTGGATGGTTCAGGATCAAAAGATTAATCCGGAACAACTCGTGTGAGCCTTTCATCTGCAATCTCGGTGACGATTCAGAGAGCAGAGAGGAATAGAGAAGGGAGAAGACAGCTGATTGTTTCGTTCAACATTCGGTTTTTGCAGAGTCGTGACTTTTACGAATAAAGCGGCGAATGAGATGAGGAATCGGTTGAGTTTGATCTTGGGGAGTAAAGAGACGGATAGGTTGGTTATGGGTACTTTCCATAGGTGAGTTCGAAACGATTCTTTACTCTCATATTCCTGAATCCAGAGCTGATCGTGCGTTCTTTTGTTTCTTGCTCACAGCGTCTGCGTGAGATGTAGGTCTGCAAGTGGCCTATAAGCTTGAGCAGCAATGGAAGCTGATTCTCTTCGTAATGATGTCGAGCAGATCTGAGGAAATATGGAAGATTGGTCAACCTCGCTTCATCCTTCACTATTGCTGACCGAGATGACTGGTGCGTCCTCCTCCTTTTACCCTCACTATCACCGCACTCACGTCTCGAGATCTCTTCCTCCAGTCTCGCAACAATCAAACGAGTAGTCTCTTCTCTCGAGATCCCAGATACTCTAAAGAAAGAACTCAAACCTCCTACCTATCTCGACCACATCTCGAAATGCAAAGCACGAATGATCAGTCCCGATGAATTGAGGATGAGTAAGCAAGGAGGTTGGGATCAGAATAAATTTGAATGGATCGCGAGAGTTTACGAGTACGTCCTGTCATGCTTCGAAGGGATGAATGAGAGTTAACTGACGAGATGATCGAGGAATCAGGGATTATGATGCTGAGATGGAGAAAGCTAATTCATTGGATTTCGATGATTTACTGTTGAAAGGGTGAGTCTCGATCTCCTCTCAGTGCGGTGTGCATCGCTCGGCAGCTGATCGGGATTGCCAAGCCTCGCAGCCACGAGCTATTCACGAATCATCCTCGAGTCGTTGCTCGAATCCAATCCGTCTTGATCGACGAGTTTCAAGACACAAACACAGTTCAGTACGATCTCGTCAAATTGATAGCGAAAGCTTCGGGAAGTCTCACGATCGTGGGAGACCCTGATCAGTCAATCTATGGATGGAGGAATGCAGAGGTGGAGAATCTAGAGAAGATGCAGACTGAATTTCAACCGTGTCGACAAATCTTCCTCGAACAGAATTATCGATCGACTGGTGCAATTCTCGGTGCTGCTTTAGCTGTCGTACGACAAGGTACGCCTCTTGTTCCCTCTACCCTCTTGTGAAAAGCTGACGAAGACGATCTGAGATAGACACGAAACGAATCAACAAATCCCTTCATTCTTCCCACCCATCCGGTTCTTCCGTCGTTCTTCATCCCGCCGCCGATGCTCAAACCGAAGCAACTTTCATCGCTTCCACTATACGACACATCGTCGCTCACATGGGTGGTCTAGTCACTTACAACGATTTCGCAATCTTGTTGAGGTATGGAGCGTTGAGTCGAGCGATCGAAGTTGGATTGCAGAAAGCTCAGATTCCGAGCAAAATGGTGGGAGGTCACAAATTCTTCGAACGAGCAGAGTATGTCTTGCTCTCATCCTCAGCTAACTCAAGCTGATGAAGTAGGATTCGATTTACAGAGTTAAAGATATCCTTTCCTACCTCCAACTCCTCTCGAACCCATCTTACACTCCCGCCTTTGCTCGAATCCTCAACGTACCGAAACGTTCCCTCGGTGACAAAGCACAGAAATCAATCTTTGAAACGGCGACTTCGAACGGATTGAGCGCTTTCGAAGTTTGCGTGAAAATTGCGAATGGTGGGAGTGGAGCGGTGAGCGTTTCGGCAGCTCAGAAAAAAGCGATCAAAGGATTGGTGGAGATTATTAGGGATGGGAGAAAGAAAGCGGATGAGGTGAGCATCTCGTAACCTCCCTCAGCTCAACACAGAACGATGTGCTGAAGGTTCTCGATCTTTCCAGGGTTATGATGTACCTGCTTTGATCGATTTCTTGACCGATCGAACGGCGTATCGAGCACATCTCGAAAAGACTCAAGGGACAGATGCGACGGAGAGATGGGAGAATATCGAGGAATTGAAAAGTTACGCTACATTGGTCGAGCAGGAGAATCCGGCGGATATTGATCTCAAGACTGAGATGGAACTGGAGGAGGTCGAGATCGGAGGAGTTGGGATCAAGAAGGATGAGAATGGGTTCGAGGAGGAGGATGATAGTGGATTCGGTGATGGACGAGAAGAGATCAAAGTACCGTAAGTCGCGAGCTCTGCCCACTCTCCTGCTCTCTTGACTGAGTGCGAAGGATCTTCCGAGTACAGCCTCGCCTCACAAGCAGCCGAAACTGGCAAGACGACACCTCTAGAAGTTTTCCTCGCTACTTCAATGCTCGCTACCGATACTGAGACTCAAGCTTCGAAGAGCAATGGAAAATCTGATGCGAGCCCGCTCTCTTCCTTCGTATCCCGTCATGACCCAACTGACGAGGTCAGTATGAGTGTGCAGAAAGTAACGATTTCAACTTGTCACGCTGCGAAAGGTCTCGAATTCCCTATCGTTTTCATTCCTGCTTGCGAGGAGGGAACGTATCCATTCTTCAGAGCTACACAGATGAACGAGATCGATGAGGAAAGGTCAGTCGATATTTCGCTCGAATCAGTCTTTGCGTTCGAGCTGACAGATTTAATCGCCATTTCCTGACAGGCGATTGCTCTACGTCGCTATTACTCGAGCACAGAGCTTCTGTTTCATCTCTTATGCAAACTCTCGAATGGCTGGAGGTGAGCTTCGAATTGATTCGTCTACTGGCGAAGCTGATCTTTTCATTTCGCCCTCTTCGCAGGTCAATTCCAGAAGAAATCCGTCACACCTTTCCTCAGTACCGTTTCACAAACCTATCCTACTCTCTTCGTCAACAAGCTACAGAAGGTTACGAAGAAGACTAGGGAAGAAATGGCAGCTGTTTTAGGTCGACCTGTTCCTGATGAAGAAGAGGCGCAAAAGAGGATCGCGGTACTGTGCGTTGCGTTCACGCTTTCAGCCGGTGATCACTACTGAAAGGTTTGACAAAGCACAGAGCTTCCGAACCTGCGATACCTGAACCAGCAGCACCAGGCTCGACTCGAAACTTTTCTGGAGGTCGATTCGGAGCTGGAGGAGGATTCACTTCGGCAGCAGGTGGTTTCTCGAACAACGGCAAGTGGTCTCAACAACCTCCTGCATCTCAGCCCGTCCCCGCTGGAGGAGGAGGATTCCAATCTGCTCGAGGTTTGGTCGGTCAAAACAATTTCGGCGTGTTCGGCACTCCCTCTTCTTCTGCTCCTCAACCTTCTACTGCACCTCCTCCTCTTGCCGCTGGTGCTTACCGACCGCTTCGAACAGTTGTTCCCCAATCGAACGGTAACGTAACAGGTCGAAATCCTGCTGCTTTCCGACCTCCGATAGCGAATCCTACCGGTCTTCCACCTCCACCAAAAGCTCCCACCGCACCTCCTCGCTACCTCGCACCTCGGGAACAACCGAACGGCATTCCTTCACTCCCCGCTTTCTCAACAGCCCCTTCGAACGGTCCTCCCAAAATTGTCGAAACTCGAGCTTCAATGATTCGGGATGCGGTTCTCGTCAACCCTACCCTCTCTGCTCCTACCATCAACCCATCAACTCAACGTGATCTACTATCAAGCTTCCAATCAGCGGAAAGCAAACAACTTGACGGATACAAGTTGGGAGGACCTTCGACTTTGCCTGCACCCAGCAATACGATCGATCTTACCCAAAGTAGCGATCCTCCACAACAACTCGAACCGGGACTCAAGCGACCACCGATGTCGCCGAAACGACCTGCGAAGAAGGCGAAGAAATAAGAAAACCTCTCTCCACTGGAACGCACCTATCCGAAGCGATACCCCTCCTCTCTCCCATTTCGTCTTTCTACTTGATTATACTTATCCAAGCTTTACCTTGTTGTGTTATCTCTCAGGGAGGAAACCCTTCGCATCTCTCCCTCTGCCTTTTCTTTTCTTTTTTTTGTCGAAGGAGTTCCATCGAGGCTGGAACTCGACATCTCTCATTACTACTCCGTTTTCATGCTGACTTGCGAGAGCTCAGAAGGAGATAGCTGATTTCAGTCGATTTTGCGACCTTCGACTTTTCGATTCCTTCTTTTCTTCTTTCTTCCTTTCACTTCTCGCTCACTTTTCCTCAATGTCGGAGATAATGGATTTGACTGCTTCAGATGGAATCGAGGAGGTACTGGACACGTCTCAATCTGTACGTCCTCCCTTCCCGCTCTCTCCTTCACTCTTCATCAAAGGCGGTTTGAACTGATTTTTCTTTCCGCGGACTAGCAGGACTACTTGCAAGGACTGAACCATGGACAGTACGAAGCGGTGACGGCCTCAGAGAAGGGTGGACTGCAAGTACTTGGGTGAGTCTTCTTTCGAGTCGAATTGAGGAGAGAAACTGATTCCTCCTCTCTCTCTCAGCACACCCGGATGCGGCAAGACAAAGACTTTGACGTCAAGAGTCGCTCATCTAGTCAAGGGGTACGAATTAGATCCAGCTCGCATCGTGTAAGCATTCCTATTCTTCGGAAAACGAAATTCGCTAACTTGTTTCGCTCTCTCCCAGCGTCGTAACTTTCACCAACAAGGCTGCGAATGAGATGAAGACTAGATTGAGGAAGATACTCGGAGATGAGTTGACGGACAAGCTTGTGATGGGAACGTTTCATTCTGTTTGCGCTGCTTGTGAGTCGAATGTCTCTCGTCTTTTCAGCCCGGGTACTCAGCTGACTCTCCTCTCTCCACAGATCTCCGCCGTTACGGCTCACTCGTCTCCCTCCTCAACAACTTCTCTATCCTCGACCGTGACGACTCTAGCTCAGTCATCAAGCGAGTTATCGATTCTTATCCAACGTTCCCAGCGGAAACGACTTTCAGAGGTGTCAAGCCCTCCGCTATTCTCAACAAGATCAGTTACGCCAAGAGCAAGAAGATGGATCCCGAGTCCTACAAGCTCAACGTCAAACACAACCCGAATCAGAGCGAAAGAGAATGGATTTCAGTGATTTGGAGTTCGTATCAAACGCAACTAGACAAGATGAATGCTGTCGACTTTGACGATCTCTTGGTTAAGGGTCACGAACTATTCAAGAATCATCCTCACTGCGTGGAAAGGATACAAACGGTTCTCGTCGATGAGGTAAGCTCTCGCTTTTTCTTCCTTCATCTCTCTCCCTCTCTCGTTCTCTTTCTTTCGCCCACGATCTTTATCCCTCCTCCTAACTTTCCTGAATGCTGATCATCCTACTCATGAACAGTTCCAAGATACCTCCGTCACGCAATACGAAATCGCCAAATTCATCGCGAAATCTTCTGGTTCCATGACTGTAGTTGGCGATCCAGACCAAAGTAGTCAGTTCTTTACTTCCATTACTCGTCTATTCTCATGCTGAGTGATTGGAGCGACGATCGACAGTCTACGGATGGAGGAATGCTGATGTCGAAAACCTCGAAAACATGGTTAAAGAGTTTCAAGGTTGTCGACAAATCTTCCTCGAGCAGAACTATCGATCAACGAATGCGATTCTTCAAGCTGCTCTTGCTGTTATCCAACAAGGTGAGCTTATTAAATGCTCTCGCAAATTGACCAACGCTGATGACGATCTCGCGAGACAGACAAGAAACGTATCAAGAAATCGCTCTACTCCTCTCACCCTACTGGAACTCCCGTCGTTCTTCACAAGTCCAACGATGGGGATCAAGAAGCGGCATTCATCGCTCAAACGATTCAATCTCTCTCAGATCAACTGAAGGGACTCGTCGACAACGAAGATTTCGCCATTCTCCTTCGAGCTGGATATCAGAGTCTATCAATCGAACTCGCTTTGCAAAAAGCGGGTATCCCTTCAGCCTTCCGAGGAGGACGCAAATTCTTCGATCGTGCAGAGTGAGTCTGAGGTTTCGTCGATCTATCGCAGACGAGCCGGGAGATTGACGGTGCCACTGACTTCGCAGAGTCAAAGATATCCTTTCATACCTCCAGCTCATCGCAAACCCTCATCACACTGCCGCTCTCGAACGAATCCTCAACGTACCGAAACGAGCTCTCGGAGACAAAGCTTCCAAGCAGATCTTTGCCGAAGTCGAACAGACTGGAAAGACTCCTTGGGAAGTCCTCACGATTGTCACAGATGGAGGAACGAGTGGTCTCTCATTATCGGCTCAGGCGAAGAAGGGAGTCAAGGGATTGGTCGAGATTATCAGAACTTGTCGAAGGAAAGCTTCAAAGGTGCGTTCCTCTCACTCACTCTCTCTCTCTCTCTCTCTCTCTTTCTTCTGTATCCGTACCAGCCGAGCCGAGCTGATCTTCTCGAGAATAGCTTCAATCGGTCGGAGAACTCATCACTTTCGTCGTTGATCATATCGGTTACAAGGCCTATCTCGACAAGACTTACAAAGGTACAGCTGACGATCGAATGCTCAACATTCAAGAGCTCAAGAACTATGCCGTCATCGTTTCGAAGGAGAATCCAGTACAAGAGGTCAAGCCTGAAGACGTTTCTCCCGACGTCGAAATCCTCGACGCTCCTCAAGCTTCGACATCTGCTTATACACAAGAGATCAAGGAGGAGGAAGAAAGTCCTCGTCGCTCTGCAAGGGGAAAGAAGGTAGTTGAAAAGAAGGTGTTGAAAGGAAAGGGGAAGGGAAAGACTAAAGCTAAAGCGAAGGGAAAGGGAAAGAAGAAAGTCAAAGATGAAGATTACGAGGATGAGGACGAGGAGGAAGAAGACGAAGGAGCGGACCTTTCGTACGTTGTGTCACGTGATTGGTCGATTCTGCTCGTAAGACTGACAGTCTCTGTTTTCAGCGATGATCCCTCAAACGCTCTCAACGCTCAACTTCAGACTTTTCTTTCGGCCGCTTCTCTCGCAACCGATACCGACACGCAAGAAGCCCAACAAGATGTGAAAGTGAAGGTAAGCAGGACCGCTTCATCAGCAAATTTGTTAAATCCGGCTGAGTCGCAGCTCCTGTCATACAGAAAGTTGTCATCTCAACTGTTCACTCTGCGAAAGGTCTCGAATGGCCTGTCGTCTTCATTCCTGGACTCGAGAACGGAACCTATCCTTTCTACCTTTCGACGACCGAGGAGCAGATCGCAGAGGAAAGGAGGCTACTTTACGTCGCCATCACTCGAGCGTCAACTCACTTGATCTTGTCACATGCGAAGCAACGCATGGGAGGAGGTGAGTGCAAGGACTCTTTCAGTGTCGTTGTAGGAGTCACTGATTGGTGTTCACGAGCTCGCAGGTACGATGAGGTCGAAATCGCTTTCTTCGTTCATCGACACGCTACCGAAAGGAACTCTCGCTACGAAGTTGCCGACTGTCACTTCTAAGACGAGGGAGGAGGTAGCTAAGGTGATCGGTCGCCCGCTTCTGGACGTCGAAGCTCCCGAAAGCGACGATGTCGAGATTGTTGAATCGTGAGTCGATGCTTGTCATGTCAGCACCTCGATTGTGCTGACTTTTCGACTCCTTCTCACAGCTTCAACAATCAGGTGGGCCCCTCAAACTCGACAAACAAACGTCAATCTGCTTCCTCTTCGAAACAAGCCAACAAAAAAGTCAAATACTAGCTTTAACCACACCCTCGCTTCTCCGATACCGCTTGCTCGCACTTTTGTACCCTCCACAACTCTTTCCCTTGTACATCGAACTTAAAAAGCTTGAGTCAGTAGCTGTGAAATTTTTGAATTACGAATCCCTTTGCTTCAATCGTTCCTTCTCTAGCTATTTACAAAGAATACTGACTTGTACCTCAGACGTCCTCATGGAGGTTAGGAGCTATCCTGCGAGCTAGTGGCGAAACCAGAAGATCGCCGTCGCCTCGAGCAACTTGCGAAAAAGACTCGAAGAATGTGCGAAAATCTCGGCTACTCTACATTGCTAAGCTACAAATCTCGGGAATCGCAAGTATGGCAGGAATACAAGAGTAGGACCGAATGTGTGTCGCAAGTAAAGCTGACAATAGAGGGGAAGTAACAGAGAGCGAACTAAACAAATCGATGATTGTACAACTGATGCAAAGCGAAAGCCTTTCTCCTATCCTCTTCCTATCCACCTCATTCCACTTTCATCTTCTTCGTGTACAACACGTCTCTGTACTCCTCGTCGTCGTCCGAAAGTTCCGTTTCCTCCCTATAATCAACCGCATTCGATCCTCGTTTCCTTCCTCTCCTTGTGACCCTCTCACCAGACTGTTCGACGTACTCGGGACTTCCACTAGCATCTCGCGAGGTCCAAGATTGAGGAGAAGGTCGAGTGATGACAGTTTCGGGAGTGTCTGTAGCCGAGTGATCGTTGAAGTTCTCGCTCGAAGAAGGTGAAGGTCCTCTGTTCGTCCACGTGGCGCGGTAGACTTCGGGAGAGATGGGCGAGAAAGAGAGAGGAACGGGTTCATGTTGAATTTGCGAAGAGTGTTCGGAAAGTCTGGCGGGAACTTGCGAAGTAGGGAGTGCGGAATTCGAGGCGAGTGACTGAGTAGGTAAGTGATAGTTTGGAGCGTGCTCGTTGTAAGCGAAAGCTGAGGGTTGAAGCTGGAGTTGGGTTTGATGAGGGATGATTCGAGGGATCGAAGTAGCGGAAAGACTTTGTCGACGAAGACGAGAATTGTCGATCAGAGCCTCGCCCAATGACTTGTCGATGTTCGAGTGACGACGAGAAGCTGTTTCATGGTTGAGCAGAGGTCGAGAAGCGATATAACTTGGCGGATTGATCTGAGGAGCGGGAAGAACGGGAGTAGAAGTTCGAGAACGAGGCGGAGGAAGCTGGGTTGTGAGAGTAGTAGGCATTGAAAGAGCGGTTTGAGCGTATCGAGCGATCTGTTCTCGATGGAAATTTGTGTAAAGGATAGCTTGAATCGTTTCATGTGCGAAATCTTGATCTGTCAACTCGCAGAATCAGCTGACTTGAAAGGGCGAGAGAGAGTAGAAGTTGATGTGTACCGTCGAATCGTAGCTCTTTCAAAGCGAGATAGTAGCGGTCGGCACATTGCACTACCGTTTTGTCAAATTGGCCACCTTCGACGATTTGAAAAGTTCTGAAGGTGACATCTCTCACGTCCTCCCATGACTTGACGCTTTGACACGGGGCATACAAGGTCGAGAGGAGAGCGGCGTCCTCATCGATAGTCCAGTTGATCGATGTCGGAGGTCTAGCTTGATCAGTAACGGTCGAAGCAACGGGATGCGAGTCGAGATGGGAAGCTATAACGTAACACTCTCAGCTTCAGGTTGGAGTGAGCTTGAATAGAGCTGGACGTACCGCTAGAAGCCATAGGAGGCGAGAGGAGAGGTGCAGGACCAGGACCAAGTTCGAAAGGAAGAGATGGCGAAGCCAGCGGTGGACTACCGACAACCGAGGCCGTCTCTTGCAGTTCATTATCTGATCAGAAGTTCAAGGTGCTTCAGTTATGATCGATCAAGAAAGGAAAGCGAGAAGTGAACTCACCTTGCGAACTCGTTTCAATCGATTCGACACTCAAATCGCTCACAATTCGACGCATCTCATTCTTCTTCCTCCCATTCGGTTGAGGTACCAACTGCTTGTACTTTCCCTTGATCGCCGTCAAACTCCTTGTCCTAGCTGGGCCTTGTAGTTCAGCTTTCACTCTTAACCAATCTTTACTCTTGCCTGCTCCCAAGAATCTAGCTGTTACTGTCAAAACCTCCTGCTCTTCCTCTGTTGACCATCTCTTTCCTTTGCGAGTATTTGCAGGTCCAGATTCCTGATCGCAAAGTTGAGGAGGGGAAGGAGATTGATCTGAGGAGGAGGAAAGGATCAGCTTGAGAACTACGGAGGAGTGGTCAGAGGGTTCACGAGCTTACGAGGAGGGGATTGAGAGCGTCCGCGAGCTGTAGTGGCCATCTTGAGGAAAGACAAAGTTGAGGGAAGGGAAAGAAGTTTCAAGGGGTCGAGATGAGAGGAAAGGAAGGCCTGAGAATCGCCTGACCTGTACAGCTACGCTAGTTAGAGTGCATAGACTGATTCTGAGGTTGTTGGGATAGTTTGAGCGAAGGTGAATGAAAGAGAGACAAATTGGACTCCTTCTCTCAAAAGTTCGCAACGCAAGGTTCGCTTTTGAACATCTCCGCGCATTTCGAGGAATATACTTTCGACGAGATGCTTACACTCAATATATAGGAAACCCTTCCTCCTCCCTAGCATAAGCTGTCAATCCTCCGAGAACGTCAACTATCCGAATTCCCTCTTTCGACTCCCCTTCTTCTCCCTCGCTCTTCTCATGAACCCATCTTCTCAACGCCCGCGAAGCCAGCAGTGAGTCGTTCCCTCGTCGACAGATGAACGCGATAGTCGAAGGCGAGCTTGGTGAAGTCAGTGACGATACGTCGTCTATTCCCGAAAGAGCAAGCGAAGGATCTTTGAGAAACTTGGAAAAGGGCACATCTACTTGACAAGCGTTTGTCAATATCTGAGCGATCACGCGAAGAGAAGGAGAAGAGATCGAGACGTACTGATACTGCCGTCGAGATTGACAATCCCAAATTCCGTCTGGGGTCTCGTATCGACGATTCTCACATTCTCGCCCATAGTCTCCTTCAGCTCCCTCACTCTCAGTCGCTCATCACTTCGTTTCTCATCCGTATCTTCTCCCACTCCAGGTAAAGAACAAAGTGGATCTTCCCATCCCGGCCATTCTCCATCGTTCGATTCAATGAAGTCTTTCCAGCGAGATTGAGGGGTCGAGTCAGCTTCACTATTATCTGAAGGCGAAGATGATGTCGAGGGGAGAGTGCCGCAAGTTGAACATGTGGGTTTGCGGGCTCGAGTTTTGATCGTTCGATAAGGCGAAGGTGAAAGGGGTGCGAAGAGGTGAAGTGTCGGTTTAGCTGTGGATACGTACGAGTTCCCAATCGATGTCAAGGTTTGATTGAAGAGCTCGATGGAACTCACCGATTCCCAGTATCACCTTGACTGCCTCAGCTGCCATTCCCAATCCTACAACTCCGCAATCGATCCCTAGTACACCTTCATCCGCACAAGCTCCAGTACCCGCCAAACTTATCCTCTGAGCTTCGAGATCTTTCTCCAGCTCGGTCTGAGGCTCCTCCCGAGCTGTCTTTTGCGAAGGAGGAGGGAAGATACAAGCGTAGCAAGGTCCTCTTTCTTCTCCTTCTCCCGGCTGGACAGGCTTGATCGGTAATCCATACACTCCTACTGTTCCTTCGGCTCGTACTGCTCCTCCACTGACCAGTGGAACATCCATTGCGATAGCATAAGCGTTGAGGAAATGTCGAGTTGCTGGATTATCGGTACAGTCGAGGACGAGTGAGAAGGTGCCGGGAGTGGTTAGAGAGGAAGGTGTTGTAAAAGAATGGAAGATAGAAGGGATGAAAGGGATTTGGTGAGCGTCAATCTTGATATCCGAATTCAATCTGAAGACGTTGGTGATCAATCAGGTTCTCCGCTCTCTCGAGATGAGAAGCGAAGTAGTCACGCACGCCTGTAGAGCTATTTGAGCACTCTCAGCTTTGCTCATGCCGACTCGATCTTCTGTGTGAAGCACTTGACGGTGAAGATTTGATAATTCGACAGTATCGTGATCTAAAATCGTGATCTCTCCTACGTTCACGGACGTCAAAAATCCTCAGCTCGGGTTCGGGCTCGGCACAAGCTCTTCTCCCAACCGCAACCGTGGAGATAGATGAAAGAGCAAGAACCCACCAACTCCTGCAGCAGCTAAATAAAGTAAAACTGGACAACCCAACCCTCCTGCTCCCACTACGAGAATGTGCGCATTCTTGAGCTTGACCTGACCTGTCATTGAGCTCCTGAAATCAGCCCAAGAAGCTGAAGGAGGAGCAGCGAGGGGACGGACCAGGTAAACCTATGGGATTGATCAACATCTGTCTCCCATACCTCTTGTACTCTCGCAAGCTTAGCGGGAGTGACTTCTTACTCTTTGCGCCCTTTTCTATACCATTTGTTGCTGTTGTTGGAGAGGTCGGAAGGTTTCGAGATGAAGTGGAAGAAGGAAGAGAAGCGAGCTCTGCTTCGAGTTGCGCGAGTCTTGCACGAGCTTGACTGATGTCTGATAAAACCTCTGATTGTGTACGAATAGGTCGAGTATCCATCTCGAGGTGTTGTCAAGAGACAGAAAGTGCGATTCTCTCTCTACCACCACTCTCGAGAATCTCCTAGAACAGCTTGAAAGTATGTCTACAGCTCTCAAGGATACTCGCAAGGTAAGTCGGTCAACTCCCACTCGTTCTCGGCGTGCTAATTCGCTTTCCCCTGTTCTCAGATCGATCGACTCTCCCAACTCCCTCCCGAACTCCTAGACGTTATCTTCGACCTTGCCGCAGTCACCTAAAAGCTCTACACTGTCCCGCCACAGAAATTCCTGCACCCATTCCACGAGAAACCCCTCGATCGATACCTCGCTTTCAATTTGGTCAAGTTCCAGAAGTTGGCTCTAACCCTCAGCAACCTCTCGCCCACAGTCACTCCAGCTCAAATTGATCCATCAACAATCGAACCGCTCACTGGAACAGTCACCACCTGTCTCGCACAGCGTGCTGCCGATTTACGCGAACTCGAAGAATTCGCTAAGGAAAGCAAAGGAACCACTGAGGACTTCCGAAGATTACCCGGCAAACGTTACACTCTCTCGAAACGGCACGTTGTTCATTGGGTTCGCGCATGACCATGTCGATGTTCAGCTTGTCAAGCGTGTGGTCTTCCAACTTTCACTCTCTCGAATCGAATTCGCCCCTCTCTCGCTATTCTCGGCATAACTATACGAAGATCAGATCAAGCAACAGTTCTTGGCTCTAAAAGTCGTCGTCCTTCATGGTGTTGGCAGATCTTCAGTCGTCGCCGAGTTCAGTCAAATGCCCTCACTCCGCTACATCGACTTTCACGACATTTCAGGCATCGTTCGTCGCGAATACAGATGATGCAGAGAGTTCGTTCAAGGAAGAGGAGATGGTGAAGAGGAAGACGCGCTGAGGGAGGCGCTGGACAGTGCTGGACGATTCATTGAAGTGGTAGGAAGTTGGGAAACAGATTCTCGCAGTTGTGAAGCAAACTCGACAAAGTTCCTCGACTTTTGGTAAGTCTCATCCATCCACTCTCCTCCTCTTCATCGAACACAATCGTTGATCTCAGCTCTTTCCCGCGTAGGCGTAGCGTTTTGTCTGTGAGAGGAGCGTTGATCAAACCTTTTCACCAAGGCTCAATTCCAAACTTCGCTCGCATCTCCTTCGACGCTCTCCATCTCTCGCTCATGGATCGCTACCTGCTTCTGCTCAGTGGTCCGATCTCGAGTTATGGCAAGAGTGGGAAAAGCTTCGGAAAAACCGCGGTGTCGGGTTTAGGAGATTCTTGGGTATCCTCGTGTCGTTCGTTTCTCTCCTTCTCTCTCTTCTTCTCCTTCAAAATAGCGCTTCCGAAGTCAGTCGAGATGTCGTATCACCGTGGATCAGAAACCTATCTGGTAAGTCAGCGTTAAGTCTACTCAACGCTTTGGCCGTTCAGAACTGACAGAACCAAATATCTGACAGGGAAACTACCGTGTTCGTTCGGTCAATTGTACGGAACGATTCAACATCTGCTGACCTTCCCTAGGATCAATAGGAACTCTCGGGCCTGGTCAACAGCCGATTACATACTCTCCGTCTTCAATTCGACACCTTGAGCGGATCCGACCTGGAATACTGTGAACGCCTTGAGGAACTAAGCCTCATCCTCCAGCAGTACTCTTCTCGTACGCAGTTCGATGTCAGCAATTTCGTTCAAGTCACTGAGCGACAGTATCGCGAGTGTGTGGAAGCAGTCAGAAAGTCTGTACGTTGTAACGCCTCCCTCCTATATCTCCTCCTCCTGCGTGCTTATGACCAGCTCTTATCTGTCTGAGCAGGAGCCGTTCTGGAATCCCTCGGTATGGAGCTGGAACTTCGACTTTTACAAGGAGGTCGTCAAGATCCTGTTTCATTCGTATTCAGCCAAAGTCAAGCAAGACGAAACAGCTCGCGACATGTTACCTATTTGGTGGCAAGATATACTTGATTGGATCGACGAGGAGACTTGGAAGATGTTCACTGTCCCCAACAAGCAGGTCTCTCTCCACTGGGCGAACGAAGTCGTCAACTTGGTCAAGCGCTGGCCAGCGGAAAGAGGAGCCCTCAGAGCGGCTTTTGCTCGAATGGCTTTCGCGATCGACTATGTCATCTACGAGGCACACGGAGTAGTGAGTCCTTCATCTGTGTTATTTGTTCGGATACTGACTTCATCGAATATCTCGAAGCCAAAATTGTCCAAACGCAAGCTCTCTGTGAGATTAAACCTACTCACTGTGATCTGATGGATGAACATTGACCCACACTCTCTCTGTTCGACTCAAAAGAGTGATGCACTTTCCAACGCTATCTCAAACCTCGTCGACGCTACGGAGCTCGCGCACGACATTCTCAGCAAAAAGGTAGAGTCTGCTACTACCCAGGGCAACGAAGTCACGCCCGATGATCTCGCCAGTCTGCGCCTAAAGTTGCAAGAGCTCGACTTAACTTCTCTCATCTTCAAACGCAGTCATGAAGGAGCAGATCACGCTGGAACTGCACAACTCCATCGCCTCAGATTCACCAAAGCACAGTATGTGCAGTGTCTGACGCATTTGCTGCGAGTTGCATACGGGACAGAAGATGTTAGTCATTCTTCGAATTTCTCCTTTCCGAGTAACGCTCACTCTCGTAGTCTTTGCCAGTCAATTCTCACCGACGACAGTCCTCTACTCGACCTGATCTGGCTACACTGCCCATACTACGAAATCTTCTCATTCGAGAGAGGACTGTTCCTCGAGCCTCTGCCAAAGGGGTCGATATGGGAACGCCCCCTCGGATCGGTTTCCGAAGAGGAATGGCGAGACTCTCGCGTAGACTCAACGCTGCGTTCAGAGATCAACACCTGTCTCATCCGAGACCGTGTCGCCCCGCATGAATATTCTGACTCTTCCCGCCCTCGACCACACTATACCAAGAGGTTCAGAGATTTTCTCCTCCAAGCTCTGACTGAGCTTCATTGGCTAACGGGTCCCCAGGTAAGCTCTCAATCGGATCCTGTCCCTCGCTTCTGAGTTCAACACTGACAACTATCGTGATCCCGCTAGCGAAACCGACCTTTCGTTGCACGACCTCGTCGAATTGCAATGGAGGCGTGGCTGGCGGAGGAACGAAAGAAACAGGATGTCTTGAGTGGGAAGAAGTGATGTTCTTGTCTTTTTGTTTCCAACTCGCTCCCGCAATAAAGTTTTGTTTTCTTTGTTCCTCCATTCTCCTCACAGGCCAATGTTGAAAAACACAGTCCAATTCATTGCGCGCTTGAAAATCGAGAGTGAACGGCGGGAAAGCGAGCACCGAGAACGGGAGAGAGGAGAAAACGAGCGAGAGGCTAAAACGAGCGCCCCGTCGTTAAGCTGAGCTCTCCAATGACTCGAACACACGGTGCTTTGTGAGCACATAGTTTACAATACGCGAGACTGTCGACAAGTAGGCAGAGCTTGCGCGGATCTGCACACGAAAGCATGGAAAGCAGAGAGCGTGGCAGCAAGGGAAGCGGTGGCGGCATCAAGCAGAGAGAAGAAGTCGTAAATCTGACACATCGACGAAGCAGGGAACGAGAACGAGCGAAAGGAGAGAAAGCGACGAAGCGCGAGGAGGACGAAACTACGATTGATCAGAATACGCGATCGGCAGGTCCATTTGAATTGAGCGAGGGAGCATGGGAGAATCAGAGAGTAGCCTACGCCTTGGCCATAGTTGAGGAACTAAACGGGAGTGAGAGGAGAGGAAGTGGAAAGGTGCGAACCGAGTCAACCGCTAAAACTAGCCCTCATCCGTCTCCTGTACCTTTTGTACTCTCCTAGCCTGAGCAGCACTGAGCTGTGTCCCGTTCATCCATCTCCCATGTCCTTTGATGCTGTTGTTGAAGAAGTCGAGAGATTTCGAGATGAAATTGAGCAAAAGAGAGAAGCGAGTTCCGCTTCGAGTTGCGCGAGTCTTGAGCGGGCTTGCTTGATGTCTGATATATTGATAGGATCTCTGATTGTGTACGAATAGGTCGAGTAGTCATCTCGAGGTGTTAGCAAGAGCCAGAAAATGTGATTCTCTTTCTTTTTAAAGTCTTTCCTACTCTTCACTACAACTCTCGAGAATCACCTAGAACAGCTTGGAAGGATCTTTGTAGTGCTCAAGCATACTTCCAAGGTAAGTAGATCGACTCCCTCTCTTCCTCCACTCGCTCACTCCCTTTCTCCTTCTTCAGATCGATCGACTTTCTCAACTCCCTCCCGAACTCCTAGAAGACATCTTCGACCTCGCAGCATACTCCTACGAGCTATGTGCAGTCCCACTTTCGAAGTCTCTACGTCCATTTCACGACAAGGCTCTGTACCGATACCTCATTCGGAACTTTCCCTCAGTTCCAGCGATTCATCAAAACATTCGACAAGCATCGAGCCAAGGTGACTTCGCTCGCGAAGGGTAGTCTCATCATCAACTTCCGCGACAAACGCGTTACTTTCCAGCTCTCGAACGAATCGTCTCCGCTCTTTCCCCATCTCGACTCGAATTCGGCTCACGCAACGGAATCTCTCCGGCCGTGCTCCTCCTACAGGCAAGTTCGAAGGCTCACTACTCAAATCTACAAGTCTGCAGTCTCTTCGGTAATCATTCGAATATGGTCGTCGCCACGATGAGGGGTTTCTCGTCTCTTCACATGGTGAAGCTCTCGGAAGTATCCTTCGCAGCGGACGCCTCGATGGCCAAAGCTCCACAAGTCACGCAAATCGACTACACTAGCTTTCGCACTCAACGTGGCTTACCCTTCACTTCTCCGATTTCGATTCTCCCCTTCTTCCCCTCTGCCGCTATCGTCCAACTCGACCTCCTCTGCTTTCATGAATCGGAGTATGGATCTCTCCGCTCCATCCTCACCCAGCTCACTCCCGCCCTTCGAAAACTTCGTCTCGAGGTCTGCCTGAGAGGCGGATACGTCTCCTCGGAACCAATCGACGATGTTCTCCCGCTCTTCCCCTTCCTCCGCGAGCTCCATCTCGACGACAAGCTCCTTTCGGACGACATCCACAAACATCTCCTCGCACTCCATCACCTGGTCGAACTCAGCCTCGTTCTCGAAAACTTGTATCCCGAACTCGTCCATCTTCTCCGAGGTCCTCAACGTCTCCGCCATCTTCAGAAGCTCTCCCTGGAATTCGTCCCGCTCGAACTCGGAGAATATCTCGATATAGATTACGCAGTGTGTGAAAGGAGGGATGCGCATTGCGACGAAGATAGGAACGGAGTCATGCTCCTCGATCACTGTGAATCGATCTCCGACATGTACTATTGGAAGCTACCTTTCGGTGATGATTTTGAGGAAGGTATGGAACTGGCAATGAAGGTGGAGAAGATGGCGAGGGAAGCGGACATCGTAGTCTCTACCAACCTCGACACCGTTCGTCAAGGTTTCCGTCGTCATCTCGTCGAGTTCTTCAGCCGAGGGATCGGACACTACTACTTCTACGGTTGTACTTGGAGGATCGAAGAGGCTCAGGCAATGGCAAAGTCGTATCAGCTCGATCTACCCACTCTCGAAATTGATTTGAAGGATGAAATCGAAACGGAGCATCTCGAATGGTTCAAAGTCAGGATGAAGGATGTCGAGATTGACGGAGGAAAGAAATGTTATGCTTTGAACTTGAGACGCAAGAAGAAGTAAGGAGAAATCGAGTGAACGAGGGATGAAAGAAAGAATAGCTTGTTTGACGAAGATGAACAGGGAAGATAGGAATCGAAACGCTTTTACTACTCGCGTCGCTGCGGACGTTCGCTGTGTGCCCTACTTTGCTTCGCATCGACCTTCGTGGTCAGCGTCTCTCCATTTGAGTTCGTTTTCTACACTATCTCGTTTCGATTTGTGGTCTCACCCTCTGCATCCTGCTTTCACTTCTACTGGAGGATTTATCGCTATCGCTAACGCTGCTGGCGCAGTCGCTCCTTTCCTCTTCCCTTCGACCGACAGTCCTCGCCACCTCATGGGAAACTGGACTTGTTTCGCCATGCTCGGTCTCGCCGGTCTCATCGTTTGCTTCCTCTGGTTCAAGCTTGGAAGTAGCTCAGAATACAAGGGGTCAAACTCGACTATCGATGTCATCGACGCGGAGGTCATCGAGGAGGAGCAGAAAGAGAAGAAACGGGTTGGAGTGAGACTGTCTCGTTGAGGGTTTGAGTTGGGGTTCCCCGCATGTATAGATTCGGTTACTGTCATTCTCTGCTTGAGCTTGTGTTGCATTGACAATCTGATAGAATGTACAACGTTTCTTCGTTTCACGAAACAAGCGAATTCAGAAGGTGACAGACAGCAACAACTCCGATTCATTAAGCATTCCTCAACTTCCTCCTCTTCTCGCGAGCCGCTTCTGGATGAGTGATCAACCGCAAATCCGAGAGATCGAGCGTATCCAGATGCGGTCCTCGATACCGTTTCTCGTTGACGTTATCGTTGCCTCGAATTGATAACGCTACCCAGTCCTGCTCAGGCAAGACAGATGAATCGTCGGCATAGAGACGGAATTTGTCGCTGGTCTTGGGCGGAATGAGACGTCCTGAACGACTGCATGGGGAAAGCATCAGTGAGACTGACGGGGCTGCGAACCTGAGATCTCGGACGTACTGACTGATCGAGTATCGCCAGTTCGAGGTGATGTACCTGAGACCTTCAAGCTCGCAACAAATGCCCGATAGCTTGAGTAAGCGAAGAGAAGAAAACGAATCGGTGCAAAAGATGAGGAACCATTCTGATTCCTCGTCAACTTGAATAGTGAGGGTCTTCAACCGCTGAAACGGGTAATCTGAGCTGCACGACGTATTGAGGATGTCGAAAAGATGTGATCCGCCTCTCTGATCCCATTCTTTGTAAATAGCGTAGTTGAGCAGCGCTTTCTGCCGTCCAATCTCATCGCGTCTCTCCCACTCTTCATCCGATATCTCAGATATCTCCTCTTCGCGCTTTTCCCAATCTTCGAGCTGCTCTGTCGCTGCATCACTCGATGCCTCCTCAAGGGATCCGACCCATCCTTCGTATTCGAGATGCATGATTCCTTCGAGTAAGAAATTGACGACTCTGTTCTGTTCCTTGGCGCAGAGCGAAAGATGGCGTAAAGTCTTGCGATTGAGTTTACCGGGACCAAAGAGACTAGCTAGGGTTTCTTCGGCGATAGGAGAGAGGGTCGAAACGGCAAAAGAAGTGAGATGTCGGAAGAAGAATGCGGTGAAGGGAGTCGAGACGCAGATCGAAGAGCTGATGGGATGAGGTAGGAGAGTCGTCGTCGAGGTTGACTCGTCGCTAGAAGGAGATTCGAACGAGAAGGTAACCTGACAAACGACGAATTTGTCAATCTCGCTCGGTTATCGAAGGTGGGGTAGGAATCGTTCTCCTTACCGACATAGGTACAATGACGTCTCTCAACGCATCTTCACCCGCCATTACAGTCCAAGGGTTGACTCTCGAGGCGTAGCTTCTTCCCCATCTCATCGCTTGTTTCTCACTCGTCAAGATAGGTTTGAGGTACAATTCCGATACGTAGATGGAATAGAAGTGTTTGTTCACTCGACTGAGTGCAGCTACAACGCCTTGACGAGTGTAGGGACCTGAATCTTCTTCGATGAGATCTAGGGAACGAGAACGTCAATAGGGGATGGGGTACGCGAGCAAATCCTTCTGGGCATACCTGAGATCATCTGTAGTAGTTCTAGAGGTAGCTTGTCCATCTTGAGTCGTTGCAGGGGAGTGGAGGAGGTCAACCCTCGAAATCGAATTCCTCTCTCCTTCCTACTCTTCACTACGACTTTGTAGACTCAACTAGAACAGCTTGAAACAATGTCTATAGTGCTCAAAGATACTCCGAAAGTAAGCAGATCGACTCCCTCTCGTAGTCCACTCGCTTACTCCTTTTCCCCGTCCTCAGATTGATCGACTCTCTCAACTCCCTCCTGAACTCCTAGACGACATCTTTGACCTCGCAGCATGCTCCTACAAGCTATGCTCAGTCCCTCCTTCGAAATGGCTCCTTCCATCTCATGAGAGGGCTCTCTATCGCTACCTCAAGTTCGATTCGTTCACGCAATTCCAGATCTTCGCCGCGACTATCGATGCTCAACCCTCAAAAGCCGCCTTGACGAGAGGAGCCACTTGGAGGGGTCTCTTCAACCCAAGGAAGACGAGTTTTGATTTCGTTCGCCGCGTGATGTCGAAACTATCACCGGCTGAACTCGAGATTGGTCCTTACTACGATACAACGACCTTCTTCGACGTTGGACTCGACTTCGGACACTTTGCAAACCTCCAAAAGCTCACCCTTCACGGCTACCGACCAGCTTCAGTCGTCATCTGGTTGAGCAAGATTCCCTCCCTCCGTACTGTCGACTTGATGGACGTAAGCTTTGCATCACATATCTACAACACTCCCAGTGCTCTACAAGTAACGGCACTAGCGATCACCACCCCTCAACGTCCACGCTTGTCGTTCTTCGCACCTTTACAATTCCTTGCCTTCTTCCCTTCAGCGGTGATCGTCAAACTCGATCTTGTCTGCACATCACAGTCGGAGTACGACGCTATCCCCTCTATCATCTCGAAGCTCGCCCCTTCCCTCCGTATTCTCCGTCTCAAATCCGATTTCGAACCGACATTGTTTCTCACGAAACCTCTCGACAAGCTTCTTCCTCGTTTCTCATCATCGCTTCGAGAAATACACCTCGACAGAACCTTCCTTCCTCACGACTATGAGGATGAGCTTCTCTCCCTCCAACATCTTGTTGACCTCAGCCTCGTCCTCATATCATTGCCTTCCAAACTCCTTACACTCTTCGGAGGTCCTCAGCGTCTCCGCTACTTGCGAAAGCTTCGGATCGAATTCGATCTAGTCAAGGTTGGCGCGACCATCGATCTCAACAACGCGGTGTTGGAGCACGGAGAGGAGCATTGGGATGAAGAGGGAAACGGAATCGAACTCCTTTACAAACCCGATTCTTTCACGGAGATTGGAGAGTCGGAACGACCTCCAGTAAGGGAGATGGTGGCTGGATTGGACCTGATGGAAGCGGTGGAACTCGTGGAGAATATGGAAAGGTTTATGAGGGAATCGGCCATCGACATTTCGACGAATTTCCAAACTGTTCGTCAAGCATTCCGCCGTCGACTCATCGAATACTACAACAGAGGAATCGGCTATCTCTACTTCTACTGGTACCAGTGGCTTTACAATGCTGCTCTCGAATATGCGAAGGAACTCGAGGTCAATCTACCCGTTCTCGAGATCGATTTGAAGGAAAGGATTGATAGAGGAAAGCTCGAGTGCTTCAAGGTTAGAATGCAGGAAGTAGAAGTTGACGGAGAAGGAGAATGCTATGCTTTGACCTTGAGACTCAAGAAGGAATGAGGAAATTGAGTATTGTCGAAAATCAATATTACCTTTGAGGAAAGATACGCCTGTAACGCTCAGTGTCAGTCTCACGCTTGCTCAGGTTCCTACTCTCAACATGCATCGCTCTCCTCTGTTTCTTCCACCTCTCCAACGCTTTGTAGCTTCTCGCTTGACCGATTTTCGAGCTCATGTTTGACGTTTCTGCGTTCCCGTTGACACCTCGTGAGTGCTCTTTCCGCTTCCTCTCTTTCCTTCCTACTCGACGAAGCTGACGAATCGTCGACGATCGGTCGCTAGCAGTTTTCCCTATTCCCGAGCCGTGGAATCACTCGGAGCTCGGCTGCCGGCGTGCTCTCGCTTTTCTTTCCTCTTCTTGTTTCCCTCTCTTTCTACGGACCCGCCATGCAGAAACTTATAGCGGAAACTCTGACAGAGGAGAATGAGACCCGGGCTCAGCAAATCAAGGATAGGCTAGGTTCGCATCTCGACTTTTTCGCCTTTCAATATCTCGACGCTAATCTCCTGAATCACATCACAGAGCTGATGAGTAGGTACCGATCATCTCAATCACACACAAAGCTGACAGTGGGCAATGACAGTACAAAAGGAGGTGTCGGCCTTCAACAAAGAGGTCGACGTTGAGCATTTCGCTGGAATTTCGAGCTCTCTCCAAGCAGCTTTCAATCAGCGTGAGCCAAGCTCTTCCATCAATCTATTGAAGGTACTCAATCGTCACATGTCGTCTCAAAGATCGATCGGATCCAGACGCCTTGAGACAGCTAGCAAAATCGCTCGTTGTACAATGGAACGATTACACGACAACCCGTGAAGGACAAACAATGCTCAGCTGTCACGAGCGAGTATTCAAACAGGTGCGTGTTGGCCTCGTATGATCAAAGCTCAAGCTGAACGACTGCCTTTGGAAAGAAAACGAAATGCCTCGAGCTCGCTTTGGAAAAGGATCAGAAAGAATCGGGGGGATGTCGAGCTGAAGATGAGTGTGAGTTCGGCCTTTCAGCTTAGTCTCAGTCTGTGTCACACTCACACCAAAGCCTTCTTTGCAGTTGAAAGAGGTAGGGAATTCAATTCGTCGATTTCCGCCGCAGGTGACGATACTGATCCGGATCTTTCTCTCCCATGAAGTCGCTAGAATGCTTGTAAAAGTCCTGGACTTGAGCGAGAAGGGAAGTGACGACGCCCTCAAGAATCACGCTCGCATCTTGCACTACCGTAAGTTTCACTCAAGAGAGGAGATTGAGTTCCCGACTAATCCCTCACTCCCATGCAGACATCGCGTGCTTCTCCGGAAACACTCTTGAACTTCCTTGCGAAGCCCATGACGTATATGCACTGCTACTCGCGATGACTCCGCATGGCATTCTGCTTGCAAACGATTTCCGTCTCATTCGCTCTCTCGTCAGTTTGTCTCGTCTTCTCTCGTCCAAGGTCATCCACTGTTCTTCAGTCTTGTCTAATTCAAGCTGATTCTGAATCTCAGTCCGAGGAAATGATGAAAACAGTCGACGAGCGTTATCGAACGAATGCCAACTTCGTCGCTCGCTTTCCTGACAAACCTTTCGTCAAATACGCAAACTCGATCAAGATCGCCACACACTACTCCAAGCTTCTAGCCCCTGGTCTCCAGCGGCACGAAGACTCTTGTAACGAGTATCTAGGAGTTTCCCCATTCCACCTCCAAACTCGTCGTAGCGACACACTTCCGGGCATCGCTGCTGACTTATGCAGCTCCGGACTCCAACAGAGCAAGACCTGGTCGCTCTCGTCGAGGTCTAGGAAGAAGACATCCTCAGCTTTCGCACCCGTCTCTCGTTTGTCGATTTGAAAACTTCCTTCTTTGCATCAGATCCTTCCGTTCTGAAATGTCATTTCCGTCGTCTACATCTTGCGAGTGAGGAGAGCGACAGCTCACGAGGGTAGCGAGCAGACTTTGCAGTATCGCCTTGAATCTGAGCGGAGACTCGGAGCGAAACACCTTTTAAACTTTTCGCTTTTCTTCTTCCTTTCGCTCATTCCATTCTGCTCAACTGTCCCTTCACCACGAATAACATCCTCAGCTCCTCCGACAACCCTCTAGACTCCCTACTATGTCTTCCCCACAAACTCCTCTCCCTTCCTCGCCCTTCGTCATAGGAGGACTCCCAGTCCAAGTGTACGGCTTGGGAGATCACCTATCGCCCACTTCTATCGCCAAATCCCTCTCAGTCCTCTTCCTCCTCCACGGCCGACTAGGAAGGGCCTCTCACCCTTTGATCTCGCAATTCGCTACAACGCTCCTCACTCCACCCATAGGATTCAAAGAGCAAGAGAGACAGAAGGACTTGATCGTAGTAACCTTTGACCAGCGAAATCATGGGCATCGAGTGGTCGAGAATGAGAAGAATTTGGGGTGGAAAGAAGGAGGAAAGAAGAGAGCGAAGGAGAGAGAAGAAAAGGGGATCAAGGAGGAAGAATTGGATAATGTTAGTCATGCGGTCGATATGATGGCCATTCAAAGTGAGTACAAAACGGGATCTCGAGAATTCTTCGCGAAATACTTGAAATCTGACGAATTCTCGATTCTCAATGCGATTCAGCTGGTACGGCTAGGGATGTATCATTCTTGATCGACTTTCTTCCGTCTGTACTCTTCCCGAACGACGAAAGAACGATCGAGGAATGGTATTGCGCTGGAATCAGTTTAGGTGGTCACTCAACTTGGTTATCTCTCGCTCACGGTGCGTTCTCCGCTCCCTCTCACATCCTTCTTCACATGTGGCTGAGGAGAAACGAAGAGACCGCAGATCCTCGAATTAGTCTTGGAATCCCAATTATCGGTTCACCTTCGACTCTAACCCTTCTCTCCGACCGCGCACTTAATCTCCCAGCGCCCTCCGGTCCCCTCTCAGTCTCCGCCCCCTACTTCCCCAAGACTTTCCTCGATCTCCTCAAGAAACAAGATCCCGATCAAGTTCCCATGTCGATTTGGAAAGGGAGGAAACTGCTCGTTTTGAGCGGAGAAGACGATGCGTTGGTCAATTTCGTGAAAGGTGGTAGTGAGACTTTTGTAGAACGTTTGAGGAAGGAAGGTGGGCTGGAGAAACTCGATGTTTGGGTTCAACCGAAAACGTGCGTTTTGACTTTCCCTCGATCCTTCACGAGTTCAAATTACTGATAATCTGTTTCGCTATGACGACTCGCTCGCAGTGGTCACGCTTGTACACCAGAGATGATGTCGAAATCGGCAACCTTCGTGTGGAAGTACGGACTCTGCAGTGACTCGACCTCTCAAACCGCAAAGATGTAGCTAGAGGTTTCTCGAACGATACAACACGATAACTTGCGAATACTATTCAATACAACAATGTATCTACTTCTTCTCTCCCTCCTCGACTTTCTCTTTCTTTGGTTTGATCCCAAAGAACCCATCCAAAGTGTTCTTCTGATTCGGGTCGATCACTCCTTTCGTCGATTTTTTAGCTGGCGACGAACCTCCTTCTTTCTTGACTCCTACTTCGAGCGCTTGCATGAGGATCTCAAACTCTTCCTGCACAAGCGAGACGAGAACCAGATCAGCTCGATTCGACGAGAGGGAGAGCGAGAATACGAAGAAGAAATATACTGCAGGGATGATTCCACCCGTAGCCTGCTCAACACAAGCGCCATCGCACATATTATCAGTCCCCTCCCTTCGAGATCGAACGAGAAAAACAGTCGAAAACTAACCTCTTTATGACCCCTAGCGAAATCATGACCGACTCTCTCTCCCCAACCCGGACTCAACAGCTCGCAAGCCGGAATACACCCTTTCAGATACTCGATCAAGTTCGGAGGTCCATTGTAAGCTGGATCGTCTGGGGTTCGACGGGGTGCTCGACAGGAGAAATGTACTTTTCCTGGTGTGTAACCTGTGTTTGCGCACTAAGGACAGGAGCGAATGAGTCAAGCGAGAATATAGGAGAGAGGGGAAGAGTTGTAGCGCACCATGATACAAACTAGGGTTTTCGCTTTACGTAAAGTCCCTTGCCAACGAGTCGCAATTACTGGATGAACTGCGAAAGCAAATAGAAGCGAGGAGGTCAGCTCCAGCTTTTTATGGACCGACGAGAGAGAGATTTGAACTTACTCTGATAACCCGAATCAACTTTAATCACCGCAACTTTCCCGTCCTTGGAAAACTTTGGAGCAGCTCCCTGCCAACGCGTCGTCTCGTTCGAAGTTCTCTCCTTCGCGTCCCCCAACGCTTTATCTCCCATGATCCCTCCCAACTCCCCCTTACAACCCTCCAGCGCATCCCACGCAATCTTGGCATTAAACTCCGGAGTTCTTCTCGGTGCATTCAACAAGGCCGTCGCTTTCGACAATTTCGTTTTAGTCAACGTTTTCTCCCAATTCGCTAACCAAGTTGGCCACGGTAATGAAGGATCCGATAAATTGATTTTTGAAGCGCCTAAATCACCGTACAATCCAAGGAGAGCTCCCATACTCGTTTCTCGATCTTCCTTGAGCGAGGGGACGAGTTCACAACAGAGTAAATAAGCGAGGATTGAAGTGGTAGCGACGGGTTCAGAGGTACATGCGGAGAGGACGGTTATTGAATCGGGGAAGATGGAGGATTGATGATGGTCGATTAGGAGGGTTGGACATTTATCGGGAGGGAGGAGAGCGGGACCGGGTCGAGATCCTTGATCCATTATGATTGCTCGAGTTGGACCAGAGTAATCTTCTTTTTCTGAGGAGGAGGAGGAGGGGAATTTGACGGAGAGCATTTCGGATTGAGCGGTTTCAGAGTGGATGTTGATTCCTTTGGGGAGGAAATAGACGGAGACGAGAGAGGCGGGGTGAGAGAGATGGGAGATGAGGGTGCGGTACATGACGAGACAGGAGGAGAGTCCATCTGCATCTTTATCAGGACATAATAGGATTCGATGTTTTCCTTTCACACTGTGTGTCTCAACCCACTTACTAGATCAGCTCTCCGAGAAGGCTTGTAGTGAAAGGAGAGTAACACACGCTTCAAGGATGAATTGTTTAGCATTCTCCATCTGATTTCTCGGTGCTGGCCAATCTTTCCAAATTCCTTGTCCAGGTAAATCACTCTCTTCCTTCACTTCAACCTTTGCTAATTTCTTGCTCGGTGTAGATGAGGCGAGTTTAGGTTTCTTTGTCGGAGAAGGTTTGGTAGGTGGAGGGGAAGAGGAAGAGGAGGGGGAGCGTTTGCGAGGTGGCATGCTGATGACTGAAGTGGAGTGAACGGAGCGCGTAAAATGTTGTAGGATTGGTGTGATTCGGCGCAAGAGCATGAACTAGTGAAGGGAAGGAAGGAGAGAGAGATGTAGAGAATCGTTGAATTGATGATGTAGTGACTGAGAATCCCTAAACCCTCAGCGATAGCGTTTCGAGATTACCCAATCCGTCAATGAGTCCTTCGAGGCTAGCCCTGAGCTGAGATCGAGCTGGATAGAGTAGTGTCGAGGTACAGAGATCAAGATTCCTGCGAGTCGAGAATAGTGAAGCGAGAATTGAGCGATGTCGACATCTTGTGAAGTAGCACCGGTTCTCTGATAGTCGACTAAGGTGTTTCAACTATTCGAGCTTGAATTCAGTCCAGCCAGTCGTGTTATTGTCGAGTCGAGTTGAATGTATGCTCTGCCACCTCATCGACACGACTGAATGGAGTGAATCGGCTAGTATAGAGGTCGACAAAAGTTTACTGAGTTGTTGATAGACTTGTGAGCTATAATAATGAGCTACTGAGCTGTCTTCGATCTTCTAGGAGAGGTGTGGACAGAGGAGGCTGACTCAATCTCGCTTTCCTCTTTCTCTCTTTCCTCCACTTTCACATTCAACCAGACACCAACTCAAGCCAGCTTCAACTCCAATCTCTTCAACTTCAATACTCTCCGAATCAAAAGGAGGCTTTCCCTCTCTCTCTATCCGCTCAGATCCTCTCCCCCCCCCTCCTTCCCACTCTTCGCAACTTCCCCCTAAATCCCGATTCACTCCTCCCTTCCTCCCTGTCCCCTCTCATGACTGGTACGAGGGGTAAACGAGTCAAGTTATCCCCTTCGACTCAATCCCCATCCCTGCACCCTCAAATTGATCCTTCTCTACCCGACTCTTCTTCTCGCTTATCACCCACTTTCCTCGCACTCGACCATTCCCCAAACGTCTCTCCACAACCAGGTGGTTCCTCGACGGCGGCGCAATCAGGATCAGGTTCGGCAAGTTCAGATAGAGCGGCGGAAAGGAAAGAAAGGAATCGATTAGCGGCGCAGAGGTCGAGGGACAAGAGAGCGGCAGAATTTCAACAAGTCGCGATGGAGTGCGAGGCATTGAAAGCAGAGAATGAAGAGTTGAAGATTAGGTTGGAGGAGAAAGACGCGGAATTGGGAGAGAGGGATAGGAGGATCGAAGTGCTTGAAGGAGTTATCGAGAGAGGGAAAGAGAGAGCGGCGAGTGGGAATGGGAATGGAGGGGCTCAGAATGGGATTGGTGGACTGAGTGACCTCGTGAACGCTTCAAATTTCCTAGCTGTACGTTTCCCTTCTTTCACTCTTCGACAGATTTACCTGATCCTTGTTTCGTCGAACCTTTCTAGTCAACGAACGACAATTCAAGTACGAGCTCCTCAATCTCCTCCATGCAGTTCTAATACCGAATCGTTCTCTCTACATATTATGTTTTGCTCTATCCCTGAGTTTTTCTGTCCTTTTATTTTTTTGTGCCGTACTTGATTTGACTGTCGTATTCTCCTCCTCCTTGTTGTGTTGTTGCAACGCTTTATCTTCTTCGTAAGTCTTCACTCAGATCTTTGCGAAGAGACGAGCTGATTTTGAGTTTGGTTTCGCAGCGATCGAGAATGCGAGCCGCGGTCCGCTTCCCATTTTCCGGAGGATCCTATCTTCCTGCCGAACCAGACTGATCTTATCCGCACTTACTGATCTATCCCTTTCTCTCTTCTCCTTTCCTCACTTCCCATCATTCGCTTCATCTCCTATCTCTCGAGCCGCGGCATCTTCTTCTCTTCCCTTTTCCTCCTAATCCTCATTCTCCTCTACCCGCCCACTCCTCCTCGAAATACAGCAATGAAGAATATCGTTATAATCGGAGGAAGTTACGTAGGCCTACAAGCTGCACAAGAACTCATCAAGATACTACCTCAAGAGGAATATCGAGTTATCGTGATTGAGAAAAACTCTCATTTCTCCCACTTGTGCGCTCAGACTCCTTCCTTTATCACACTCTACCAGCGCTGATACTGCTAGGAGCTTGATCGAAGGTTCGCTTACCCTAGATTCGCGATCCTCCCTTCTCACGAACATAAAACTTTCTTACCTTTCCCAACAATGCTTCCTTGCCCTCATGAAATCCTTTCTTCTACTGTCGCAACATCGATCGATCCTTCTACACGAACGATACGACTCGAATCATCGAATGGAGAAAGAAGCGAGTTGGAGTATCAAGGGTTGGTTTTAGCTATGGGAACTAAATTGAGTCCTCCTGGAACCATACCGGGAAATGGAACGAAACGAGAGGGGATTGAATACTTGAGGGGAGTGCAAGAGAGGTTGAGGAGAGCGAAGAGGGTAGTGATACTAGGTGGAGGAGCTATTGGAGTTCGTGAGCCTTCCTCTCTCTTCAGTTTCATGCATGTTCGAATGACTGAGGGTACAGGAGGATCACAGAAATGGCTTGTGATTTAGCTGTGCTATACCCTCCAGCTAAGAGCGGAAAACAGATTACTCTTTTACATTCTCGAGAACAACTCATGAATCGGTTTCATCCATCCTTAAGTGAGCTCATCAAGAAACGATTTGAAGAATTGGGAGTGGAGACGATGCTGGGGAGTAGAGCGGTTATACCAGCGGGAGGATTTGGGGACGAAGGGGAAGAAGTGGAGGTGAGAACCGAGGATGGGAGATCACTGTGGGCTGATTGCGCCGTTCGTCTTCGCGATCCTTATCGAGTATCGATTCGCTCACTGACTTGTGAATTGCAAGGCTGAACAGATTCAATCCACTGGTCAAACTCCGAATTCGCAACTTCTAGAGTCGTTCGCACCTTCCGCTATAGCTCAAAATGGGTTCATCGAAGTCGATTCTTCTCTACATGTCGCTCCAGTGAATGAGGACGAGAGGGATAAGTTGGATGGGAGAGTATTTGCGATCGGTGATATCGCTAATTCAGGTGAGTCTCTCACCTCGAAATCGCATCTCCCTTCAAAGATCGAAGCTGATACGTTGTTCGTGAGGAGTTCAGGCGCTCCGAAAGCTGCTCGCCCGGCGATGGCTCACTCTCAAATCCTCGCTCGAAACATCCTCGAACTCCTGACCTCTTCCTCCCCTTCCTACGAGGTACACCCCACTCTCCTCTCCCTCTACTCCCCTCGCACTCCGCTAACACTGTCTTGCGCTCGATCAGTCAATCGAGCTCACCCCCTCAGCGATTCACCTAACACTCGGATTCAAGGAATCAGTGATCTTCCGAAACCCACCGCAGAATGCGCAAGGAGAATGGATAGGAGAACCGACAATGATGTGGAAGGAAGATGGGAGGGAGGATATGGGCATTGAAGGGGTTTGGGAGAGACGCTTGATGGGTTGGAAGGAGAGGGAAGTGAGGGATTACCATCTGTGATTGGGAGATGACGTGATGGAGGGAGCAGGTACTTTGACGTTGGGTGAGATGGTACGAGGGCGAAACGGTCCTTATCGATAAGCTGATCCGTACAGATGTTTCGCAATCGTCGCTTCGCTTGACAAGGTTGCGAGATGTTAGAATGAGAGACCGTCGACGAGCCATCGTTACGTGCAAAGCCGCGAGTGCAGCGTTTATTCTTCCTCCTGCCTACACTCGAACAAGGACGAGAGCATCTGAAATCCGCTCAGTTTTGACTTGCGAAATTTGGAAGGCGATTTCGACTTTTTTTTTTGCATGATCTTTGTTGGTCACTCTAGAACTTCGCTACTTCTACTCAGATCATTTCGATACCTTCCAAAACACTCGAGACAACCTCAGCTAACCCCCCTCTCCAGTTCTCGACCTACAACGCGACTTGATCTCTTTAAACTTCCATCAACTTCAGAAACAATGTCGACAGCCGCTACCCCTGCTGAAGAGGCTGGAAAAGATACTAGTATGCAGTTAGATACTCCAACATCCAGAACAGTACCAGCACAAGCGAGTGAACAAGAGAAGGAAGTCACTCAATCAGTTGATCAAGGTGAGTTGCCTTCTCTCCCCTCCTTAGGGAGACTCTGAGCTGATACATGTCAACGATTTTGTAGCTCGACCAGTACCGGATGGTTTCGTAGTTCACACAGAATCGACAACCTCCATTCTCTTCGCCTCACCTTCAACCTCCTCGAAATCCTCTGAACCAACCTCCGCTTCGGGTCCCGCACCAGTCTTTTTGAACCCAGTACAAGAATACAACCGAGATTTGTCTGTCGTAGCGATAAGGAGTTGGTCGGAGATCAGACAGAGGGAGAAGAGGGCTGTTTGGGAGGAAAGTTTGAAGAGGAGGAGGGAGAAGAAGAGGGGGAAGGAAGCTGCAACTAAGGGGGAGGAGGAGGAAGGGAAGGGAAAGAAGAGGAAAGCCGAGGATGGGAAAGCGGTCGAAGGGGAATCGAAAGAGGCTGAGAAGAAAGAGGTCAAGGAAGCATCTGAACCTGCTGTTAAAGTCGAAGAGGTGAGTCTACTAGCCTTTTCATTCCTATCTGAGCTTGCTGACGAGATTCAAGAGTGTAGCCGCAACACAAAGAGCCGACTCACAAACCGCCAGTCTACAAATTTACTCTTCTTGAAGCTCTTTCAGCGACTGGACTCCGAGCAATCCGATACGCGAAAGAGATCCCACTGCTCCGGTAAGCTTCACACACACTCTCATAGTATCGCTATCGCTGACCTCTCTCGTTGACAGACACGTCGTCGCAAACGATCTCTCCGCTTCTGCCGTCGAAGATATCCGAAGAAACATCGATTACAATGGATTCTCTCCCAAAGGTCTCAAAGCATTACCCGGGACAGATAATGTAGAGGAGAAGGATATCAAACCGAATGGATTTTGGAGCAAGGCACAGATTGAGGAAGCGGTGGAGGGGAAAGTTAGAGTGAACGAGGGTGATGCTTGGTCAGTTACGTGCGCCTCATGAAGTCGCTCTGGCACTGACTTCCTAGGTTTCTCCTCTCTGATAGCGTGTATATGTACCAACATCGAGGAGAGGATCAGAGGTTTGATTGCGTCGATTTGGATCCTTATGGAAGTGCAGTTCCTTTCCTTGATGCTGCTATGAACGCTATCGCCGATGGAGGTGAGCCCAATTCTGCCCTTCAGCTCATTTTATCGTCAGCTGAAGTAGGGTATCGTTCGACACAGGCTTGATGTGCGTTACTTGTACCGATATGGGAGTTTTAGCTGGTCACAATTATCCAGAGAAAGCGTGAGTTGCAGTGCTTGCCATCTTCCTCCTGAATCGGGCTCATGGCACAACTTCTTCTCGCAGCTTCACCCACTACGGAGGTGTCTGTGTCAACGCTGAATACTCTCATGAAGTCGTGAGTTCCTCTTTCAGCCTCTAGAATGCGATCTCCTCATTGATCTTTCTTCTCTCGCAGGCGCTCCGACTCGTCTTGAACTCTCTCGCGACGACAGCAGCGAAGTACGGACGCTACATTGAACCACAACTTTCCCTCTCGATCGATTTCTACGTTCGACTCTTCATTCGAGTCAAGACTGGTCCGAAAGAAGTGAAGGCTCTCCCATCGTGCGTTCACTCTTCTCCTTCAGTCGAACTACCACTGAGGACGACGGAGAGCACACAGGAAAACCTCACTCCTCTACTACTGCCACTCATGCCAAACCCCTCATTTCCAACCTTTCGGAAGAGTCGCCGAGAAGAAGTCTGAGAAGACTGGTCATATCAATTATACTTATCATGTAGCCGCTGGACCTCCTGCTGGAGTAGGGGAAAGATGTGGTGAATGCGGTGGGAAATTCCACGTGAGGTCTCTCTCTCCTATCTCGATGCGAAAGTTATTGCGCGGTTTGTTGATGCAAGTCGGTTGTGTGAATAGATCGGAGGACCTATGTGGGGAGCACCGATCCATAACCGAGAGTTTGTGAAAGAGATGTTGGAGCATGTCGAGGAGAACTCGAAAGATTTCAAGACGAGTGAGAGGATCAAAGGAATGTTGACTGTCGCTTACAACGTACGTCCCCTTTCTTCATATCTCAGCGAGTCACAAGAACGCTCCCGCTGAATTCGAAGAATCGGAATGTAGGAATGTGAAACTCCTTTATACTTCTCACCAGCTCGAATGGCTAGCTACTTCAACGCTCTTTGTCCTCCACTTCACACAATGGCGTGAGTATCTACTTCATACATTCAGTCTCGCTCAGTGCGGAAACTGAGAGTAGATGACGCGCCCACAGTTCCGCTCTCCTCAACGCAAACTACACTGCATCTCGATCTCACGCTCAACCTGGATCGATCAAAACGAACGCACCAAGATTATTCGTACACGATATCATTCGAGAATGGATCAAAACGAATCCGGTCAAGATGAGTAATGTAAAGGATGGTAGTCCCGCGAAACTATTGTTGGCAAAGGAACAAACGTGCGTTCTTCGCTTGCCTTCTTCCTCAGCTTGAACCTTCGCTTGCCTTGACTCTATCGGCGAACTGTTCTTCTATCGCTGAAACGAGACTGATTCTTTCGTTTCTACTCGATGAAACAGTCATGAAGTTTCCCTTACTCCAAACGCAGGAGTTCAAAAAGCTTTACTAGACAACATCAAGCTTGTGAGGTATCAGATGAACCCTCAAGCGAATTGGGGTCCTGCGAAAGCTGCTGTTCGAGGCGCTCCTAAAAAAGCATGAAAAACGAACGGGAATTTGGATTTGGGTAGATCAGGGATCAGCGGTCGGATGTAGACTTGCAGTGACTTACTATATTCTCACTTCTTCGCAAGTGTCCCAAGTCTCGAGAGGGAAGAAAGATAAACGAGAACTCGACTATTGCTCGACTTGCGAAATTTCGACAGAGCGAAAGGTTGTTTCTGACTTTCACCTCAACCTCTCGATTCCATTCAGAACAGCTTCAGCAAGTTCATATCAAGCTCTACAGTACTTGTAAGTAGCAGAGCCGCTCCATACCTGCTTCTACAGCGCGAAATCGACTCCCTCCACTCCTACATCTTCCCGCCGATCTACCGACTCTTCAGCCTCATTCGCAGCTTGGGGAAGGCCTTTTCTGGATCTTCCGAGCTCTCGCAAGTAGCCACAAGCTTTGCAGGGACTCAGTGAGGCGTGACTGTGGTCTAATGTGATGAAGTGGAGAACAGCGAATTCATAGAGAAGGGCACGAGGGAGCTAGAGTTGAGGAGGATGCTGAATGTCATAGTATTGGCTGAGCTCAGTGAATCGTCGTGCTGAGCATGCTTGATAGCTGACCTCGCTCTTTCCCCTGTTCGCAGATTTACCTCGAGAATGACTACACCTAAACTTCGAATTGGCTACGTGAGAGAGCACTTCAGTAGTCCTCTACTACAGCTTGCTGAGAAGGATCAAACGATCGAACTCGTTGAGTGCCCGAGTACGTCGAATTCTGCTTTTCTCTCCTTCTCGCTTTCCCCATCCTTCTCCCGTCTCGCCTGCAGCATTAAGCGCTCTCCTCATCGTCAACGCAAAGCACTGACAAGGTCAGCCCCTCTAGGTGGTACCGGACAAGTCATGTCTCGAATCAAGTCGAACGAGATCGACATCGCTATCGCGTTGACCGAATCTCTTCTCGCTGGTATCGCCAAGAAGACTGCCGAGTTCAGACTCGTTGGTACCTATGTTACTTCACCTCTACAATGGGCAGTCATTGTCGGGAAGGATTCGAAGTACGAGAAGTTGGGAGATCTCAAGGGTGAGAAGATTGGAATTTCGAGGATTGGAAGGTACGCTGCTTCGTGCTCATCTTCGTGTCTCGACCGATGCTGAGGAGAGTTGCGGTGGACAGTGGGAGTCAAGTAATGGCTTCAGTGATGGCTCTCAACGAAGGATGGGTCGATTCAGATGGGAAAGTTTCACCGATAGATTTCGAGGTACTTGACAACTTCAAGAGCCTTCGTGATGGAGTCAACGGAGGAAAGGCTGCTGCATTCATGTGGGAGAAGTTTACCTCAAAGGTATGCTCCACTCTCGCTCTACTTCACTTTGACTGATCTGACCTGCTCGTCTTTCCTCTGCAGCCTTATCTCGATGAAGTTCGATTTATTGGCACCGTTCCTACACCATGGCATTCCTGGGCCGTCGTCGCTTCTCCCTCCACCCTCGCTCCTTCTTCACCTCTTCTCCCTGTCCTCGAAGCGTTCCTCTCGAACTTGACCCAATCTATTCGATCCTTCGACTCTCCTCAAGCTCGTTCATCAGAATCGGTAGAGTTTGTCAAGAGCGCTTTTGGGTACCCTGAGGAGGATGTAAGGGCTTGGTTCGATCAGGTCTCGTACCCTCAGGGAGAAGTCAAGGAGATTGAGAAAGCGATGGTCGAGAAAACTTTGGAGTACGTCTCCTTCTCTACCTCTTGTTGTCTTCCATTTTGGTCTTACTGACCTCGTTTTGTGCCATAGGACTCTTGAAGCTGCTGGTGTGCTCACACAGCCGGAAGGAGGTTGGAAGTTAGATAATTTCGTCGCTACGAGCGTTGCGAAATTCACTTAGATCATCGTATCTACCTGCAATACCTCGTTCACACTGGGTCGGACAGGGATCTTTTGGAAGTTGTCGCTATTTCTCAGACAGAGGGTTTGTGCGAATCGACACGCTCACGCGCGTCCGTTTCTTCTCTTTCTCTCTGTCCTTCCTCTCTCTTCCTTTCTCTCTCTTCCTTTCTCTCTCTTCCTTTCTCTCTCTCCTATCTCCCTCTACTCCTACCACCTACACTATCCCAACTCCTGTCCCATTTCGAGCTGAACAAGCCTACCCATCTGTGTCTGCTGTATCGTAAGCTCGCCCTTCTCTTTGTTTTCTCTCGAAATTTGAGCTAACTCCCTTCTTTTTGCAGACGCGTCAAGACTGTGGTCTCAAGATACAGCACTCCCGGTCGTCAGTATTCCTGGTGTGCGCTCCTTTCTCTTTTGTCAACGCTGATTCGTCGCACCATCGACAGCTGACAGGACTTCGATTCCTTCCTCTCTTCTCCCTTAAACCCGTCTGCCCGATTCTCCTCCCTTCTTCTTTCCTTCCATCTCGCAACTTCTGTTAGTCTCCCTCCGGCCCTATCAGCTTTCCCCCGATATGTCTTCCTCGCCCAAAACTCTCACCTCGCTACCTCCTGAGCTACTCCATCTCATCGCTTCCTCAGTCGTTTTCGCCTGCACATATCGTCGGAGTGATCTGAGTCCTCTGTCTCTCACCAGCCGAAAACTCGTGAGACCGGCACAGGAGGCTCTCCTCGAAGATCTTCATGTTGAAGGCACCGAGATCTATCACTACATCGGAACTCCCTTCGACTTCGACGACTCGCGCGGAAGACTCGGCGCGCTGGAAGATTGTGGACTCGTTAAGTGTATCCGCTCTCTTTACTTGGAGTGCATCCACGAGAACACGAGCTGCGTCATCCAACAGCACGAGCAAGACGGTGACTACGACTATCAGCAACCACCACGCGATACCGTAAGACACGCTGCCTCCATCACCAGCATCGTCGACTTAATCTCGAGACTTCCCGGCCTCCAAAGACTGACTCTGGAGTTCCCTGGCGTCGACTTGACGGAAGAACTCATCGCTCGCCTTCGACCCAGTCTACGGAACCTCACTCGCCTGAGTCTCGTTAGCGGTAGCTGGGACCTTGAGCACACCTTCCTTGCAGCAGTCGTCCAATGTACCCCGAATCTCACGACCCTCGACCTTCGTATGGTCGCCAGACCTCAGGAAGGAGCAGACCTTCGACAGATCCTCACGAAATCACTCCTCCCGAATCTCCGCCACCTTGTCCTTCGTTCTTCCTACTATCTCAGGCTCAGCCGATACTCGCTGCTCTCTGCCGACCTCGTTCAGCAGATTGAGCACCTCTCGATCGAAGTCGAGTATGGCAGCATCAAGGGCTGCCTCCTGTGGTTGACGGAGGAGGAGGCCATGTTACACTCGATTTGTACATTATTCGGCTCTTCACTCCGACATCTGACTGTCGCCTACTCGCCTTCGCTTGCTGAACCTGCATTATCAGCACGGGGCATCAATCTTATGAATTCTTCCATTCAATCCTTGTCTCCGCTCGTCAATCTCCAAACCCTTACCTTCTCGCAACGAGAAGCAGATCTCTTCATTCTACGACACCTCCCGCCGTCGTGCACTCACATCATCTTCGACTACGACTTCGCATGGTCATTCGACCAGCTTAGCAACTTCCTCGTCGAACAGCGGGAAACAATTGGAGACAAACTGCGCGGACGTACTCTGAGGCTCAAGTCGGAGCAGCGGCGACTGGATTACTGGCAACTATGGCGAGAATGCGAACAGCTTGGTTTGAAGGTGGAATTTACCCCTCTTGCGGAGACGGAGAATGGGAGATACCTTGTTAGTCTTCGTTCTTCATCATATGAATCAGTATCGCTAATTACGAAACATTGACGTCGACGACGCCCGTAGCCTTCCGAGTAATAGTTCCCTCTCGTACCTATAGAATTCTCGACTTGCCTCACATCTGTATTTTCGAAACTTCACTGATTTACTGCTCGTTATCATTGTACAACCTGCCTACAGAACCCTTAAATACCCTTGAAATACCTCTTCTCTCCTCGGATCCCCTCTCTAGAGCTTCGCATTCCCCGCGGCGGCAGCAATCAACTGCTTCATCCTATCCTCTCTCTCTTGTACTGCCGTCATGAAGAGATTATCTGGTTCGTCGATTTGAAGTTGAGCGAGTGTCGAGGCATAAAGAGTTTGCTTCATAGCGACCAATACCTACACGAGTCGACAACAACATGAGTTTGAGACGAGCTCGATCGTTGAAAGAGAGAGAGAGGTGAACTTACACCCGATTCAGCGAATCCTTTCCTCTCATCCGCAACCTGCAAAGCCCGTTCCAAACATTTCTCACTCCCTTGCTCAGCGACAATCTCATCCGCTAATCCGTCCTTCAAGGCTTCTTGCGCGTCGTATCGATGAGCAGTGAGCATCACTTTCGAGAGTACAGGAGTTGGAAGTCGAAGGGAGAGAACGCTAGCCATTCCTGCTGGGAGAGGTGCACCGAAATGGATCTCGTTCATTGACATTGATGCTCGATCGGGCTACATGAGGAAGCAGAGTCAGATCTTGTGAAGACAGCGAAGGATGAAGGAGATGCTTGAAAACGTACTCGAATGACTCGCCAGTCGCAAGCGAGAGCCAGGCAGAATCCTCCAGCCCACGCGTGACCATTGATGGCGGCGACGGTGGAGAGAGGGAAAGAGAGAAGTCGGGAGAGTAGGACGTAGAATTGATCCTGAAGGAAGCGAGAAGAGGGAGTCAGTTCAGGTCGAGCGAATCTGTGTTGATGTGCTATAGCTGATCGGAGTTCTTGCGTCTTCACGTCATTGACATTCTGTCCCAGTAATATGCTCGAGCGTCAAGAAGGCGACAGAGCAAAACGAGGAAACGAAAAAACGAAGAATTGGGGAAGTGCGGGTACTCACTTTCCAGAACCCTTGCTTGACAAGATCGAGCTGCAGTCCGTTCCTGTATCGTTCCGAAATCAAAGCACACGTCAGAGATTGATGCAAGCGTAGATAAGAATCGGAAACGTACGAGAAGAATTTCCCTTTATCTGATTCTCCCGCAAGTACCAAACTTCCACCTTTCTCTCCCTTCTCACACTTCTTGTAGTATTCGGTTTCAATGTGATCTAAAGCAGGAAGGAGCTGTTTGAGAGGTGGAGTTGTCAGCCGAAGTTGAAAGTGGGGGAGGACAGAGAAAGAGGGAAGAAGAGGAGAGAGAAGAGAGAGAGAGAGCATACGGAGTGTTGAATGAAGTTAGGAGTCAACCTGTTATCGGGGTGATTCTCCATTCGTAGTAACCAGACTGATGGGAGAGGTTCAGAAACTGTTGCGTGTGCTTCAACTGGTTTGCCAGTCGCTTTGACGGGAGGGAAAGATCGAGTGGTCATGGTGCGTATGAGTGAAGCTGTTGGTGAGAATGTAGGTCGAAGGCGGTTGAGCATAAAGGTGAGAGAAGGAAAAGACGAAATTTCCGCTTATCGAGAGTCGCCGGCCAAAAACTGAAAATTCTCGCCAAGTCGAATTTCGCAAAATCGATGAAACGACTGAGCTTCTTCTCGTTCTCTCCTCACTAGAAGTGTGGATAGCAAGACGTTGATTGTCATCGCGATTTCATGGATAGTTTTAAGTTAGAAGAGAGGACATCGCAAGCAAAGACGATTCGTAGTCGACTAGGTTCAAGATCAAGCAGTGTGATTCATTCCATACCGTACTCTTTGACGCAAACTGAGTGGATAACGCTTTTTCAGAGACTGATAGTGCTCAGGTCCAGGATCTGAGAAGTCCTGTTCTACTGCTTCAGGGTTTCCGGGATGAAACTTGCGAAGATGCTTGTAGAGGTCCTGGAACAGCGAAAGAAGGAGTTCATCAGCTGCGAAGCGAGGAAGAGAAGCCGAAAATCAACCTTGCGTGAGATCTTCCAAAGTCCTTCGAGCAGTGAGGGCATTTGAACCGTCCGCTCCTCGTTCTATCGTAAATAATGTAGGCTGGAGGTCGAAGGTAGTCGGCTAGATGATCGGGATGCTTGTTACGGACATGTTCAGTAAGTCCCTGTAGCAAATTCGAGTGGCTTGATCAGATTAATCGAAGCAGAGAACAGGATCTTTGCGATGAATATCGAGCTCACTTTCTTCCTCGAATATCCTTTCCGGCACCAAGAGCAGTGGAATCTCTTATTAAGCCGCTCGTTGAGCTCTGGATGTTCGTTCTTTCTATGCCTCATCACGCTCTCCAAATCAAAAGCGATTCAGTATCGTACTTTGATCCACTGCAAGCTCGACGTACACTTTTCGATGGATAACTTTTTTCGCACCACGGCGCTGCAATACAGTGCCATGTATTGGTGGTGGTATTCAGCTCATAGAGATCTTGACCACTTAGAGCTGGTATTCGAGTAGCACGAGCGAAACTGGGCGAAAAGCTAGAGTTTGAATCGAAGGGTTCAGGAGGAGCAAGATCCGTTGGCATCGACATCGGGCGTATGGGAGTCCTGTCTAGAGGCCTTGAGATAAACGCTGGTCCGCTTTCGACAGGAGAAGGGTTCTCGATAGCTTCATCTTCTGGCAAAATGTCCTCGGGTCGAAATTCGAAATGCTTCCGACGAATGTGGCGATTGAGATCCTGTAGGGACAGAAATTAGTCGGTCTAGTATCAAACTCACGATGAGAATTACGCCTCACTTTCTTTCGCTTGTAGTCAAGTTCGCACATCTGACAGGAATACTTTCCGTCGTCGTTCAAGATTGGTCGAGGGGAAGCTGGTTTCGGATGATGTTTGTTACAGTGCTTCACCATGTTCTTGTCGCATTCAATTGAAGGAACAGAGTCAGTTTCGCAGAGTCAGTTTCGAGCTGTGGATTTGACGAGGGAGCAGTGAAAGTTGTGGAAAAAGTTACCGACGCATGAGGACAGCTTTCTCGACACGAGGGAGTCTCGGTACAGATGAACTTCCTGAGGTCTTCGTTGAAGTAGTATGAGTGTTTCCGTGACGGCATGTTGCTCCTGCCAGTCACGAAGAAAGTCAAGCAACGCCGGCGACGACAACGAAGGCGAGATAACGAGCTTACGATAACGTGAAGTATCCAGACACGTCAAATATTCCAGACAGAGCTAAGTATGAACGGGGGAGAATGAACGAGCCAGACAACGAGGAGGGCAGACGTCAAATGTCTATTACCGTCCCGTCAAAAATCCCGTCGACTCGCTCTTCTCCGATCACCTCCGACCCCCCTGTCCGGTAATATCTCATAGAATCGAGAAACCACGTAGAGCAGTCGGACAGATCACAAGCTAGTACTTCGGAATCACAGCGAAAGCGAGCTCTTCGATACAAACAAAGCTGCAATTGAATCTCTGCACTGTCCGTCAACATCAACGCGCAAAAGGCACCGAATATCCTCCGCTCATGCGGTAGCAGGTTTCAACTTCCCAAACAATTCGAAAACCTTCTCGACTTTCCTCTCCTCCAAGTTCCCTTCCTTCATTTCCCTCTCAACCTCCTTCATCTCTTTACTATCCTTGACGAAACTCCAATTGTCCAACACCGCTTGAGTGCAGATCGATTTGATTTCTTCGTAGTCGCTGGCGAGATCTGAAAATAGTTCGGTGAGGGCGTTGCGAGAATCGAGTTGCGCAGAGATTGAAGTGTAGGAAGCCTCGCGAAGGCCTTGATACTCGTAGAAAGAAGCTAGACGGTACATCGATTTGGGCGAACAGGAAGAAACGGAAGTGGAAGAGAGGGTAGAATTGGGGACGTAAGAAGCGGGAAGAAGTGAAGTGAGAGGAGAGAAGTTGATGATGCCGGTCTCGAGGTAGTAGAGGTAGGCGAAGAGGGTTTTGTAGGCGACGGAAGTGATGATAATGCGATGGATCGAGGGGGAAGAGGTAGGCGAAGGGAAAGAATCGGTTTCCATGTCTGAATCCTCCCAATCGGGTTGCTCGAGAATCGTTTCGTCATCGTCCTTGTCTTGATCCATAGCGGTAGACTTCTCCGTGCCGGTGGAAACGACGGTAGTCGACTGAGTGGACTGTTTCTTCTTTTCGACGACTAACGAATTGTCTGCGAGTTTGGGTGCTTGAATCTTGTCGCTCGTTTCAGTGAATCCTTCGGCATCGAAGAGAGGCTTGAAGTAAGGAGAGGACTCTGCGAGGGTTGCTGACTTTGACCAGAGGAGACGAGGAGCGGTCTTGTCGTGAGAGGGGAAAACGAAAACTACGTCGTTTTGAGCGTGTTGAGTGATACCACCTGCGAGCGGAACAAGAGTTAGTCATCTAAACGAAAGCGATGGTCTGCGTGGAGCTCGCCGAATGCGAGACCTTCGACGCTAGCTTTGTCGCGAGAGGTCGAAAGTGGGCGGAAGTGAAAATGGACGCCTAGGGCACCTTGATAGTTCCTCATCCACTCTATGAGCTCGGCGGTGACGTAGGTCGCAAAGGGTACTTCGCCAGCTGTACCTTCGATGGGCTCGGTCTCAGGGAGTGGAAGAACGAAACGGGAGTTGCCGGACACGAATGTGAGATGAGTAAGCTTGTAATGAGCCTTTGAAGTTTCGGGTGCCGTCCACACGAGCTTGAAGACATTCGGTGAGACCTAGACGAATTGTTCATCAGTATCGAGTTTTATCGTACAGCAAACTAAGGAAAGTACCGTCGAAACCGCATCCGAAGGAACAGTGAGATCCGCGTAGACTGAAGTGAAGCTGATTCCGGGACCACTTCGGAGCGTTAGAGCTTGATAGGCCGTACCGTTCAGGTAGTAGCAGGATTCGTCTGAAGACATGCCTGAGATAGAGCTTGGGATTAGCAAACACTGACGATGAAGAATTCGAGAAGACGTGGCTGCTCACTAAGTGGTCGGCACCTTGAGCGCGAAGGAGAGGTTGCTTGGTGAGCGAGCCTAGAGAGTGGAAGAGAGAGAAAGAGAGGAAGAGGGAATGGAGAGAAAAGGAGTCGATTTTTGCACCGCGGAAAGTCCGAAGTCTCCTATCGACTCTCACAGCTGGGACGTGTGTAGACTAACGAAGAGAGTGAATGCACGTGCATTTTGCGAAGAAACACGAAACGAGAGAGTACGTAACGAAGAAAATCCAAAGTGTCCATCCCTTTTCCCTTGCTTCTCCCTAGGTCCGACGACGACGACGCATCTTTACCATTCATCGTTCCAACCCCCTTGATCCGGATTCCCTTCCATTGTCCTTCCCACTCCCTCCCTTTCCCTCTCCTCCATTTCCTCCTGTATCTCACTCGCTTCCCTCCTCTCCGTTTCCCAACCACCGTTCCTCTCAATCTCATCCTCCTCTAACCTTTTCTCCTCTTCCTCCCTCTCATCCCCTCCCACCCCATCTTCCTTCGCACCCGTAATCACCTCTTCCCTTTGCCCAATCCACTCAATAACTAACCTCTCCATCCCCTCTCTTCCCTCTTCCTCACTCACCCCAAACACCCACTCCTCATTCTCTAATAAAACCTCGACGATCCTTCCTACTTCCCCCGCACAAAGTACTCTCAAACATTCTTTCCCTTCTTCCTCTGAGGATGGTAATCCTCCAACTCTCCAACACTCATCCAAACTCATTCTTCCCCCTCTACTATTCTCGAATATCCTTTCCAATTCTCCAAGGACCTCTTGATCTGATGCATGGGAGGATCTGGAAGGATGAGAAGGAAGTACTTGGGATCCTACGAGTTTATGAGGTTTTGATAATCTACTGTGTCTTGTCGAGTTTGAAGGGCGAGATAAGGAAGGTAGAGATTGTGAGGGAGATTGAGGAGAAACTTCTGGGGATTGAAAGAAAGGTAGTGGGACTGGACGTGCAGATCTAGGTGAACGTTCAGATTCAAACGAGAATTTCTTGGTGAATATAGCAATTTGTGTCGCGTTGAATTGTGCTGGATCTGAGATTGGTGAGGTGAGGATTGGGTGAGTTGAGAGTGAAGGGTGGGAGGAGAGGGATGGAGGTGGGAATGGAATGGTAGATGGCCCGTAGTAAGCAGAGAGGTTTCCGACACCTGTGAATGAGAGAGTGTATTCGTCTGAACAGTTGGATTGGCGTAGGAGTGAATCGCAGAAGGATTCGAATTCGGAGGGAGTGAATTCTAGTAAGTGAGTCGGGTCTCGGAAAACTCGGGAGGTTCGAGAGGTAGGATCCCGGTAGAGGGTGGAAGAGGAAGAGGGCGAGGCTTGCGGTGGGAAGAAGGGGTTAAAGAGGTGGTTTGGAGTCGTAATTATTAGGAGTCGGGGCGAATAGATGTTGAATAGTAGGTTAGCGAGTTTCGATAAAGCTTGTTCAGTCATGTGTTCGACAACCTGCGTCAATCATTCAACTTCGATCGTTACTCCTCTGAGTCGATTGTAGTGGAAGGTCTTGCGCACCTCAGTCAAGACGAAAGCTTCACAATCCTCCAAGCACTCATTGAAATTCTCAACGTTCCCATTAAAAACCTTGACCTCCAACTCTTCCCACCTATACTCAGGAACCATCCATCTACTCTTTTCTACTCCCTCTCCCTCCTCCCTCGCACTCAGTTGTTCGTTTACTAGTCTCTCACAAGTCGACAGGTCTTGATCGATTCCTATGAGTTTTCGGAGGTGAAGTTCTCGTCGAGATGGATCGGTCGGTATTGAGCGTAGGATCGAGAGCTTGGAGAATTTGGATTGAGCTGAAGAGGAAGAAGGAGAGGTTGGGGAAGGGAAAGAGTTTGTTGCGAGGTAGGAAGAAGGGAGGGAAACGGGAGGAGGCGTTGAGGGTGGATAGAGGGAAGGGAAATCATCGACGTGGTAGGATGGAATCGAGAGTAATGAGATCAATGAACCCAATCCGCAACCTAAATCCGCGACCTTTCTCCCTCTCTCGCAAAGATCAGCTTTTCGGGAAAGTGATAGAAGGTGTAGATGAAAATCTCACCGATCTAATCCCTTGCCTTTTCAGTGTATCGCAGATGAAAGTCCTACGTTGTAACCACAAAGGAGGAAAGAATGAAGGCAATTCTTGTAAAATCTCGTTTGAATCTGTTTCCGAATCTTCTTCACCCTTGTTGACTGATGTTTTCCGATGGTGATTCCCGTAGAAGTCCTTGGGATCATCTGATGGTTCTTTCTGTTGTTTGGATCGATTGGATTTTGAATGGGAGTCGAAAGTGGGTAGAGAATCGGGAGTGGGGATAAAAGGAGAAGAAGAAGAGGAGGAGAGGGAGAGAGAGGAGAGGGGATCTTGTAAGGGCTGTACGCTCATCACTAGTGTACTACAGTAGGTCGATCAAGTGAAGGGAAGGAGAGAGGGAGAGGAGGAGTTTGACTTGAAGGTTGAATGATGACAATCTGATTCCTTCCCTCTTCTTTGTTCCTCCCTTTGTTCTTGCTTGAATGTGACTTGTGAGATTTGGTGACTAGATCTGAGAGAGTGAAAAGGTAGGAGCAGCGAGAGGTGTCGACTCGCACTCGTTCAACTTGAAGAATTTGTTCTCATCGAAATCTCAACTTGTAACCTCTCACTCTCGATCTACTATACAACGCTCAAGCCAGCCAGACTACCGAGCAACACCTTGACCGCCTCCTCCCACTCTTGACTGGCCCGCATCTCTCCTCGCTCTTCAAGAAATGACTACCTCTCTGAATCCTCATTTCCCTTCCCTCCTCCTCGCACTCTTAATCTCCCTTCGCGGTCTCCGATCCTCTTCCCTCTCCCCCTCTGGCGCACTCGCAGCCCTCTTATTCGGCTACCTATCCCTCGCACTCCCTCTCCGACTATTCGGCGTAACTCTCCTGGGCTTCTATTTCGCAGGTTCAAAAGCAACGAAACTCAAACACTCTATTAAATCTACTTATGAGGAACTAGCTAGTGGAAGTGAGGGAGGGAGAAGGAATTGGGTTCAGGTGGTTTGTAATGCTGGAGTAATGGCGAGTTGTGCTGTGAGTTGGAGAGTGTTGTTTGGTGGAGAGTTTGGGGGGAGGGCTTCGTGGGAGGACGAAGGGAAATGGTGTGTTATTTCAAGGGAGAACGGGAGATGGGAGAGTAGGGTATTGGTTTTGATGGCTATAGCGTTCTCGAGTGCTTGTTGCGGTGATACAGTAAGTTCTTTCTCTCTCATTCTCTCTTGTGTTGTTTCTTTCATCCTGACGAAAGTCGAGTCGCTCTCTCTCTCGTAGTTCGCTTCCGAAGTAACCCTCGCTCTCTCCCTTTCTTCCCTCCCTTTTCCTCTTTCACTGACCTCGATCTTTCCAGCTCGGGATCCTCTCTCGTTCCTCCCCAATCCTCATCACTCGTCCCTTCTCGGGCTCAGTACCTCGAGGTACAAATGGAGGAATCACTTTATGGGGTCTATTGGTTTCCTGGTTGGGAGGAGCTTGGGTTGGTGTGTTAGCGATCACGACGTTGTTAGTGCAAGGGCAAGCAAGGAATTGTGAAGAGGGATGGTGGATTGAAGTAATTGGAGTTGCGGCGAGCGCTGGGTTGGGAGGAAGTCTAGTGAGTAACGAGAATTCGCTTTCTCTTGAGTTGGAAAGCAGACGGAAACTGATCGTGTTTCGCTCGTTCCGCTCTCCTTCCTTCCTCGCCTCGCTTTCACGCCCCACACTTCTACCTTCTTTTCTCGTTCTCAGCTTGATTCACTACTCGGAGCGCTCTTCCAACCGACCTACTATTCACCATCTCGCAAACTCGTGATTCCCAATCATTCGATTTCGAGCGTTTCCTCGACTTCAAAGAGAATAGATGAGAAAGATGTAGTGAAACTAAAGGGCACGGCGGTGTTTGGGAATTGGTTGAGCAATAACGGAGTGAATTTCTTGATGGGTTTGGTGACGAGCGGTGTAGCGGGAGTTTATGCGATGAGAGCTTGAGATCGAGTTCGTTGAGTAATGGAGCGGCGATAACGGAAGTAGGGTTACAAGGTTGTCGGAAAGAGAGGAGAGACGAAGAGACGCTAAATTCGAGTCGAAGCAGAAATCCAGTCAGACTCGTACGTTCCTCTATCATTCGTGTCTTGTATTGTGCCCTCCCTGATCTGCATTACTCTCATTACTTCTACCATGCAGAAACTCGCGACAACGTCTCAGGGTCTTTCGATTTGATTTCGAACCCTACTCCTTTCTCCGACTATACTCGAATTCGACCTCTTCTCCGATCTTCTCTGCGACAATGCCAGTCCTTTCGTTCGCTTTCACGACTTCGTTTAACCGTCTTCCCTCAGTCACGTTTCGACAGGCATCATTCGTCGCAAATTCAGATGCCTTGTTCAAGGGGAGGGGAGATGGGGAAGAGGAAGACGCGCTGAGCGAGGCAGTGGACAACGTTATACGGTCTATAGTGGTGTGGAGCCGGCGGAGTCGTATCGAGGCGGAGTTTCGCCAATGTGAGCGAATTCGACAAAGTTACTCGACTTTTTGGTACGTCCAACCCGTCCATTCTCCTCCTCTTCATTGAACACGATCATTCATCTCGACTCTGTCTCGCATAGGCGTAGCATTCAGTTGTTGGAAAGGAGCTTCAACAAACCAATTTCCTGTCGATGCTCAATTTCGAACTTCGCTCGCGTCTGTTTGACGCTTTCCTTCTCTCGCTCATGGATCGCCACCTGCTTCTGCTCAGTGGTTCGTCCTGGACTTATGGCAAGAGTGGGAAAAGCTTCGGAAAGACCGCGGTGTCGGGTTTAGGACGAGCCCAAACACCTTCTTCATCTCTTCCCTTTCTCTCTTCCCCCATTCCTGTTCTCTCGTTATAGTTCCACAAGCAAAGAGATGTTTGTGAGTTCAAGCTGTCACTCATCTTCTATTTGAGGCTTACCCAAGGCCCAACGAACAGGGCCCTATTTTCGTTCGTTTCGCTTCGCTGTCGACAACTCAATGATCTACTAAACAGAACTAGCCAACGCAGGATCTCGGTATTATGCTAGGTGATATTCGACGAGGGGTAGAGCAAGATTCTCCTCAGGCCGGCCGCCTCAAAACCCTGCAGGAAATTCTCAATGTCTTTGCTCGTGACCAGGAAACCTATGGCGATCAGTGGGACCATCATCGGATGATGGCTTCTGCACAGGACTGCAAAGATTGCACGAAATACCTCCGAGAACACGTTCGTTCAGTTTACACTTTTCGAGTCTCCGCTTGCTCCACTCACTGATTTGCCCGACACAATCAGGGAGACGTTCCCGATCTTCCCATCTGGAGATGGAACTTTGCGTACTATAGACGGGGTGTCGAGAGGCTCGTCAAAAGACGGAACGACGATGCGAGCAAAAACTATCATGTGATTCAGCTGCCAAGTGGTTGGTCTGACGTCTTGAACGGGCTGGATGAGGAGTCCTGGAACTCATTCGACATCGAGAAGAAAGCGATCATACGTGGATACTTGATCAAACTTTATATGGAGTGCACACACGGTAATGCATACTCTTACCCAATCGAGTTCGCACGTCTCGCGCTCTCACTTGATACCCATGTAAGCCGTTTACTTCCTCTGTGTACCGCCGCGTTTGCTGACGTCGAGATCGAAGTTCCAGGGAAATCCTGCTCATCGGCCTCTCCCGGTTCGTCTGTTTCCGTTCCTGTACTTGTCGTCGCTTGCTAATGTTGTCATGCTCTCATGCTTCAGCATCAAGCTATCGACAATCTGGTTGCCTTGGCTGGAACTGCTCAAGCAGTAGCACGAAGGACTCCGGGACTGATGCGATCTGAAGTACTGGAATCAATCGTGAACGAGCTGAAACACATGGAGGATCATCATAGCCTCAGCTATGTCGAGTACATGAGATGCTTCACTGAGCTGCTCTTTTGGGCTTACGCTTGCAACTTGTCAAATAAGGTATGATCCACTTGAAAATCGCTGGGAGGCTGCAAGCGAGTCGAACATTTCCGCTGACTACTGCGTGCATAGTGTCGAGTAGGGCCTCCCGTACAATTGTCTACCGAACACCAGAATTTAGCACAATTGTTCGCAGAAATGAGGCAGCAAACTGCTCACGAAGTAAGCATCTGACACAATTCCTTCTTCCCTTCAGTCTGAGTTTTGCTGATGACTCGACTCCGTGATAGAGTCGCCATCTTCAACGCTCACTGGCACACACGCCTGTCTCTCGCCGCTCGACAGGAAGACTACTCATCTAGAACTAGTTTGTAAGCTTTTCTGGTCAGGGATCTTTTGTCTCTGCGTACTCCATTTCGTATACTCCCTCTTCTCCTATGGAATCCCATTCTGTTCAGTCCCGCTTCTTTGTCTCCTGCCGTGTGAAAAGTTGCGCTCTAGAACCGAGAGTCTGCGAGATCCGAATGTACCCCGTTCGTTACTCGTCGATGGCGCACATTGCTGAGACCTTGTTGAAACCACAAGCTATATTCGAGAGAAGTCAGGCCTCGTGAGATGCAGGGCTCGACATAAATCAACAGAGCTTCAAACGAATGAAGGAATCGCAAGCCGAGGAGGCGGAAGTGAAGCGAGCGGTAGCAGATGCAAGCAGAGAGAGCAAGTAGTCGAGCTCCTTTCGTGACAAAGCGGGTGATTCACGACGAGCGAGGGGAAATGAAAGCGCCGAAGCGAAATCACGATTGACGAGATCCTCGGAAAGCTGCGCTCGACGGGCGGACTTGAAGCGAAGGTCACAAGCATCGAGACATCGAAACATATATTTCGCTGTGATTTGATGTGAATAAACGAAGTGGAGTGAGAAGAGAGCAAGGGATAGGTGCGAACCGGGTAAACCGCTAAATCAAGCCCTCAGCTGTCTCCTGTACCTCCTAGACTCTCCTAGACTGAGCACCAATGACCAGTAGCTCAATTATCCATGTCCCACGTCCTTTAATGCTGTTGTTGAGGAGATCGAAAGATTCTGAGATGAAGTCGAGCGAAAGAGAGAAGCGAGTTCCCACTAGAGTTGCGCTAGTCTTGTAGGAGTATGGCTGAGATCTGATCTGATTGCTGAGCGTGTTCGAGCTGGTCGAGTAGTCATTCCGAGGTGTTGTCAAGAGTGAGAAAGTGAGATTCCCTCTTTCCTTCCTACTCTTCACTACACCTCTCGAGAATCCACTAGAACAGCTCGAAAGAATGTCTAAAGTGCTCAAAGATACTCCCAAGGTGAGTAGATCGATTCCCTCTCGTAGTCCACTAGCTCACTCCCTTTCTCCTCCCTCAGATCGATCGACTCTCTCAACTCCCTCCCGAACTCCTAGAAGACAATTCCGAACTTGTCGCAGTCTCCTACAAGCTCTGTACTGGACCACCCTTAATCTCTGCACTCATTCCACGAGAAAGCTCTCTATCGATATCTCAACTTCGAAACTTTCGCTCAGTTCCAGAAGTTCGCTCCAATCCTCAGCGATCTCTCGTCCAAAGTCGTTCCAGCTCCAATTGCTCCACCAACAATCGAACCACTCACTGGAACAGTCGCCACCTGTCTCGCACAGCGTGCTGTCAATTTACGCAAACTCGAAGATTTCGCTAAGAATAGCAAACAAGATACTGAATACTCCGAAAATTACCCGGCAAAAGTCACACTCTCTCGAAACGGCACGTTGTTCATCAGGTTCACGCATGACCATGTCGATGTTCAACTTGTCAAGCGTGTGATCTTCCAACTTTCACTCTCTCGACGCCCCTCTCTCGCTATTCTCGGCATTCATATACGAAGATCAGATCAAGGAACAGTTCTCGGCTTCAAAGGTCGTCGTCCTCCACGGCGTTCGCAGGTCATCAGTTGTCGCCGAGTTCAGTCAAATGCGCTCCCTTCGCTAATCGAATTTTTCGACATTTCTTTCATGATGGACGATCCTCTGAGTCCTACCGCTTCGCAAGTAACCCACATCGGCACCGCTACCTGCCTACATCGAAGCAACCTGTCTCTCCCTCTCGCAACCCTTTCCTTCTTTCCCTCGGCCACGATCGTCAAACTCGACCTCTGCATCTTCCATTACTCGGACCTGCGCTCCCTTTTCGTCAATCTCACCACTGCTCTTCGCACACTTTGCCTCACGCTACGCTCGTCGACTGACCATTCCCATTGGAAACCCGTCGACGATCTCCTTCCTCTCTTCCCTGATCTACGAGAACTTCACCTCAGCCGCACCTTCCATACCTTCGACATCCACTTCTTCTGCTCCCTCACCTTAACAGCCTTGGCCTGACTCACGAATGCTTGAATCCTGATTTCATCCAGCTTTTCAAAGGTCCTCGTCGCCTTCGTTATCTCTCAACGCTCAAACTCGAGTTCGTCCCGGTACAAGCAGGAGAAGACTTTGATCTCAAGTTGACGGTCAGCGAAATCGAGAACACGCAGCAAGTCGATGTTGGCAAAAGGGCACTACGCTTCTCGACAACTGTCATTCGATTTGGGCCATGAATGGTTGGAATATGCCGTTTAGAGATTCCTTCAAAGCAGGATTTGAAGTAGCGGAGAAGTTGGAAAGAATTGCGCAAGAAGCGGACGCGATCGTTTCGACGAATCTCGCATCCGTTCGTCAAGCTTTCCGTCGTCAACTCGTCGAATATCACAATAGAGGAATCGGTCGCCTCTACCTCTACATGGACAAATCGACGTACGACGACGCTTATCGACTAGCCGACTTACACCACATCGACTTGCCTGTTCTCAAAATCGATACGAAGGAAAAGGTTGAAAGGGGAAAACTCGAATGGTACAAAATCGAAATGGATGAGAAGGAGCTAGATGGAAGGGAAGGATGTGACGCTTTCAACTTGAGTCACAAGGAATCAAGAGACGAGAAATAGATAGGGAGTTGGTGTAGAAAGGGACGAAAGATTCGCAACGAGGAGACTTTTGATAGATCGAAAAAACTTCGTTCGCACGATCCGTCCGTCTCGTCCTCCCATTCGTATTGCCTCGTTTCTGTTGTCTCGAGTCTGACCAGGTCGTTTTGATCATTTCTTGCGAAGAAAGGGGTTGAGTCAAACCTCGCTCCTCCAATTTCGAACCCCACTACTTTTCTTTGGTCTTGCCGAACTCTCTAATTATGTTCTTGCCGTTAAGAACGAATCTAGCTCTTGTAAGTCTCAACGACATCTCCCTCTCTCTCTCTTCTCTTCTTCCTCCTTCCTTTCCTTCTCCATCTTCCTTCGACCCCCACATCTCGACTTTCTCCCTAAAGCATGTCCTCAACATCAACAAGCAGAGAAGACGAGACTAAGAAGGATAACTGGTCTACTGAACGCTACTCGAGCAACGCTTCATTCGTCTATTCTTCGCAATTCACTTCTCCCATCATCGATCTCCTCTCTCCTCAATCTGGTGTAAGCTCCTCCACTCTATCTCATACACTCCAAGAGACTGACCATATGAGTGTGTAGGAAACGATTCTCGACTTGGGTTGCGGTCACGGAGCTCTCACTTTCGAATCCCTCCTTCCCGCCGTTCTGCCTCAAGGTTCAATCATTGGTCTCGATTCCTCTTCGTCCCTCCTTTCGACTGCGAAAGCCGCCTCATCTCAACTACCCTCCGATCAGCAATCTCAAGTGGAATGGATCGAAATGGACGCGCACAATCTTCGAGATGCGAAAGACAAGATCAAAGACGCAAGTTTCGATGCTGTATTCAGTAGTGCCTCGTTGCATTGGATGAAAGAAGATCCTAAGAAGGTAATTGAGGGAACCTATCGAGTACTCAAGTCACGAGGTAGATTCGCAGGAGAGGTGAGTTCTTTCGCATTGCTTTCCCTTCGAAGTGCGTGGAACGCTGGAGATCTCGACGCTCGATGGGCTGCCGACAATGACGGTACTTCTATCATCGTACAGTACTGAGCTGAGCTGGTCGTATCACTGCAGATGGGAGGTTTCCTCAACGTCGGAGGAGTTCGAGGAGTTCTTCATTCGGTTCTTCGTCAACGAGGATACGATCCCGCTTCAATCGATCCCTGGTTCTTCCCGACGCCTGAACACTATCGAGAGCTTCTCGAAGGAGTAGGCTACAGAGTCGAAAGTTGCGGTGAGCTCATTTTCTCAACTTTCGTCTCTTTCGCTCGTTGGACTCATCGCATCTCGATAGAATTGATCCCTCGACCTACAACACTTCCTACCGGTCTCGAAGGGTGGCTCGCAACATTCGCATTCCCTTTCTTCGCCATTCTCAAATCGCCAGAAGAGCAAAGCGAAGTCATCAAAGAGGTTTGCAAACTTTGCGAGGTGGATATGAAAGATGGGAGGAGCGGCCAATGGATGGCTATGTACGTCAGGTTGAGGTTTAAAGCTTGGAAGGATTGATTGTAATGCAACATCTCGAGATTGAATGATCAAGCGAAACTTTTCGTATTCCTCTTTTCCTCATACCGAGCTACTAATTTTCCACGTAGACTTCAGAAAGATCCAAAAGATTCAACTCTACTCCCTGATAGTCTCCAAAGTCTCGAACTTGCTGCTCCGACAGAGGCGGCCAGTCGACCCTAAGATCTTCCACCCCGAATACAGCTGCTGTATCGATCTCCACAATTCGTGAATGGCGAGGACCTAAGATGGTTCCTGCCTTCTGTCCCTCGAGCCTGCAAAATCGAGAACGTGAGATCTGCGTCACGTAGAGTCTCGAGATCAGCTCACCTTGTAATGGTCCGTCTCAAAAGTAAGACGTCGCGATCAGACTCTATGTAGTATGAGTCTGAACTCAGAACGAGCGTCTTGAGGAGAGGCAGAACAGTCTTGTTGAGTACGAGAGGGAGAAGCTCTTCTGAGTAGAGACGCACTCGTAGGGAATTGAGGCGACTGAGCTGAATTCCGGCGGGAAGAGACTTGACGCTGGGCTGTACCAGCTTGAGGGATCCATCCATACCTCTCCAATTGTAGATACTTGCATAGGTGTCGAAATCGTAGCAAGCCTGCCGGCAAACAGAAGGGGAACGGTGTTCAGGGTGAAGATCGGAGACTCGCTCTAGCGATTCCAGGTAATCCTCGTCGCCGTCCGCGGCAAAGACTTCTGCAGCCATGATGATAGGGCAGTTGTGGAAATACTCGATCGGATCGAGGAAAGCTGGAGCGCCGAGAACGAATGAAAGTACGAAAGCGTGACGGATCGAGCACTCTTCGATCTCGGTGTGAGCGAGACCGAAAGTCTGGAGTTGTTGCCGTAGAGGAGTATCGAGGCCGAGTAGACGAGGGACAATGTTGAGGTCATCGGTGAAGTTGGAGAGAAAGAGGATCGTGAGATTGGATAAGAAGCCGTAATTTGCTAGGATGTCCAGACGAGGTAGAGCGGCACGTTCCTCGAAGGTCTTCTGAAATCCTGGGAAGAAACGAGTGTCGAAAGGCGAAGTTCGTCGAAGATTGACCTGCACATACTTGCATTCAGGCTCAGGGTATTCGAGATGGAGCTGTTTCGTATGCGACTGAGTTAGCTTCGTCGACATCGGGGCAGGAGTTTACATGCTGATTCGATCTTGACTCTAGGGAACTTCAAGCCTTGAGCGAGAGTGAAAGGGTTGATTCCATCGAGATAAGTTCGAACGAGTAACTGAGCCGAGCGACCATCGGTGAGACGAATCGAGCGGTAAAAGACAGGTGTAGCAATACTCGAGATCCTCTTGGTGACTCTTGCGAAGCTAGCGAGATCCGCTTGAGGGGAGGAAGCGTCTGAGTTGTTGATGATTTCGACTGGATCAAGCAGAGGGTTCAGCGCTCTTTAGGCTTCGGAAATAGGATAAGAAGCTCACAGATGATCTGTTGGAGAACCTCGGTAGGTAGATGATTCGTTTCGAGAGTTGCAGAAGTGGTGAAAGGTTGAGAAGCGAATTCGCTCATTCGCAAACCACTTCCGATGTTATGCCGTTCTCCTGTCGTCAGAGATAGGCTACGAGAAGTACTTCTCTCAAGAGGAGGTATAGGGGAGGCGAAGAAATACTCGAAGGAATATCCGAATTTCGCAAGTTTCGACGAAAGAAAGACGAACGAAGAGAGTATCGAAACAAGCAAGGTAGAGAATCCATCCGACTAGCAGAGACAACAGATCGCATCAAGCGACTTCCGTAAACAACAGGTACAAGCAAAGGGGTAAAAGGGAGAAAGTCGCGAAAGGACGAAATAATATAGCTCGTGAAGGGAAGAAGGGGGTCTTGCGAAGTGCGAAATACGAGGTGCAGCGAAAGGAATAGTAAGGGTAAAGATGGGAACAGATTAAGGGAAGTGAGAGGGTATCGAGGGAGAAGTAGGGAGGAGAAGAGGGGAGGTGACTAATGTCGAGTGACTCGCCATTGTTGCGCTTTGTCGCCCTGTACAGTCGTACGAAGGGAAGAGTCAGCAATGCACGTTGAGATGGGATGGATCCGACGCAAGAATGCCGAGCAGAGGAAGTCGGAGAAGGAATCGCTCTCGAGAGCTCACCTTCTTCCAATTCTTCACTAAAGTGTTTTTGATGCCTCTCGTCACGATCGTCTTCCCAGTTAGAGCTCGTGCTGGCATGTCGACGAGGTGATCCGTAGGCATGATGTAGAAAGTACCGGACGAAACGGTCTTTGACCTCTTCTCGAGAGCTCTCCTCCTCAATTGATGCATCATTCCCGAGTAAGTCTCATCCGAGATCAATCCTCGTTTACCGAAAGCTTGCTTCTGAGCGGCGATCTTCTTGTCCCTAGTATCGATGGAATCTGCCTGAGCGGCGATGAGTTGGACGTTGGCGTAAGAGTTGGCTTTCGAAGAAGCGGTAGGTTTGTTGACTGGTACGAGGAGCCACCATTGCTTCGTCTTCTCGAGCGTAGTCTTCTGCGAGCCCTGGCCACTTGCGCAGACGTACATGCTATTCGATCATGAAAGAGAGAGCAGCGAAGATCAGCTCGCGAATTTCGAAAGAGACGATATGAACAGCTGAATTCGACTCACACAGCAGCGTTATTACTGTTGGATCCCCACGCACTCGACAAACATTTGTTCTTCTTTCCCATCGAGAACCTATGCCAAGGTAGCTTCGAATTCGAGTGTTTCTGAACGTTCGTAGCCGTTCCTTTCCCTTTCTGAGGGAAGACGTGATTCTTTCGATCTGCCGAATAGTAGAGTTTCTGACCAGTCTTGACGTTCTGGAAAGTGTAGGATCCTGGTTTGAGGTGAACTGCTGCTGCCTGGGGATTGAAAGGGAAAGCGAGCGAGGGAAGAGAAAGCGACGAGCAAATCTCGTCAGTTTTCAATAATCCCGCTTTAAAGATGATCTGACATCGAAATCCAACAGAGATTGGGGAAAGAGGGGTATCGACTCACCTGCAGTTGAGCGGCCTGTTTCGAGTTCTTCGTCGAAACTTTGGGTTTCTTCGCTTCGACACCGAATAGAGCGACCGCAAATAACACTGCCAACGCTAATCGAGGTAATCTGAACATCTTGATTGATCCGGAAGGCGAGGGGAGAGGGCTGAAGAGGTTTGAGCGGGAAGATGAAAGAGAATCTGTGAGTAGGTGAACGAGCGTAAGGGAGTTGGGCTATGAACGAATGTGGACGATGCGTTGGAGTTGCACTGCAACAGAGGATCGGCGAAAGGTGGAGTGGGTGTGAAGGATAAGGGAAGAGAAAGGTCTTTTTTGATGAAAAGGAAAGAGGAGAGAGAGAGAGGTAGGTGCGGCTTGAAGTGGTGGGGATCGAGACTTGCTCTTGAAGATGTGCTGCACTATCACGGCTGAGTTTGTGTTGAGAGAAGTGATAGCGAGATGAAGAAAGTCGGACAAGAAATTTGGATTTTTGGAGCAAAACACCAATCGCGTCGAGATCACGTGACTTCGCAAAGAGAGGAGAAGACGAAGCGAAGAGAACACAGAACGACAGAGAAGCTTCTTTGTATTTCGACAACATGAGAACTACTGAGAAGTTGGAGGAGGCTACAATTGAGAAACGAGATCTTTGAGAATTTCGGCAGCGGGTTTGATCGAATTAACGTCTCCGACACCGGTACCTGCGAGATAGACAGCAATGCGTGAGTACTAGACGATGCAGATCCTACGATATCGATCATGACCCCAGAAAGAGAGAAGCGAAAACGTACCAGCCCAAGTCCCGACCTCGTCCAAATTTGGTCCGTCCCCTTTCTTGCTCTCTTCGACAACCGTATCTTTCCTCCCCCTCGTCTTGTTCCTGATAGCTCTACCGTCCACTCCTTCTGGCCATCCCATCGCGTTCCTGACTTGATCCCACTCCAATCCTCGATCTGTCTCTTCTCCACTTTTAGTTCGGATCACTAGCTCTTTTTGAGGGTTGGACCAGAGGGATTCGATGGAGACAGTGAGAGCTGTACCGGTGACTACGCCGGAGACACTCGGGAACTTGGAGAGGACAGAGGAGATCGAGGAAGAAGAGGAGAGACCACCGGCTGCGAGGAGGAAAGGAGGAGTCGAAGGTGGATAATGAGGAGAGACTGAAGCGAGGAGTTCGTCGAGAGGTTGTCCGAGATCGTGAGATGGTCCATGTCCTCCAGCTTCAGTACCTGTGGGCGCAGGAGGTTCCAAACAGAACTAGCAGAAGTTCCTCCTTCTTCTTCGACTCTCGGACTCACCTTGAGCGACAACAACATCTACGCCCTCCCATTTACTTGCAGCAATGGTATCCTCCGTTCGACTAGCCATGACCATAACGAACGCTCTCTTTTCCTTCCCCTCTTCCTCCTCGACTTTCCTGTACCTTTTCACCCAATTCTCGAGCCTGGGAGAGAAGGAGAGCCATACTGAATGGGGAGAGATCGAGGCGACGTAGGAGAGAAAGGAGGAGGAGAGGGATTCGGCTTCTGAGGAGGAGGAGAGTTCAGGTTCTTCAAGTTTCCATAGCACCAGACCCAGTCCGAATCTGCGAACAACAAGGATGTCAGCGATCTGAGCCTGTGAGATCGTCAAGAAGATGTCGCTCACGGTAATGGATCATCGTCCTTCAACCCAAGATGTTTCCTCCCTTTCTCAACCTCACTCTTCAGATTATCGAGTGAGCCCTGTGAGTTCGGAACGCTTCGAGCTCGTCATCGCTCGCATACTCAAGACGGTCCGGACTTACAGCTTGACCAACTAATCCTAACCCACCAGCTTTGGATACCTCAGCAGAAAGAATTCCTCCAGCACAGTTCGCCATTGGAGGACATACAATCGGGTGCTTGAGATTGAGTGCTTGACAGAATGCGGTTGAAGAGGGCGTCATCTTGCTTGAGTACGTTGAGTAGCTTGGGAGGTGAGAAAGAGCAAGAGGTGGGGAAAGTTGAGGGAGAGCTGGAAAAGGGTTGGAGAGGTACTTGGAGGGTGTTCTAAAGGTCAAAGATAGACTGCGAGTGCCCGATCGAAGCATGCAGGGGGGGAGGGGAACGGAAAGAAAGAGAAAAAATGTAGGAGTGGAGGGGCTCCGAAGTCGAGGTTTCTATCGTTTGAGGCGCTTCTGAATAGCTTGCTGGGGCTTGGAAGATCAATTGAAGAGCTTCTAGTGTGAACCGGTAGATTCGGAGGTCGTTGGGAGAAGACAAGACGTTGCGTGCTCCTGCTTCAACTCTTGACTTCCTACACCTCACTCGCAGCTTCTGATCTCGACTTGTGCACCACCAGAATCTCTCAAGATACTCAGACTTACCACTCCAGCCTTCTTCCATCCATTTCGATCTCAATCTCGCTCTTTCTCCTATATTCCCAGAGGAGCAATGCCGAACGTCGCCTACATCAATCACGATGAGCTCACAGCGCTGATCAAGAGTGATGCAGTAGCTGGGAAGGACTATCAAGTAGTGGATGTACGAGGTGAGTGCAAGAAAGATATCGATATCCGCAACTCGCTAATCGGTCGCTTTCTTTCCTCACAGACGAAGACTTTCGAGGAGGGAACATGTTAGTCTAGCTCTATCACCTTCAGCATATGAGGACTAGGAGCTGATGAGCGAAATGGAACAGTACTGGAGCGATACGAGCGCCATCTGAGGCTCGAACTGATCAAACCGTTCAAGATCTCGTTACAAAGCTAGAAGGAGTGCCCAAAGTCATCTTTCACTGCACACTGTCTCGTACGCTTCGCTCTCTCTCGCCTGTCGCACCCAGACTAACGAGCTCGTTGTGAGATTCTAGAGGTTCGAGGACCTAAGAATGCACGAATCTACGCTGAGGCAGTCGCATCGAAAGAAGCCCAGTCAGCCTCAGCCTCTCCGACTCAATCATGCGATACACCGGCAGGCTCGGATCAAACGTTCTCGCCCAACCCGTACCCGAAGCAGAAGGGGAAACAACAGGTTTTGGTCCTGAGAGATGGGTTCGGTAATTGGCAGGGATTATATAGGGTACGCTCAACGTTCCGGCCATCTATCTCTACTTTCCGTGATACTTATGGTCGAAGGCGTTGAGGTACAGAATGATCCTCAATTGGTGGAGAATTTTGACTCGAAAGTTTGGTCAGATTACGCTCCTTAACCTTCGTACTCGCGCAAATTGCAAATCGCAATATCAAAGCTGGTCTTATATTCAGATTGACCGGACGTGCGACGAGGCGAGAGTGAGGAAGCTCCGTGGGCTCTCAACTCGATTCTCGCTTCGGAAACAACAATGTTTGAACTTCTTACGATTCAAAGATGACTATAAAGCTTACAACCCGATGTTTACTTCTACTGATAATGGTTACGAACTGGAGCTAAGGTGACTAGATACAACCGAAAGAGACTATGCACAATGAGGGAGAAATGAATGAGTGGATGATGAATGATGCTGGATGAGTGAACGAGGGTATCTCGATGATGGTGATGAGGACGATAATGGATGATGATGATGATGATGATGATGATGATGTTGCTGACGGAAATGAATGGATGCAAGGAACGAAGAAAACAGAAAGTTTAGGCGGCAATCTGAGAAAGAATCAACGTCAAGAAGGGTCAGTGGAGCTCACGTTCGGAACGAGATGGGATGCCAAGACGTACAGAGACGAAAGGAGGCGAGATGACAGATAAAGTTGGTCGCGCAGCGACGAGTCGAGGAGTTGGAGGAAGAGGACGATTGATGGGTCGGTGACAATGACATTCGTGAGCGTGACGGTACCAGAGGGTTCGAGACACTTTCGGAGAGTGAGAGGACGGAGATGAGCGGTAAGTCTCAAAGGGTTTCCACTGTTTTCGAGCCCAAAGCGTTAGTCCGAAGCTCAACTTTCGAGTTGGAAAAGAGCAGAACGCACGTCGGAGCAAGTACCGCATAGACCTTCAATGATGGATTCGCCTGCCTTGTTGGCGACGCAACGAGTCTCGATGGGTTTCGCGAAGGATTGCTATGAAAGGAGGTGGAGAAAAGGGTCACTTCTCGGTTGCTGAACAGTGGAAAGCGACGATCGACGAGGACTTACACCGCTGATGGACGAGATACCATGGACGAACTGACGATGGTACCAGTACGATCCATCCTTGAGACTCAACCATTTGCCACCTCGTCGTTCTCCCTCGTCAGTTTCGCAAAGCGAGCAATAACCTTCCTTGTCGTTTCCCTCTCCTCGAACCCAAGCTGGAGTGAACAGGTCACCCTGACACCTCAAAGGTTGTCGACGAGCACGAAGCTCTGAGCAGGTCGACGGCGGGGGAGCAGCGAAGTGGGACTTCGAAAGTGCTGGAGGAGGAGCTGAAAGAGGGAGGGAGTCGATCATGGCGAGAGGAGTGTGTGGCGGAGTGAAGAGGGGGACTTCAAACTCTGGCAGCGCGAGATTCGATGCTGTGGGCGTCGTTGGCGAGAGAGGGAAAGTCGGAGTCGACTTTGACGAAGAGAAACCGCAAATTCGTAAGGAACGATTGATGTTCTTTCGTTCGTCGATCTGAGCAGTCGCGGCGGCGAAAGGGCTCTGAAGGGGGGAGATACTTGGTCGTTTGGGTGATGGTGGAGGTGCACAAGTGGAGGTGGAAGTGGAAGTGTTGAGGGGAGGAGTGTCGAGCGAAAGGTACGAAGGAGGGAAGACGGTGTTTGACGACGATGAGAACGACATTCCGAGTGAGTTCGTCGTGGGGATGTGGCGAGAGGAAGGTGAGTAAGGAAGGAAAGGAGTCGTGCGAGATGATAAAGGAGAAGGAGGAGAAGTTATCGAAGACACTTCGATAGGGAAAGCTCGTCGATCCTGAAGAGTCGAAGAGGAGGAACAGGAGGAGGTTTGCAGTAAAGAAGCGAGAAGAACGAGGGGGTTGGATGAGTTAGTGTTAACTTTCTGCTCAATAATTGAAAAAGACAGGAACCCGAGAAAAAAGAAGCTTACCTCGTTGCATGAACCAGTCGCATGAAGCAACGTCGATCCGTCAGAAGCGAAATGGGGGATGGTGGAGGATGTCGCCATATCGACGAGGGAGAAAAGTGGAGAAGGTTTGGAAGAGAGGAAGAGTGGATGAAGCGAAAGGAATGAGTTGCGAAGAGATCTTCGACGTTTAATGAAGCAAAGTCGTTCAACACAAGCGCAGTGAAGTACACCTTAATGAATGCCTTTCGGGTCGGGTCTGATCTGCCAAGTCGACTCTGTATCACGGCAGAGCGAGCAAGGGGGGAAGGAAGCAGGTTCGCAAGCGAGAGAGAGAAAGAAAAAGCTTATCCATTCTAATCGGGACGAGGTTTCCGTTGAGAATCTCTCTCACCCCTTGCTTTCGCACAGCTCAAACTCGTGTCGCCGCCCACTTCGTTCTTTCGTAGCTGGAGCCATTTTCTGCCAGTACGCCTCGTGAACTCGGTAGATCGATTTCCTTCTTTAGAAAGAACAGGTAGATCCTTCGGAACGTTGGCAATAGACATCGGTCTCTCCTTGTCGTTGCGTGCAGTTCTGTGAGCTTTTGTCAACGTCAAGAGGCAGCGTCGAAGTTGCGTAGTCATCTGGCGGAGAGCGTAATTCGATCAGAATTTTGGCGAAATCGATGGTTGCATCCTCGAAAGCTGCAAAGCGCGGCAGTAAGTAGATTAAGGGATGTACAGTAGCTGATGAGGGATAGGTTCTCACAGTGGCTAGTTGTCCGAAAAGTGTCCGAATTAGAGAGGTGAGCTAGAACGAAGTGGAAAGTTTCTGCGCATGAAAGAGACGTCCTCTCTCGAAAGTCGCGCGAGATCCCGGAGGTGGTGAGACGGCTCATCCGGTCTAGAAGCTACGAGTCGAATTAGAACAAGTCAATATAACGCGAGTCGGAGGCGAGAGAGATGCAGGAGATGAGAACGAGAAAGAAGCGAGCGAATTTACAAGGCAGGAAGCGAACACTACAGGCGGCGTGAAGGCCTTCATTCTTCGATAGATTCGATATTACGGTGATACGCTACAACCCTACTTTTGGAAGTCGATCGTCCGTAGAGTTGAGGGTCGGGGAAGGGAGCGCTGGGAGAGGAGAAAGGCAACGATGCCGAGAAGCGATTCCTCCTGTAGTGTCGAGGTTCTTCCTTGTCTGTATTGGGTCACTATATAGATCTTGTGTTGCTTTTCGAGAATCTGGGTGACGATAGTGGGAGGTTGAAACCCAAGATGATGAAATCCTTTGCTTGCTCTCCCTCCATCATCTCATGCTCGGTAAGTCTCTCGAGAGTCTCATTGGATCTGCTACTAACCTCTTGCTCCTCTGTAGTCGTCGGTCTCACTGGAGGAATCGCTTCAGGTTTATTTCCCCCACCTCGCTCTTCCACTTCCTCACTCTTCCTCTGACGCTCTCTCTCCTATCCAGGCAAATCTACTGTATCTTCAATCTTCAAAGGACAAGATGTACCCCTCATCGATCTAGACGTCTTAGCCCGAGTAGCAGTCGAACCCAATTCCTACGCACTCTCAGCACTCGTCTCTCACTTCGGTCAAGACATCCTCAAATCAGATGGTGAACTCAACAGGGAGAAGCTGGGATCGATAGTATTCAATAACGAGAAGCAGAGGAAAGTTTTGAATTCAATCGTTCATCCTGCGGTCAGGAGATTGTTGGCGTGGGAGTTACTCAAGAATTGGATCAAGGGAGAGAAGGTTTGCGTGGTGGACGCTCCTCTGTTGATCGAGGCGGGGCTGTGGAGGTTCTGCGGTGCTATTGTCGTCGTTTACTGGTGAGTATCTGTTCTTTCTGTCTCGAAGCATCGCATCTGTCGTGAACTGATCGACCCCTGTACTCAGCTCCGAGATCCTACAAATCCAAAGATTACGAGCACGGAATAACCTCTCCCTATCAGAAGCTCAATCTCGAATCGGCGCCCAACACGCACTCTCTTCGAAACTCGATTATGCCGACTTTGTAATCGACAACTCAGGGCCTCTGCCAGATCTACAAGCTCAAGTCGACCGAGTGATCACGAAACTGAATGCACGAGCAGGATGGAGTTGGGTACTGAGTTGGCTTGTACCGCCTGTGGGAGTCTTTAGAGCGATATTGAGAATCGGTTGGAGGCTTTGGTTCAAAGAGGTTGGGAAACCTAAGAAATCGAGGACGAGGGGAGAAAGAGGTGGAGAGGAGATCGAGATGAAGGATAGGAGGAGATGAGGACTTATGAGTGATTTGCTATGGTCGTCTCTGTCGGAAGTTTACCTGGTTGTTCAGTTTCTGTCCGTTTGTTGTAAAGCTATACTTCTCACCTTGGCTCTACCCGTCCAGACAGAGGCTGCTTCTCGGGCTCACAGCATTGCGTGTGTGACGAATGAACTCAAGGCCTCATTTCGCGACCACTTGAAAGCGAGCGATTTGTCGCTTTTCTTGTTGATTTCACCATATTAAGCGGCGAGGGTGCCCGGATCTGTTTGTCTACGTCCCTGAAAGCCTCCCGAAGCCAGGACTACCGTTCCTTAGAGTAAGACGAATCCTCCCGTTCGAGATCTGAGTGCGAAAATCTGGTTCAACTTCACCACTTCAAACCGACTTCAGCACTAGCAGAACAGCTTTAGTACTTCTCCGGTATCTCGCCGCATCTTCGCTACCGCCAAACACAGCTCCAAGCGATTCTCGATTGATTGGATTCTCGTCATCTTCATCAAGACATCTTCACCACCTCGTCAGTCTACGGCTTTCCATCTATGTCAGACGGTACAGGAATATCGTAGGATGAGCTACATGGAATCCTCGGCTATCAAGCGTGAAGGGGAGATGAGAAAGGGGCGAGGAACGAGTCGAAGCGGAACGTGAGGCAACATCAGCGAGCGAGAAGCTACAAGGGCTATAGCAGGGTTGAGTGGATACATATCAGGTAGCCCAACTGTATCAGCGAGCGAGAGCTGACCCTTCCGGAATCCCTTCCTTCTTCCCCCCCACAGCCCAACTTCACCTCTTCAATGGAGGCACTCTTCTTCAACTCGCATTCAGGTTACCTCGAAGGTGTGGTCAGAGGATTCAAGGCGGGATTACTGACACAAGCTCAGTACTCGAATTTGACACAATGCGAAACTCTCGATGGTACGCTTCGTTCTCCCCTCCTGCCCTCGCAACCTCAGCTGACAAGAAGAATACTGTACAGACTTCCGAATGCAACTGACTGCGACCGATTACGGAAACTTCCTCGCAAATGAGCCTTCACCAATTTCGACCTCGACGATCGCAGAGAAAGCTACTTCTCGATTAGTCGACGAGTTCAACTATATTCGAAGCAACGCTAGTGGACAATTGAAGAAGTTCCTCGATTACATGACGTGAGTAGACGAGATTTATTTAGTCCGTCTCTGTACTGAGGAAACCGGCTCCACTTCACAGATACGCCTACATGATCGACAACGTCGTTCTCCTCATCTCCGGTACTCTACACGAGCGCGACACCCACGATCTCCTCGAACGGTGTCATCCTCTCGGTACCTTCGAGACTATGCCCGCTCTTTGCGTTGCTACAAATGTCGAAGAACTTTACTCGACTGTTCTCGTCGAAACTCCTCTTGGTGAGTTCACTTCGGCTTAATCCGCGAAAGATTCCGTATTGAGTTACTTGGTGACTTCACAGCTCCCTACTTCCGCGACTGCCTCTCTGCTCAAGATCTCGACGAACTCAACATCGAAATTATCCGAAACACCGTCAGTATCACTCGCCTCTCTTCCTCTCATTCGCATAGAGACTGACTTGACTATATCCCACAGCTGTACAAATCTTACCTCGAAGACTTCCATTCCTTTGTCCAATCAATCGGTGCCCCAACTTCCGATGTCATGTCACCCATTCTCTCCTTCGAAGCCGATCGAAGATCCCTCAACATCACGATCAACTCTTTCGGCACTTCCCTCTCGAAAGAACAACGAGCCAACCTCTTCCCCTCTCTCGGTCGACTCTACCCCGAAGGAACTTTCGCTCTAGGACGAGCAGACGACATCGATCAAGTCAAACAAGTTCTCGATCCTATTGTCGAGTACCGAGCGTTCCTCGATACTTCTGGAGCAGAGTCGGGTGGATCTGGTGGAGGAGCTGCGGGTGCGGCAGGAAGCTTGGAAGATCACTTCTTTCAACACGAGGTCCATCTCAACAAATTAGCTTTCTTGCAACAATTGTCAGCACTCGTTTTCCTTCCCTCTGCTCTCTCTTGGAGACTGTATACTGACGGAAGATCACGCGTCACAGCCAACTGGGAGTGTTCTACAGTTTCTTCAAGTTGAAAGAGCAAGAAATCCGAAGTTTGACCTGGATCGCGGAATGCATAGCTCAGAACGCCAAGGATCGAATCAAGTAAGCTCATCTTCCTTCTATCTATGCAGTGTTGAGCTGACAACAATTCTTCTCCGTTCACAGCGACTAGTAAGATAGCCCTCCTTTCGCCCGTTCTCTCCGAATCGAGCAGAGAACTGACGCTCTTCTCCTCTCCAACAGCATCCCTACCTTCTAGGCTTCGACAACCCCCTCTTCCTTCTTTCAGCAATAGCAGTATTCACATTCTCGATTTCCTTTTTGTCATGTGTGCGACTTTATACATTCTTTCCGATCTCCCCCTTGTTCCTCTCATGCAATGTTCTCGATTCTGTACACCGCACGAAAGCTCTCTGCGTTCGAGGGATTCCGCACTGCAAAGAAGGGAGAGTGATTATACTTTTATTATCAACAAGTTTTCAGAACGCTTCTTTCACTATCCCGTCTCCTTGACCAAACGCATCGTTCGCATCCGGTAACCAGAAAGCCTGAGTGCACCAAAGCAAACATCAGCTTGGTGAGCAAGGTAATCGAGAGTGGAGCAGACGCACGAGTTCATTCCCAGCAGTCGCAATCATCGCATTTTTCGGGTTGAAGGCAACGACCCTCGAAGGGCCTTTCGGATGACCCTCGATCGATTTGATCGGGTACAAGGTACAACTCGGACTTGGTTCTGGTCGATCGGGAGCTCGTTCTGAGTCTGGTGGTGCGAAATCCCAGATGTGTAGGTTTCCGTCGATTGAACCTATTACTTGATGAAGTCAGCTCGAGTAGAGAGGAGGAGGAGAGGAAGAGGCGTACCAGCTATCACGTATCGACCGTCAGGAGACCACTTTACTTCTTCGCTTGAAAGTCCGGCGACAGGTTCGGTAGGTCGTTCGTGAGGTGGAACTATCGCTCGTTCTAATCCTATCGCTGCTTGCTCTTTCGGACCTGTTAGAGCGAGAGATCGAGCAGCTCTATCAGCCGAGAGGAAGCAAGAGTGAGGAGAGAGAGGGCAGACATACATTCCAATCTCGCAACCACATTTCCGTCATAAGCGTCCAGTACATAATGCGTATCTCCACTCGTTCCGACCAACAGCCATTTCGTATCATTACTATAGCTGATACTCGTGTATATCGGTGTTCGAGGTGGGAAAGTTCGTTCTCGTAAGATTGGATCATCAATGTGAACGGTCAAGAAAGGTTGTTTGTCGAAATTTCGGAGGTCGTACATGAGGACTGTGGAGCGGAGGTTCAAGCAGACTCCGAAGACTAGTCCGGAGGGATCATAGCCGACTGAAGGATGTCCAGCAACATTCAGGAGACCCTGCGAACAGAAAGGAGAAAACTGAATCAGTCTGGGCATGATGTGTTGTTACAGAACTCCTTCTGCTCACCTGCGCTGTCGCTGCTCGTAGATCCCATAGTCGAATAGTATCATCTGTTGAACCTGAAAGGAAAGTATCGTCTTGCGGAGACATTGCAAGCGAAACGACCCTGTACCGAGATACGAAAACTTCAGCTTTTTCTCCTCAGCTGAAATGCTCATCGTCCTCATACCTCTTCTTGTGACCTTTAAAGTATCTCAGATAGTTGTTGTCGTGCAAGCTGAGGTATCGAATATCATCTGAACGATCCCTCGAAATTCGCAAACGTCAGCATTCACCGGAAGTAGAAGACTCGAAGATGCTCACCATTCCCCTTCGTACTCGCATAGATGATCGTACTGCTCTTGTGTGTGAACCTCGCTAAATGGACACCGTACTTCTTGGAATAAAGTTGTTTGACATGTCTATTCGAGAGAGCCGACGTCAATTCGATCAGCTCTTGAGCGGTTCTCAAGCGAAGTCATGTGCTTACTTTCCACTCCTAACGTCGAATAACTGCATAGTCTCGTCCTCTCCGCTTGTAATCAAGTGTTCTCCCTTGTTATCGAATCCCATACTCGTATAAGACTTTCCCTCTTCTGCATGCTTCTTGAATACCTTTGCCGTCTTGAATGAACGCTATGGAGAGCTCTCCTGGTCAGCTACGAGGACAGGGGAAGTGAAAGGAGCGAGATGAGATTTACCATAATGTTGGGAGAAAGAGGTACGGATTGAGGGAGTTTGGCGGTTGAGGGACCAGCCGAGGTGGAAGCTGTAGCTCCTGAATCCATCTTGCGCGTAGTATCAAAGCAGATAAGTTGTAGTGGGAGAGATGCAAGACCCGAACAGATGAATCTTGATCTTTCTCCCTCAAACCCATCACTTCAACCCCTCTCAAAGACGACCTGGATGAATAAATTACCGACTGAGATATTATTCAAGTTTATAGGTGAGTGCGGCAATCTTATGCATTCCCTGCGCCTTGAGGCTGAACGACTTCATTGTTTCCAGATTGTCTCGACACCTCGCAAGAGCAAGGCGACCTCTGGCGGATGTCGGCTCAATCAGACTTGGCTTCACTAGCCCTGACATCGAAAGGCCTCAATCGCTTCTTCAGCTCTACGATGCCCCGAGGCTCGTAACCCGGAAACAGATGCGATTGTACCTTCGAACCTTTACAGGTGGAATAACGCCATTCACACGAGCGAGTAGATGCAAGCGGATGACGAGTAACAGACCGAGAGAGGTGAGCCGCAGATCTCCTCGAATTGTCAAAATCAACTCCCTAATCTGTTGTCATTTCGCTCGCCCTCCCTTCACAGCTCATCTTCGACTTCTCCGAAGGCTGGGACGCCTGCAACAACCTACCCAATCTTCGGTTCTTCAAAGAATGCTACCACTTCTCCTTCATCACGACCCTCAGATTCAACGACTGCTACGACTCAACCCACGTCCTTCCACACCTTCTCGGACCTAGCTCTTTCCTTCGAACCTTTCTTCTCACCGAGGTAGAACTCGTCTACACCTCTCGATACTGTACGGACGACATCGGCTTTAACTACGTCCTCGAAGCTGCACTCTATTCTGGCCCAGACTGTTTCGTCGATTGTCCAATCCTCTCAACTCACGAGATCTTTCCCGAATCAGCACCGCTTCATTGATCCCTACGAACGAAATCCGCATCATCCCTTCGGTCCAGTCAAGTCTCAAGCCGAGATTCCCTCACCTCCGATCGAAATCGTCAAAAGAGCACGCTTCGACTTTGACACCTTCGCTTCGATATGGGCATGGGACCGTATCAAGGAGGACCGACTGTTCATCTTTTCATTCGAGATCGAGATGGACGACCCACCTTCGTTCTGGCACAGTCTTCGCACTCTAACGTTGACCGTCACCGGTCAGCACCACATCTTGTTCATCTTCGGAGGATACAGCCTGTATCAAGTCACAGAAATGAAGCTCCAAGGACGTGAGATCTGCCTTTCGGAAGATCTCGTGCTGTACATGCGTCGTTCGATCACTCGGTGAGGGACTTGCGCTATCAGATAACTCACGTTTCTCTGGTACTGACGAATTGATGCTTTGCACTACAGTGTCGAGGACCCCTCTCGACGACTCAACAATCGACCGGATTCGCGAAAAAACAATGGTCGATACATCGCACCTCTGCATCTGTCCATTCGAGACATGGATTGGTTCCAGCCAACGAACTGGTTCCTCGAGAATACCGAGCTGAAAGAGTGGCCTCCGTTGAGGCAAGAAGAGCTGGATCTTGTCGATTGGACTTATTTTGGACCTCAGCTGGAATTACTGGATTTGTCTGAACTCGATACTATAGTATGAAATCACAGCTCTCAAACGCTCGCACTTCTGCCGTGAGCGTAACGGAATAGATTTCCTTCGTTTCATTTGTACCAAACAAGCGTTTTTCCTTTCTACCTTTTCTTTCCCCTCGTATCTTTTCAAACGTTGTTCTCCTCTTCGTTTCCAGATCCTTTGTCACTATCTCCCTTCGTGAGTTCTGCCAACAACATCGTAGCTTCAAACCTTTCCTTCTCGACCTTTTCGAAACGAGTTTTGAGAGTTGAAAAAGCTCGTTCAGTTTCATCGAGTTTGTTTTCGAGGGCTTGAGCCTGTATCGCTCATGATTGATCGGCGTCAATACGCTATCGATGAGGGAAACATGAACGAGCTCACCTCTTTCACATATCGAACGACAGTCTGATTGTACTCGAGCTTCTTCTCTTTGTTCGTGGTCTCCGCCTTCCTAGCCCTCGCAGCAAGTCCCACGATCTCCCTCTGCATCTGTTGAATGTTACCAATCAAATCGTCACTCTTCTGGTGAAGCTTCTGACTCTTCTGAACCGCATCATCGAGTTTCTTCAAGTTCTGCTGATTCTCTTTCTCCGAGGTATCGAGAGAAGCTTGAAGGATCTCGACTTGCTGCTTGACGCTACCCAAGGTTTCGAGTTCGAGTTGTTGAGACTTGATCTGCTTGCGAGCCGTTTCAAGTTCTTGTTGAGCACTACGAGCCATTCGAGGGACAGGGTGAGCTCAATTGAAGAGACGCTACTCAAGATCAAAGGAAAGACTCACGCTTCTACTTTCTCTATGGCACGTCTCCTCAAATTGTTGTACTGACTCTCGACTTGGTTGATGCGATCGACGAGATCCTCTTGAATCGTGAGTTCGGATTGGATGAGAGTGCAGGAAGAAGTCGCGAGTTCGATGTAGTCCGAATAGGCTTCGTTCAACTTGGTGAGTAGCAAATCGAGCTGACTGCGTGCAGAATTGAGATCCTCCTCCAAATCGACAACTAGAGAGATCGCTTCCTGATTGAGCGCGGATTGATCATTCGGTTCCTCCTTCTTCGGTTCCTCCTTCTTCTCAGGCACAGGACTTCCGACGGCCAGTTCGTCGATACGCTTTTGTGCTACTTCGAGGCGGAGAGAGAGTTTGGCGTTGTCGAGCAAAGTCGAGTGGAGGAGAGAGTAAACGGTCGAGAAGCGAGGGTCATCGCCGGGCAAGTCTTTCGGAATCGGTGCATCCTTGATGGCAAGAGAGAGTTGTAGTGAGGACAAAGTGTTCGACTAGAAGAGCAATTGTCAGTTCGAGCGAGAGGTGAAGAGGTCAAGCGAATTCACCATTTCGGGCGAATCGGTTGAAGGTGACATCGCTTGAGTTGAATTCTCACTGGGATAGTAGAATTGCTCTTCGTCTTGCGATTCGGCAGTTTCGGATTCGGGTACTGGCATTCCTCGAGAAACTGAGGGCGAAACTGGGGTCGAGGACGAAGGAGTCGGACCTGAGGCTGGCGAGACTGAGGTACGAGAGAGTGTGACACCCTTCGAAGGACGAGCAGGTTCCCAGAGGGGAGGAGAAGGAGGATAGAAAGTGTCGAGAGCGGGAGAGATCTGGTTCGCAGGGTAAGCTGGAGTCGAGGGGAAGAAAGCGGGAGGTGAGGCTACGGGAACGGGAGGCGGATGAGCTGAGGGATAGAACGCTCCGGGAGCAGTGACGACAGGAACCGGAGGAGGGGAGAAGAGTTCACGCAGGGAACGAGGAGGAGGTGAACGGTAAGAAGGAGGATTCGGGAGAGTTGCGAATTGCTGACGACCCCAAGAAGCACGAGCGTCGATTGGTTGAGAACGAGCAGCAGTCGCGTCACGGAATGCGTCGTTGCTTGCTACCTTGAAGAGTCTAGAAGAGGGTGCGGTGCTAGTCGAAGGGGAAGGGACAGTCTTCGCAGGTTGGAAGAAAGCGTGTACGTCGAGCTTCTTGGCTTCCATCGCAGCTGACTTGGGCTCTGGCTTAATACTAGGAGGAGTAGAGGTGGTCTTGATAGGTGCTGACTCAGCTGGCCTAGCGGGTGACGAGGAGGAAGTGGAAGTTTTCGAAGTGGGCGCAACTTGAGGTTCTTCCTTCGCAGATTCGAAGCTTTCCTTGTCAGATTGCTCCTCGGTAGTAGCTTGAATATCTTGAGGACTGACTTGAGGCTCTTCCGACAAGGGGATGGAGACAGCGAGAGTCAGCGAGAAAGAAGGAAGCCCGGGATTAGAGAGAAAGAGAGGAGAGGACTCACCTTGAGTAGGAGTAGCTTCTACAGCGATTGGCTTTACCTCTTCAGTCTTGACTACCTCAGGAACAGTCTCTACGATCGCTTCTACTTGCTCCTCCTTGATCTTTTCCTCCTCTTTTTGAACTCCGTGTTTCTCCTCGGACCCCTTCTCTTTGAGTTCCCTCCTCTTGAGTAGCATTGCCCTAGCACGCTGTACTACTGATACTTGATCTGTCATATCGATCGGGTGAAGTTGAGGTGATGGTGAGAAAGTGAAGAGGAAGAAGAGAGAAAGAGCAAAGTTCGCTCTCAGAGGCTTCGAAGTCAGCAAAGTCACTCTTCCCTTGTAACTCGCTCCGCCAGAATGCTGATAGCCTGAGATACTTCTAATCACTCTTCATATAACGCAAAGGGTCGCTATAAGAAAATGGAAAATTCCGCATTTTCGCTATTTCAAGCTTGCCCTCCTCGATTCGAAAGCATTTTGGTCCAGTCGTACTTATCGTACTTCTTCCTGAACCCTTCGACCCGTTTACTGTTATCCCTTCGATCGAGCCGTTTCGGTTTCCTCCACGCTCGAGGGGGAAGATCGAGAAGATTCCCAATGATTTCTTGTGCAAAGTATCTGTGAGCACTCTCGAGGTCAGTCTAGTCCCGAGTACATCGTCGCAGGAAAGCTTGAACGCACTTGGGGAACTCTCCTCCACCTTTCTCTCCAACTTCTCCTCTTCGCTCTTCACCATCAAGATCTCGATCTGGCGCATCGTCGACTCCCTCGATGATGTGACCGAATCCGTTCTCTCCCTTGTAGTCGAATTGAACCATAAAGTAAGGGAGATTGGGTACGAGTGCTCGGCGGAATGGTCGGCCAGAGGAGAAAGTGATCAACTTCTTGTGTTGAGACCATTCGGATTCAGAGGTCGAAATCGCTTCCTGTAGATCACCTCGATTATGTCAGGAGAGCCAAAGATTGTCACTGAGCAAGATCAGGCGACTTACCTGGAAGTAGATAGGTAGTTGATCGAAGAGATCGAAAGGAACTGGAATCGCTTCGATATAACTGTGTTTCTGAAACTTGTGGCTTGTGATTGTTTCAAAGAAGATGACTCCCTTGTCTTCTTCGGCAAACATTTGCATCAAGGTTTTCATGAAGTTCTGTGGACGACGAGTGGCAGCAGTCAGGGGAAGAGCACCTCTGCTGCCGAGATCGCAAACTCACCTTGATCTCCTCCCAACCTTCCTCTTCGTCTACTTCGAGACAGCTCAAGCAGTGAGAGAGTGGCACGATGCGACAGTGACCTGGAACTAATTCTTCGGTCTCCATCAAGCTGAGATAGGCGCGAGTTCCGAGCGCGACTGTTGGAGCTGGAGGTGGACCTCCATCGTCGGGAGGACACAGAGTACATCTACACGGTGAGCAAGACATCAGTCTCAGCTCGTTCTTTGCGCTGTATGAATCGAATGATGGGCGAAAACTCACGAGTCGAGAGCCTTCTTCGTTCGAGCGTAATCTGTAAGAAGAAGAAAACCTCTATGAGCTTACGTTCGAGGCAAGATAGCGGCAGCTTGAGCTCACCGTTGATCGCGAATTGCCTCTTCATACTCTCACTCTTCATCTTTCTCCTCGCCAACCTCTCAGCATTCTCATCCTGATAATCCAGATCCGTATTGAATTTGGCATCAGTAGCGATCCGATTCGCGACATCGTAGTCCATGTCTTTCTGCGATGAAGATCCTCCTGCGAAGCGTTCTTGTCGAACGAGGTCTGAGAGGGAAAGTTGATCGTCATCGGCTGTAGTACGAATAACATCGCCCGTTTTGGGATCGTGAGATTGGAACGCCTGGTCGATCTCAAGAGTCAGCCGATGAGCGAAACATCGCAAAGAGAGAATTGACATACCTTCTCCTTTTTCCCTCTCTTTCCTTTCTCGAGTCTCTCCTTCTCCCATTGATCCGCAACTCCTGTACCAATTCCCGTATCATACATTCTTCCTCTACCATCGAGCGTCGGCAGTACCTGAACTTCCGTCGCTTTGCCAGCCGATCCCGATTGACCTGCCATAGCTTCGTGATTCGAAACGAGTGGTCCAGCATCTTGTGATCGCTTGACTTCTGCTTGATATTCGGCTTCGAGTGTTGTCGCTGATTCGTCGTCCATCAGTCTTGCTTTGAGCACCTTTGCTTGCAACTTGTTGAGTTCACTTTGTGAGAGAATCGGTTTGTCACTGCCACTAGCGGAAGTAGCAGGTCCGGTTCTAGTAGGATCGGGGTTGAGTACTGTTGATTGGGAGAGCCCGGATCGAACGAGAGGAGTACGAGAGATGGGAGGAGTGAAAACGGAGGGAACTGGAGTCGAAGGTCGAGATCCGGATAGTGATTGGGTCGAAGCTGAACGAGAGAGTGAAGGTTGAGTAGGCGGCGCTTCTCCTGGTCGACGGAAAGCGTTCCTCGATGAAGGTCGAGACGAAGGATCGGGAGTTTCAGCTCCTCCCATTTCTGTAAAGACGAATTTCCTTCCTCCTCCATCTGCACCCATCCCTCTCGGTGTTCTCGCTCCAGCTCCCATACCACTCTCTCTTCTCCCTCGTCGATTCGAATCCCGTTCGTCGAGCACTCGTTTCTCTTCCTTTGCTTCTTCGAAAGCCTCGAGTGATCCGTATCTCTCCATCGCTACTTCTTCAATCGATTTCCCCTCATCTTCAGCAGCTTCGTACGTCCTCTTGAGTTTGGTCATTCGCCAGGCAGATCCCGAAGAACCGGGAGCAGGTGAACCAGTTCGAGGAGCTGGAGAAGAAGCTGCGACAGCGGGGGCAGTGCCTTGCCAATACGTTTTGTTGAGTTCGCGGGAAGATTGTCCCATCGTTTGCTGTCGAATCAGTCCTGTCGAATCAGCTGAAGAAGAGGAAGATTCGGCGAGGAGAGGGTGGACGTACGGAAGGATCTGGTTTCTCCTTGGGTTCTTTCCTCTTCTGTTCCGTCCCGAACGCTCCAAAGAAATCCATCTCTCCTTGAGCACCTTCCGCACCGTGACTAACTCCAAACATTCCTCCACCTCGACTCGAACTTCCTCCAACATCTCCATCTCCGTAACCATCCGTCAAGTTCTCCGCTTCCATCTTTGCTAATCCACTCGTAGACGGCATCTCGCCTACTGAGAACGTTCCTACACTATCAACCGGAGCTTGAGGGATTGTAGCTGGAGGTGCTTCCGATTCTTTCTCTTCCCATTCATCCTCTTCACTCTCTGCCCTCTTGTCATTCTTGCTTGACTTGTGTCTGCTACTGCTACTACTCGATTCCTTGTCCTTGCTTGAACGATGTCTCTTGTGAGAGTGGTGAGAATCCCGATCGTCATCATCTCTTTTTGAAGAAGATCGATGTTTCTTGTCGGATGAAGAGCGATGAGAGTCGCGGTCTTTGTCCCTAGAGCTTCCATGATCTCTGTCGCGGTCTCTGTGCGAATGGGAGGAGGATCCCATCTTGGTCGGTGTGGGGAAAGAGGGAAAGAAGGGAAACTTTGGCAGCTCTCCTTCCTACCTCTCACCTTGCTTCTACGGACACTGTCCATAGTGTGTAGAGCACAGCGACTATCCGTTTCGAAATGGGCACTCCTGTCCTCACTCGTTTTGGGTCCATACTTTGTTGCTCCCGTGGTTTCGAAGGATTCGAGACTTTCACAGGATCATTCGGGCGCTTCAATAGAACGTTCATTGGTACACGAGGCAGAACCAGCTAGCCCGGGGCGATCTGCTGCTTCGTGGTCGTTTGAGACTTCTATTCGTCCTTCGTTTTTCCTTTTTGCACTTGATCTGCTTCTGACATCTCACTTTCCGATACAAGAGCTGCCGACTTCCTTCGGATCCATCTCGCCCTCAACGCCGTACGTCCGCCGAACCTCCAGTTTTCTGCTTTTGCATCCCCTGCGAAGTCGGGCGCCTTTTCATACCGGTCTTATCCTGCAAGAAAACGCCGACCCCGTCTCAAAGCAACTCTCTCTTTGTTCGACAACGACGATGTGCTGCATCCAATCGACGTAAAAAGACACAGAGAGTGCGGAGGACAAAGAGGAAGAGGGTTTTGACTGTAGATTCGTAAAGACAGACTTTGTCGCTCTCAGAACGGCTATTATCGTCGCACTACACAGCACTTTGCATCGTCGAACTACTCACGACGTAGCGAGATTGACTTTCTCGTGCGTCCGGATGAAGGTGGCGCTCACGAGCGTGAAGAGCGGCCTCGCTCGAAAGTGCAAATGTCGCTCTTCGACAGCTGGAAGTGCGCCTTCGTCTACTCTGTTTGCGGTTCACAGGGGCCCGATTAGATCTCAACAAGCACAAACTAATCCTGAGACGCGAGTTATTCGCAGGTTGCAGTCGTCGCAGGGCTTTTCGACTTCATTCGATTGGATTGTCCGATTAATTCCCTTCGTCAGTTTCGCCAATCTGACGATCCACTACCGTGTCTCCCAGCCCCTTCGCAGTGCTCCATACGTCGTTCGAGCCAAAGAGACCTCCTCCCATTGGCGGAGGCTCGCAAGCGAGGGTCGACTGAAAAAGCTTTGTTCGAAATGCAAGCTGAAACTACGACTGGTGGAAACGCCGGACACCGCTTCCTCCGACTTTTCGATGCTGAAGCATACGGACCTCCATGAACTATCTCGGGCGACATCTCGACGTTAAGGCAACCGAGGAAGATGAGAGGCAAAGCAAAACTTTTACGAGTGCGGAGCCTTCGGTTGTAGAAGCCTTTTCTGCCGCGAAACCCTGTTTCGGAGCTCCTCGATGAATGAAAGAGGATATCATCTATGTACGCCGTGTCAGCTACGAGAGCTTGGATCGTAGACTGCGAGCTCTTGCGATGAAATCAGTCCACTTTTCTATAACCTGCCTTCTTATCGCGCAAGGACAGGCTCTGCGCCCGTAACGAAGGCCCTTGTCGATACCGCAGATATAGATGAGCTCATTCAGAGGCAGACGCAGAGGAGGAACGGCCAAGGAACCGTATCAAATGTCGAAAGAGTCGAAAATTAAAATCAATTTTCCCTTCTTCCGACGAGTCTCCCTTGCATAGAATACTCTGTTCTACTCGGACGACATTCTACGGGAGACCGGACTAGCGGCACCAACACACGTGTCAGCGGTCGTGGGTCTCTTGCAGCATTTCGAAAATGCTGCTTCGTTCAAAAGCTCAATCGAAGAGTCGTCAATTCGCAACTCCGCCGCTGTCAGTGGATCCCTGACGACGAGCGCAATATCGGCGTAGAACCCTCGATAGCTGCCCTGCAAGCAACGAGTGAAAGCGAAGAGAAAAACACAGTTTGAGAGCTCAAACAAGTTGCGAAGTATTTTTCGAGGTCGGCTCACCGGCTACCAAAGGTTCGGTTAGCACTAGCGTCGAGTCGAGAATGCCCATGCAGACGTTCCAGAGTTGAATAGAGTGAATTCTAGACGTTCTTCGGATGTAGAAGAACAAAAGGGATCCCATGAATTCACTCTTTTTCTCTTTCCTGCAGCGGGGCACCTCCCTTTGAGCAGCTTGAGAGCTTCTGTACAGCTTGCAAAAACTTGTTCACTCGGACGGACGAAAGGGAAGAGCGATAGAGAGCTCGCAAACGCTCTTCAATCTTCAATCACGACTCCTCGCTGTTTTCTGCACCCTTCCGAACTTCGACTCGTTGAAACTCTCGAAACTCACTTCACCTCCTTTCAATCGAACTGGACTTGTAGAAACTCAACGCCAAAGTATGAGCGTCACCTCATCCTTCGACTCATTCCCTCGAGAACTGCCTCGAAAGCCTTCATCACTACGACCAGCAGATCTCTCAAGTCTCTCCCTCGACCAATCACTATCAGAAGTACCCACTGTATTCATCAGGGATGTCCTCAAAGACCTGGGTATGCTCTCCATTCTCCCTGAACACGCCAGAAGCTAGCTAACCTCTGAGAATCGGATCTTGAATGACAGCACCTCGTTTACTCTGTGGAATCAATTGTACAACTCTAGATCCAGCTGCGATCCCAACACCAGATAAATCTCTACCTACCCATGCACGCTGTACCTTTGATCCATCCTTAGCTCGAGGAACTTCACCACTTCCACCAACTTTCCTCCTCGCCCTCACTTTCCCCGCTACAAACCCGAATCTTTCCCCTCCAAACAAGATCCTAGTACCCGCTCATTCACTCTTATACGTTCTCGAATCCCCTCTCTTCCCCCTCTCAAAGACTGGAGGTCAAATCGTTAACATCACACCCTCAAATTCGACTCCAGTTGCTTCTTCCACCTCGCTACTCCTCCCAATTCTCGGTCCAATAGATCTACCTTCCCTACAAGCATTCTCAATTCTGCACACCTACCTCCACACTCGTTCCCTCGCAGCTCTCCATCATTCACTGACAACGAAACCTGCATCGACTTCTCGACTTCCCTCACCTCCTGCATCTCCCAAACTTTCGAAACTTTCCCTCGATAGCTCACCGAAGCCTACTGCTGCTACTCCACCGCCTTACAACTCTCAAGAAGCTCTAGGGTTATTGAAGCTGGTCGAAGATTTATGGAAATCGGTTGTTAAACTGGAAATCGCAGACGAGGGTTTATGGGAGACGATGGAGAGTTCATGGGAGGAGTTGATTGGAAGACTCGACTCGAGGGAAACTGAGAGAGGGGATCGATGATTAAAGAGGTTTTCAACTTCGATTTTGTACATAGATCAGCATTCGTCGAGCGTTCTCTCTCGTTCGAAGTGTAGCAACATTCCCCGCTCTAGACGCATCGTCACGTTTGTATCTCACTAATCCATTCCATCACATTCCATTTAGTGCATCCGACATCAGTAGTATTCGACTCTACCTTCGTGCATTTTGCATCTGTTCTTCGTGAGGCCTGAATAGTGCGAGGCGTCGAGTAATCGATATCGAATGAGGCTGGTCCAAGGCAGACGCCACTCGCAGAATCTGCTGGACGTACTGCGTTGACCGCTAAAGTCGGACACAGAAATCGTGAAAACTTACGACTTCTGCTTGTTCTCCCTTCCAGAATGCCTTCGTTCTCTCTCTGCGACTCGTCGTATTCAGGGATCCTTCGATAGACAACATCTCATTGGTATCGCGATCGATGTCGAGTAAAGCTTGATCGCAAGATCTCTTCGTGTTTGTTTTCGAGTCGACTCACGGAGTCCTGCGCTACTTCTTCCTTTTCTTCAGTAATAGAGATTGCCTACCGGTGAATGGCGATTCTGATCCCTCGCTGAGACGAGCTGTTCGCCCGTCGAAGTGTCGCTCGAAGAATCCTCAAAACAGGACCTCTCCTCAATTCTACGCATCGTACGTTCGACGAGCACCTCCGAGAGCCCAAGCGAGAACTATCCCGTCCTCTCTCTTGCTCAGGCGTCAGGTTTCCAAACTTCGAAGTCAAGCTTGTCGTTCCTTTTCGGATCCCCTTCCCCCCCTCTCCTTGCACTACACTTCCCACTTCCCCCTCGCCCCTTTCACTCTCCTCTCCATCCCCTCCATCACTCTCCTCACAACCCCGACCTCTTCCTCCCCTAACATCATTCTAGCCGTCCCGAACCTCCTACACTCTCCCAATCCCTCCAATAAGTCAAACTTCCATCCTTCCTCCTCATGCCCTTCTTCCTCACTATCTAGCTCAGCCAAGATCAAACTCAATAAATCAGGAGTCAGAGAGTCACCCATGAACTCTTCCAATTTCGATGGATCCAACGAACGAAGGAGATCTTTACGTGAGGGTGAAGAGGAGGGTAAGAGTAAGAGTGAAGATTCTAAGGAAGTTAGAGTTTGACTTGAAGGGTGGGAAGGGCGAGCAGAGCGAAGGGGCAGGGATTGAGAGGAGGAAGAAGCAGTGGGTGGGAGGTAGGAGGGTTGACGCGTTGATCGGGAGAGTTTCTTGGAGGCGAAGGAGCTGGGCGCTGGAGGTGAGGTTAAAGAGGGAGAGGGAGAGGGAAGAGGATCGGGTTGGGGAGTTGAAGTCGAGGGAGTCGGAGGTTGAGCAGGTGGAGCTGGGGAACCGGTCGCTGCTCTGGAAGGGTCTGGTTCTGACGAAGTTTGCAAAGATGGACTTGGTGCTGGAGGGGAGGAGGTGGAAGTGGGTTTTAGTTTTCGAGTTGAAACAGCTTTCATGAATCCCCCTGAATCATCGTTTTGAATAGCTGCTAGTGAGGAGGGTTTCGACGCCGTTGCAGGAGATTGTTGGGCTTGCGAGGTAGATGAAGGCGGTGAAGAGGGTTTCGAGGGGGGAGCGGAGGCAGGGGAAGCGATCGCAGCTCGTAATCTGTCGGATTTCGATTGAGGTGCTGTACTAGGTTTCGGTTCAGGAGTGGAGGAAGCAGTCGAAGGAGGGGATATCGATGCTGAGACCTGTACATTCGGCATACGCTATTCATCAATGCCGAAGCTTTGCTGAACAGTCATCAACAACGCACCTTTGATTTCTCTGTCGATTTCCCTTTCGCATCCAAAGCGAGTTCTAGCTTGACTTTCGCCAGTTCAGCTTGCACATCTGCACCTGCACCTTGACCTAAAGCTTCCTCGAAATCTGGAAGCTTCGATCTCGCTCAGTGCGCGTGGAAACGCTGAACATAGTGGAAAACTCACCTTTCTTCGCATCGTCCAATCTGCCCATACCTTTCCTGGCCAATCCTCTCCTGAACAATGCTTTCACATTTGCTCCTCCATCCAAGTCGAGTGCTCTCTTTGCATCCTTCTCTGCTTCTTTCCAGTTTGATAGTTTGAGATGTACGAGACTTCGATTGAGAGGATAGGTTGATATTGAAGGGTCTAGTTGAATAGCAGTCGAGTAGTGGGAGAGTGCCAAAGGGTAATCTTGTAGTTTGAAAGCTGCGTTACCCTAAATGAGGAGGATAGGAGAGTTAGAAATAGGAGAGGGGAAAGAATAGGAGGAATAGAGGGGTCAGAGGACTCACGTCTGATTTTGATTGTTCCGCTGCTGATCCCATTCCCAGTAGTCTATTCCCAATCTATATAGCGTGTCGAGTGAGAGCCAGAGGTTGAGGAGTTGCAGGAAACAGTAAACAGAGTAGATCTTTCTCTTTCTCTCTCTCTCTTGCCATTCACTCACTCTTTTTGCTTGGATTGACGCGTGGAAGTGTATGCAGTCATGCCCTCACCTTCACCTGCCCCCTCTGCTTCCTCTTCAGTAGCTCGACCTTCTCCTTCTCTTTCCCCCTCAATCACTTCATTACTCAACACTTCAAACAACGATGACCTGACCCCATTCAACACTCAAGACTACTTCACCAGTACCACCACAACAACTCAAGGAGAAGAGGAACAAGAATCCCCCTTCTCCAATTTGAACGCTCCTTCTCAACCCATTTCCATTTCGACTCCTTCCCATCTCCCTCCTCCCTCAAAACGACCTCGTCCTTCTTCTTCCCCTTCCTCTGAACCTTCCTCACTCCCAACCCAAATGCCTCCACCCTCAAACACTCATCCTCGTTCCCGTCCAACTTCTTCTTCAGCTCATCGTCCACCTCCTCCTCCACCACCAAACGTACAGAGGAGAGCGAGTGGAGAGAGTAAATTGGAACCGAGCGTGTTCAATGTCGAACCGATAGATGAGTTTACGAGAGAGGTCGCAGATTGGTTGTGGGGGTTTTGTAGTCAGTTGGATTGGGATAAAGTAGAGGTAAGTCTACACTCCTACTGGGTGTGAGTGGATGAGAGCTGATCAAGAGAGAGTGAGGCATAGATTGAAGCGAAGATTGGATTATTAGTCGATCAAAGACAAGGAGGTCAGAGAGTTTACCTACCAGTACCAACAGAAGCCAGTGAGTTCGAGTACACCGCTACTATCCTTATCCAAAGCTGATAGAGGCTCTTGTTTCGGTTCACAGTTCTAACCGACGATACTGGCTTGCGATTCCAATCCAACATGTCACAAACCCAACACAAATCCTTCAACCAACTCCTGAACGCACGAGTCGTCGAAACTTCCCACCCCTCATACCCTCACTCCCGAATAGCCTATTCACACACTCACGAACTCGATACATTTCATCAACTTCCAGGACCCGAAAAGAGAAAAGTCAGAGTTACGAGGGATGAGAAGAAGAAAGATGTTAGTAATGGGGCAAGTTGGAAAGCTGTAGAGAAGATAAGAGTAGCGGATATGAACGTTTTTAGTCCGAAACGATTGTTTGATTGGAGAGTTTCAATCTCTTTGGAAAATCCAGGTTCGTTTCCCCCTTCCCCTTTTCTCTCCTCTCCCTTCTCTCTCAAACTCACGCAAACTCCTGATCCAGTAACTGAGCTGCCCTCGACACCACCCACTCATTCCCGTCGAAAAGATCGTATCTCTTACTCGCACCAATTATACACGATCGATCTGACCCAAGTCTCGACTCCCTCCGCCTCTCAACCACCTCAAGAACCGACTCATGAATTGGAGATCGAGTTCAAGGATGCGAAACGATTGTTGGGGGAGGCAGAGAAGGAGAGTAGAGGGGAAGTGAATTGGTATTTACAGGGAGTTCAGGGAATGTTGAATAATGTTCGTAAGTCTACACATTCTATAGCTCTCTTAGCTTGTAAGTGGCGAGGTACTGATGAGAGGAGAGCTTGTTGAGGGTAAACAGGTATGTTGATTCGGAATGCGAGTGATCCTTGATGGATCTTTCTGGAGTTGGGAGCGAGGAGCACTGAAGATGGGGGGATCTGGTACAGGTTATCAGGCAAATCTCTGTGTATCTACTACCACTATACGCAGGAAATCACTATCGTTTACTCCAGCTGCTCTCTGTGATCGTGCGCGAATTGACTCTCAACTGTTCTTGCGAACAATCTGTCTCACGAGGTCACGTCTTCAACAAGTTTAACGAAAGAAAGAGAAATCGATAAGATATATCACTGCAAAACTACCATAGGCGTTCGTGCAAAAAAGATAACGAAAATAACGTAATGAAGGTAGAGGAAAGAAAAAAGTCAAGTTGTATCCGTTTCCGAAAGCGTGTAAAGGTAGAATAGGAGTCAGAGGGTCCATTATAGGTTATAGAGAGAAAGCACAGTGTCCATCCGAGAGAATCGAAGGAAGGGAAAGAAGAGAAACAAGGGGAATAATAGGAGGAGTCGAAAAGAGTCGAAATGGGTAAATAAAGTCGAAAAGGGTGGAATAAGATATTAGTGGTGACATGGTTTTGAAGGTTGCGTGCTGTGAGAGGAGGCGTGAGTCGTCGAAGGGTTGAAATAGTCGATAAAGAGAAATCTGATAAAAACATCGAGTCGTTTTCAATGGGTCGGTTTGAGTCTTTTTCAACCCCATCGTTTCCCACCTCCTCCTTCAACATCCCTCATACTCTTTCCCTCGCTCCTCAATTCCTCCTCGATCAATTCCCTCCCTCTCCCCGGATCCTCTCCCTCTCCCTCTCCCTCCCCTCCACTAGTTCCGCCTCCCTCCAGATTCGTCCCACTCGTCAACGCTTGACTCTCCCCACTCGACTCTGTTCCCGCGTTATGTGGGAATTCCGGTCTTCTCAAGGCAGCCCTGAATGCCTCGGCCATACGAGCCGCATCGTTCCTATCCAACCCTCTCTCTTCCTCTTCTTTCTCCCCATCTTTCTTCCCTGCTCCCGCTGCCAGCGCTCCTAGCGCAGCTCCTCCAGCTCCTCCTCCAATCACAGCAGGTGTGATCCCTCTCGAACCGGCGGAACCGGAACCCAACATCGGTTCTCTAGATCCTTGACTAACTCCATCTTCTCCTTCTCGTTCCTTCTCTACCGCTGCTCCGTTCATTACAGCACTCCGTCTTCGACGCCGTAGGAAATAAACAGCGATAAGACCAGCGACGAGTGCGAAGAATCCGAGAATGACAATGATTGCGATGGCCCATTTCGGGATTGCTGGTCCACTCGAATCATCTGATGAGGGTTGAAGCTCTCCAGCTGCGTTTGTTGCGCGAGAGGAAGAGGATGTTGAGGTACCGGAGGAAGCAGGGTTGAGAGAATTTGAGAGGAGTGAAGAGAGGGAAGAGGCGGATGCGGCCGAAAGTGAAGAGATGGAAGAGATGGAGGATAGTGATGAAGCGGTCAAGAGAGCAAGGGAGGAGGATAATGAAGTTGGTGCAGCCGTTTCTAAGCAAAGCCTTAGGATGAGCTTTTCGCATGAACTTGGCAAAAGAATCGAGAAAAGGGTGCTTACGAATAACAGTGAAAGTACTTTGATGTGTTTCTCCACCCGTCAACTCGTCCCCTCCATCGACAATGACGAAGAAATAAGGGATAGAAACGTTTGATTCTCGGTTGAACCATTCGGAAGCTGATTGTTCAGGCCACCACTCTTCGTCAGGTACGATTCCGATCATTCCTCGTGCGTTTTGAACTCCTCTCCAGGTCGTGGCGATATCTTCTGTGTTGGCGTTGTAGAGGTAGATGTCGACATCACTGCGGAATTGGGAGCGAGTCAGCTTTGAAGTGAGAAAGGGTTTCGAGAGAGGAGAGGAAGAGAGCTCACCCAGCACCCTATTTGACGAGTAACAGAGAGGAAGAAGGAGCAGAAGCGTGTCAGTCGATCGACGAATGACGAAGTTTGAAACGAAAGATCTCACGATGAAAGTTGGAAAGTTTGCGTTCCAGATAAACTTGCTATACTCTCCCTGCACTATTGTAGTATCTCCTTCGGGATAGCACGATAGAACTCCATTGCCGACTAGGTTACAGGACGGATCTGTTTTCGTCGAGAAAAGAGTCAGCTCACACTCGCGGCACGGGGAAGCGATTTTGGGGGAGGACACCGTTTGTCGACGTTGGAGAGCAGAAGGATCGAGAGCAAGGAAGCGACGGGAGGAGAGGGGCAGTGGGGAAAGAGGCAAGACGGAGAAGGAAATGAACTGAGCGACTCACAGCCATCTGCCATCGGTAATCGCTTCTCAAGACTCCTCCTAGCCTCTTCCATATCGCCTACGAGACCTAACGGTAAACCTCTCCGTCGTCTGCTCCCTCTCTTCGCCAACCTCGAACCATTCCCATCCTCACTGCGATTGACCCACTCCCGCTCCTTCCCCTTCCAGCTCCTCCCTTCTCCACTCGGTCTATTATCTCCTATAGCTTCGCCATCTACTCCAGTGCCCTCTGATCGGTCAGAGATGATTGATGATGAAGATGAAACTGTTGAATTTCCATTGTTGTGAAGTCTTGGTTCTTCATACACTCGCTCTACTGGTACTGCGTACGCATAGTGTAGTTGTTTATGCTGTATCGAGAGATCTGATAAGGGTCCTGGGGTTATAGAGGGTGAAGGAGAGCCGTGCGAGTCGAATGAATGGAAGAGAGATGAAGGAATCGTAGGAGTTGGAGTCGGAGTTGGAGCAGGAGAAGGCGCCATATTGGCTAGTTCTTGCTAAAGTGACTGACTACACTCTGACTGGACCTGTTTGATGAGGTGGAAAGTGGGTGAGGAAGGAACTCTTCCAAAAGTTGATCGAGGTTCTTGTCTTCCTGCAACTCACACGAAACACACTGCTTTGTCGCTACCCACTCAGCAATCTGATGTTAGATCGTAGCTTTTGCTGTCAGCTCGCGTCGTGCTCTCCTCGCTCTTCTAATGCTTCGAACTTGAATTTGACGGATTCTCCGTATCCCTTTCCATCGATCCACTGATTCGATTGAACATTTGTAGGCATTATCAAGATATAGACAACGCCGTCGAGGAGGCCTGGTCGATTAAAGTCATTCCGCTTTCTCGCTCGCTTATCGACCTTCGCACGATACAATAGCATCGCTTGTGTTCAACTCCTTCATTGGACGAGCTAGAAAGGGTGCTCAACAGGCTTTAATAGACGTACTGGTGATGCTCCCTGCGACCAAGTAGGCCGCTTCGTCCGTGAGCGGAACTTCAGAGGAAAAGAAGATAACCAAATCGTCGTTTCAGCCGACGATCCCAAGCAGACAGTAAAATCCACTTGCTCCTCATTTGTAACTTACTGCTCGCTGACCGGGGTAGCAAAGACCGCCGACCTACGAATCGTCTGAAAGAGTGATAATATCGAAGAAAGCTCGAGAAGTTCGCGAAGCCGTTGTCGAGCTGGCCTTTGCATTGTCTACAACCCTCATCTGATCATACTGTGCTCCACGTCGACGTCATTAAGGCTTCATCATCAGCTGTGCGGGCCTGCTGGAGTGCAAATCTGGACGAAAACGAATCTTAAAGTAGTTTGTGAAGCGAGAACAGCAGGGTGAAGTCGTCGGATCGCGTTCACTCGTCGCACTACCCCAATCGTCGGTCCATAATCGACGCCCTTGTTGCTGAAGCGAGGCCACTTCAGCTCGAGCAGCAACATTGGCCCGAAAGAAGTCGAATTTTGCGACTTGCGGCTTTTCGACTCTTTCTCTATCGACACTTTCCGCTTCGCCTTTGCCTTTTCTTCTCGCTTCTGCATGAACTACTCGAGTACTCGTCGACCATTCAATCACATCGCAAAACGAGAGACCGAAGCTGATCCCCCCCACTCCTCTTCTTCTTCCCACTCTTCCCACTCTTTCCCTCCCTCCTTTCTCATTCTCTTCTGCCGACAAGATTCAACGCCGACATCAGACTCAAGCTATCTGTTGACACGTCCAGCCGACTAAGTCACAGCTCCCGTTTCCTCCTCCCTCTCCCTTCCCTTCTTGCCTTCCCTCCCTTCCAAACAATCACACAGATCTCGTCCACCTCGCCAATCCCACGTCCGATACAACAGCAAGTACAAGAATCCACCATTCAGAACTGCTTGCGAAGAAGTCTTCAAGTACGTTCAGCGGTCCTCCAGAGGGGGAAAAGAAATGGGGCAACAATAATTCACCATTCTGCTTCTCGATCACCTTCCCGTTCAGCTCACGAACTTCATGCAAACTATAGCGATCAGCTCGTAGTGAGCGCAACCCATCGATACGCTCCAGTCCTCTGTTGAGCGACTCTTCCGAAACTATTGACTGATCTCTTCTCTTCCGTAGGCTCTTTCTGATTCGCCCGTCCCTTCGGCAGAGACTCGCAGCGACTACCTGCTCTGATCGCTCCGTGGCGAGAAGGCGTCCTCGACCAAATTTCATTCTTCTCGCTGAGTTGCTTCGGAAGCTCTCGGTTCTCAGCTTCGCGACTGATCGACCTCGTGCTTCACAAGCTTCGTTGGGGCAACTTCTTTCGCTAGCTCGGGCCCCAGGAGGCAAGGGAAGAAGACGAAGAACGGGGAAAGTCGGGAAAGGGAGGATTTCAATCGATCGTCCGCATTTTTCGCATCGCGTTCTCCAAGCAACGTGAAGACGGACGGAGACTGGAGAAATTCTGGAGGTGGAGGTGAGTAGAGGGAAGGCGCAACAGTTCTGCCGAAATCTTACGAGGAATTGTTCTCGCGAAAAGAACGAAACAGGAGTGCGTTCGTTTCCTTTCTTCGATGTCTGCGAGATGATACACAGCTGAAACGTTCTTCGTGTCCGAGATTAGAAATAGCCCTCCTCTCCTTAGCCATTACCGCATTACAAGCCTTTCATCAGCCGCGCTTCGATCAAATGTAAACCTTCGCAAGACCAACGCGACTAGACAAAATAATTCACATCGCTTCCGACTCATCTCAGATCGACGTCGTCATCATCCAGTCTGTCTCGAGATCCTCAAGTATCGCACTTGGCTTAGTCTCAAAACCTGCTTCGAACTGGTCAAGGTCAAACTCAAGCTTGTCGCGAGACAACGAGAAGGAGGGAAAGGAGGCGAGGGGACCTGAGAAGAGAACTCCGCATCATTCTCCAGACTCCGCTTCTTTCGGTCACGCTAATGGAAAAATCGATGAACGAGCACGACCGGGGCTTGTTGGGGTCTAACCCAGGACTCTTTTTTTTTCTCAAACCCAAAGCAAAACAACTCTTCCTTCCTCCGCCTTCACTCCACCCTTCTCCTTTCCTCCTCTTCTTCCCACCCCGCCCTCTCACACTAGTCCATCAAGATGGAACTTCCCTCAAATGACCCTACAGTGGCCAACGCCTCCAACACTCCTACCCTCGCTGGATCTACCGCCCCTAGTCGAGTGAACTCGGCAGCAAAGAAAGGCTCTCGCCCTCCTTCGAGATCAGACTCCATTCGCCTCTCTGCCGACAACAACAGCGATGTCGTCCCAGTCAAGGATCGAGCACCTCCCTTCGTCGTCGCCCTCTGTCTCTTCCAATCGCTCGCTGGTCTCCTCTTCGGGTACGTTCGCCTCTCGACCGATTGTCTCTTTTTCGGTCTCCTCGATTCATCTGCTGATCAACTTGTATTTTGTATAGATGGGAACAAGGAGTTATCGCTGGTTTGGTACAGAATGGAGATTGTGAGTCGCAAGCTATAGTTGGGTTATGCCGAGGGACGAGGAGCTGACCTTTATTTTTCGGTGTTGTGTGTTATTCTACACAGACGCTCGTCGATTCGGAGAACCTGATCCCGCCTCGCCTACCGGTTTCACCATTCCCTCGACTCGTCAATCCCTCATCACCTCGTTCATGTCCCTCGGAGCTCTCATCGGTGCCCTCTCAATGTCGAAAATCTCTGCTCGATTCGGTATCAAGGTCTCCTACCTCTTCGCGCTCGTTATCTTCATGATCGGTCTCGCTGTCGAAACCTCCGCCATGACTACCTGGGAACAAGCTATGATCGGTCGATTAATTACTGGTTACGGTGTCGGAGCTCTCTCCCTCCTCGCCCCTCTCTACCAAGCCGAGTGCTCTCCCAAGCATCTCCGTGGTCTCATTACCGGTACCTACCAACTTATGGCCACTGTCGGAATGTGAGTTTCGCGAATGTTTCAACTTGCGCAGATTCGAGGGAATTGACTTTCGATTTCTTTCCAGCTTCCTCGCTAACGCTGTCAACTACTCTCTCAACGACCGAAACGACGCCTTCTCGTGGCGATTCGCCATTGCCGTTCAATTCATCTTCGCTGGTGTCATCTTCCTCGGAACTGTTCTCGCTCCCGAATCCCCTCGATTCTACGTTCAACGCGGAAACCTCGAGAAGGCCCAAGTCAACCTCGCCAAGCTTCGTGGATACCAACCCGACGAGCCCGAGGTTCAACGCGAGATGGATCAAATCATCGCCGCTGTCGAACAAGACAAGCTCGCTGAATCTGCTGGTTTCGCTGATTGCTTCAAGATGAAGGACCGCATGCTTCTCCGTACCATGAACGGTATCCTCATTCAAATGGGTCAACAAGTACGTTCAGGCTCTTCTCCCGTGTACGAGGATGAGGAACTGATCAACTTTTCGCATTTCGCAGTGGACTGGTGTCAACTTCTTCTTCTCTTACGGAACCAAATTCTTTGCCACTTCCGGTATCTCTGACTCTTACCTCACTCAACTCATCCTTTCGTGAGTTGCCTATCTCGGGTATTCGAGGATCTCTCGCAGAATTCTGACTTTTCGTTTGTTTTCTCTCAAACAGCGCCTGTAACGTCGGAGCTACTTTCCCGTACGTCTCGAGATCTGCAACTATCGTATCCAGTCACAGTAACTGACGGCTCTCCCTTCCGTAGTGGTCTCTTCGCTGTTGACCGAATTGGACGTCGTTCCCTCCTCTTCATCGGTTCCTTCATGATGTTCTCCGGACAAATCATCGCCGGTGCTCTCGCTGCTGCCAGTAAATTCATCGCTCTCTCCTCTTCTTCGCAGTTATTAACTTTTTTTGTCCTTTCGCAGAGCCCAACGATCCCGCCGCTGGAAAGGGTCTCATCTTCGCGTCTTGCTGGTTCATTGCTGGTTTCGCCGCTTCCTGGGGACCTCTCGGATGGTATGCACTCTCGATCGCTTTCTTGCGCGAGTCGAGCTGACAAAATTTCCATCTTTCGCAGGGTCGTCGCCGCCGAACAATTCCCTCTTCGCATCGCTCCTTACTGTGTATCGCTCGCTACCGCTTCGAACTGGTTGAACAACTTCGTGAGTCTCCTGTCCGGAGTCTAGTGATATAGTGACTGACGTTGTATCTTTCTAGATCATCGCGTTGATCGTGCCTTACATCACTGATGCGGGTTACGGAAATCTGCAAACAAATATCGTGCGGAATCTCACTAGCCCTTCTACGGCTCTTGTACTGACTATCCTTGCTCCACAGACCTGTACATCGTCGATTCCTATCACTTTCCGAGATGAAAAACATCGAACTGACCATTTTCGTTTCTTCTTCTCTTCCTTCTCCTCCGCTCCGCTCTCTGCTCGACCTCCTTGATACTCATCGTCGTATCCAGTTTTATGGGCAGGAGAAAGTCAAAAATCCCTTCGTTGACGTCGCTCGACTTCGAACTAACGATTTTCGATTTCTGCAGACCATCGCCTTGTTCACGACTTACGTCTTCTTCTTCATCCGTACGTCCCTGGCTCTGCCTCCCTATGCGACGACTCGAGCTAACCCTAGTTATTCCACAGCCGAAACTCGTGGACTCTCCCTCGCTCAAGTCGACGAACTCTACCTTACCCGAGTTCCCGCTTGGAGGTCCGCTTCCTGGACTCCCTACGGTTCCAAGAACCAAACCGACGAAGCTCAACGCCTCAAGCTCGGAGCTCAATCTTCCCACGTCGAAAAGGTCAACCGCCGCGACCTCGCCGACGAAGCTTAATCGCCCCTTTGACCTCTCTTTCGCTTTTCTAGACTATCGCCTCTCAACCATTACAGCCTCGTTTACAAAGAATAGAATCATAAAGTTCCATAGTTGTATTATTGCTTTCCCTACTCCTAACTATTACAAGTCGTTTCGCAACCTATTTCGCAATGTTCAGTTTTCGTTTCGCATCTCCGTGATCGTTCGTCGCATAGAGAGACGCAGTGAGGGGCTTTGGCGCTCGAAGAGCACTGGAACCGCGAGAGATCAGGTTTGATCGGTTGCAGAATCGTCGCAGAACGTCCTTTTCTGTCCCTTGCAGCGTTTCTGTGACGGATGACGAGCAGGTTTGACGGCACCGAGTCAGGCATCACCCACACAAGGTCGCGTCACGAATGGAAGGTGTGAGCAGAGTTGAACGGGCGAAGAAGCCAGGTAAGCAATGTATGTTCTGCTTTCGAAAGCGGTCCTGCACCTTGACGAATAACGCTGTTTACCAGATGCCACTACAGTGACAGCTGCATCAAGCCCTGTGGAACACGTACCTGCAAGCTACATCCATTGTGCGAAGTTTCCAACCGTAGCGAGTTTCTTTCGTCGCTCGAAGCTTCACAACGATCCCGTTTCTGAGCCCACAAGTTGGGCGATATGTGCAGTGCACTTGGATGTGACTACACAGTAACGAGACGTATACACAGACGGTAGCGATGGGTCGGACTAGGAACGGGAGTGAAAGAGGAGAAATAAGGAGAAACGGGAGTGAGATATCGAGCAAAACAGACAGGATCGGGGCTCCCCGACGAGCGAAGCTTGAAGAGATGTGCGAGACACTCGCAGAGTAATAGGATCTCGCAAAGAGCAGAGACAGCCGCAGAACCGAAAATCAGTCGAAACGAGGCAAAACATGACGAAGCAAGCGAAGCACGAGCGGGAGAAGCTGAGCGGCGTATGACTGAAGCTTCATCCTACTGCTCAAGCATCAAAGGAGCGATTCGAGAGTTAAAAGTGAAAGGTCAGAGGCCAAGAAGCAGGACCGACGAACCTTCGATTTCTAACTCTCCCCACAACTCCTTTACACTCGTTATGGCTCCTCAAGATCCTCGGATAAGCGACAAGGAAGCCTATGCGTGAGTCTTTTTGCATCCTCGACTGCTTCAAGCGATGTGAGAGATGGAAATCGGTATCTGAGCGGGAGGAAGGAGAGAACGACGACGACGCATCAGACAGAAGGAGACGGAAGCTAGACCGACAAGTAGATAGCTGGATAGTACGGGCAGACCTCAAATGACCTAGCAGAGATGGAGGGAGAGCCAGGGGAGACTGTCTCTCAGCGTCATCAGCAATCTTCCCCTCTTCTATCAATCTGAGCCAGTCCTAGAGCATATCAGACATCTCACTGACACCTTGCTTGATACCATCATCGCCTTCAAATCATCCTTCGCCGCCGTCTTCAAATCTTCGACCCCACTCATTTCTCCCGAATCCGCTCCCACCCTCCCTTGAACTCTTTCTCGATTGAATCTCACTACACAGTATCAACGCCGCTGCAGCTGCTCGACGATATGGTGTGAACCCGAGGTTAGATTACAGGACAGTTTCCGCTGTTAACGGTGCGTCTCTTCTCCTTTCGCTACTCGATACCGAAGCGATACTGACTCTGAAGAGCTTGGACAGGTCCTCTTGTCGTCCTCGATAACGTCAAGTTCCCTTCCTACAACGAGGTGAGTCGACAATTGGGTTTTCAGTCCCGGATAATTCGACTGACCAAAGCCTCGATGTTCACAGATCGTTCAACTCACCCTTCCCGACGGCACTGTTCGTGGTGGACAAGTCCTCGAAGTTTCTGGTCGCAAAGCTATCGTTCAAGTTTTCGAGGGAACTTCAGGAATCGATGTCAACGCAACTCACGTCGAATTCACTGGATCTTCGATGAAACTCCCTGTTTCCGAAGATATGCTCGGTCGTATCTTCAACGGTAGTGGAAACCCCATCGACAAGGGACCCAAGGTTTTCGCGGAGGAATACCTCGACATCAACGGATCTCCTATCAACCCTTATGCTCGTATCTACCCCGAAGAGATGATTCAAACTGGTATTTCAACTATCGATACCATGAACTCTATCGCTCGTGGTCAAAAGATCCCCATCTTCTCTGCTTCTGGTCTTCCTCACAACGAAGTAAGTCAAGAAATCACCCTCTCCAATCTCCTTGATCGAAACTGACGGTTTCCCCTCTCGCAGATCGCCGCTCAAATCTGTCGTCAAGCTGGTCTCGTCAACAAGCAATCCACTGAGCGCAACCCTGAAAGTGCACCAACAAAGGGTGTTCACGATGGACACGAAGACAATTTCTCGATCGTTTTCGCTGCTATGGGAGTCAACATGGAGACTGCTCGATTCTTCCGACAAGATTTCGAAGAGAATGGATCGCTCGATCGTGTATCTCTTTTCCTCAACTTGGCAAACGACCCTACGTGAGTTCTCATTCCTCTCTTTCCTTTGCTTACCTTTCGTTGACTGACTCTATCTCCAATGTTTAGCATCGAACGTATCATTACTCCTCGTCTCGCTCTCACCACCGCCGAATACTTCGCTTACCAACTCGAGAAGCACGTTCTCGTTATCCTTACCGATATGTCCTCGTATGCCGATGCGCTTCGTGAGGTTTCTGCCGCACGTGAGGAGGTTCCTGGTCGACGTGGTTACCCCGGTTACATGTACACGGATTTGTCGACTATCTATGAGCGAGCTGGACGAGTAGAGGGAAGGAACGGATCTATCACTCAAATTCCTATTTTGACCATGCCTAACGATGGTGAGCTCCTTTCCCTCCGTTCTTCTTCTTCTCAACAGTCACTCACGATGAACGATGGCAGATATCACTCACCCTATTCCCGATCTTACTGGTTACATCACGGAGGGTCAAATCTCGGTTGATCGTCAACTCAACAACAAGCAAATCTACCCTCCCATCAAGTGAGTCCACCCTTTTCCCGAGCTCTCAGTTTCGCTATAGCTGACTCATCAACTCCTCTATAGCGTCCTTCCCTCGCTTTCGCGTCTGATGAAGTCTGCTATCGGAGAAGGACTTACCCGAAAAGATCACGGAGATGTTTCCAACCAAATGTACTCGCTTGTAGGTCACGAACTTGCTCAGAGTCTTACGAGCTCGCCTCTGACCACTCGTTTCGTTCACAGTACGCTATTGGAAAGGATGCTGCAGCTATGAAGGCTGTCGTCGGAGAGGAGGCGCTCTCATCTGAAGAAAAGGTACGCCCTCTCTCGTGTTGCGCATCTTTCGAATTAGCTGAGAATATTCGCTGACCTCTACCGGCTTATAGCTTGCCTTGGAGTTCCTCGACCGATTCGAGAACGAGTTTGTCAACCAAGGTATCAACGACAACAGGACGATTTTCGAGAGTTTGGATTTGGCGTGGAGTCTGCTACGAGTGTTCCCTCGAGAGGTACGTCTCGGATTGTCATTAGCGGAGAAGGTCTTAGCTAATTAACTCGCCAATCGTACAGCAACTCAACCGTATTCCGAAGAAGGTTCTCGACGAGGTAGGCTTTCTATTCCACCTCGATAACCCGTCCCTCCGCTCATGTTCTCGATCCGTCTTTAGTTCTACTCCCGCAAAGCGAGTGTCGGAAGTCAAATCAAGCCCAACTCGGACTAATCTCGTTCTTTCATTTCTCTGGCATTCTCCTATATCGCAAATGTTTTCATTCCCACTCCCATCCTTTCATCCGATACTACTCTCTGCTCTCTCCCTTCGACTACTCTTCTTACAGTACACTTGTTTACAATCTTTCTTCTCCTTCTTTTCGTCGCCGTTGCTACCGTTCCGTATTTCCGTTGTGCAAACATCTTCTTTACCCTTACAACCTCGAACCTTGCCCTCCTGAGAGCGTGCACTGAATGGTCTCGTCCCTTACACGCGGTTGAAAGGAGCAAAGCTGTGTGATTCGACCCTCTCAGCGAACCTTGCGAAATTTCAGAATTCAGGTTGCCATCGTTCTCTCCACTCTCATCAGCTTCCGCAAACAGCATACCTGTCAATAGGCTCAGCATCCATCTTGTATTGTATATACACGCATCAGCACATCATTCTCGCTAATTCTCGACCATCAAGCATTTCATCTACCACGCGCGATATCTTACGTCCCTCAACCCTTGTAGCTCGACCAGAGTTATGCAATGGCGCAGATCAGCTGATTACGCGCCTCTGCCGACTTCTACCACCTCTGACCCCCTCAACGAATTCCCTCCAGTCGCTCGTTCCGCTCCCTTCCCTTCTTCACCACGTCAACGATGGAACAAGGTCTACTACGTATTGATAGGATGCAGTATCCTAATCGTACTCAGCTCGCTATTCGTCGTGCCGGAGGAGCATCTACCTTCGAGCGTTTCTTCAGCGGTCGGGAAATCGAAGGAAGCGTTTGATGCAGCTAGGTTGAATTGGGGTTGGCAGAGTGAGGAAGCGTTAGAAGAAGAGATCAAAGAGCTAGAAGAAGATAATGGGTTCGAAGGGTTGACCGAGGAGTTCGAGAAAGAGGCGGAATCGGATGTCGGAGAAGAAAAGGCTGCAGGAAGCAGTTTGGAGGTGGAGAAGCCCTCTGATGGAGTATCAGGGGACTCTGTGGACACTCTTGAGTGCACCGACGAAATGCGAACGATGTTGGGTGACCCCTTGTTCTGGATCGTTGAACGTGAGTTTCTCTTCTCGCTGTATCAGGCGAAGCTTTCTGGGCTGAATGCGATAAGCTTCTCACAGAATCGCACGACTCGACCTATACGATCAGCGCTCGCAACAGTCTTCCCGCCAACATCCCTGCCGCCTGCCTCTCTCAAGCCGTCTTCTCAGCTCGTCTGATCTCCTCCACTAATTCTCTCTCGCCTGCACCCGAAAGCGAAATCCTCCACTCTCTCCCTTCTCCCATACTCTCCGACTCTCTCGCCTTCTTCGAGATCAGCATTCCCTCCGACCTCAAGATACCGAGAAGTCAATACGAATTGGAAGTTACGCTCGAGTTTGGGTTCTATCCGGGAGTGGTCGAAGGGACTTGCCGAGAGGGTGTCAAAGTGTGTGATGAGCTGGCTATCAGCGCGGAGCAAGGGGAGCAGCTCAAGTATCTGGGAGAGAAAGTCGAAGTGAGAGAGGAGTCCAAGATTGTCGAAATCGGCTACGGTATGCTCGCTTCCCATGTTCTTCACTAGCATCAGGCTGACGAACCAGTCACCTGCTCATCTCTGTAGATGATCTCAATGGAGAAGCTCCTCTCTGCTCCGACTTGTCCTCCCTCGACGGCTATTGGTCGTCCCTCGTCTACTATCCCACGTCTCCAGCACCCTGCTCGCTCTTCACTCCGACTACGCCAGCCCCTTTCATTCCTTCCGCGACGTCCCCTCAGAAGCAGCCACTGTGGATCCACTTTGTCGGCGACTCGAATACTCGAAACATGCATTCTCATCTTCTCAACTCTTTCGGCAACGGTCACAAGATCAGCGCATCGAGAGTGATCAATTCTCCTACACACAACGGAACGCATGCAAGCTTCGCGAGTCGGTGGAGTACCGGGGAGATTCCAGGTGGAAAAGACGCTGTTCCCGATTATATCCTCACTTGGTCGTGGTGGTATCAATCGACCCCTGTGCCTGTCGAAGGGGAATTGACGGAAGAGGAGAAGGAGTCGGCATGGGTCAAGAATCTCGAGGAGAATCGAGATGACCTCCTTCGTCTAGTCGACACGAATCTCGCCGATTATCTTCAATACGCAAACCTCGCCTCCGTAATGACCAAATCTCCTCACATTGCCTCAATCGCTTCCACTCTTCGTCCTCATCGAACGTACCTCTCTCTCGGCTCGCACTCGGAAGGTCTCTCCCTTCCCGGTTCCGCTTCTTCCCTCGATTTCCTCCTCTCCAAATCCACCGGTCTCTCTCGCTCACAGCGTGACGCCGCGAATCTTCGACTCTTCACTACGACACTCGTCAATCCGACCTACATCCCTCTCGATCGATTCCCTCACCAGGATCTCGTTCGAAATAACCCTCTCATCGAAGCCAAGAACAGCTACACTCGATCTCGACCAGAGTTTGCAGATGAAGGTAGATTGATAAATATTGAGGCGTTGACGAGGGGTATCACGGTCGATGCTGAATGGATGAAACCTGGGAGGAATGGGAGAAGTCCAGATGCGGTTCATTTCAGGGATGAGGTTTACGAAGAGTGGGTTAGATTGGTTTGGACGGATCTTGTGCAAGGTGTAGATCTGGGGAACTTCGAAGAACCGGAAGTGCTGGAGAAGAGGAGGACAGATTGGAAGAGGCGGATACAAGAATGGAGCGACGAGGAGGAGGAGGACGATTGATGTATACCGTTTCCCTTCATCACACCTTGTATGCTTATAGACTATCGCATTCTTTCGTTATCCATTGCTATTTCTACCGGATCTCCATCGAATCGTGCGAAACGGAGACAGAGAGGCGATTCTAGAGAAGACGAAGAATCTGATCGAAACGCTCACTGCTCCATCTCGCAAGCTATCACACAAACGAGCATGACCGCTCGAGCGTCCCAATAGGTCGGGTGGGAGGTAGGGTAGTTGCACAACAACAAAGAGGTATAGATGGCTTCAAAAGAGGACGAAAAAAGCACTCGACTTGCTCGTTCAACGGATCTTTGAAGTGTCGAGCGCCGTCTTCGTCGCTTGCTCTGTTGCGTTTGAGAGATCGGGTACATCCTTCAAGAACAGCACAAGCGTCAGTATCGCTTGCGAAACAAGAGCAAAGCAGAACGAGGCTTACTCGGAGAAGTTGCTTGAGCTCTTCTCTTCCTGTCGCGTAGTACTCTTGCGCTTGAGCAGAAGTGATATCTAAGTTAAGAAAGTGCGGAACGTCAGAATTGGACGGATCAAGAATGGCAGTAAAGAGCGAGAGGAGGAGCGAAGATAGCTTACCTGTATCTTTGGGTTTCTTCGCAGGTCGTAATGCTTGATCCGTCGGAGGCAACTCGAATGTGCCACTGATCTTGTCCATCTCCTCTCGGTCCAGTGCGAAGATCTTCTTGATCTCCTGTATTTCTCGAATACACGGATAGAGTCAGTTTACCCGCTCTCGATTCAAGTGCAGCAACGAGAACACACCTCGGCAGTTCTGACGGGAGCGTTGACTCGTTCACTTGCACTGGCTGTTCGAGCAATAAACAGCTGGTCTTGATATCTTCGAACACTTTGATCGAGTTTCTGATCGAGAGGTTGCGTTTGGGCAGCGCCTATGTGTCGTCAGAGTAGTGTCAGCTCGCAGCGCCGAGCGTGAGGGGGAGGTCCGGAGAGGTAGGTGGTCCAACGAGCAGGAAATCTAACGTACTGCCTTTGAGAATCACCTTTCTCGTCTTCTCATCGATCTCGTAAGGCTCACCGGCGACCGAACAGTTCTTGAGGACTGTCTGTACGACTCGATCAAAGAACTTCTGTGATTCGCCCAAGGTCCGGGTCAGCCTTCACAACGTTTCTGCGAGTCTCAGCGAAGCGGAGCTAACCTTTTGTACGAGTTCGTCTACTTTCGCCCTATCGACTCCGGCAGCTTCTTTCCCCTTTCCTTTTCCCTGTCCCGCTGCATTCTCGATAGCGACCGTAACCCTTTGCCTGAGATCTTCCCTCATTCGATCGAGGAGAGCGAGCAAGTCTGTTTCAGACTCAAAGTCGAGAGGCGCGGCTTCGGCGGGTGCTGGAGTACCTTGAGAATCTGTAGCGCGAGATCGCTCGACTTGTGCTGCGTTCGGTTGTGAGTTGGACATTGTTTGTTGAGGGACGAAATCGCGTGACGACTTGATGAGTATGAGCGAGTTGAAGGTGGAGGTCGTCTAGATCTCTTCTTAGAGTCCTACTGAATGCTTGTATGTAGTTATCAGGGTGTTCGATGTCGCTGACGAAGTGGTGAGAAGCAGAGGAGTTTTGATCGACGAATTCGCTTTCTCTCACCTACACTTCACTCAAGAACAGCAGACTACCTTCAGAGACTCCAGAGACTACATCTATCGGCTCCAACACGCTTCACAACCTCAGTCCCGCTTTCTCGCACGCTGAGATCTCTATTTCGCTTCCCAACCTTCCAACACTTCTTCAATTCTCAAGAATGGATCATCTACCTACCGAGGTTCTCCAACAGATCATCTGTGAGCTTCTTATCCTAGTTCCGAAGCCTCAAGAGCGTTGAACCCTCTGCTTGATCTAGTCGAAATCGTCAACAACTCGAACGCTTCCTCGCCTCAAGCCGACCTCGCCAGCTTCGCAAGAGTCACCAAGAGGATCTCGAGTCTAGCTACGCCTGCGCTCTACCGCTCAATCCGTCTCATGGATGGTCGCTCGGCTCAATTACTCGTTCGAACTTATCTCGATGGAATCAACCCTTTCACTCTCGTCAAGTCTACTCAGTTCAAGAGAGCAGAGCTATATGAGGTCAGCTACTCGCTGGCTACGGGAAGCCAGAAGCGGACTAATGAGCATACTGGAAACAGTTTAACCTCAACTACTTCGAGCCTCTCGTCATGGGAGCCATTTTCTTGAAACCAGCATTCGCCCCTGATACAGGCAGAGAAGTATTCCCACGCCGAGTTGCGAACAAGTGCGATGACCTACCACGTCTCGACGTTCTAGCAAGCTACGGTTTCCTGTCGAACCTTACTTCTCTCCTTCTTTCGAACTTCACGGACGAACTCGACCTCGTACCGCGCCTACTCGGACCCGGCAAACCTCTACGACAGCAATTGAAGAGACTCGGCATTGTCCATACGGAGGACGAGTACGGCTCGATTCGAGATTACTTCGTCCTTGCGTTCGTCCTCGGAGTCCCAGCTCTCGTCGACCCAAGCGTGTACCTGCTCGACTGTCCGATCATCACGGCTGCAGAGATCTTCGCGATTGCATCTGTACCGGGCAACGAGGACTACTTGGAACCCAGGACTCGACTCTCCCACCTTCGTCCCCGCCCTCCTCCTCCCTCAGTCTGTCAACGAGCTTGCTACGACTTTGACACCTTCGCCAGTGTCTACAACTACCCATCCTATCAGTACGGACCAGTAACTTTGGTAAAGGGCAAGATGGCGTCTCCCTCAGAAGGTATTCGTTTCGACAACCTTCGCTACCTTCGCATCCGCCTTCCCTCGCAAGACTTTCTCCCTCTCGTCCTGAACAAGGCCATCTTTCCTCATCTCAAGGAGCTCGTCCTCTTCTCCCAATTCTTCTATATAGATCCGTTCGACGTTCTGCTTCTCAGACGTGTCATCTCGAGGTCAGCTCATCTCAGTTCTCTCATCTTGGTCGTACTGATTCGTTGCGTCTCTTAGAACGGATGCATCACCTTGTGGAACGATCATCGATCCGATTTCCGTGCGTGTGTATGGATTGAACAACGAAGCTGTCTTTGGTGTCGAAGACATCTCCGACGACTGGCCCCCACTCTCAAACCAGCAGCTCAAAGATTTTGGGGACTATCATGGGGTTGAGCTGGACCTTTTGGATCTGTTGGGAGTTCAAATGGAATACTAGCACTTTGTAGAGTGAAGACAGGAATACGAAAAGTTTCGCTTGATCATTCAATTTCGAAATGTTGCATTACAATCAGTCTTTCCAAGCTTTGAACCTCAACCTCACATACATAGCCATCCACTCACCGCTCCTCTCATCTTTCATATCCACCTCACAAAGTTTGCAAACCTCTTTGATGACTTCACTTTGCTCTTTTGCCGATTTGAGAACAGCGAAGAAAGGGAACGCGAACGTCTCGAGCCACCTTTCGAGGCCGGTAGGAAGTGTTGTAGGTCGAGGGATCAATTCTAGCGAGATGTGCAGGATTCGAGATGAGATGAGCGACTGAGAGAAACGAGAGTTGAGAAAAAGAGCTCACCGCAACTCTCAACTCTGTAGCCTACTCCTTCGAGAAGCTCTCGATAGTGCTCAGGCGTTGGAAAGAACCAAGGATCGATTGAAGCGGGATCGTAGCCTCGACGACGAAGGACGGAGTGAAGAACTCCTCGAACACCTCCGACATTGAGAAAACCTCCCATCTGAGTTGATACGACGAGGTCAGCTTAGCACTGTACAGTGGTAGAGGTACAGTGGTTGTCGGCGTTAAATGGAGCGTCGAGAGCTCCAGACGGTGACGAGGGCCGAAAGCAGTGCGAAAACGACAAACTCACCTCTCCTGCGAATCTACCTCCTGACTTGAGTACTCGATAGGTTCCCTCGATTACCTTCTTAGGTTCTTCTTTCATCCAATGTAACGAGGCACTGCTGAATACAGCATCGACACTTGCGTCTTTGATCTTGTCTTTCGCATCTCGAAGATCGTGAGCATCCATTTCGATCCATTGTAGTTGCAATTGCTGATCGGAAGGTAGCTGAGATGAAGAAGACCTCGCAGTCGAGAGGAGGGACGAAGAGGAATCGAGACCAATGATTGAACCTTGAGGGAGGACGGCGGGAAGGAGGGATTCGAGAGTGAGAGCCCCGTGTCCACAACCCAAGTCGAGAATCGTTTCCTGCATACTCACAATGTCAGTCTCTTGGAGTGTATGAGGTAGAGTGGAAGAGCTTACACCAGATTGAGGAGAGAGGAGATCGATAATGGGAGAAGTGAATTGCGAAGAATAAACGAATGAAGCGTTGCTCGAGTAGCGTTCAGTAGACCAGTTGTCCTTCTTAGTCTTGTCTTCTCCGTTTGCTGCTGTTGAGGACATGCTTTAGGGAGAGAGTCGAGATGTGGGGGTTGAATGAAGATGGAGAAAGGAAGGAAAGAGGGAGAGAAGAGAGGGAAAGAGAGAGAGAGAGAGATGTCTTTGAGAGTCACAAGAGCTAGATTCGTTCTTAACGGCAAGAACATAATTAGAGAGTTCGGCAAGACCAAAGCAAAGTAGTGGGGTTCAAAATTGGAGGAGCGAGTTTTGACTCAACCCCTTTCTTCGCAAGAAATGATCAAAACGACTTGGTCGCACTCGAGACGACAGAAACGAGGCAATACGAATGGGAGGACGAGACGGACGGAGCAGACGAACGAAGTTTTTTCGATCTTTCAAAAGTCTCTTCGTTGCGAATCTTTCGTCCCTTTCTACACCAACTCCCTATCTCTTTCTCCTCTCCTGATACCTTGTACCTCAGGTTGAAACTGTCACCTCCTCCCTTTCAATCTGCCTCGAGCTCCTCCGTCTTGACTATGTACCATTCGAGTTTACCCCTCTCAACCTTTTCCTTCGTATCCATTTCGAGAACAGGCAAGTCGATCTGGTGTAATTCGGCTAGTCGATAAGCGTCGTCGTACGTCGATTTGTCCATGTAGAGGTAGAGGCGACCGATTCCTCTATTGTGATATTCGACGAGTTGACGACGGAAAGCTTGACGAACGGATACGAGATTTGTCGGAACAACCACGTCCCCTTCTTTCGCAATCCTTTCCAACTTCTCCGCTACTCCAAATCCTGCTTTAAACGAATCTCCAAACGGCATATTCCAACCAGTCATTCCCCAAATTGACTGACAGTTGTCGAGAAGCGTAGTGCTTTTGCCATCTTCGACTTGCTGCTCGTTCTCGATTTCGCTGACCGTCAATTTGAGATCAAAGTCTTCTCCTGTTCGTACCGGGACGAACTCGACTTTGAGCGTTGAAAGATATCGAAGGCGATGAGGACCTTTGAAGAGCTGGGCGAAATCGGGAATCAAGTCTCCGAGGATCAGGCTGAGGTCAACGAGGTGAGGAAGGAAGAGAAGGTATCTGTGGAGGTCGGTAGTGAGGAAGGTGCAGCTAAGGTGAAGTTTTCGAAGGAGTGGGAAGAGGGGAAGGAGATCGTCGACAGGTTTCCAACGGGAATCGCGTGTCGACGGGCGTGAACAGAGGCGAAGTGTGGGAAGAATCGGAGTGAGATTGACGAGGAGAAAGTGGAGGTCCGACTGCTGAAAACAGCAAAGGTCGGTTTTGTTTGTCGCCGCCGAGGGGAAGAAGGAAAGGGTTGCGAGAGGAAGAGATAGATTGCTTCGATGTAGGGAGGTAGGGTAGCGATACCGATGTAGGTTACTTGCGAAGCGGTAGGACTCAGAGGATCGTCCATCATGAATGATATGTCGTGAAAGTCGATGTAGCGAAGGGAGCGCATTTGACTGAACTCGGCGACATCTGATGACCTGCGAACGCCGTGAAGAGCGAGAATTTTCAGAGCCGAGAACTGTTACTTGATTCGATCTTCGTATAGATATGCCGACAATAGCGAGAGAGGGGCATCGAGAGAGTGAAAGTTGGAAGATCACACGCTTGACAAGTTGAACATCGACATGGACATGCGTGAACCCGATGAATCCCGTTCCGTTCAAGAGAGTGTGACTTTTGCCGGGTAATCTTCGGAGTATTCAGTATCTTGTTTGCTATCCTTAGCGAAATCTTCGAGTCTGCGTAAATTCGTAGCGTGATGTGCGAGACAGGTGGCGACTGTTCCAGTGAGTGGTTCGATTGTTGGTGGAGCAATTGGAGCTGGAACGACTTTGGACGAGAGATTGCTGACGGTTGGAGCGAACTTCTGGAACTGAGCGAAAGTTTCGAAGTTGAGATATCGATAGAAGGCGTTTTCGTGGAATAGGTGAAGGAATTTCGAAGGTGGTGTAGTACAGAGCTTGTAGGAGACTGCGACAAGGTCGAAGATGTCTTCTAAAAGTTCTGGAGGGAGTTGAGAGAGTGGATCGATCTGAGGACAGGGGAAAGCGAATTAGCACGCTGAGATTGGGTGGGAGTCGATCTACTTACCTTGGCAGTATCTTTGAGCACTATAGACATCCTTTCAAGCTGTTCTAGTTGATTCTCGAGAGTCGTAGTGAAGAGTAGGAAAGAAAGAGAGAATCGCAAAACCTCACTCCTGCCAACACCTCGGAATGGCTACTCGACCAGCTCGAACACGATCAGAACTGCTATCAGTCATCAATCAAGCTCGCTGAAGACTCGCTCAACTCGAAGTGGAACTCGCTTCACTCTTTTGCTCAACTCGAAGTGGAACTCGCTTCACTCTTTTGCTCAACTTCATCTCAAAGTCTCTCGACCTCTTCAACAATAGCATCAAAGGACGTGGGAGATGAATCATTGAGCTATAGGTCATCACAGGTCGCTTTCGCTCGGTCTAGGACAGTGACGGAGGTGCAGAAGATGAATGAGGGCGAGTTCTAGCGGTTGACTCGGGCCGCACCTTTCCCTTTCTCTCTTCTCACTCCCTTATGCCCGTTCAGGGTAATAGCCGGAAGGTGCTCGTACGGGCTCTCTTAGAGTGCTCCGTAGTATCAAGGTTGACACTTGGAACGCAAGATTTCGTCAATCGTATTTTCGCTCTCTCAACGCTTCGTTACTCCGGTCACCTCTCGCTCTAATACGCTACTTCTTGCTTCGAATGCGCTCAGGGATCTTTCCGCGCCGTCTCTGATTTGCGTGCTTACTGTATGCCTTGCGTATGACTTGCTCTCCTTCTGATCGCTTCACAGGCTGCTTCGGTCAAAAGGTCTAGCTAGTTTGCATCTAAGGGACAGCTCTGCGAGCAGTACTACTCTTGATCTGGTCGAGATCTGACTCTGAACTGACGCCGCCAAACCCGTTTAGCGTTCTTCTAGCCTTTTCCAACTCTCGCTTCGCACAAACGCAGCTTCCGTCGACCGCAATCCGCTCGAGAGCTGAGAAGCACAGCGAGATACTCTTCTCCCTTCCTGCAATCGGATACGCAGGGCAACCAGAGAACAAAGAGAAGACATTCGTATTGCGAAACGGAGGGAGTTGGAAAGAAGAACAAATAAAGGAAAGACTCTACGGTAAATGCTGCTCCTAACGCTCCGATCCACGACGAGCGCGGACAGCAAATCGCTAATAGGGAACGATGTGCGTGAGTGCCGAAACTTGGGCGAAACGCTCACAGAAATAAATCGAAGACATACCTCAGGAGGACCCGTTAGTCGGTGAAGCTCGACCAAATTGTCAAAGAGAGCTTTTCGATGAACCTTCGTGTACTTCTCAGTATTGCGGAGATTTTGATGGTCGATACGATCCTGAATTAAGGAGCTGTTGATCTCTGAACGCAGCTCGGACGATACGCGATCGTCGATCCATTCCTTCTCGGAGACCTGTTCGAGGGGTTTGAGGGGGTTGAAAAGGCTTTGACGATCGGACAACGAAAGCCTTGAACGAGACTTCGCGGACTTGATGAACAGTTCCCTCTCGAATGCGAAGATTTCGAAGTATGGGCAGCGAAGCCAGATGAAGTCAACCAAAGGGTTCTTGCTCCAAAGTTCATCGTCTACGTGGAGGATTGACTACGCTCATCACCATGATTGACAATGAGGCAGAAGTGAGCACGTCGGAACCAGAGATTCAAAAGAGGGAGGGAGGACTGACATGGTCTCCGTGCGAGCACGATCCTGTGAGCAAACACACCAAACACTCGACATATTGCAATCTGGTGAGCGAAAGATGATACTGCTGCTCAAGTCCACGGTGATTGACTTCCTCGCGAGTGCGTTTGAGGATGACAGAAGTCACATCGAGCTCTTGCGTCTGGAGGCGTAGTTCGGCAAGTCTGGCGCGCGAGACTTCGCTACCCTGCGCAGTAGCGGACTTGATCTCCTTGCTGAGAGAGCTGTGTACAAGCTCCGTAGCGTCGACGAGGTTTGAGATAGCGTTGGAAAGTGCATCACCCTTCGAGGAATTTCGCACATCAGAGCGTGAGACACCATTCCTATCACAATCGGTAGACAGAAACTCACACGTAGCGTTTGATTGAATGAGGTTGGCTGAAGGTCAATCGAGAAAAGTCAATAACCGAACCGGAAAGGATTAGGCCAACACAACTCACGCAAAGGTGTCTTTGATCAATGTAGTAGGCAACCTTCGAAGCCAAGCGATCGAATGCTACTCTGGGAGCTCGTTTCTCCTTCGGCCAGCGCTCGATTGATTGTATGACCTCGTCAACAAGCTTGAAGCAGCCCTGCTTGGTGTAAAGTCCAGAATTTGTCCAGGCTTCCTTGTCGATAACGTCGAATACGTCTTCCCATCCAGAAGGCAACATCTTGCGGGCTTGCTCGTCTTGCTTGACTTGCGCAAAGTAGGCATCATGGAGAAGTTTGATGACCTTTTGGTAACGTTCAAAGGGCCATCTCAAACTTGAAAGGTACCAGGACAGCTTCTACTCAAACGAAGAAAACGTGAACGCTGTTAGGACTGACCGAAGCAGGAGTTGAAGAGATTCGACGTACATGCTCTTTGACTGCTTTGACACATTCCGAATACTGCTGAACAGTGAATACTTCGGGGTCATAGGCGCGCTGATGGGCGTAGGAGTGTAACAATGTGTATCCCGAGTGGATCGAGTACCGCAGCGTGTCTTGGACGTCTCGAAGATGGCGATAGTATTGCTTGTCGGATCCGTCGGAGAGAGCATCGAGTTCGCTTTCGACTAAACGCCCGAGTTCCTGTTCAGGCTGAATACAGGTGAGTCTTTGCTCAGCTTGGTGCTGAGGAAAGGGAATGGACAAACGTGAAAGTCACCCTGTTCAACGGTTCGATTCCGTCAGTTTCGCTGTTCGCAAGTCATGTTCACTCAAGGTCGAGCCGACTCACCTGATACGGTTCTACTTTGAAGTGTGACATCTTGAAAAGTATCAAGAAGATCTTGAGAGTGAGGACAAGAGGGAAAGAAAGGAAAAGAGCGACAGAGACGAACGAGGCGTGAGAATCTCTCCCTAAACCCGAAAACCGCGGTTTGTCCGAAGCTCGCCCACTCTTTCCAATCGAACGCACGAGACCAGGCTACTGAGTAGAAGCGGATAACGAGTCCTAAGCGAGAGAAGGGGAGCGTTGAAGGAGATGCGAGCGAAGTTTGAAATTCAGCCTTGGTGAAAAGGTTTGATCAACGCCCCTCTCAAAGACAAAACGCTACGCCTACGCGAGAGAGACCTGAGATCAGTATCTGTCCTCGATGCAGAGAGTGAGAATGGAGGGATTGGACTCACGAAACAGTCGAGAAACTCAGTAGGGCTGAGCACGCGCTCTTCGTCCTTCGCTCTATGCTCGATGATTTGGCAGAATTGGAAGCTCTACTGATTCCTTGCATAGTGAGAACAACTACTGTTGAGTATTTGAACAAGCACGATTTCCGTCAAGCGATTTCAAGCTTTCATCTCCCTTGCTCCTTCTTCCTACTATACCTCGAAGAAGCGTCTCATCAGCTTCAAGCAGGAGAGCGATGAGAAAGCGAGCGAGACGTACTGTTGCAACCTCACGATTTCCGGATATTTCGACGCCTCCTCCTTCCTGATCAACGAGACATATCTCTTACCTTTATACGTCGGATCATCGACCACTGTACCCTCCAACAGTCCATACTCATTCCTCTTCACCCTCAAATTATCAATCCTGACGAAATCTCCAACTTTCGTATCTTTCGATCCGCCAAAGAGTGGTTTGAGAGGTGATGCTTGATTCTCGAATAGAGAGACTTGGAGTGTGAATTGACCAACGAGGACTCCAGTCTTTGATGCGGAAACTGAATCGTAGTCCATGATTTCGGAGTTTGAAGTGTAATCGGTGATGTAGAGACAAACGGCATATGACGAGGCGAGCTTGTTGTCGTCGACATGTCCTTTGAGGATCTGCATGGTGAAACGTGATCAGCGGAGAAAGGGAAAGAGAGACAGAGCAAAGCGTACTTGACCGAAGACATCGCAGAACTTGAATTCTTCGATATCCTTGATCTCGAGTATAGGACGACCTTTACGACTCTCATTGCTTGATCCCGTAGGAATAAGCGCTCGAGGTGGGGGAGCGGCAGCCGCAGGGCGATGAGAAGCGGTGGAAGAGGGATTTGAAGGATTGGACGATTTCGAAGATTGGGCGGAAAGCGAAGAAGAGCGAGCATGATCCGCAGCAGGTTTGATAGATTGAGCAGGAGAATTGGAGACGACAGGTTTGAGAGCTTTGCGAACCCAAACAGGGACTCGCTGAGTGTTATCGAAAGTTGCGAGTGCGATAGCGTAGGCGAGTTCGATGTTTCTGATCGAAGGTGCGCTTTGACCGGGAAGGCAAGCGTAGGAAGGGAGATTGTTGGGGTAGCTCGAGAGATTGACAAGAGAGGCCGGATCGATCGTAGCGTGTGTGATGAACACTAGAGAACTTTTCTTGAATCTCGGGGATTGAAGCTGTACGCAACAAATTGGAAGGTTCAGCGATCCTCAATGCCCCGAAAGAAGAAGTGCTGCAGACATACCCGGAGACCCTTGATAAGCAGAATATATCCGGCCTTGATGTTGGGAAGCAGCGATTTCTGACGCGAGTACCATTGGATTTCGATGCGCTCAGAAGACATCGTCGGATCGGTCACGTAGATCTGCATGAACCAATCTATGATAACAAGTGAAGCGTCAGACAAGTAGATCCGGACCAGCGTTCGGACTGAGCTCACCATCTTTTTTAGGTGGGGAGATTTGCAGACTCTCAACGACAGCAGCAATGTTGTAAGACGTCGCGTCTTTACCGTGAGCTTTGATGTCCGCTAAAGAAGTGAATGGAGAAGGCTACAAGGGAGTAGACGTTCAGTTCTCGGATTGGATCTTAATTCGAGAGAGGAATGCTCACTGGTCGAACGTTCCAGCTTCCTTCTGCTTCGGGTTCCTCCTCGATGACGACAGGGGAAGGTGAACGTTTCCTTGCTGTCTTCTTCATCCCAGAAATTGATCCAGCTTTCTGTAACTCTTCTCCATTGTCGATCCTTTCAGACTTTCGCTTCTTCGTGTTGTCGCTCGCTGAGGCTACCGGTTGAATGAGTGGCATAGTTTGAACCTCCGAGTCGACGAGTTTCGGTTTCGGGGGAGGCGTACGTGTCTTGACGGGTTGAATGTCGACTTTCGGTTTCGCTGCGAGAGGATCGACTCTTTGTTCTGCTACTAGCGGCGGCGACGCTGATGAATGATACCATTAGTACTCTCTTCGCACGCTATCGAGAGCACTTAACGGAACTCACGTTTCCTCAAAACGAATCTCTCCTCTTTCCCGTCCCTCAACAAAAACCAACCCAACATTTCTTCCTCATAAACGATCTTGGCGCGTCTCGTTCCATTTTTTCCAATGCCCTGTAGCTCGACACACCTTCCTCCTCGTCCCTGCAACGCAATCTTGACGCGATCCGACCATCGATGTAACAATTCATCTTTGTACGCCTTATCTACTAGCCCAGCTCCTCTGAGTTCGATTGCGATAGAGACATCTCCTTCTCCTTGATCTATGCTGGCTAAGGTGAACGAGTAAGAGGTGACGCCATTCTTTTTGAGGAGTGATGGTTGAATGATTCGACCTCTAAAGCAGTCGTTCGCTTTGAGAGTGTATCTAGTGGTTGCAGAGCAGATGGTGAGGAGACTAGCTTCTTTGAGATCCATCCTGAGGCGAAAGCGAGAGTGAAAGCATTTGGGGAGAGAGAAACAGAGATGAAAGTTTCGCAAGTCAAGACGAGGTTCGCACATCTCTAAAACAAAGGTGTCAGATCTCGGTAGTCGCTTAATAGTGCGAAGTAGAACGCGGGAGAAAGAGAAAAAAGTATATAGCTTCATAGCGAGGGTATGAAAATGCAGAGTGTCTATTAATCTACGCCAGCTCTCCCCTGCGAACCCCACCTCTCAAGCCATTCAAACCAGTTGAATCTGTGATTCCACTAAGTAAGATCAGTTACAGGTCAAGAACTGACGAAGAGAGCGACGTACATAAGCAGCGGGCAGGATCCCTCTCCCTCTGCCCTCGACCTCAACTTCGGCCCAGCCGTCACCATACTCCATCCCTTTGCCCACCAGTACCGCTCGTTCACCCTCCACGATCGAAACTTCGTCGGCTGAAGCAGCAGCGTAATCGTATAATGCAACCACTACTCATTGATTCAACGAAGACGAGTCAGTCTCAACACTAGAGCGAGACGGAAGGAAGAGAGAGGAAGTACCTTGTTGTCCCCCCACTGAAGCCTGTGGAGGAGAAGTAGTGGAGGACGAGGATAGAGAGAGGTAGGATCCGGGAACTAAACCTTCTCTCCCGTCACTCGTTCGTACTTTAGTCCAGCCCGATGAATCCTCAGGTTCAAGCACAGATACAACATCACTCTCTGTACGACACAAACACTATCATTAGTCTATGTTCTTGAGTGAGACTATAAGAGGGTATTGAATCGTACCTGATACGGTTAATTCGAAAGCTGTTGCCGCAGCGTACTCATATTGAAGAGTAGCTTGCGGTAATGGAGCACTTGAAGCAGCTGCGGGCGAAGAGCCACCGAATGAAGGAGGAACTGATCGACGAGGTGGAGCTGAAGAAGTCGATGTTGAGGGAGTCGAATAAGTTGAACCAGCTGTACATCGAGGGGTAGAGCGATCTTAGCTGGGCGTGCGAAGCTGAGAAGAAGCTCGTCGACGTACCTGATGAAGTGGACCTAGCGAGAGAGAGGTTCGACATCTGACTACTCATAGGAGGACTCGAATCTGTTCCTCCTCCAGTCTTCTTGCTCTTACTCCGTACGACACCTGCTCCAGGTCTAGCATTACATCCAGCCGGTACCTGTGCGTCCACTCTCTCGCTTACAATCAGTCTCAAATCAAGCAAGATGGTAAGAAAGGAAGAGTGACACACTTTCATTTCGCATTTTTTCGAATGCACCGACATGCCGCACTTCTCACACTTCATTCCCTTCCCCCAAACACTTCCTTCGCATACCGCACAAGTCGAAGGAGTGACGAAACTAGAATGCTTGAATTCATGAGGTCTCAATCCGGTCGAAGCAGAATCTCCGAGAGTTGCGAGAATCAACTCGATTTGAGATTTGTGTTCGGATTGTTGGAGTTCGAGAAGAGTCGTGTCGTGTGTTGTCGTGAAGAGATTCTACATGCGCGAGTTACCTGCATCAATTCAGGAATGTGGAAGATGCAAGTGGAAACAGGCGAATGTACCTCGATCACACCGATTGTATCCCCTAAACCCCAATCTCGTTCGTAAGCTTCTCTGAGGTTCTTCAATCCGCTCAACTCCCTCCGTTTCGTCTCGAACGCAGGAGTAATTTCGTTCAATCGACTCGTACTCTTGATTTGCACGTTTTGCAAGTATGTGGTCGAAGCGGGTGTAGTAGAGAAATCATCCTGTACCACCTCTGACACGTCATCAGTTTCTGTGGAGAACGATGACCAAAAAAGAGAGAAACGCACGGTATCGTGCCAGACTGCACACTCTTCGAAAGTCGCATCAGGAGGGACTTCCCAAGCCGCCAACTTGGTCGCACTATATCTATTCACAAACTCTTCCTGATCCCTCTCCGGAACGATCCCTTCCAATTCCACTTTCGCTTTCCCTACTGACTGTTGAAGTTTCTCCAAACTCTCTTTCTGAATCCCAATCATCTTCTCGACCAAATGTACCATTTGAAGTGTCGTAGAGTGTTCTAGTACTTGATAATCATCGTGTAGAGCTGGTAGGTGAACGTTGTAAAGTCGATTTTTGAAGACGTTTGAAGAATCAATGTCGAGTAAATATTGGTTCTTCGTCCTCAACATCTCTTCGAATGCTGCATCGTAATTCTTCGTAGCCTTCTCCATATCCCGTCCTTCTTTCGCAGATGCCTTCTTTTGTCGTGTTGATTCGACGGATTCGCATGCTGAGTAATAGAGTCCGTTCGATCTGTCCCTTTGCTCATTCGTTCGATCTCGTTCTGACAACAGCTTCTTGTATTGCTCATGGTGCTGTCAATGCCCTCCTCCCTCCACATCAGCTTTTGCCCCAACATGCAGCAGATGAACAGCGAAAACGACTGACCTTTTTCCTGACCGCGTCCAATCTCGCACCTGTCAAACTCATCACGGCACTAACCTCCCTCTGTTCCCTCTCAGCCCTCGTCCCAACCTCCCTAGCCTGTAAATCCATCTGTTCCAAAACTCCCGCCAATCCTCTCTCAAACGTACTTCCTCCCCCACCTCTCTCCTCCGCTGTTTGAGCTGTTTGTTTCCGGTAGGTTCCTATTAAGGTAGAGAGCTTTTGGGAATGAGATATGGATTCTTGCGTGTGGGAAGAGAGGAAAGTGGAGAAAGAGGGGAGGAGGGATAGGTAGGAAGTTAGGCGGGAGTGGACGAGCGGCTCAGAGTCCGGTAAGCTATATCAGGGAGTAAGTTAGCTTTGTGGAACATGGGCAGTACTTAAGGAGAGGGAGAGGAAGCGTACGAGGCTCCGTAAGATGAGGTGGTCATCGAATTCAAGTTCGAGATTGTGAGGTTTTGAGGGGAAGTATGGTCTTGTCCAGTGCTTTGTGAGCTGATTATTGCGATATAAAGGAGTAATCGAAGCGAGCGAGAGTGGTGTCAAGTGGAAATAGAAAGAAGAGGGGGAATCACCGAACAAATCGTCAAGTCAAGTCTCGCCAGACGATCGGTTTTGCTCTCCGATTTACGACCAGAAGAGACAAGATGAGAGATGCGATGCGTTGCTAATTGCTAGATCTTCCAACATGTTTACGACAATACAACACGAAATCCAATAGTACTCCTCTCCTCTTCTCTAAACTCTCTAAACTTTCTTCTCCTCCTCCTTGACTCCCTCAATCCCCCTTACTTCCTCGGCCTCCTCTCCTTTACTCTCCCACAATCCCTTCTTACAACAAAGCATCAACACCAACACCACCGGTAACTGAACCAACGAACTCCAAAACAATTCCTTCGCCCTCCTCTCTGATCTTTTCCTCCAAAACCTCCACGCACAAACCGCCATAACGCCATTAGGTACCAAACTCAAGTAAGCAAACGCCGTCGTCGTCAATCCTAACGCCGGGAATGCCGCGCAGAGTGGTAAGAGTGCGAGAGAGTATCTCAACGAGACTAGAGCGTTTTTTGGAGGGTCGAGGACTGATAACATACGGTACCCTGATGAAGCGTAAGAGGAACGGAGGGTGTGTGCGAGGGACATGAAATGAGGGAATTGCCAAAAGAACATCAAGGCGAATAAACACCACGCTCCTGGTTGAGTCAAGGGGTCGAGGGAATCGGTACATGCTGCCCAACCTATTAGGGGTGGGATCGCTCCTACGACGGAACCGAGCCAGGTGTTGTAAATGGAGTGTCGTTTTGAGATGGTGTAAAGGGGGCAGTAGAGGAGGATTGTGGTGAGACCGAGGAGAGATGAGAGGGGATTGATGAAGTATAAGGTAGTGAGTCCGAGGGTGGAGGTTAGAGTACCGTAGGCGAAGGAATGGAGAGGAGTGATGAGACGTTTAGGGAGAGGTCGGGAGCGCGTTCGAGCCATTTGGGAATCGTAAGGTGATTCGATCAATTGGTTGAAGGAGGCTGCGGAGAAGGCGCACAAGGTGGTTCCGACTGTAGTGGGGAGGAGGACGGAAAGGGTTAGGTTGTTTGCTGGTGATGAACCGAGGGAGGATAAGAGGGAAGTTGATTCGGGGAGGATGGAATTGGACGAGGGTGAGGATAGAGTTTGGGCGAATGCGTCTACTGCTGCAGAGGTGATCGAAGGGTCGACGGGACACATTGCGTAACCTGCCATCGTTGTCAAAACTACCAAGGACGACAACTTGAACTTGCCGAGTGCTTTGTAGAGATCGATGTCTTGTTGGATCGTGGTTGCAGGTCGAGGTCTCCATCTGATTGAAGGGTTTGGTAGACCATTCGAGAGGAGGGAAGGAGGGAGAGGAGGAGGAATCGGAGAGGATAAAGGAATGAGAGGTGAAGTTGAAGGGGGAGGGAGGTCTTCCGCTGCTGTTGATAAGGGAGGTGGGGGATAGAATGCGTATGATTGTTGAAAGTAGGACGGAGGTTTAGTTCGTGACTTTCGAGTTTTGGGAGATGAGGAAGAAGGATTTGTCGTCGATGATCTAGGTGGATTCGTTATTGAAGGGGATAGTAGATCTTCGTGTGCATATTGTATTGATTGTTTCCCTTTCAGTCTGGTTGATTGAGTTGAGAAGTATTGTCGATGAGGAGGAGAAGGGAATGGTCGAAATAGATTGAATGGATTCCCTCGAGAGGTGGAAGGGATAGCTCGACTGAGCATCTTGATCCTCCTATTGCTGCTCTATAGTGAGATCGATCGAGTCTAGTCAAGTGGTCAAGTCAGAGATTTAACTTCGAAAAAAGTTTCAAACCTTTTCATCTTTGATTCCTTACCTTTCACTCTACACTCTCGCTAGAAAAGATGGACGCTTTCAGAACTTTGACAGGAGGTTCAAACTTTGATCGTAAACGATTCAAACAAGATATCAATCATTTCCAACCCAATCCTTCAACAACTCCTTCAACTTCAACTACTTCAGCCTCATCAGTTCCAGCTGAACTTGATTTCTTCGCTACCACTCCAACTAAGGTTGAGAGTCAGAAGGAAAAGAAACGAAAGAGAACTCAGCCAGTCGAGGCGGACGAACAAACAGGATCTATTCGCAAGTCCTCTCGCCTTCTCCTCCCCAACCCCGTTCGCAAGCTAACCTTCTCTCCATCCTCCTAACTACAGCCGCAGATGAACCTCCAGTCGATTTGGCAGCTCTAATCAGGAAACACAAAATCAAACTCTCAGGTCTCGACCTCCCTTCCCCCGTCTCCTCTCTCTCTTCCCTCCGTTCCTCGACGTCCTCTCTCGAAACTCAAGCAGCTCTCACAACTCTCGAACAGAATTGGAAAGCATTGGGAATGAAAGATCCTACTGGAATTCAAATGGCGAGTTGGGGAATCATGCTTGCTGTGAGTCTTTTCTTTACACTCTTCTCTGTCGAGTCTGAGCTGATTGTAAGAGTTTCCGATTGGGATAGAATCGAGACATCCTAGCATGCGCACCAACGGGGAGTGGGAAAACTTATTCATTCATCCTTCCCTTACTCGCTCTCAACTCTCCCTCCTCCTCAACCTCCTTCGCCTCCGAGGCTCAGAAAGGAATCGAGAAGCAATTGAGACCACGAGCGGTAGTGATTGAACCTACGAGAGAATTAGCAGTTCAGGTATTGAGGGAAACGAGGAGATTAGCTGGGACTGTGGAAGGAGGTTGGAAAGTTGGAGTACTTGGAGAGGATGGTTGTGGAGTCGTGAAAGGAAGTGGTAAGAAGGGAAAGAAGGGCAAGAAAGGGAAAGGGAAGGGGAAAGAGAAGGAAAAAGTTGAGGGAAAAGAGGGAGAGGAGATTGAGACTGAGACGAACGAGGAGATCGAAGACGCGGAGGAAGTGGAAGAGGGACCAGAACCTGTATTGGGTGATATTGGTACGTCTTTTCTCGTCCATTCTTGCCGAAATCTGCTCCTCAAGATGCAGCGAGACTAACTCCTCTCCTTCGAATCCAGACATCTTGATCACGACCCCTCTCCGACTAGTCTACGCACTCAAATCCTCTCTCGTCTCCTTCGCCAACTTGTCCCATCTGATCCTCGATGAAGCCGACAAACTCTTCGAACTAAACTTCCTTGAACAAACCGACGAGATCTTGGCTGCTTGCTCACAATCTCAAGTCAACAAGGGGGAGGTTAGGAAAGGAATGTTTAGTGCTACTATGCCCTCCTCAGTTGAGGAAATGGCTAAGGGAGTGATGGCTGGCGCGGGGAATGGATTAGTTCGAGCGATCGTCGGTCACAAGTGAGTCGTCCTTCTGACGGGATGGATGAGATAGAGTGAGCTGATGAGTTTGAGAGAGTGAGTAGGGAAGCAGCAACCTCGACGATCACGCAAGATCTCTTATTTGTGAACACCGAAGATCACAAACTCCTCTCCCTCCGCTCACTGATCACAACTGGTCAATTCACTCCCCCGGTCCTAATCTTTGTCCAATCGATTCAACGCGCGAAAGAACTCACGACAGAATTACTCCTAGATGGGTTATCGACGGATTGTATTCATGCGGAACGAACTGGAGAGGAGAGGGATATTGCAGTGAAAGAATTCGCGGAAGGTAAGGTTTGGGCATTGGTTTGTACCGATGTCATGGGGAGGGGAATCGACTTCAGGGGAGTCAAGTTGGTTGTCAATTACGATTTCCCGCAGAGTGCTATGAGTTATATTCATAGGATTGGTAAGCACGTTTTCCTTGCTCTCTCGCTCCTAATGTTCGAAAGGTATTGATGGAGTAAGAACTTGTTCGGGTGTTTAGGCCGTACCGGGAGAGCTGGGAAAGAAGGGAAAGCTATTACATTCTTTACCAAAGCTGATGCGGGTCACCTCAAAACGTACGCCTCTCTCTCATTCTTGCTCTCTCACCTTCCGACTAACTTATATTCTCACAATTCGCACAGTATCGTCAACGTGATGCGACAATCTGGTTGCAAAGTCCCGGATTGGATGTTAGCTTTACCCAACCCTTCGCAAGACTCGAAGAAAGCCTTGAAGATGCGACCGATTGGAAGGAAAGATATTAGCAAGACGAATGGAGCTGGAGCTGCCGATGATGTGAGGGATGGAAAAGGAATGAAAGGGAAACGAGAAAGGGTTATGGGTGGAAAGGGAGGCGTGTTCAAGAGGAGGGGAGGGGAGGAAGAAGGTGACAAGAAGAAGAAGAAGGGAGGGAAGAAGGATGGGAAGGGAGAGAGCGAGAAGAAGGAAGTGAAAAGTCAAGAGGGAGATGGAGAGAGGAAAGTCAAGAGAGCGAGGAAAGGGAAAGTCGATATGGATGAGTAGATCTTGCATTACTATCTTATCGACTCTATCAGAAGCCGTCGCTTCTGTCGTCTGCGAGGCTTTGGTGTACCGAGGTCGACTGCTGAATGCGAGCCTCGAATTTGCGAAACCAAACTTTTGCGAAATTCGAAACGTCTCCTTCTCGCTCTTCTTACTCTATTCTGAATTAGTCCCATCTCCGCTCATACGAATCACACTAGACCATCCTTCGCCAGCAATTCAAATCGAAAAGACAAGGAAAACTCTCTCATCTTTCTTTCTCCTTCTCTTCACTTCAACAACCTCACAGCGCTCGCCAAGTCATACAGAGCAAGACGCAGGTAATGGCTGCACCTCACAAACGTCCCCGCATCGCTCTCATCGACCTAGGAACCGATTCCTCATCATTCAACCTCCCGAATTGCACTTTCCAAGGCTACGTCTGCTCGACCTCCTTCTCTTCTGAGGTATTCAAGATCACTCTAGTATCCGCAAGACCCAACCGCGCAATGGTTTATGTCGAGGTGAAAGGAGAAAATGGGATTCAGTTGAGTGACAAAGTGAAGGAGACAGATAGGATTAGGCTACTCTGCAAGGGTGGGAAGCTAGAGAAGATGGAGAATGGAGTAATGCCGCGAGCGAGAGTCACTTATGAGAATGGAATTGAGGGTTGGATTTGGAGGGAAAATGAGGAGAAGGAGGTATACTTTTCGCTAGGTGAGCACTCGAGGTACCTATCGACGTTACGTGACGATTAATTAGTCTTCGGAGTGTCTGCAGGTCTTCTCTCGCCGCCCCAAGCAATTGCCGTCAAATCGATGATTTCGGTCCCTCGTCCTTCAAATCTAGCTCAAGCGTCTGCTCAACCTCTTCAAAGCTCCACTCCGACCCATACCACCAGCATTCTTCTATCCTCCGCTTCAACTCCATTCGCCGCCCTCGATCTCAACTCCCCGACCAGCAGTGCGAAGAAACGCAAACTCGCAAAGGCTACGAACGACGACGAACGCGATCCATCCCCCTCTCCCGTCTCGAAACCCTCATCCTCGAAACGTGTAGCTATAGAGATACCTTCTCTTCCAGCTGCGACCGCACCCAATCCGATGATGCAGAAAGACAAGATCGAAGCGCAAGTCGTTCTCTCAAAAATCGCATCAACTCAAGCTCTTCGGCCTCCTCCGATGCTCAACACGCTCACTTTGCTACGTGTATCTTCGACGTCTACGAGTAATGTCAAGCTCCAGAGTACAAACTACGTCAAATCAGAATGGGACCTCGTCGCTGTGCGTTTCCTACCCTCCTTTACCCTTGACTGCAACGAATTTGACTTCGTTTCCGCTTCGCAGACAAGCGGTCGAGCTTACAGTACATTGCAGAAAGTCAAAGACAGAAAGGTAACCGGTTCCGCACATTTCGCCGTTATGGTCGTGGAATTTGGAAAGTTGAGTCCACCTCGCGTCCATATTCAGAACGACTGTGAGCAAATCTTCTCCCTATTGATGACACCGTAAAGCTCGACACCGACTTCTCCCGTTCTCAGCGTATTGCGCTCGTTTCCTCGTCACGGATCCTTCACTCGATTCGACCAATCTCGATTCCCACGCTTCCATCGTCGAACTACAATGGTACGAACGAAACCCGAAGAAGCTACCACCATTCAAACCTGGAGATGTCCTCTTCCTTCGCGACGTACGCGTGAGTGAAAAAGCCATCTTTATCTAAGTGCGAAACAAGCTGATGATAAATTGTTGCTTCTTCTCCACACAGATCACCAAATTATCCAAGCTCCGACGCTACGACCGATCTACTTACTATCCCTACCTCGCCCTCGCCAGCTCATCCCTCATCTCCTCCTCAGCTCTACCCGACCTCCAATCTCTCGTATTCCGAGATACTGTCCAGCTAAAACTCTCTCAACCTGAACTAATTCACGCCGTCAAGCTTGCTAGGTTCTATAGAGGAAAGATGTTGGATGTGGGAAAGGAGGGAGAACCAATCGAGGGTCAACTGAAGAGGTTGGGGGGTCAAACGAAACCGAAAGAATTGGGTGAGTCTTGTTGTCTCCTCTCTAGTCTTCGGACTGTGGACGCTGATTAGTAGGTAGCATTACTCGTCACAGAGTTCGCGTCAGGTAGATAGGCATGGAGAGCGACGCTTGAGTTTGTGCTGTTCTTGATGTTGTGCTTTCTTCGCTTTGTGCCTTTCTTCTGTTGTCACGATTTGCGCAATACCATCTGTGCTGTACCTACCTATCCTGACTTCGCACTCGATGTCCTCTGTTTGAACGAGAGACCGAAAGAGATTCAGATGAAAACGAAGAATACATTTTGAAGTACGAAAGACAACGATAGGTCCTAATATCTCGCTCTCTTGTCTTCCCCACCTCCATACCCTCCCCCTCCCGGACCATCCCCGTACCCTCTCTTTTCCCCTCCACCTCTCGAACCGTAACCTGAATCCGGATTGCTGAGTCCTTGGAAACCTGGTGCTCCCCCTCCTTGATTCGGACCTTGTCCTCCTGCAAATCCATACCCTCCCCCTCCCCCTCCTTGGTAGCCCCCTCTTCCTCCTCCGCCCATTCCAGAGTAACCGACTCCTCCTTGTTGAAATCCTCCCCTTCCTGCTCCTGGTCCAGAAGGAGGCATACCTCCACCCGGAGGTGCGTTGAATCCACCGCTGTGACAATCCAAGATTCGCGAGATCAGTCAAGGGATTCGATTGATCAAATTGCGAGATTGAAACTCACCCGTAACCTCCTCTCCCTCCTCCGAATCCTCCCCCTCTAGGAGCAAATCCACCCCTAGGAGCGAACCCACCTCGAGGAGCGAATCCTCCTCCTCTCGGTGCGAATCCTCCTCTACCTGAGAATCCCCCTCCAGGTGGTCCTCCAAATCCTCCCATCGGGGGTCCTTGTTGACCATAACCACCTGCTTGAGGAGCGTTGAATACTGGTGCAGGTTCAGGAGCAGGTACACCACCTACGATCACCAACATACCTTCAAATCAGTAACATTTCGATGTTTGAAAGAGTGAGAAGTTGTTCGTACCTTTCAATTTCTTCACTCTTCCTCCCAAACCACCTCCCAATCGTCTCGGTTTCCACCCTTTAACAGTCCTTCCTCTCTCGACATCAATCAATAATCGTTTGCCATGAATCTTCATCCCATCCGCATCTTTATAAGCAGCTTTCATATCCCTCTCCCGCTCATACACCAAGAACGCGTAACCTTTTGATTTCCCCGTCTTTTCATCCGTCACGAGTCGTACTCGTTCGAGTTGTCCATAGATTGAGAATTCTCGGATCAACTCTTCGGGAGTTACATCGAGGGGAATACGACCGATGAAGAGAGTTTTGTAAGGGTCTCCGCAGATCTCTTCGTCAGCTGCTGGATCATCTATACTCAGGGGGAAACTGCCAGCGTAAGTAAAGGAGGGAGAGGAGGAAAAGAGAAGGGAGAAGATTTACAAGTTTTCGACATTGCTTCTTGTCTCAACCTCTGTCGTTCTCTACGCCTAGCTTGAAACTGTTCTTCAGCGGTCAAACTGAATTCACTCGTTTCCGGTAATCCCTCCTTCTTGACTGCTTTCGGAGGTTCCTTCTTGTCCTTCTCCTCTGTCGAAAGTTTCTTATTCTTGTTCTTTCCATTCACCTTGACTTCCTCTTTGTCCTCCTCTTTCACCTCTCCATCCACGTCCATTTTCCCTTCCAACTCTTCTTCTTTAGCTTTACTAACTCCTCCATTCAATCCACTATCCTCTCCCTCTACTCGATCTGGTTTCTCTCCTTCCTCTAGAGCTTTCCGTTCGGCTTCATCTTTCTCTTCTTTCACTTGTTTCAGTACGGTAGATAGTACGATGGGTTGGGGAGCACGTTTCGAAGAGAGGGATTTTAGTGGAAGGTCGGGATCACGAGAGGTGGGTTTCAGGTAAGGTAGTGGAGGACGGGGGGCGAAGAGTTTGAGTAGATTCGGAGGGAGTAGATGGGTCTGCGAAAGAGGAGAGACGAGAGAGGGTTAGTTGAGGGTTAATGAGGTGGTGGATTTGATGAGACGGAACACGAGGGAGAGGAGAGAGCGAGACTTACTCCGACCATAGTAGAGAGTTAGTAGCTGCTCCTGAGCAGTCTAAGCAAGTTGATCTGGAAGCTGCAGTGCGGGAAAGAGGAGAGGACTTGAATTGAATACAAGAAATCATAATGCCCAATTCGTTAAATTTTGAATTCATTCCGATTAGCTCGCTCGACATCTTCCCTTGTCACCACTTCAATAATCAACGATGAAATACTTCTTGACCTTATCAGCAGCTCTCTCACTCTTACCATCAGTATACGCTGGATTGGAGGACGCAAAGTTCTCCGTTTGTCTTTCTGTCTCTCTTCCACTCGGACGTGGAGCTACATCACTAACTCTCTCTCTATTTTACAGACTGTGTTGACTCCTCAAAACTTTGACAAGTGAGTCCTATGTCGCTTCAGCTCGAGGGTGGGCGGTGCTGATCTTGCAATTGCTTTGAACAGCGTCATCGCTTCGCAATCCGAGGGAACTCTAGTCGCTTTCTTTGCTCCCTGGTATTCAACTCCTTCGCTTCGGCTTCGGCAGCTCCGTGTACTGAGCTCGCTTCGATGAACAGGTGCGGTCACTGCAAGAACCTCGAAGGAACCTGGTCTAAAATCGCCGAAGCGTTCGACGGCGACGACAGAGTTCGTCCTCCTCTCGGCCTCTCCTCTTCTCCTTCTGAAGGTCTCACTGACACTCACTCATGAAAACAGTGTAAAGTCGCACACCTCAACGCAGACGAAGCTGCCGCCCGTCCTATCTCATCTCGCTACGGTGTTTCCGGATTCCCCACGCTCAAATTCCTCGAACCTCCTTCAAAAGGTGGAGGAGTTGATACATACAACGGAGCGAGAACTGAAGAAGCCTTCTTGGAGTACCTGAACGAGAAGTGTGGAACTCAGAAAGGGAAAGGTGGAATCTTGTCTGATGTCGTGCGTTTCAATCTAACTCTTTACAAAGAGGGAACGTCATGCTCATTGTAGGAAGTTCGTTCTCGCGCACAGGCCGGTCGTATCCCGTCATTAGACAACCTCGCAGCAGCCTACCTCTCCCCCTCCTCGCCCCGATCCTCGATCCTCGCTTCAGCCTCTTCCCTCTCGTCCTCCCTCTCGACCCGCTCCTCCGAAATGTCGGCGTACTACCTCAAACTCATGACTAAATGGTCTCAACTCGCAGAGGACAACGTAGAGGAAGCGAAGAAATGGATCGAGGGGGAGAGTCAGAGATTGGGTAAAATGGTTAGTAAGGGTAAAGGGAAAGTTCAGAGAGGGAAATTGGAGGAGATGAAAATGAAACAAAACGTAAACGGCAACTCCCTCTTACTCGTAATGTTCTTGTCGAGATTGACGTAGCGAGGAGATTTGTTCTTTTACAGATCTTGAGCGTTTTCGCCTCTGCAACTTCGTACGCCTCGCAAGCATCAGCAACGGCTTCATCCATTGCATCCTCCGCTTCATCTTCCCTTTCTTCGCAAGCAACCGTCGCAGGCTCCTCGATTTCTTCAGCAGCGAACGTCGGATCCTCCTCAATCTCTTCTGCAGGATCAGTTGTTTCCTCTTCAGCCTCATCGGTTGCTACGGGAGCGAGCAAATCCGCTTCATCCATTGTATCGGGAGTCAGCGCTTCAGTCAAGAGTGTAGTTCGAGGAGGAGTCGAGAAGAGTGCGAGTTCGATCAGCTCGGAGGGTTCGAAGGGAGCGAGCCAAGCAGCGTCGACTGTTTCGAGCGTTGCGGCGAAGGTTACGGATCGAGTCAAGGAGGAATTGTAGAGAGGGGTTGAGATGGAGAATCGAGAAGACGACGAAGGAAAGATTGGAGGACAGTAGTGGTGGAAAGTGACGAATATATTTGAACATATAGACCCTTGAACTCGCATAAACTGCAGTGAGACCCGCTCGAAGCATGGACTCAGAGAGCGCGAACATTGCATAGATATAGACAACAAAATCAGAAATGGTACATCAAGATCGCAAGCTCTCCGTCTGGCGAACCTCTGTTTCCCTCGACTTCCACTCCTTCGCCGCGACTAGCTCGAAGCCATATTTGACTCCTTGTTCTGCTTCATCTGCTCCCTCTTTCGCCTGTGACCCATCAAATGGACTTCAGTACGCTTCCCTCGTCGAAAAACCTGAAACGCCTCAATAGACTCACCTTAGTAGTTCCTGCACTTCTTTCGGCAGATACCCATCTTTCCTAATAACCCTCACGTACCTCTTCTCGTTATACTTCCTATCATCCACCAGCGTTCCCTCAAGTAAACCCCTCTCATTCTCTTTTGGTCTTAAATTATCAATTCTCACGAAATCACCCACTTTGACTTTCGTCCATCCATTACTACTCCTCTCCATCAACGGTTTGAGAGGTTCAGATTGATTCTCGAATAAGGAAATTTGAAGGACTTGTTGACCGGCGGGAAGGGAGGAGGTGGAATCTTTCTCGTAGGACATCAGGAGTGGGTTGGTAGTGTAATCCGTGATGTAAAGATTAACGGGGTGGAGAGAAGGGAGCTGGAAATCTTCGACGTGACATTTGAGGATCTGTGAGTGGGAGATGAGTTGGGAGGTGAGAGGGAAGAGAAGGGAGAAGACGTACTTCGCCGTAAACATCGCAGAATACTCCAGGTTCAATATCTTTGATCTCGCGAAGTCGACCGGGTTGACGAGGAGCTATAGTAGCAGTCGAGGAAGAAGCCGCGGCCGAGGGAGGGTGAGTATTGGCATTCGAGAAGGAAGTACCTTGAGTTTGAGTCTGCTCGAAAGCTCGTTCGCCTCCTGTCTGCGAAATCTTCGTATTCCGTTTCTGATAGAACTTCGAGAGCTGTACTGCGAAGTTGAGCTCTGCCTCCGATAGTACGATCGTCGGACTATCCTTGAGAGGCATTGAGACGAGGAAGGGCGAGATAGCTGGATCGAGGAGCTCTGAAGGCTTGAGCAGTCGATAAGGGTTGGTGAATTTCGAAGATCTGACTATCTTGATTCGTCCGCTCGGGACCTATAGTCATCGAACGCTCGTTCAGCTTGAATACGGAAGCAGGAAGGGGGAGGAGAAAAGGTGGCTCACGAAGACGCTCCTTGCGATCAGGATGTCTTTTTCTTCGAATTTTGGGATCTTCCTCACGTCGTTCTCATACCATTGAATCTCGATCGTCGAGCTTGAGGCGTCTTGAGCGATGTTGCCGATGGATAGGGTCGGATCCGTCACCAGAAGTCGAACAAACCATTCTAGTTGTTGAGAAAATCAAGATCAGTCGAGAATCGATAGATTGAGTCTCGAAGCCAATGAAGAGAAGGAACTCACGATCTCCTGTAGTTGCTCGAGGCGGGAATTTGGTGATCCCGACGATAACGACCATGAAGTTTTTGCTCCCTTTCGCAATCCCCGACTGAATGTCTTTCAGAGGCGTGTACGCAGGACCGTCAGCCTGTCCAACCGAATTCTTCAGATTCAGTTGACAGAATGAGCGGTTGAAACGAAAGAAGTCGACGAACGAGTTTGAGATCCCAATTCAATTTGTCCTCTTGTTTCCGCCTCTTCTTCGATCTCGACCCTTCTCCAGGTGCACTCACCTTCTTCGCCTTGATTTCCTTAGTATCGACTGGTGCATCCTCCATCTCCTGATCTCCATCACCATCCAGAGTATCGGCTGTTCGTTTCTTCGATGTCGGCACGGTGGTCGACTCGACGAGTTCGGGTGAGGAATCGGGCATGAATCGACCTGGTCGAGTCTGAACAGACTTGTTGCACATCTTGACTCGCAGTCTAGCATTCTCGTCCTTCGTGTTCTCGGTCTCCGTCGTTGTAGGAGCAGAGAGGGATGATTTCGCATTCGGAGTGATCTTATCGGAGTTGACGACGGCCTCTTTCGCTCTCTTCGCCTTCTTGAGGTTTTCTACCTTGAAATTCGAGATTAGCACATTCACGAGAGAGTCTTAGAAGGGCAGACGCACCTTGCGAAATCTCGAACGAAACTTCTCCTGGCAAGAAATAACCATTGATCATCTTCTCGTAGACTACCTTACTCCTCTCTCTATCATTCCTTGGTAGCACCAGCTTTCCTCTCTTCCCTTTCAAGATGATCTGCTTTCCTTCTTTCAACTTTCGATTCATCTCATCTCCCACCTCTTCTCTCACTTCGACCTCGATAGTACCCATGTCCTCTCCGATCCCAGCCAGTCTGAAGCATAACACCTTGGTCCTCGAGTCGTACTTACGGAGATTGGTGATGGTTCCTCTATAAATTGAAAGTTGGTTGAGTGAAGTTAAAGAGGTCGAGAGCTGAGTCAATGAGATAGCAGTGAGCTTCCCTCCATTCCCAGTCATTCCATTGATGAACTTGACTCGATTGAACGGGTTACCGGGAGTGATTGAGCGAGAGTCAACAGCATTCGAAAAAGTGGGGAGGAGCTGACTCTTTCTCTCTTTCCTTCCCTTCACTTTGTTTGCTCGATAGACTCCTGCTTAGCTAGCTTCGGTATCCTCAACATGTACTCGGCCTTCTTCTACGGCACTTTATGCGTTCCCGAAATCTTGAAACGAGTTCTCGGAAACGATGGATCACATCTCACGAGGGAGGACGCTGTCTTATTAGATCATGTACGATTGAAGATGAAAGGAGAAGGTACGCCAAACACTCTCTTTCAGTCTCCCCTAAGATGCTTCGAGCTGAAAAGAACGACCGGTCGTTCAGATTATCCCGCTCTCCTGGACCTTGATCAAGCTGAGAAGATAATTCCGATGCACGTAAGCGGGGATCTACAAGCGAGAGTTCAGGGTGTCGTCGTCCATGGGTTGACAGAAGAGGAATTGGATTTACTTGATGAATTCGAAGGAGATGTGAGTCTTTCGAAGCTTCCTCGCGGCGTTCATAACACTGATCCCCAGCCTCAAAACACATTCATGGGTCACAGGAGTACGAACGAGACTTGTGCACACCCGTCAGCCTGACAGATGCGACGAAGAAGTTCTCCGACACAATCGTCTATCGCTGGAGTGCTTCCCTCCATGGTGTAAGGATGGATATGTGGTCACTCGAGTACTTCATCCAAGAACACGCTTATCGATGGACTGGCCTGGAAGGAGAGGAACAATACTTTGAAGTTGATCAACGGCGAGGAACTTTGAAATTGGGTACTCCTCCTGGAGTCAAAGGAGAGAAGAAGGCGCAGAATGGGAACAAGTCGAAAGGAAACGCAGGTGAATACCGTGCGAGTACGGGTGAGAAGTTTGGAAGGGAACTGAGGGAGAAGTATTGGAACTTTGAGGAAGGATGGGTTAATCTGAATCATGGTGAGCGACTCTGCCTCTCTCTCGTTACCTCTCATTGTGTTCAACATCCGTGTACTCTTTAGGCTCTTATGGATCCGCTCCTCGACCGGTCGTCGACGATTTCCTTCGATTACGGGAAAAGATCGACCGAGCTCCGGATCGTTTCATGCGACTCGAGTACGAGACTCAACTCATCGAGCTCAGGACTCGTCTCGCTGAGTTCGTAGACTGCGATACGGACGACTTGGTCATTGTTCCGAATGCGACGATGGGAGTGAATACTGCTTTGATGAGTTTAACGAACGAGTGGCAGAAAGGAGACAAACTACTCTACTTCGATACGACTATGTAAGCTCCGCTTCTTCTTCTTGAGCACGATTCGTCGCTGACTAGGACGAGGCTATAGCTACTACGCATGCAAGACGACGCTCCAACACATCGTCAACACTCATCCTCACCTCGACCTCTCCCTCCTTCCCATTCCCGTCACCTACCCTATCTCTCATTCCGACCTTGTTGAGAAGACTCGTCAAGCGATTGAAGAGGCTGAGAAGGATGGGGAATGTAAAGTGAGGTTGGCTTTGATCGATGGGATTTCTTCGAACCCTGGAGTTATCGTTCCTTGGGAGAAGCTAGTCGAATTGTTCCGAGAGAAGAGAGTCTACTCGTGAGTGTCTCTCTCTGCTTCATCCGGGCTGTAGTCGGAATCAGGGGAAGTGAGCTGACTAGCTGTGTTTCCATTCTCCTTCTCTACTCCCACTCACTTCCTTTGATCTCCTCTCTTTCGCACCCTGTCGATTCCAGCCTCGTCGATGCAGCTCACAATATCGGCCAACTGCCTACGTCTCTCCGAACGATTCGACCAGACTTTTGGATCTCGAATTGTCACAAGTGGTTGCTCGCTCATCGAGGTTGTGCGATTCTGCACGTCAACAAGAGGTGAGACGCTCCTTCCCCTCACCACTCTCTTCTCCTATGACTACCGACGCTGACACGCGAGTTGATCCAGAAATCAACATCTCGTTCATTCGATTCCAATCTCGCATTTTTACGCTGTTCGAACTCCAGAGAACGCTTCAGAATGGGTCAACGAATTCATTGTAAGCTCTCACCGCTCCTGAGACATAGCTGAACTTACCCTCATGCGTGTAGTGGACGGGAACACCTGATTGGAGTCCAATTCTCTCGACTCTCGCAGCTCTCGATTTCCGCAGAGATGTTCTGGGAGGAGAAGAGAAAATTCGAACTTGGTGTCACAATCTTGCTATTGAGGGAGGAGAGCGAGTAGCTGAGATCCTGGGGACGAGAACGATGAGGAACGAGAAAGAGGAAGATGGTGAATTGGTACCGAATATGGTGAGTCGCTCTTTCTTTCATGTTCGAGAGTGTTGTACTGACTTCGAACCCCGTTCGCAGATCAATGTCCTGCTGCCTCTCCCTTCTCACATCCCCTTCGGTTCAGCTCCTCCACTCGAAGGGGATCGTCTCAAATCGTTTTGGTATCGAACTCTCGTGGAGAAATACCATACCGTCGTTCCTTTCTTCCCGTGAGCGTCATCTGTCCTCTCTATAACTGCCTGAGCTGACGCTCTCTCTTAGTCACAATGCTCTACCTTGGGTCCGACTTTCCGCTCAAGTTTACACTGATCTCGATGACTTTGAATACGTCGGTCAAGCTCTGAAGGAAGTATGTGAAGCGATCGAGCGTGGAGAACATCTACAGGCCGAGAGAGCGGAGAAGGGAATCACAGGTGCTGAGGAGGATGAATAGATTCAAGAAGTTTCAAGTAAAAATCAGTCGGGAATGATCAAGTCAGTACAATTCAATACTATCGACGAGAAAATTCGGTGCGAGAGTGTCAAGGGCTCGAGCCATGAAAGAGAATGGGCTATGAAAGAGAATGGAGAGAAAACGGAGGCAGATTGAGCTGAATCTATCGTGGAGAGAAATGGGGATAATAACAAGGGAAGAGAGGTGGAAATGGATGAAGAGGGAGATCTGAACACATTGAATGGAGCGTGTAGACAAGAGACTGCAGGAGACTAGTAACGAGCGAGATAGTATCCTCCTTCGTTCGATCGTCGACCCGTTTCGACTCCAGTCATCGCGGCGTAACGACCGGAGACTCGTGCGTGTTTGCTGAAGGAGTGTTGAGTTGACGAATCAATTCGCTCTTTGATGTATTCAGCCGTGAACTCTTTGTCGATGCCGCTGGCAGAGCCGATCTGGAGTGAAGGGAAAGTCGGCATGAGCTCAGACTTCGGTAGTTAGAGAAGACGGCGGCTCACCGTCTTGGAGAGCTGTATGAGCCCTCTCATTTCGTTCAAGGTTGCCTCGAGCTTATCGAGCGCTTCCAGATTCCCGCAATACTTGCTGACGACGGTTATACGAAAGAAAGTGTTCTGCCATTCCCTCGCCCACTCCTCGATCACACTTGGGGGAGCCGCGTGATGGCTCTTTGCCAGCTCAACGATTTCTGCGAGCTCGTTTTTAATATCAAGTTTGCGAGCATTGACTTCCCTCGTTGGCTGCTTCAGGGGGCGGGAGAAGTTTTGCATTCTGGACGAGGAAAGCTGTATTGGAGGGGGTCAGAGGATACTAAGATGAAGGGGAGGTGGAGGGAATGAAAGGAAAGAAAGGCGCCAAAGAGGTTTTCCAGTACCCGAAGAAAGATCTAAACCCGAAGCGACGATCCGGAACCGGGAGCTCCCGAGAGGCGTACGCATGCGTCGCCCGCTTTACGACCTTCGGCGGAAGCAAGTTGCGACCGTGCGAAGGTTGAGAAACGACGACGAAGGAGGAATAATGTAAGAGGGAAAGGAATCCGAATTGAAGGTTGTCCAGTCGCCGCTCTCTGATCCGCAAATCAAGCTCGACTAGGAGCTAAGGTTGTCAAGAGTTGTGAGCCTCGGTATTGCAGCTTCTCAGATGCTACAATGGCAGATAGAAATCGTTAAACCTTTCAAGGTGGAGAAGAGTGGGTCAGGCTCGAGAAAGGTGAGGGAGCAGCGGAGACTTACCGTGGGTGATTACTAAAGCTTGTAGTTACTGATCTAGCTTATCTTGAGGCCATTCTGAGAGTCGTGGTGAAGAGTGGGAAGCAAGCCACGAATCTCGATCTTTCTTGCTCTTACCTTCACCCCGCACTCCTACAAGATGGACAGACTACCTCTAGAACTACTCAGATTGATCTCAAGTGAGTCCACCCGTAGCTCTCTCTCTTTCCCATGAGCTGACTTCTCCTCTACCTTCACAGCTTTCGTTGAACAAGAGCCAATTCCTCGCATTCGACAAGGAGCGCTCGCTGCGCTCGCCAGGACGAACAGAATCTTTCACTCTATCGCAAACTCTCGACTCTACCTACATCCGGTGTTGTTCAACGAGAAACGAGCGGACAAATGGACCAACGTTTATTCCTCTCGGATAACGCCTTGGACTGTCAATGATGGGAAGGAATCCCTGCAAGAGATCGCTGTGCCCGAATCAGTGAGCCTTTCAAGCGAGTCATCTGTGAAAGGAGAGAACGCTGACGTTACTTCCTTTCCGCCCAATTTATGACTACTACTACTGCCTCCCCGTTTCCAGATCCTTTTCAAGTACGATCGCAACGTGGACAATCTCGACATTAACGAGGAACCGATCTTCACTCGTCTCGATTCTCGCTTCGACTCTTCCCATCTCTTCGCAATCGCCCTCACCCCTTTCTTTTTTCGCAACCTCACATCGCTCACGGTTTCTACCTATTACCCGATCAACGATGCTTTCGTTGCTGAACTCTTGGGACCAACCACCCACAATCGACTCACCATCAAGAAACTCAACCTACAGGCAGAAGCGACGCCATTGATTTGGTTCCTCTTCGGAGCAATTCACTACATCGAACATCAAGTAAGTAGCTATCGTATGGAGGAGATACTCGATAATCTTGGAGGAGAAATCGGAATAGAAAAGGGGACAGATTTGGACGAAGTTAGTGACGAAGACTGGGAGCAGATTTTCGATCTCTCTCAACAAATCGCCCCTTCCAAATGGACGGTTTACGAGCTGATGCGACCCGAGCTCAGAACGGACGGCGAGTACTACGAGGACATAGTCGAATCCCGCTCTTTCAATCCGACTCCCTTCTCTCGACTTCGCAACCTCATTCTCTCTTTCGAAACAAATGTCGAGTTTTATCTTATCTTCCTCGTCGACTTGTTCCCTTCACTTCGCTATCTCACTCTCAAAGGCGAGCTCATGTGCTCTGATCATCTGGAAGATGACGTTAAAATGCTTCGCGCTTCGATCACCAAGTAAGGCTCCCCCCCTCCTACTTCTCCTGTCCTTCTCGCACTGATACAAGCGACAAACATCAGACGTCAAGGGTCGATCCTCCCACCTAGCATCGATGATGACGTCCCTCCATTCTATCCGAATCTCTTCGATACTTGGGGACCTCTATCAGAGCAAGAATTCAACGATTATGTTCACAAACCTTACCGAGGTCCAAAGTTGAAGAAATTGGATCTCTCGGGTTTTCGTATCATTCTCCCTTCTGCACCCACTTGATTAAACGGACTGCGGTGCGAGGAAATGGAGTAGAACTAGCTTTTGGTCAATTCACTCAGTTACAAATTCCTATATCCAACTTGCGAGCAATGTAGAAAGGATACTCAATCACTCGTCGTACTCTTCCTCTTCTTCACCGATAGTATCGAGTCCTTCCTCCTCCGAATAATCTTCTTCTCCATTCCATTCCTCCTCGTCTTCTTCACCTTGATATTCTCCCTCGTAATCTCCCTCCTCGTCATTCTCTTCACCAGCTCCGCCTCCCCCTTCAACTTCTTCCTCATCCTCATCCGAAGAAGTCTCTTCCTCTTCAGCTGGAGCACCGAAAGAGAATTTCGCTGGAGGTTTGCTTGGAGTCGTCGAAGTTGCGGGAGGAGCACCAAACGAGAACCCTCTTCCAGGTGTAGCAACAGGTTTGTTCGTAAGAGCGAAAGGTGATCCTAGACTAACGAATCCAGAAGGACTGATTCCTTGACTTGGTGTCGAACTACCTCCGAAGCTGAATGGTGAAGCGGCAGGTTTACTCGGTGTCGTTCCAGAGAGACTCGAAGGTAGAGGACCCCAATCGAACGAAGATGCGGCTGCAGGAGGAGTACCACTCGAAGGTTTCAACTGAGCCGCACTCGAATGGTTTCGATCTTTCGATGTTCTCGCGGCGGATCCTCGTGTTCCTGAAGTTGCTGGAGGGGTCGAGACTGGAGGTGATGCGGCGAAAGAGATCTGAGGTGCAGCTTTCAAGGTGAGACTCGGGAAGAGAGGCGGAGGGGCCGAGGTTGAAGGAGTTCCTCCGAAATTCATCGGTGGAGGGGGAGCGGCAGAGAAGGAGAGACCTCCTCCGAAAGAGAGAGGTGGGGGAGCGGAAGTTGTGGGTAGAGAGAAAGAAGGAGGAGCAGTCGAGAAGGAAAGAGGAGAGGGTGCAGGTTGTTGAGCGAATTTAGGGGTTGCGACAGGGGTAGAGGTCGAAGGTTTAGGTGTCTCGACAGGTGGAGTGTATGAAGATCGAATAGGAGCGGGAGAAGCTTTGAAAGCGGGGAGGAGAGGAATCGGGGACAGGGCTTGAGGTGAAGGAGGAGGAGATTGTCTTCGTGGTCGAGGTAATCGATCAGCTGTGATCGGGCCCTTAGCGAAGGTGAGCTGAAGATCTGCTGCAACCGTAGCCTTAGTGTTCTGAACGATTGCGCTCGCACTTCGATTGATCTTGAGAGGTTTGTTCGCACGTTGGTCGAGTAGCTTTTGCTTGAGCATTTGAGCCGCTTTCTCGGCGTCGAGAGCAGCCTTGGCGAGAGCGATGCTACCTGGTGAAGGTGTAGATTTCCCAGCGACGATACCGTTCGAGGTTGAAGATTGTCGAAGAATCGAAGATTGATTGAGAGTTTCCTCGAGCGCAACTGAAGGAGAACGGTGTCGCATTTGTCGACGTTGAGGAGTTCCATCAGAAGATCCTAATCGAACTTGGTCGAGGCGTTGAGCGAGTTCATCGAGTTCGACCGTCTTTTCAGTGACCGCGACAGTGATATTTCGAACAGCTCGATTAACCGAGTCGAGAGAAGGCGCTCTATTGTTAGGCTGCGATCAGCTGAGTACAACTATGCAATTCAGAGAATGCTAGACTCACTTGAACGAAGAACGACCTTTCTGATCTTCGGTAACCTTTGTCTTGAGCGCGAGCAAGTGATCTTCGAGTTGCTCCAGTCGAGAACGAACAGCCTAAGTTGGAGAATGTCATTCCAGTCAGCGTGCGATGTGGAGACTGAGAAAGGTTCCATCCGACTTACCTCCATTTGTGCTCGAATCTTTCGTTGATTCTCGATCTGCTCAGGACCAAGTTGACGAATTCGAACCATCTTTGCGAAAGCGGGATCGTTCTTCGCACGAACGAAGCGGGCAGCTTCTTCTCGTTTCGTTTCAGCTGTACCAAGTTCTTAAAATCAGCTCTCGATCGAGGGAGAGAGGCGAAAATCGAGCGTACCTTTCAGCATCTGACTCTGTAATTCTGCAGTCTTCCTCTTCTGCTTGACAGCTTCCCCATGTAACGCTTCAACGCTCGGCCTCAATTGCTTCGTGAGTTGCTTGAGTCGTTCGAGGTCACCCATCGACCATTTTCGATCGTCGTATTCTACTCTTTCTCCCTCTTTCAGTTCTTTCGGTTGAACAGCGACAGCGATCTCCTTCGCGAACTTCTTGATGACTGAGGAGTTCGTGCGAAGCTGTGAAACAATCGATACCAAGAACGATGGTCAGCTGAAAGGATAACCCGGTTCTTGAAAACGAGTGCTCACAATTTCGAAATCCCTTTGAACGCTGAGATAAGCTTTGAGGAATTCTCCAGCCATACCCTTCTCTTGTACATTCGGTGCAGCACCTTTGACAAGTTCAGGACCGACTTTCGGAGTTTGAGCGTTCGCGAGCGAAACACCAACTCGCTCTTTCGGAGGAGCAGGCTTGGACTCGACTTGCGCTGGAGGAAGAGTAGGCTCATGCTTGACGGGTTTCGGAGCTTCGACAGGAGGAGCAGGTGAAGGTTTCGAACCGAACGAGAACCCTGTCGATGAAGGCTTCGAATCGGGAACTGCCTGCGACTTTGATGGTGCAGAAGGAGCCGGAGTTGAACCGAAAGAGAATCCGCCAGCTGTAGATTGAGGTGCGGGCGATTGAGCTGGAGGCGTTGTGGGAGCAGGAGGAGCGCCGAATGAGAATCCAGGTGAAGGAGCTAGTTTGCCTGGAGCTGTCGAAGAGGTCGATGCAGACGAGCCGAACCCACTGAATCCTCCGAATGGAGATTTCTCGTCTTTCTTTGAGCCGTCTGAAGATCCGGAAGGAGGAGCGAAGGATAGAGGTGAGCTGACTTTCGGTGCCGAGGAGAATGCAGGAGGAGCTGCAAGAGGTGGAGCTGAAAGAGGGGAGCTCGATCGAGGTGCCGAAGAAGTGAAACCGAGGAACGAAGAGGGTTTGCTCGAGGTCGTCGTCGAGGGTGAAGGAGCGAAAGAGAAGGGCGACTTTTCGGCTGCTGGAGCTTGAGTAGGAGTCGTTGAGGCCGAGGTTAAGGGAGGAGAAGGAGTCGGAGAAGCTGGAGTAGTAGGTGTACCGAAACTGAATGTAGGAGGTTTGGATTCGACGGGTTTCGATTCAACCGGTTCTGATTCGACGGGAGGAGGCGAGGGAGAAGCAGCAGGAGAAGGCGGTTCGACAGTCGTGGTGTGGGGACTGAGTCGAGAGAGGAGAGAGGGTGAAGCTGCTGGTGCGGAAGCTGGAGGGATCGTTTCTTCAGTCTCTTCATCTTTCACCTTGATTTCCGATTCTCCTTCCTCGTGTTCGCTGTACTGCCGTTCGTCCTCATCGTAATCTTGTTCCTCATCGTACGGTTCCTCTTCCTCATCGAATTCTCCCTCGCCATCCTCATTCTCATCGTAACTTTCTCCTTGATCTCCGTCACTTCCCAACTCATCCTCGCCATGCTCCTCTTCCGTTCCCTTCTCCGCACTCAATCGACTCATCAGACTACTGTCGACCTCCTTCTCCTCGGTGGGACTGCTTGCGAATCCAAACAAACTTTTAGTCGAAACAGGTTTCCCATTCTCATCTTTCTTCTCCTCGATCTTCTTCGGTTCACTCGTCGATGGCTTCTCCTCCTGCTTCGGTGCAGCGGCGAACGAGAAAGCTGGAGCAGGTGAAGGGGAAGAAGGTTTTGATGAGGAAGCGGCGAAAGAGAATCCGGTTGCAGGTTTCGGTGCGGTTGAAGAAGACGGCGAAGCGAATGAGCCGAATCCACCTGTAGCGGATGACGAAGAGAATGATCCAAATCCTCCACCAGTGGAAGGGGAAGAGAAGGAACCGAAACCTCCAGTCGAAGCAGGTTTTGGGAAACCAGTACTAGCAGTTCCGCTTGAACCAAACGCCGATGTTGTCGGTGCGGGAGTAGGAGCAGGTGAGGCAGTCGTGGTCGAAGTAGTCGTAGGAGGAGTGGAAGTAGGGGTCGCGGCGAAAGAGAATGGAGATTTCGCTGGTTCCTCTTTTTTGACCTCCTCTTTCTTTTCCTCTTCCACCTCATCCTCTTTCTTCTCCTCATCCTTCTTGACTGCTCCGAATCCAGCGAATCCAGCCGAAGTCGGACTCGAAATACTTCCGAGAGCTCCGAAAGCAGATTTTGGTTTCTCCTCCTCTTTCTTCTCTTCGTTCTTCGTCGCAGCGAACGACCCGAACCCACCCGTTGATGATGAAGTACTGCTTCCGAATCCACCGGTACCAGATGAGAAACCCCCGAATCCTCCGCTCGTGGCGGGTTTAGGGAATCCACTCGTCGAGGAAGATGAAGAACCGAATGAGAATCCAGTCGAAGCGGGAGGTTGCGATTCCTCCGGTTTCGAGACTTCAGGTTGAGGAGTCGTCGGAGCAGAGGGTTTGGGAGTTTGAGCTGGAGATTGACCGAATGAGAATCCCGTAGCAGGTTTAATGCTCGATCCGAAAGCTGGACTCGAACCAGCACCGAAAGCCGGTGTAGTAGTTCCAAACGCGGGTGTAGTCGATCCGAATACGCTGGTCATCTTCTTTTCCTCCTCTCGAGGATTCGCCTGAGTTCCAACTCCCAATCCACCAAACCCAAACGTCCCTCCACTTCCTCCCTGTTCACTTCTCTTCGGTCCTCCCGCCTTCGCAGCCTCTCTCATACTCTCCCCAATATCCAACCCACTCTTAGTAGGTTCTAAATCAGGTGGTTCATCCACTCTTCCTCCATCATCCTGACCCATCCCTTTATCCTCTTCTTCCTCGTCATCACTATCCATTCCACCTCTAGGCCTCGTCGATACCGGTGTCGTACTCGAAGCGAATGAGAAAGAAGGAGCTGGAGCAGGCGAAGACGAACAGAATGTCGGAGTAGAAGAGGAAGAACCGAATACTGATTTCGTTGTTGTGGAAGATTTCGAACCTCCGAAAGCAGAGGGAGTGGTTGAAGAAGATCCGAAGGCGCTAGGTGTAGTGGTGGAAGATCCGAATGCGTTTCCTCCTGATCCGAAAACGCTCCCTCCAGTTGTGGGTTTACTAGCTAATGCTCCGAATCCGCTTGAACTCGTTCCGGATCCAAATGCAGAGAACCCTCCTCCAGCTGTTGTATTCGAGGTTGAACCAAATCCGCCGAATCCACCTGTTGTAGCCGCGGGAGTGGTTGTGGGAGTCGAGGAAGAGGAAGAAGAAGCGAATGATCCAAACCCTGAGGATTGACCGAATGTAGGTTTCGTTGAGGAAGGGGAAGCGATTGATGGTGCACCGAACGCTGGAGTGGTGGAAGAGGGAGTGGAGAAAGAGCCGAATCCAGATTGACCGAATCCAGTTGGGTTGGGTTTCGCTGCTTCTGAGGTGGCTGGGGTCGAGAAAGAAGCGAAAGCTGACGGGGTCGAAGTTTGAACTGGAGGTTTTGGTGAGGGCGCAGCTGTGGGAGTAGTCGTTGAAGTCGATTCTTCTCCTTCTTCTTGTTCCTGCGTTAAAACATCCCTAGTCTTGATTAATCCCTCATAAGCTCCCTCACTTTTCTCGTTCCCTACTTTCCAACAAACCAATACTCCCTCACTAGTCAAACACCAAACGCTGATTCCCTCTTCCACATTGAGATCGAGTTCCATTCCTAGTGGTGCTACTTCCTCGCCTGATGAGGATTGGGGGAGAGTCGGACGAGAAGTGTCGGAAAGTACGAGGGAGGACCAGGAGGAGGTAGTGAGGGATTGTGAGATCAGACCGACGTCTGATGAGGGTGTAGAAGAGACAAAGAGGAGTTGTTTGAATGGAGACCTGTCCGAAATCTCAAGGCGCTATCAGTTCGAGTACGGAAGAGATAGTACGGAGAGAACGTTGCGAACCAATTCTTGAGGTTTCGAATAAACCTATACCCTTTCAAATCCATCATTCCGAAAGCAGGACACGGATCCAAGAACCTAACCTCCTCCTTGATTCCACCACTCTTTGGATCCCTCGTAACCACCAACATTTCATCCTCATGAACGACTTGTTGTCCCTCTTTCAAAGATCTCCCATAAGTAACGAGGAAAACATGATTCTCTAACCAATCCAATGATTTTACTTCCCATTCCCCTCCTTGCTCCATGAGCGATGAAGGTAAAGGTAATGAAGCTTTCAATTCTGCTTCTGGAGTGTATTGGACGATTTGACCAGAAGAAGTTCCGAATACTAATTGTTTACCTTTTACTGACCAACTCGAAGAAGTCGCATCGAGGTCGGAGGGGAAGGTTGAGTGGATGGAAGAGGTTTCGAGGTCGTGGATTACTGGGGCCGAGGAGGGGGATGTGGAGAGGATACAGATCAACGGGGAAGAGGGAGAAGGGTTAGGGAGAATCGAGAGGATTGGTGAAGGGGAAGAAGAGGGGATGGTTCGTAGAGGTGAGAGCTTCGAACGATACTCTTGATTAGCTAAGAGTGCAGAGGGAGGAGGGAGGGAGACTTACATTTCCTTCGACCAAAGATTTCAATCTCCAAACTCCTACACTCCCATCTCTCATTCCAGCTAATACGATCTTGTCCCCCATTGCGAATTTGACGTGATCTACTGTTTGATCTGTTTGTACTTGGATTGAGGGAGTGAGAGAGGGAGTTGAATGAGGTTCTGCTGATTTCAAACTTTGCCTCAAACTCGCGAGCGTGTATAGCGAGAAACCTGCAACTTCTGCAACTGGATCAGTACATGCTCAGTAAATACTGACACGGCAGAAGGACTTGCCAGTAGTAGGATTCGCGATGATTGAATAACCGAAATTGTTACTCCAACTCAACTGATTCCCTGGTCGATTCTGTCCATTTGCGAATGAGTAAGGTTGAGGAGTTACTCTGAGTGTTACACCTTGAGTAGGAGACGCGAGAGTGAGGAACTATAAACACTTGAGAGATCAACAATTAGTCTCACAAAGGAGGGGAAAGAGCGAATCAGGAGTAAGCGTACCTCTGCATCCTCTTCTGGTGCTTCCATACTATACTCCAATAGCCCTACTAGGTGATTTCAAGAGGTAGGTTGAGGACGAGAGAGCCGAAATATGGAATTCGTTTCTCTCTATCTTTCACTTCATTTCGCTCAGTCTGATATCCGCTATACCCTTCAAGAGTACTTCTGATACCCCTCAATCTAACGCTATACCCCTCGAGTCATGCCGTCCACCGGGAATCAACGCGGTTCTTCCCACTCTCGACGTACTCGCTCAACGACAGACAAAACAGCACTCTTATCCGCACTAGCACAAGAATTGAAATCTAGTAAACTCGAAGCAGATGAATCAGCGAAAGAAATGATCAAATTGGAATCACTCGTTCGTTCCTCCTCCTCTTTTGCTCTCCCTTCTCCTCATTCACATCTCGCTGACTCACTCTAGATCACAGATTGAAGAGAAACACTCCTCGTTCATTTCAGAACAACAGCGACTCTCTCAAATCCGTGATCTTAATAACTCTCAAATCCATTCCCTAAGACGTAAACTCGCATCTCTCAAATCCCAACTCCTCGAAGCCCAACACGTCAAAGAAGAAGAAGCCAATCTCTACTTCTCCTTACTCTCGAAAGAAGGAATGGGATTCTCGGATTCGACCAACTCGACTTCGAACCCTTCTTCAACAAGGGATCAACCTCAAGTATTTCAAAGGATTCATTCGCCTTCGATTCTTCCAGCGGAATACGGAGTAACTTTGTCACCATCTCCATCTGAAGAGAACCCTTATCAGTACTCTCCCGAGTCAATCGAGTCGCCTTTAAGGTCTCCTGCTCCTTACCCGAGGGCCACGAGCGAGGTCAGGGGTTCAGTCAGTCCAGAGAGGGTAGTGGAGAGGAGTGAATGGCAGGACTCGTTATTCGATCAAGGTCAAGGTCAAGGAGAGATGGGAGGGAATGCGAAGAGTGGGTGGAAAGGGATTCTAGGGGGTTTGAGCATCAAAAGGAGGAGCTCAAAGGGTGGTGAATAGCTTGGTCGATTTCGATCCAGCTACAGTCGCAAAGGGAATAAGGTGTTGCTGTTTTCGTCGTCGTCGGTTGTTTTCTTCTTTCGAATGTCTATTCCCGAAGTCTCCTTATTCTCTGTTCTCCTTTTCTCACGTTTGTGTTGCTTCCCCTTCCCATTCTGCTGTCTCTAGTAACGTTCTCTTTGTGGTCTCGTTTGCGCCTCTGCGAGGTGAGGCTTACCCCTGAGATTTCGAAAAACCTTCTTCTCCGAAACACTCCACGGACTCTATTCACCTTCTTTGGAGGCTAGCCTTTGTTCCCGTGATTTGAAGTGGATGTGGGCAAACAGCTATCTTTTTCTCTCATTCTCTCTTTGCTCAGTTTTCACCAATCTCGAGGTGGAGTGAATGGAACAAGACGGATCTTCTTCAACTTCAACTTCAACCTCTTCTTCGACCTCCACAACAAGTTCAGATCAAATCGAAGTCATCCTCTATCCTCTCATCACTCTCCCGCCACTCAGTCCCCCTCTCTCCCACTCTCACTCCTCAGACACTTCATTCCATACTCCCAACGTCTCCCCTCCCTCCTCTCCTCCATTTCAACAACAGGTTCCCCCCTCGGCATTAGACTCTTCCCCTCTCTTTCCACCTGAAGTCATGCCCTCACTCCCAACTTTCATGAGACGTTCATCTTCATTCTCTTCTTCACTTCCCTCTCACACTCCACCAACTCAAGACTCCCTCACTCACTTCGACGCTCCTCTCAATGAAAATGGTAAGAGGAACGATCCAAGTCATCAAGGTCAAGAGGAATGGTTGAGAGAAACGAATGAGGAAGGGAAACGAGCGTTGGGAGTGAAAGGAGGAATCAAGTTCTTGCAAAGAAGGGAAGTACAAGAAGCATTACAAGACGCAGAGAAGTTTGGAGAGGAGGGATCGGGGTTCTCGGTTAGGGATCAAGTCGAATCACCTCACGAACAAGATCGGAGGGGAATTGAAAGGATCCAAACGGACCTCCTCCCCGAGAGAATGAAGGATACGATCTCAACTAAAAGAACAGGTCAAGGTAGTCCGGAATCCCCTAGTTCAAGGAGGAAACCTGTACCCCATCTCTCCGAGCCCGAATCACTCTCGACTCCCTCTCCCCCGAGTCGTCCTCAACCCTCGAATTCCTCTTCAACCCCTCTAGCTCTCAGACAAGATCCGATCTTGAATGCCTCACCTCTTCCTTCTCGTCGAGCACCTCCTATTTCAGGGTTGAATCAAACTCCAGAAGGCTATGGGAGGAAGAGGAATGATAGTTCTGGATCTACGGGGAGTGTTAGTAAGGATAGTGTGTTGAGGGAGTTGGGAGAGGGGATTAGGAAGGAGAGGAGGAGGAGGGAAATGTTTGAGGAGGAGAAGAGGAAAGCTCGTTTGGAGGTACGTTGGAATTCTTTACACGCATCTTGCTCTGTTCAATGCGACAACTGATGTAACGAGGGATCGTGCCTGCGTACAGCTCGAAGAGATCGAGGGGAATTTGGTCGTGATGAGGGAAAAGTGAGTTTCACTTTTCGATTCGCTATCCGCTCAGAACGAGATACGATAGCAGGTTCATTTGACACTTCACAGATTCCACACGTTGAGTGAACAACAAGAGTTGACGATCAGGAACTTGAAAGCTGAGGTTGAGGAGGTTGAAGAAGAACTCGCCGGTGCTGATGAATTGGACGAAGCCGTCAGTTACTCGTTCTGCTCCCTCGCTCCTCTTTCCTCCGTCCTCTTCTCCTCTTCCCCCATTCCCCTGCGTTGAGCTAATCTTCACTGCTCGCCCTCATTATTACAGACCGCTCAAGAGTACCTCTCCCTCCTCTCGAGTTCCTCCCTCTCCCACCTCGCCTCCTCTGCACCTCCCGTCTCCTCTTTCGACCCTGCTCTCCTCCGCTCAACCTCGTCCAGCTCTCCCACTCGACCACTCAACATCAATCCTTCAAAGCTCTCTGCATTAACAGGAATGAAACGAGGATTGAACTTGAAAAGAAGAATCGAAACTCATCTAGCAGCTTACGATTCCGTTTCCTCCAACGTCTTGATCCCTCGTCAGCCACTAAACACTTCGTCGGGAATGGATGAGAACGATTTGACTCCTCGGATAAAGACTGCTGGGAGATTGAGGAAACTCAGTAAAAATCGAATGGCCCCTCCTCCAGCTCAACCAATCTTCTCCTCTCCAACAACTATCTCACCTCACACTTCGAACGGTCTCTCATCTTCCACTGATTCAATTCCTCCTCGTCCCCGAAGACCTCCTCCGATCTCAGGTCAGAACTCGAGGAAATACTCGAATGGATTTCCACCGAACGCTTCAACTTCGGATAGTGAGGATACTGGGAAAGAGATGATAAGGAAAGGGAGTTTGAGAGGGAGGATGAGGAAGAGGAGTAATAGTTTCAAGGAGGGTTTCAGTGGGACTATGAGAGTTCGTAAGTCGTTGTTGTGCGTTTCAAACACGCTAGTCATACGTGAGCTGACTTTTCGATTTTCCAATCGACTTAGTCTTCCCGTCCAATGCGCCGAAAGGAGGTCAAGGAGGAGGGAATGAACAGAATATCAATCATTGGTTGAGAGCTGGATCTTAGATTACGTTTCACTAGGCTCTCCTTTTCGCCTTCCCTCACTTCTCCCTCACTTACTCCTCATCCCTTCCTCCTCCCTCTTCAGTGTCTCTTTAGTATCTCTTCACTATCAGTACCTTCCGATTTCTATACCCGACACATCCCTCTCTCTCAAGCTTATTCAGTATCTTGCTTACGGTTTCCCCTCTTCCTAATCAATCAGTACCTACGTTCCTCTGTGTGCATAATACGTCGTTTCCTACAATTCAACGCTCGAACGCGTTCATCTGGATTTCTGCGTTCGTTTCAGAGTTCGCAATCCATCATAGTCTCCGTTCACCTTGACTCGCTACTCGCGCCGAGGGACTTGAAAGCTACGCGCGTCAAGATAACGCACATGGAGAACTGATAAACTGATATTGGCCAACGGATTGACCGACGAAGGTTTCGAACGTTCTGAATGCCCAAGCGGGGCAAGCGTTGAGATTGCTGATAGGATTGACAAAGAATTGGGTATGTACGACGAGATAGGGAGGATAGATATGGGAAGAGACGAGGTATAAAGAAGGGAAGTTTGTACATGGGGAAATCGAGAATCGGCTTGTTTCAACCAGAAGTACTCTGCTTCCTTTCGAATTCAGCGACTTGCGCGACAGAGAGAGAGGACGAGATACTTACGAGAACTAAACCACTAGCTACCTCCTCACTCTCCTCGTCTGCCTCTTCCTGCTCGACTAATCCTTCCCCAAACTCAATCAATTTCTCTACCCAACCCCTAACCTTCTCCCTCTCCCACCTCCCCTTCTTGCCTTGTGCCTGATCTAGTGCGTAAGCCGCCAAAAGCTGATTCAAAGCGGGAGAGCAAAGTTCGACAGAGTGATCATGTTTCGAACTTTCTGAATAACGCTGCTCGGATACAGTGAAACGAAGACTCCCATCCTGTAGCACCACTCTCATTCCCCATCAGCTCGCTTCGGAACGTGAGGGCTATGAGGATGAGTGACGACCTACAGAGTTCTCCCATCTTTCTCGACTAATCCAACGAATCTCGGTTTCTCCTTTCCCAAACCTCTCTTCCTTCAAATTGACGCTGACTCGGAACTCTCCAAAATCATCGAGTTCCCAAGTAGCGGACTGCATAGCTGCTGAAAGATCCAATGAAGGAGAAGTTGCCGCTTTATCCGCTATTCACATCAAGAAAATTCCATCAAAGTCAGCTCAACAACTCTGTAGGCAGGGAGAAGTGAGGGGAGACTTACCTAAGATCTTTAATCTCAAATCACAACCATCTCGTTGGATCCCAGCAGTAGATCCTTCGGAAGGGGGAGAAACAATTGATAACGCAAACGGTTTACTCGGTAAAGTCGAGCATTTCTTCAAGACCAACGTCCCACTAGCTGGAGTACCTTTCGAAGGTAAGTTTCTCAGATCTTGTCCACGACAATCTGCGATTGCGCAGCCGAACGATGCGCGGGATTTGTCGAGGTGGAGAATGTGAACTTGAGAGATTTCGGCTTTCTTCGAGAAGGATGAGTGGGTTGGGTAGTGCGAGATGAGGGAGGAGAGGAGTTGGAGTGAGGTTGAGTGCGAGAGAGAAGTTGCGAAGAGTGGGGAAACGGGAGAAGAGGGGGAACTGGTCGAAAGTGATAAACTATCCGTCTATAAGATCAGGGAGCGAAATAAGTCAGCAGGGATAGTGCGGACGTAGTAGACTATTTTCGAGCTTACCTTCCATTTCTCAACGTCTTCCAAGCTCCACCTCTCCTGCTCGAATTCCTTCTCCCCTCCGTTCTTTCCCTCTCTCCTCCATTCCTGACTGCCGATATCCAGCTTGACTCGAACGAGACTTCTCCTCTTAACAGCTCCCTCCAATTCATCAACCATAGCTTCAACATACCTTTCCCTGCTCTCTTCGAAATTCCCAATTTGAGGTGGAGTCCTATCATCTTCTACGACCGCGGGAGCTGGAGTCGAGGAAGGAAGAGAAGCAAGAGTCATCGTGAGACCTCGAGAAGGACCAGGAGAACGACAAGGTGGTGAGGGAGTCGGAGAGTTCTCTCGAACTGTAAAGAATGAATCGTTCGATTTCTCTGATGAGGGAGTGAGAGGTGCGGGACTTGGGGCGCTCGATTGATGCTGAGAAGGTGGGAGGGAGAATTCGGAGATTACCGAGGTGGTAGAGGGGTAGCTGAGGAGGTCTGGTCGTGGTGCGAAAGTTTGCGATAAGTGAGAACGAGTCGTGGGGGATACAGGGGACGTGACGAGTCGATAGGTCGAAGCTGAGACGGGCTGAAAACGAGAGACATGAGGACCGATTGTCGGAGTGAAGGTGAGTGAGGAAGTCGAAGGAGGGACTTTGATTCCGACCAAAGTTCGAATGGGTGTTTGGGAGAGTCTGTGAAGGATACGGTGATGTAAGCTCTACATCGCGAAGAAGAGGCTGAGGTCGACGCATCCTACTCACTTTGCATCAACGAGCTGTCTCGCTTTCTGTACAGCACTCGCAGAACCCGTCGAAATCAACCTCTTTGGTCCCTCATCTTCCGTAATCTCTGTCGAAATGACTCCACTAGCTTCCTTGATACTCTGCAGCGTCGTCTCTCCATCCAATCGTGCCGCCAACCTATCCCCCAAAGCCAATTCGAAACAAATCAATTTCCCCGGTGCGAGACCAGTCTTCTTCAAAGTCGAATAAGATGAAGTAGAGATTGGAGATACTTGTTTCTTTGAAGTTGGGGAGAAAGTGTAGGAAGCTGGATTTGGCCATGTTGGAGGAGAGGAAGAAGGGTCGGAGAGAGGCGAAGTCGCAGGAGACGGAGTCGTGTTTCTGAAGAACTCGCTCGAAGTTTGACGTGGGAAAGGTAAAGTGAGATGAGTCGCGGATGCCAAGGTAGCCATTCGAGAATCGTCGTATCCTATTGAAGATCTAGCAGAGTTTGTTCGGTTCAAGTTGGGTGAAGAGATGGGAAGATCTTGGAGGTGCGAATGTTGGCGATTGGGAGAAATGGGAGGAGCTGCCATACTCTACTCGACGCGAGTGGGGTCTCGGTAAAGGAAAGGAAGAAAGGAGTTGGGCTATGCGCGGGGGGGAAGGGAGGGAAGGAAGAAAGGAGTTCGGTATCCTTCGAAACTTGACGGACGCGTGACTCCTCCTTGTCTTTGGGGTGTTATCGAGTGAGTGTTGGCAGAGCAGCTGAGTATGATCGAGTAGAAGGAGAGGACGAAAGAGGGGACAAAAGGAGAGGAGCTTATCAATACCCCTGAAAAAGAAGGAGGAGAGGAGGAGCGAGAGTTTCCCCTGTTTCTGAGTAATCGCATCTTCTTTGTCGTCGTGAAAAATAGAGTGTTCTAAGAGAGAGGAGCAGAGAGGGGTAATGAGAAGATTGTTGCCCCTCCTAAACGGATTTAACTCTTCCTAACCTCTGCAACGACTCTCCCCCCTCAACCATTCACTTCTATCACTCTCAACCATGTCCAGTGCCGTCACTTCGCTCTCTGCTACTCACCAGGTAAGCCCTTACTCTCCGGCTCCTCTCCTCGCTGTTGCTCAATTCCCTCCACTTCCTTATCTCGAAACTAACCTCACTCTCTCCCTGCGTCTCTACAGTCTCTCTTCTCCCACAAGAAGCAAAAGAGTGAGTTCATCAAGCTCTCCACTCCCTCGCAACTCGCCCTGTGAACTCTCCAAGAAGTATGCGGTCATCGTTTTGGAAACCTTCTCGCTAACCTCCCGTTCCCTCTCAAACAGAACTCACATTCGAGCAAATTGGAGAAAAGATTGGAAGGGATGAAGTTTGGGTTGCAGCTGTATTCTACGGTCAAGTAAGTTGTCAACCGTTTCTTCGACCTTTCGCAGAAACTCATATAAAGTTCGTTGTGCAATCAGGCTAAACCAGAGAAGAAGGATCTAGAAGGCTTATCACACGTTCTTGGTATTTCTCTGAAGGCGAGTCAAATCTCTCTTTACAGTCCTCTAGAGCAGAGCTGACTTGTCGCAGAGTCTTCTGGCCCGCAGACTCTCGAGGATACGATGGGAGAAGATCATTATTTCCCTGAACGAGGAGCAGTCACTCCTATGCCTCCTACTGATCCCGTTTTGTACCGTGTAAGCTTCTTTCCTACGCTCAAAATGAGAAAGACGGGGACTGACCCATTTTGTTGTGGAGAACGATGCTTAGCTGTACGAGGCTGTCCTCGTATATGGATACCCGATCAAGCAGGTCATTCACGAGAAGTTCGGTGACGGGTAAGTCTTGCTCGTTCACTGCACTCGCATTCTGTCGAAACTGACGATCTCTGAACTCGTTTCCTTCCCGTTCCTCGCGAATCAGAATCAGTGAGTACTGCCCCTCCATCAATCTAAGACATTAGTCTAGCGTACTGAGATAAGATCGTCGGTTCACAGTGTCGGCGATCAACTTTAACGCATCCGTCGAGAAAGTCGAGAAAGATGGAGCAGATTACGTCAAATTGACTTTCCTCGGTGAGTCAGTGCTTCCTCCTGTCTCTCCGGCATTTCCCAACTCTCTGTGTCGAGTGATGAAGCGGGATCATGGCAAATTCTCGGGTCGAAGAGCGGAAAGCTAACCATTTCGTTTCGTTCAACTTTGCCAACAGGCAAATTCCTTCCCTACACACGTTGGTGAGTCAAAAGGGATGTGGGATATACATCTTCTAAGTACATAGGTTCTGTAATTATTGAAACTTCAAAACCTGGAATAGCAAATATGTCGTTTTCACTTCTTCTTTCTCCGTCTTGACTTGACCAATCCATCACTGGGCGCGCTCACTCACTTCCCTTCTCTCCTTTCAACTTCTCTCCTCTCGCTGACGAGTTAAGTTGATGCAAGCAACTATAACAAGTCGAGTCTTTTCATACAATCTATCTCACCGCTCAATCCAAATCTATTTCCCCCTCTCCCTCTCCTCCATTCTCATCCTCAAATTCTTCCACCCATCTCCCTCCCACGTCCCTCCCCATCCCACCTCCATCAACCTCTGCAAACCTCCCACAAACCCGCCTTCAACCGCCAATCCAGGACTAGGAAAACAATACCTCTCACAATCCCCACTCGTCGAACTCCTCATTCCTTTCACTCCGGGTCCACCTGAACCACCTAAGAGACCAGAACGCATTATTGAGAGAGGTGTTTCGAGATCCAAGTAAAGGATTCCGAAGGGGGGTAGGATGGAGGTTCGGGTGAGGTGGTTCTGGAGTAGGAGTTGAAGGTTGTGATAGATTACGTGTAAGGGTTGGAGGGTGTTGGAGGAGGAGGAACGATAGATGAGTTCACGAAGGGAGGGTTGGGTAGAGAGAGGAGGAGGTCCATCGCCTGGTGATGAAGAGGAAGAGGAAGAGGATTGACCGCAATCATAATGAATTCTCCAACCTGATCTATAAACGACTAATTGATCCAATGGACTAGGTTCACTCCTGATACTTTTCAAAGCATCCATTAATTCCCTCATCCAAATCTCGGTCACTTCTTCGACCGCCTCAAAGATCCTTTCGATTTTATTAATCGTCTCGATTGAATCATCCTCCATGTAAGAGTAGAACCATGTATCGAATGTAGAGTTGTGAGAGCGCAGGGGAAGGGGAATCGGTTGTTTCTCAATGATTACGAGGTCGGAACGTCTTGAATCTGCGAGCCATTGTTGATTCTTCTCAGAGATTGATGTGAAGGGATGCTGGTAAGAAGGGAGGGTTTGGGCGGATGCGGGACGAAGACCATCAGTGCGTCGGTAACGAAGGAGGGTAGAGTAAGTTGGTGAAGGGTAAAGGGATTTCGATTGACGTGATTCGAGAGGAGGGGATTCGGATTCTGATCGAGGATACAAGTCGGAGGAAGGAGGAGGGAGAGGAAGGCGGTGGTAGACTCGTTCGTCAACTTCCCAATTCTCTACGAGTTTCTCCTTCTCAGTACCCCTCTCGTTTCCCAAGATTCCTCCACATAGCGCGTGCTCCTTACAGTACAGGTCACCGTAGCAGCTCTGAGGTTCGATCCTTGTGTAGTCGAGTAAGAGGTCGTGGAGGGAGTATTGTGTGGTTGATCCGAGGAGGAGGAGAGATTTGTGAGCCAGTAATTCACAGAATCGTGTTCTCGACGGGAGTTGAGAGAGTTTCTTCGAAGGTCTGAGGTGGGAAGGTAAGAGATAGTCGCAGGTGGAAGAAGGGATGAAATGATATTTGAGGGAATCTCGAACGTCCCATTCTGTTTCCGTACTCCCGACTGGATCCCTTCCTTTGTAGAATCGTTTGTCGCAACTCGAGAGCTTGCTCTCCATTTTGTGCACCGGTAGCCCTTTCCCTTCTTGCGCGAGTGAGGTCCCCAGAGGATCGTAAACCCATTCTCCTTCTCCGACTGTACAATCGAGGTAGGCTTGAATCGACTTGAAGTCTTCTGTGCTCGTGAGCGATGTGCCGGGGAGTCCTTGGATGTCGAGATGGGAAGAGCGGATAGCGCGGGAAGTCAGGGAATCGGCAGTGGAAGAAAGGGAGGAGAGAACAGAATCGAATGTCGAGGAGAGGGAATCCGGAAGAGACGAGGTAGAAGGTAGACCGGGAGTGGTTGATACTCTGGGATGATTGGATGATCGAAGTTGACGAGATTCGAGGAGTGGATCTTGCGAAGAGGGAGCAGAGGGAGAAGAAAGGGAAGAATCTGAGACGTTCGAGGTGCTTTCTTGGCCTCGAGCCGATGCAGTGGTGACCTGAGTCAGGATGAGGACTACATAGAGGCAGTTGAGCAGCGTAGAGTGATAGGAGAGCGAGGTTGATTGTTGAGAGGTGTTGGCTCCCATCTTCGCGAGTCTGCGTTCGTGGAGGGTAGAGTAAGCTGGGAGAGGAAGGTTGGAGCTCGTGTCGGACTTACAAGCTAGCTCTAGCCCTTCCTACGATTTGATAGTGAAGTGTAGGAAGCGAAAAGTTTATTCAGATCTTTCTCACCTCGACCACTTCCGACTCCTCCTCAGAATCAGCCATTATGCCTTTCCAAGCCCCACGAGTACCTTCACCTACCCTCACACGCTCTCCTCCGACCTCCTCATCTTCTCCCACTTCTCCCCCATTCCCTCAACACGCTTCATCAAACTTTCAATCTCGCAATCCAGCATTTACTTCTGCTTCGATAGGGTTGGGCGTATTAGGAGCAGGAGAACTAGGTGAAAGTAAGGGCGAGGGACTGGAGGGGAAAGATGTCACGAGTCCGGTTGAATTGACTCAATTCGTGAGTGTCGATTATCTCTCATCAGCTCACTTTTGCTCTCGTTGATCTGATAGGGAGATGTTCATCTCAGGTCGATACATTATTAAATGATCTCGAGACGCGGTTCGATACTTTATCTTCAGATGTTTTGTCGAGACGTGAGTCGGATAATCGCTCAGTGTTTCGCTCTGGCCCCTACTGATTTGTTTCCACCTTCTCACAGTGTCATCACTCTCGACACGGGTCGACTCGCTGGAGACGAGTCTGGCGGATCTCATGGCGGGAACGACTGCCCCAATTCCGACAACTTCGAATTCGACTTGAACTCTGAATCGATCGTCGCATTCATTCTCCACCGGTCCAGCTTCGTTAAGCCACACACCACTAGATTTATCTCTCTCCGCTAATCGTCACTCTGTACTCTTCCCGTCTTCCCCCGTTATTCCTGTGCAGTTTCTTTTGTCCTTGTTGTGCAAATAGGGGTCGCAAGATTACAGTCCTCGTATGTTGTAGGATGCGTTCGCCCAGTTATGAGCCTGTCTCGCTTAGGAGTCGCTCACTAAGACCCGAGAGTGGTGAGGGTAAAGGTACTAAAATTGGAATTTCAAGCTTCGAGTGGGCAAAAAGGGTGACAGAACAAAACAAGGAGAGGACGAGTGGAAACAAAGATAGACCAGGCGAGCGTGACGGGTACATGCAGAGACTTTGCTTTGGGTGAAGGAAAACGACGAGGAGAAGCAGCGGACCTAGTGCTCAACGGAGCTTTCCTTGTGATCTCCATATTTCCCTCCCCTTCCTTCAATCGATTCCTCCATGACATTCTTGCCAATCTCTCCGTTGTTCTTCAAGTCCTTTTCTTTCGCAGCTCGGATAGCCTTAGCTTTAGCGAGTGCGGCTTGGTCGGAAAGTGAAGGGGAATCGCCTCCGGAGAGGAACATCGCACGAGGATGAGGCATGTCGGCTCTGCTCGCCCACCAGTCCTTGTTAGGTGAGTAGAGCTATCAGGGGAGATGAGAGAGTCAGCTCGACAATCATTGAGATTTGTGAAGTTTCGCTTGGTCGTTTTTGGGTCTCCCTTTCCCCCTCTACCTCCCTACATGGACTAGTCGTAGCGTCCTTACATTCTCGGGGCGATGATGAGGACGGACGGGGAGCAGTCGACAACGTCCATTACGCGTTCGTAGCCTTCGAAAACGATTTGGAACCCCACTTCATCGAGAAGAGACATGCAACTCACCTTTGAGTTGTAACCTTGTTCGACACGGTTCCACGGCTCCTTGTCACCCGAACGGCGGAAGACGACGTCGGGCTAGAAACAAAACAACTTGAAACACCGTCAGCAAAGCGAATTCGACTTCTCCAAGTCACGCCGAAAACAGAGAAGAGCTGAGACGTGCCTGGGACGAGAGGTAGTGGAGTCCAAATCCTATACTGCCTACCACGCCCGCGCCGACAGCGACTATGAGGAGAGAGAGAGAGGCGAGAGTGAGCGAAAACGAAAAGCGGGGAAGAGAAATTCGGGCCTCACAGACGAGAGGATAGAGTGAAGGGTCGCGTTTGAGTGAGCGGAGTACTGAAGCCATTGTTGTGAGTGTTGAGTAGTGTTCGTGAGAAGTTTGAGTCGGAGGAAGTGAAGGGAAGGAGGGAGAGAGACGTGAAGGGTTCGGCTCCTGTGATTTTGTGGCGAAGTGGGGGAGAAGGAAAAAAGGGAAGGGTAAGTCGTTGGTGAACTACAGGAAGTATCTAGAAGCGTCCAGGGGTGGACCTACGAAAAAAGTCGGGAAAACCGAAAAGCTCAAATTCTCGCGAAACCTCTTCGTCGAGTCCTCCTCAGAGCTCAAACGCTGTCCTGCGCGTCTCGATACTCGCAGCGACAATAGCCACACTCTAGCTGATTACATGGATACAGCGTACTTCGACCGCCTCCTCAGATTCGGCCCTATTCGTCGAAACAAAAATGGGAGAGGAGTGCAAAGTAACGACAATCCAGCCAAGAGAGACGTAGCTCCTTGTATAGTCAAAGCTCTATACATCTGTAATGCGAAGAGAGGCTAAAATCAACTGAATCAGTCGAGAACAAAGCGAAAGACAGTGAAAAGCGAGCTCACGAAAACTCCTCCTAATAAAGCTCGAGAGCACATCCCTGCTGCTAGAGCTGATGCCGCATGATTTGTGTAGACGTCTATAAGATATGATAGGAAGGAAACGAAGATGAGGAGCATTGAGAGGGCGAAAAGGAATTCTGCGATACAAGGGACGATCCAGTGAACTCGTTCGAAAGGTGCCGTCCATGCAAAAAGGAAGAGAGATCTGTGGGCTTAAACATTAGTCACTGAAGTGGGAATGAGAGAAAATGCTCACATTGGAGAGATGACAGCAGCTCCGTAAGCGAGAACGAGTCGAGATTCGGAAGTCGGCGTTTCACCGTTCTCTTTTGCTTTCATGACTTGTCGCACGTAGGCCTTGGCTGTAAACGAGTCGACAGAGAGAGTCAGCACTTTCGAGAGGAGAATTTGATCGAAAAGCGCTGCTCACTTCCTACCGTTGCGATCATCGAAGCTCCGACAAGGAAACCCAATCCTAGCGAGATATAAGTGAGTCCATACGACGTCCGAGAGAAGCCTCGACCTTCGACATAGACGACGCTGAAAGCCTACGAATGGTTGAAAGCGAATCAGCGAAAAAGCTCAGTGTCAAAACTCAGGGAAGCGTACTTGGAAGAAACCGTATCTGATCAGATCTTGATGCGTCAGTGAGGATAAGAGGTCTGATCACTCAAGGGAGTCGACGTACAGAATCCCGTAGAGTATCGATAGGTAAATCGAGATGAAAAGAACAATCGGTTCTGTCAGAAGCGAGGTCTCGTTAGCGAAGCGCCTGACCCTGCACAGTAATTGGGACTCACCAGTGAAGAAGAAAAGCACAGGTCTCTTCAAAGCCTGCTTGTAAACTCCCAACACCTTTCGTATTCGTTCACCCAACTCAACTTTCGTAATTCCCAATTTCTCCGGCTCTTCCCTCGATAATGACGCTTTCTCCTTGAATAATGTTGGACCGTGTGTTTCAGGTACTAGTGCGACTAAGATTGAAGTGAAAGTCGAAAAGATAGCCATGACTCGTAAATTCCAGCTGCGAGTCAAAACGGTCAGATTATTGCGTATTCAGGAGAAGGAGATCGAGCTTACCGGAATCCAACAGTTGTTTCGATGTATCCAGAGCATAGAGGTCCCAAGGACGGTCCACCGAAAGCCATAATCGAGTCTGAAGAAGAGTAACGTGATGAGACCGGGTCGTTTCGCAAGGAAAAAGTAAACTCACAAAGAGAAGTATAAGTAGCTCGATTCAGCGGTACTGTGAAATCTCCTATTGATGCAGGGACATTGTTGATACTCGCTGATCCAAAGAAGCCGAGGAGGAAGCGGAAAATGAGGAGTGCAGCAGCATTGTTGGCGAAAGCAGCTCCGAATGAGAAAGCTGAAGAACGTCGGACAGAATTTGGATATGACGATGGTCAGACGAGGACTTAGTGACTCTACAGAGTCGAAAGAAGCGAGACGAACCTGAATAACAGATTCCGCAGAACAGATAAACCGGTCTCCTCCCAAACAGCTCACTCGATGGTCCCGCCAGCAGAGGTCCAGCAGCGAATCCTAAAACCGTCAACGTTACTCCAAGAATGGCAGCTGTAGAGGATAAGGCTTAGTCGAGGGAAACCGAGTCAAAATGGATACTTGTAGAACAGTTTCTCACCTTCTGAACCAATATGATACTCCTCCTCGATTGCGGGTACTGAAGCGACGTAAGCCGTCGAAGCATAGGTCAAGGAGAGTACCCAAAGACAAAGGATGAAGTTGACGAGCATCTTTTTCGGAGTTGACCAATTTCGAGGGTCTGTGAAAGAGAGCGTTTGATCAGTTCATATTCGCCTCTTCCTCCCATAGATTCTGGCATGAGGAGCTGCGAATAAGAGTGAAACTTACTATCAGGATCATCAGGAGCAAGAGTCAAAGGTGCACCTCCTCCTTGCGAGGCTGTTGAAGGTTTCCCCTCTTCATTTTCGACAGCTCCTACTGTCCTTTCGCTGATCGTACTATCCACTGTCGCTTCACCCGCTGCTTGCTTCTCCAAGTCTCCATCTAAACCGATACAAGGAGTTTCAATTTGTTGTTCAACATCTTCTGCTGTTGTCCTTTTCGCTGTCTCGGCAGCCGACCTCATAGTCGTGCTTTCAGTATCTCTTGAATGGAGGTGTGTTGATCCGAGCAGTTCGAGGTACGAGAGGAGAAAGCCGTCTATCGGAAGCAGCAGGTGATGGTGGGGATTGAAAAAAAGAGGAGGAGAAGGAACAAATTCTCCGAAGTCGCTAAACTCACTTCAACTAGTGGATTGCACAGCAGCTCAGACAACTGGACTTCGCGAAGAACAATCGAATATTATTCGAATCCGCGGATAGAGACGGAAAAGTCAAAAATTGATCGCCGACGACGAAAGAAACGTTTTTCTGCGCTTTCGACGACAACGACGACAACGAAAAGCCAAGGACGATGGATCGAGAGACGTAGCAACGTAAACGGCCTAATGTGTTGACTAGGGTCAGACCGACTTGCGCAGAACCAGGCATGTGAATCTGCAATGAATCAGAGTGACCACGACGTCGAAATGAAACACCCATTACGCATTCGAAGATCTCAATTTCACCAACAGTTTGATCGAGACGCTGCAACTCTGAGGAAATTCGGTCCCAAAAATGACGTTTCGGTTTCAACTTCTCTTGCTTTTTCCAGCGATCCCTCGAAACTTCTTTCTCTTTCTCCTTCTTACTCCACACTTCAGTACTTCTTCTACTTCGAACAATACCTTCAAGCAACTACACTCAAGGTGAGCCCAATACACCTCTCTCCCTTCTCTCCTCCCACCTCGTCCTTTTCGACTTTTCGCTGTTTCAGTCTGAAACGGGGCCGACCTCCTCCCCCATCTCCCCTCTTCCGTACTTGCTGTACTACCCCACCAGCTACACCTGCAGCCTTGAATAGCCCTCGCTGACTCTGCCTTGTTACATTCAACAGCTCTTCATTTTCTTCGTCTTTAATTAAACAAACAACAAAGATGGGATTCATTCACTTTGTCCACTACTCGGGCACATTCGCCCTCTTCGCCGCCATGGCATTGCTCATCGTAGCTTCCGTGAGTTTATCCCTTTCGCTTATAGAAGTTGACTTTGCGAAAAAACAATCGACGTCAACTTCTTTCCTCTCTTGATCTCGAATCGACGCTAACCTCATTTCGATCTCTTCTCTTGCTAAAAGGTCTCCTCACCTGTGTGGAACAACGTCGGATACCTCAAGGGAGAGATTGCCGGACGAGGAATCACTTTCGGTGAGTTGAGCGAAATGCTCCTCCTCTCCTCCCAATTCCTCTCATCTCCCACCGACGTTGTACTGATGCATACGGCGAGCGAATAGGAAATTGGGGCTATTGTTTTGGAGACCAATGTACGGCGTCGAAATTAGGTTACCCGATCGACTTCATCACTCGTCTCACTGGAACTACCGTCGCTTCTGAGAACGTTCTTCGCAACTTGTCCTTCACCCTCATCCTCACTCCTATCGCCGCTGGTCTTACCTTGATCGCCCTCATCTTCGCTCTCGGTACCCACCTCATTCTCGGTATCCTCGGATCTCTCGCGGCTCTCCTCGCTTTCATCGTTACCATCGTCGCCCTTGGTGTAAGTCTCTGCTCTTCCTTCACTAGAGCTAGCTGAGTACTGACAGTATTTCACAACTCGGAATAGCTATACCTCGGATTCTTCATCGTTACCCGAAACCGTGTCAACGATCTCGGATTCCCCAACTCGCATCTCCACATCTCTTCCTGCATCTGGCTCGTCGTCGCTGCCGCCGGTTGCCAGCTTTACGCTACCATCACTGTCTGCTTCACTCGATCCCGCAAGAGACGTGCCGCTCGTGAGGAGGACTTCGCTACCGTTCCCGCCATGACCTCGACCAACGTCTACTCTACCTCTGCTCCTTCCACTCACGGTTCAACCGGTCCTCTCGTTCACGATACTACCGGAGTCAACTCGACTTACACCGGAAACCCCATCAACGAGAACTACGTCGACCCCAACTACACTACCAACACTTACGAGACCAACCACAACACTGCCTACAACTCGGGAGTAGCTGACAACCAAGGTCACGTCTGGAACCGACAATCGACTACCGTTGTCTAAAGAGTTCCATCGTTTCAAGAAAGATGTAAATTTTCGATATTCATAGTTTCACCTAATTTTCTATATAACCCCTCTCTCCTCTTTCTATTCGATCTTTCTTCCCTCTCCTACTTCCGAACCTGCACATACGCATCTCCTACATTTCGCTTTCTCACCTTTTATTCCCATATACAAGTTTCGAATTTGGAATTGCTACCCTACTTTTGTACAAAGCATCTTGTTCTTCTTCCGCTCTCGGCTCGTCGCACTGAGAGACGCCTCGTAGCGATAGATCGAAGTTTGCTTCGGAGCGAATCGGGAGAGGGAAGACAAGAGAGGTTGAACGAAGAATCGGGGAAAGTCTCTCTTCTACCTACCACATCCAATCAGCTAGCTCGGGAATGGCCGCAGTAGCTGAATCAAGACTACTTGATTTATGGGAGACCAGAGCAGGTGCGTCCCTCTTCGTCCTCTCCTTTTGAGTCCCCTCAAATCCGCTCATCTCCCGACCTCACTTTCACAGCGACACAGCAGCTAGAGCAGTATCCGCGACTCTCCAGAGACTTCGAGGAGCTAGATCAAGCTGTCGCGCTCCTACCGGCAACTCGAGATTCCCCCTTCGTACCCTCTTATCAACCTTTCCTCGAGATCCTCTGTTCGAATTTCTCGCCAACCTGGACCAGAACGAGCCGAATCTTGAGTGAGATCTTTGGCGAATTGGGTCAGGCAACGAAGAGGGAGGTTCCGATGGGATGCGGTGGAATTATTGCGTTGAGGACGGCGGTGGGAAGAACGATAGTAGACGACGAGAGAGTGGGTGAGATCAGGCATTGGTTGGATATAGTGACCAGATCAGTGTATCACACGAGGTGAGCTCCTTTCATCTGCCCACCACAACCGAAAACAGACACTGAAATCGCAAATTCGCGACAGAGAAATTATCGCTCGTAACCCGATTACCGCCGAGTCTGCTCTTCCGAGAATGGTGCCGCATCGTCCACGAGTCGGTCTGGATCCGCTCCCGCTACTCCCGTCGATGAAACCTCCTCGATAGCGCGAACGAGATCTGCAACTCCCTCACCAGCGAAAGTCAAGACTTCTTCGCCTCAAGTCGACAAAGGCAAAGGCAGAGCTGTTGAGACGGGGAGGGAGAAAGTGGAGGTACAGGATGATCGCAGTCGAGAAGCGGAGAGTCAGGAGGACCAAGGAATCGGCTCATCCTCGCGAGTCCTCAGATCTCGGAGTTCGACGAGTCGGGCGCAGTACCAAGAGGATGAGGAGGATGATAGGCTCGGAAGTCCACTCTCGAGCTTGGCTGACTCGCAAGGAGAGGATCAGGGAGGGCGGGGAGTCATGAACGATGGAGGACGACCTCGGAAGAAACCTCGACACGGAGAGAACGAACCTAGTCCGGCTCGGAATGGACCTCAGAGGAGGAGTGGAAGAATAGGATCAGTACAGAGACCAGAAGCGGGAGTGATCAGTCCGGAGACGATAGCGAAGGAAACGGCGGTTCGAAACAGTTTCATTGCTCGAATGGTGAGTACCTTTCGGCTTGCTCGGACTTGAAAGGAGGTGCAGTTCTAACTCGGTAAGACTGCATTAGCCTGCTAGTCTCCTCACCCCGGAAGAATGGCTCGTTCGGGAAGCATTCTCTTCGATTCCGACTGAAACCGACCTTTCTCCTCCTTCAACCTTCAATCTCCCCCCTGCCCATTCCTTCGCGCGCCGACACCTCACCGGAAACACTCAATTCACCGTCTACGACGGCATCGGAGGTGAACGCAAGGTGTGGGATCGATTCAAGAGCAACCTCTGCCTCCTCTCCGACATGAATCTCTGCGCTTTCCCCTCAGAGGATCCGAAATCTTCAACCCCATTCCGACCTGGTCAACCTATCGTATTCACGTCTCATGCTAGAAAATGTCTGGAAGTAGTCGAAGCGATCTCAGAGTTGGGCATTCGGAAAAAAGGAGAGATCAAACCTCACAACGGTCCCAAGAAAGACAAGCCTTTCATTCATCTCTTCGTTCAAGCTACTACAAACGACTGGAGGTACATGGGAGACTACGTGGTAGCTTGGGATGGAAGCCAAGAAAAGGGAAACTATCAATACCTCGATCCACCATCTTCGACAGTTCATGAAGTCTTGAAGGAAAAGCTCGAAGTTCACGCAACGTCCAAGAATCAGAATGGACAGTGGCCTCGCATCCTCCTCAGTGACTGGGACTTCAAGGCGACGACATGGGATCAAGCTGAGAAGGAGTTGGAGTTATCGAACGACAAGGGGAGGAGAAGACACGTGAAGTATCTGGTGCTCAAGTGTATTGGGTGGGATGAGACGAGCTTTGAGAAATGGTCGGAGGAGCGAGCGAAGCTTCGCGGCAAGTAGAGCGATTGAGGGGACCTTTGAGAATGGAAATGGAATCGTTCGCGAACGTTTCGGGTTGTGATCGACTCGCGCTGAGGGTCTCCATTTGTATTTCTCGTGTGGAGTTCGAGTAGCGAGAACATTCCTTCGCTCCTCTACTGAGGTAGCTGGTTGCTGCTGGCGTCTGAGGGTGTGCGATTGCGCTGTTACGACGCCAATTGAGGGTCAAGCGAGATCGCTTTTTCGCGGTCCTTTTCATTCTCTCTCTCGCTTCGTTGTCTCTCTCTCTTCCTCACCTCAACAACTCGATTCAAGTACTTCAAATACTATCCTACAAATTCTATACTACTATGTCCTCTATTCCTACGTCTTCTCAATCATCGGAAGCGACCAATTCTTCGAACGGAAATGAAGTTCTTGCTCCATTCCCTCCCAACTCCCTACCTCTGGACCAGCTAAACATTAATGAGGAGATGATCATGGAGTTGGTCGGTGAAATTATGAAGAAGAACTCAGCTTTGGTAAGTCTCGCTCGCTTACCTTCTCGAGCGCTTCGTTCGCTTACACGCATCTCGCTCTCGTGAGTAGATGCTAGAAATTGCAGAGCTCAAGAAGAGTCATGCGAAAGAGCTGAAAGGTAAAGATGAGCTAATCGTCGATTGTGAGTTCCACTTCTTCGCAAGATCTCTTTTGACAAAAGTCGCTTAGTCGAGCGCTCTCTGACAGTGCAATTTCAATTGGAGGATCTCAAGATGGCTAGTGCTGTTGAGCTCGGTGGAAACAAGGTAGAGCGCTTAGAAGAAGAAGTAGAGAACTTGAAGGAAGAAAAGGAGAGGATGTTGAGCGAGAAGAGGGCAGTTGAAGAGGAATTGAGGAAAAGCGGAGTCAAGGTGAAAGAGGACACGAATGGACGACTCGCCAACATGAAGTGTCGAAAGTGCGATTGATGGGTAGTCTTGGGTGTCGGAGCTTCTTTACGGGAACCAATTTACAATTCGCTTGCAAAGGGAAAAGATGGCTATGAACGAACTGAGAGACTGGGCATCGAGAGAAGCGAAATGAATCTCAAAGTTGCAGATTGTAGCAGCGACTCGTGATCTATCATGATCAAACTAGAACGATCTACACAGCTGCCGCCTTGTCCTTCTTCTTCTGTAGCTCCGCCTTCTTCATCAAGTACAACTGTTTCTTTGTCAACTTTCCTCCTCCCGCTCCAGCACCGGCCGCTGTTTCCACTTCTCCCTCCTTCTTCAAAGCAATCTCATCCTTTGGCACAGCAACCTTCACGGCTCCCTTCGAGTTACCGAGTACCTCGTCCTTTGGTCTGACAACCGATGAAGGAGCCTTAGTCTTCTTTCCTCCTTTCTTTCCTCCGTTCGAAGCGACGGGTAAAGCAGGTTGTTCCTCGTCTTCTCCGTCGACAACTTCGAGTTCTCCTTCTTCAGCTTCGATCGTCTCTTGAGATTCTTTATTCCATTTCTCTTGAGCTCGTTCGACGGCTTCGACGGTAGATTTCGAAACGGTGATAGGGTTTGTTGGGTCCTCCTTGACGAAACAAGCGACGAAGAATCCGTTTGTCCCATCTTCGGGTAAAGCTCGAACTACCGAGTTTGCAATAGCTGATCACCGAGAGTTGAGATTGAAATCAGTTCCGTCCTTCGCGTCATTCGAAGGGACGTCAACTCACTTTGATCACCACCGCAAGCCTCGACACGACCACGTCTCTCCCAAGTAGGTAAGACCTGATCACGACTCTCCAATCTCCAACCCATTTCCCTCAATTCCTTCTTTCCCAGAATCCTCATAACGACTCCTTCATCCTCTTGTTCCCAGATCGAACAGGTCGAGTAAACTACTCGTTTAGCTCCAGAGAATCGTAGAGCGTGGGATAGGATTGCGAGCTGGAAGTTGGAGAGAGCTTTGACGCGTGCGAGATTCTCTTGATCGGGGACAGAGGGGATCAAGTGGTCGAGTCGGGAAGGAATACCGGAACCGGAACATGAAGGGTCGACGAGGACTACGAAACGGGTCATGATGAGTACAGAGCTGAATGAGGGCGAAGAAGAATGGACTTACTGTGAGATACATTCTTGAACTTGGGATCTTCGGGATTAAGGGACAAGAAATCGACATTCATAGGTTGAACGTCTGTGATCGACAAGGGGTTAGCTCGAATAGAGTCAAAGAGAGGGAAAAGAGTAGACTCACTCTTCGCCTCTGCTTTACTACACATATCCTTCAAAACCTTGAATCTCCCCTGATCCCTCTCACAAGCAATAACCTTTCCCTCACTTCCCAACATGGCAGCAGCCATAGTAGTCTTGTTTCCCGGTGCTGCAGTAGCATCCAACACTTTCAACAAGTTCTTCTTTCCTTTCTTGTCACTATCGAAATCGGCGGGTTTCTCCATCGCTGCATCTTCGAGGTCGGCGAGGATGGGGGCGAGCAGCACCCACGCGGGCATGCAAGAAGCCTTGTCTTGTGCTATCAGTCGTCCGTCTTGATAGGCTGAGAGAGTCGTGAGAGTGAGGGAGGAGGGGAAGGCGAGGAGAGGTTCAATGTGTGCATCGAGAGCAAACACTCGAGGTTGCGATTGGCTGCACTCGATCGGTTTCGAATGAGTCTTCCGTTCCGAGTCAAAGAAGAAGGGAATGGCGACTTACGAAGCAGCCAACATTTCGTCAACTTCCTCAAACATAGTCCAACCTCCCTTGTCCAACCACTCGACGGCGCTCTCAACGGTCCATTTCAACGTGTTGACCCTCAACCATCTCACCTCACCAGCAGCGTTCGCTCCACCTTCATCTCCCGCAAATCGTTCCAAATCATGCTCCTTCTTCTTTCCCTTTCCGATTCCTTCCAAACTACTCGCGATCTTCTCGGGTAAAGCAATCTGTAACCCTTCGTTCGTAGCTACTCGTTTCCTTCTCTTTTCCCTCTCGTTCTCCTTCTCCAATCTGATCTTCCCGACTACTTGTCAGCTCATCGATCTAGTTTCAGACGAAAGAAGAGTTGACGTACGCAGGCTTGTACTTTTCCAACTTTTTCCTAACCTTGTGTTCCTTAGCCAAACTCAACCCTCGTTTCGCAAACAACAAATCATGTACCATAACCTGAGCCAAATTCAACGGAGTCGGTGCTTCTTTCACTTTCTTGACCCACTTGTTCTTGCCCTGTCCTTCTCCTGAAGCGGTCTTCAACGCTTTCGATGCCGATGACGCTGAACCTGATTTGAGTGCGTTCGAGATTGCGAGGGTCGAGGAAGGGGGAACGAAGAGAGTTGGTTCGGATGTCATCAACTTTGTCGCATTGAGAAGGTGGATCAAATGAGGTCGATCTGTACGAAGATCCTGCTACCCCTCAGCTAATGAACCCAAGGAGCTGAGACAGAGGATAGAGCGTACACTTGAGAACGTTGATCACCACTCCCAAGAACCTAGCACCTTCTCCAACTTTCTTTGACTTCTTTGCTTCAGACATACATAATCCTTTGACTGAACCTTTTTTGGTATCTAGCGAGTCGAGAATGAGGGCGGTACTAGAGGAGGGAAAGAAAAAGATGTTGAAGGATTTCGATGGGAGGGGGATAAGTCAGTGAGAAGTTCAGGCAAGAGACGGGGTAGACACGGGGTATGCTCACCGGTGATAAAAGTCCATACTGACTGGCTATCGAGGTACGGGAGTGCGAGAGGGAGAAGTTGAAAGATGAGTTTGAAGATGAGAGAAAGAAAGTTCGTCCGTGCTTTCAGAGTGCTTAGCGACCAGCTGGAGTTGTTGAACGAGTTTCTGACGTGCGAGTAGTGGTGACCAGACTACTGCAAGTTGAGAGTGAGAGGAGAGGAAGCGACTTGAAGAATTTCCTAAACTTTCTCCTAACAAATCTCCTAAACTTGACTATCAATCCATTCTGATTAGCTAGTACCAAGAATGGCTAGTTTACAATCACTAAAGATCTTCTCGGGTGCGTCTCCTTCCTCCTGTTGTTGCCTTCCCTGCCCCCGAGTCTTGATCTAATTCTCTCGGCTTGATTAGGTACCTCGCATCCACAACTAGCAAACCTGATCGCAAGACGACTAGGTCTTCAATTAGGCTCCTCCTCCATCGTTACCCTTCCATCAGGAGAATTATCGTTAGTCCTCTTTCGAAAACTCCCCCGCTTTCATCCGCTCTCACAAAACTGATTCTTTTGCGTTGATTGTAGGGTCACTTTTCACGAGAGTGTGAGGGAAGCCGATGTGTACATTGTAGCTACTGCTTCGGGCGATGAAACCGGTACAAACGGTGCTTTAATGGAGTTAGTCCATATTCTCTCCTTAACCTTCCGCCGTCTCCTTCTCTGATTGACGCCACTCGGTGATGTTAGGTTATGTATCATGGCCCATACTTTACGGATAGCTTCAGCACGAAGAATCACAGCTGTCGTGTAAGCCTCCCTTCTTCTTCTCCTTTCCTTCTTCTTTCGCTTTCGCAAAGGACTCACCTCGCACTGCCGACTACACAGCCCTCATTTCCCGTACGCTCGACAAGATAAGAAGGATAAATCAAGAGCGCCCATCACGGCGAAATTGATCGCAAACATGTTGGTCAAGGGAGCTGGAATCGATCATGTTATCGTACGTTTGGCCCGTTCCTCGCATATCTAACAGCCTTGTACTGTGGCTGATGTACAGATCGTCCCAACTGTAGACTATGGATCTCCATGCTAGTCAGATTCAGGGTTTCTTCGATATTCCAGTTGATAAGTGAGTTCAGAATCTTTCTTCATCCTGTTCTCGACTACCGCTAATATATCGCTCACCACCACAGCGTACGTACTCACGCTCAATCTCTCTCAACTCTCTCCCTATCCTGCCATGCACAGTCATCGCTTCGCCTCGACCAAACTCCTTTTCCCATTTCTCCCGATGCTGACACCTTATCTCCCCTCCTTTCCCTCAATCAACCCCCTCATTCGATTCCTCACCCTTAATTTGCAACGCCATATGCTCAATTGAACAGCTCTACGCCGAACCTACGATGCTTCAATACCTTCGAGAAACGATGGGAAAAGATATCGCGAATGCTGTCATTGTCAGTCCTGATGCTGGAGGTGCTAAGCGGTAAGTCTGCCTACATTCCCACTCTTGTCCAACTTCCCTTCCTAACTCTTGAACGAAACTTGGAGGAAGTTGGAGGATTGAATCTCAAGCTGACTCGCCTCTTTTCGCTCTACTCAGTGCTTCCTCAATGGCCGCCGCACTCGATTTAGATTTCGCTCTTTTCCACAAAGAGCGCAAAAAGGCAAACGAAATCGCCCGAATGGTTCTCGTCGGAAACGTCGATTCGAAAATCGCCATCCTAATCGACGATATGGCGGACACGTGTGGAACTCTCGCTCTCGCCGCGAAACACCTTCTCGCAGGAGGAGCGAAATCAGTCGTCGCTTTAGTGACGCATGGGATTTTGAGTGGACCAGCTATGAAAGTGTTGAATGAGAGTCAGATTGAGAAATTGATCGTGACCAACTCGATTCCTCAAGAGAAACACAAGAGGGGTTGTGAGAGGGTGAGGGAGATTGATGTTAGTCATGTATTGGCAGAGGCGGTTAGGAGGAGTCACTTCGGAGAGAGTGTGTCGGTTTTGTTCAACTCGGTACCGGTCGTGAGTTCGCCTCGAAAACCTTGATCATTACTCTGGTTTCTATCATACTGATGAGGAGCTGGGCGGCAATTCACAGGCGGTTCAAGATGATTTCTATCCCGTTTCACCTCAACCTAGACCTGCAGTCCGACAAAACTCCTCTGTCCTCTCCCGCTTTGAAGAACGAAATGAACCTCAAACTCCTATTCGATCACTACAACACTAGAAGGAACTCAAGAGCCGGGGCGGAGCGAGAGGAGGAAGGGGAATTGGTTTCTTCATGGGGATTCTCGAGGAGGAGACTAAGGGGAGGAGGGGCGACTCTGTTATTGATTTCCAGCGAAACTATCGACTCTACAAGATTATGTGCAAATTAGACCATCTCAAGCTATCGATCAAAGGTGTGATCGTAAGAGAGAGAGAGGATGCGAGCTTTCGAACAGTCGTATCGCGCCAGACACTCTATTCGCTCGAGAGCCGCTCCGATTCTTGTGAACAGCGATTTATACTGCTTCCCTAAACTAGTCCACGAGCGTCCTTATTCAGAGTTGCGAAACTTTTGAACTTGCACCAAACTTTCTACTTCTTTCCCAACTCCTCACCTTCCTCAACTCTTCGAGATGATGCGACCGAACCGCAAGCAGAACTCTATTCTCAACTCGCCATTCGTACGAGCCCTTATCAATCCAGTCAAGACGATTATTCCCTCTTCAAACTCCTCATCTCTAAACGCTCTCCCTGCCTCTCAACCTATCGTATCCAGCTCAAAACCATCAGGAGTGAACCCTTACTTATCTATCATTGCACAAGAACGAGGAGAATCTGTGGAAGAACCTGAAGAACATCATTTGATTCCTACTCAACCTTCAGAACCTGATCTCAAAGGCAAGAAACGAGCGAGAGAGGAGGAGGAACCAGAAGAAGAGGAATGGAATGAAGTGGAGGGAACTAGGTTTGGTGTGATTACTCGTTATCAAGAGGGAAAGAATCTACCGAAGGAATTGGAGAAATGTACGTCCTTTCTCCTCTCCCTCGTATCGTATCTGACTCGAGCTGATAGCGGGACGGGGATGACGTAGATTGGGCGCAGCGATATAGGCTGTTCGCAAAGTTTGATGAAGGTTGCGAAATGGATCGCGAAGGATGGTATTCTGTTACTCCTGAGAATATCGCTGTACAAATAGCTGAACGATGTGAGTCGAGTCTCAATCAGTCAGTCGTCGATACTGTATACTGATGTTCGTCGCTCGTAGGTCGGAGTAGCGTTATTGTCGACGCATTTTGTGGTGTCGGAGGGAACGCAATTCAATTCGCTTTCACTTGCGAACGAGGTGAGTCTCATTCTGCTATCTCAGGGACGCCTCATATACTGAACCCTTTGCTACCGTCTGAGCCACACAGTAATTGCCTTCGATACCTCGAAAGTTCGCTTAGCATGCGCTCGAAGAAATGCCGAAATCTACGGAGTCGCCGACAGGATCACCTTCATTCATTCAGACTGGGTGAGCTGGACTCGGGACTACTTGGAACGGAAAGAGAAGGGACAAGTGAAGAAGGAAGACGAGATCGAGGTGGTGTTTTTGAGTCCTCCTTGGGGTGGGATCAGTTATCAAACTCTCGGCACTTCGACAACAGCAGAGATTCCCGTCAACAAGAAGCGAAGGATCTCATCGACTACAAAAGACGAACTTCCTCCTACCCCAACTCCCGTCGTCCCAAATTCCCAAGATTCTCCACCTCCCGCTTATCCGCTTTCCGCTCTCGCTCCTCTTCACGGCGCAGAACTCTTCTCACTCGCCTCACAAGTGACACCACATATCGCCTACTACCTACCTCGCAACGTGGATCTACTAGAAGTCGCTCAATTATCGCCATCGAAACCGGGAGAAACAGACAAGAGGGAGATAGTTGAAATCGAAGAGGAGTGGATGAGTGGGAAACTGAAAGCGGTGACGGCTTACTTTGGTGGATTGGTCGTGGGTCGTGAGAAGGGGGAAGATGAAGCGGGAGAAGACGAAGAGGATCTCGAGGAATGATCGCAAGGCACCGTATTCCACTTCTTCTGGAGACTCGAGAGTGTGCTTTTTCACGCTCTTCCTCCCCATGGGAGTTTTCTCGAAGAACATTCTGCGGGTCGTTGGATGATTTCATCGAGGATTCAATTTCGAAAAAACGAGATTCAAGCAACTTCTCGGTTTGCGCGTTGTCGCCCCTTCGACTTCGTTCTGCATGTAGCCGTTAATCGTGTCAACGCGGGGCGTTTCACTACCGCAGCCTCGCTTGTCGTACTGGCAAGCCGCCAACGCATCGATGTCGATGTCGTCTTACTTTTCCCTCTTTTCTCCTGAAAGCGCAGGAGGATATCGCTACTAGCGATTAAAGGTGAAGGGGGTGAGAGAGTTTCAAGAGGCTGCGCGCTACAGACGAATGCAAAGGAGCAGCGTGGTGAAGCTGACAGTAGCGTTTGAGCTATACCTTGAGAAGGTATGGAGAAGAGAGAGAGAGAACCTTCTAAGGTGTTTTTTAAGGTCCGTCGAGAGAAACGAAAAACCGAGCTAGTACGATACTGGTATTCCTGCGAGTCCATTGCCTCTGATCTCTCCCTATACTTCGGACATGATAAGCGAGAGAGAGGAGCGGCAGTAGAGCAAGGTTCAAAGCAAGAGAAACGAAATACGACGTCTTCGAGAATTCCAACTAAAAAAACTCCCTTGACTGCTCTGTCTACCCATGCGACGAACACTTTGACCAAATTGGCAGGAATACCTTCATATCGAAGGGGAGAGAGAGAGGTGTTACTCCTCGTCGTTCCTTCTTCTTTTCCTGCCGTCGAGAGAGCAAGCAACTTGATCACATCTCTGCGAAAACAGATCTGCTCCCTCAGCTTCTGTCTTCGAGTCACTCGAGTTTCGTCATCGCTGTCCTCTATTAGGAGACAGTAACCTCTTCACTCAACAGGGGACAAAGCAGAAGACGTCTTCTGCAGATCCTCGATACCTTTCATTGTTCTCCTTCGGAAGTATGGGAGAGATTGACAGGCTCTAACCCTCTCAGAGCGTCCTCTCTATTGCCGCTGTAACAACAACGTTCTGCTTCGGACTGACGCTCGTCGAATATAAGCCTTTTTTGCGAGATGCTCTGTTTCAAGGCGTGCTCACTCTTTCAACTCTCTTTCTCCGATCCTTTCGCTCATAGCGTTAGTGATTACCTACTGCACCTCTATTGAACAGCTACAGATCGACGGCGACTTCCGCACGCTGCCCATTCAACTCCACTCCATCTTCTCTGCTCGTCTGAGCTTAGTCTTTTTTTGGTTTAGTTGAGTTTCCATCGATAGGTAGCTCGGTCGCTGAACTTCGGGATGCCATCTGTTTCTTGCCCTCCTTTTCAAGTTGAAGGCGGCGACGACGAAAGCGATACGAAACGAGCATCTCCGTCGGATCAACTTGATTAAAACGACGAGTCTCGACGAAAGGAACGCAGGATTCGTATCGATCAGAAGTCGAGAACTACAGTACATGATCCGCGGCTCAGTACGTCAGTCGAGCCCACTTTCATGCGGGAGAACAGAGAGAACGGAGCGGACGAGTTGCAAGTTTTGCGGGTGCGAATGATTATGTATGTAGATCCTCAATTTCCGTTACATTTTCATCCTCGTGGATCTCTCCTCCTTTGCTTTTTCCATTTTGAGGAACTCTTCTTCCCCTATGCGACGAGCACGTATCGTAAATCAAAGGCCTTCCGTCGAGAGCTTCTCCACGAATCGCTCATTTCCTTCGCACCGTTTGCGGAACTTTGATCTCAAAGGTCTCGAGAGTCGAGATGAGACGGGTATTCTACCAGACTGGGAAAACAAGGTGTCGGATACAGGATTGCGTTCAGAGCCCAAGTTCTCCTCGGTTTGCTTCTCCTCCGGCGTCGAACTGGCTCGTCTATCTGTCTCGTTCGCTTCATCTCGCGCTGCTGGGGTCAAGCCGAGTACGGCGGTCGAACCAAATGAACCGCTGTTCAAAGTACTCGAGCATGAAATTGCTAAAGATCGCGAAATTGACGAAGTTGGGTGAGCAAAAAACCTTCGTTCGACTTGATCGTCGTCGTTTCGTCGGGTTTCTAGGGGTTTGTGGCGACGAGAATTGCCCACTCTGAGATCAGGGAGACTCTCAGTTCAAGAGGAGCCGAGGACAGGAAGCTGACCTGACTCGTCTCGCAAAGGAAACGAAACGGCATACACGAACGCGTACTGCTCCTCTCCCTCTGGGTTTCTCAATCTGTGTGTGTGTGTCTCTTCGAAGCGGAACCGGCAAGTCGGGTGAGAAAGGAAACGGAGTTAAGGTTGTTCGGGTCGACAATGAATTCTAGCCCTTTCGAGTTGATACTTTCCCTTTCGTCTGTTCGTACCTGGATACGAGGTGGAAATGGAAACGACGTCGGAAGCAATCAGCTAGAGAGAAGTCCGAAGTTTGCTCTCTCTCTAGAGTGAAAAAACGTGAAAGGGGCAGAAAGCAAAACCTTTCTGTTGCCCGACCCGCGCTCTTGTCCTGCACGTAAAGCGTTGCTGCTTGGCCTCTTTTTCTTTTTTTCAGTGGTTGTCACTGAACTACACGTTAGGCACAACTAAAGCAACTACACCTTCTTCGATCGAAATCACCCCTTCCTTCCAGCGGTACTTCCTCCCTCGTCTTCATCAACTCTCTCTCAACTCTCTCAACTCTCTACTATCTCAAACTCTACCACCGAGTGATCGCAGGAATTCGGCATTTACACACAGCGTGCAGGAAGAGCAACCTACAGACCTTATCTCGTCCCTCACCTCCTCTCATACCTTCAATTTCTTCCTTTCCTTCTACTCTCCCAGCTCTCCCGCTCGTCCACCTATATTACCCTCTCTACTACACCTCTACCTAACTCCTCCGATTACGACTCTGACCGATCACGACATATAATCTCCTCTCCTCTCCTCCCCCATCTTTCTCCTTCTAATCCTGCCTGGAAGATCTCTCATCATCTCCTGCAAACTCGATACACCTTCGAATCATTATGCAGGCGATCATGCAATCTTCAAGTCGACCTTCTTCAGCCATCGATCACTGGGTAGCTTCAGGAGAGCAACAACAGACGGATCAAACTCCTCCTCTAACCCAAGTTGGTTTCGATACCTCGGCTTCGACTAGTTCTTCCTCGGGACACCACTCACACGAACCATCTCTCGAACACGCTTTGGCACCACCTTCCTCGAACGCGAGTGGTCTAGCGCTCGCCGTCGCCGCCTACCAAACTTCTCCTCGTTCCTTCGACTTTCGAAACTCTACCTCTCAGCCTTCCTCTCTCCGAACCTCGTACAGTTCTTACGGCACTTCCGATGATGCTCTCGAATCCCTGAGACGGTCATACTCGACGACGAGCGACATTCGAGGAACTCTCGAAGAAACGAGACTAGGAGGAGGACTCGGAGGAGTTGGAAGTGATCACTCGTCTTCAGAACAGTGGGCATCAAACAGTGGAAGCTTTGTGAGTCTTGTCTCTTGTTTCGTCTTCTCGTGCGAGCCGATACTGAAAACGTGGCTTCTCCCCCTTCGTCCCCTCAGGTCTATCCTTCGAGCCGCCGGGAAAGCGAGCCGAGTACCTTCTCATCACGCTATGCTCAAGCACCGTTCGAACAGCACCGAGGCTCTCTCCCTTACCCTCTCGAACGAGTTGACGCTCTCCCCGTTCGTCGTCTTCGTCGCCAGCCTCAACCCGGCTCTCCCGGTTACTCGTCGAGCGGTGCACCTAGCCTCACCGACGGTTCTACTTCCCCTTCTACATCTCGAGGATCACTCGTCGAGACTCCTTACCTCGGTGCATCCCCAATCCTCGAGGATGTCGCGACCGACGGACGATACGGTCAACAATCTCAAGTCGATTCTTACCCTTTCCCCGATATGTACCAAGCTCCAATTCACCGACACTCGATCAGTGGCGGCAGCTTCTATCCCAACTCAGCATCGTCGACCCCGGTTCAACCAATCGAGATGAACCGCCACGGGAAACGTTTGTCGGTTTCTCACGACAACATCGAAGGTGACCGAGCCTACTCTCCTCGACCAAACTCGTCGCAGTTCGGTAGCTTACCGATGCCTCCTCCCTACGGTACTCACACTGGCCTCCCCGATCCAGCGAAATCTGCTTACGACTATCGCCCCGAATCTGCTCGAGCAACTTCTCCCCGAGGCGGAGTTTACGACATTGACGACCACAATCGTCAAGTGTTCCTCCCTTACTTCCCACCTCAGCAGCAACAATCGCATCAGCACTCTCACTCGCAATCACATCAGCATCTCCCTCAAAATCAGTTTACTCAACTTCCTCAATACCCTCCTTCCCCTACTCTCGATCTCCTCCCACCTCACGATGGTTACGAATCTCAAAAGAAGCGACGGATGAGCAGTATCGAGAGCGGCAACGTCGTCCCCATTCCTTCCCCTTCTCTCGGCAACCGTCGCGAAGCTGCTTCTTCACTTCACCTCTCTGGACTTCCCACTCCCGCTTCTTCGATCCCGTTCGATTATCAGCATGGACACCATTCTCACTCACCTGCATACCACACTTACGACCCCAGCTCCCTTCCCACTTACGCTTCGCAATCTCAACAGCCCAACGTTGGATCTCACCCTCGAACACCTACTACTGCGCCAGCTCTCGTTCGATCAGGATCTTACGGACTATCTTTCACTTCCCCTGCATTCCTCGACAATGCGCCACCTCTCCTACTCGACTCTCCCGGAGGGTCTCCTCGCAAACCATCAACAGCCGGACCTGCAGCCAATTCGCCTCCTTCCGAGCCACCTTGCGACTTGCCACAACCACCCTCTACCTCTTCTGGAGGAGGAACTGCTTTCATGGATCCGAATTACCCTATCGACAACTTTACAATCTGCCATCGTCGACCACCACAAGCCGATTTCGAAGTCGTCGATCGTCTCCTTCCGAGAACGCAAGACCTTCGATTCGAGGAGGATCAGTACACTCCTCTTTGGGTTCGACAGGATGGGAAAGACAAGGAAGGATGGTGCGCGTTGTGTCCTGGAAACGGAAAATGGCTGCAGTTGAAGAACTCGGCTTTCTGGTACCATCGTCAGTTCCAGCATGGGATCTCATCGAGTAGCGGGGTACGTTCACTTTTCCCCTCTCTCGTCCCGAGCTCTCTTCGAACCTTCGAACTCACAGGGATTCTTCTTTCTTCTTTTCTAGCACTACTTCCTCCCACCTCTTGAAACTCGCATGGCTCCTGACTCGTCAAAGACAGAAGGTCTCTGCCACATGTGCGGCGAGTTCAAGCCTTATCAGAACCACAAGGGTTCCGGGAAAGGTCCAACTCCTTGGTTCAGACGTGAGATTGATCCCTTTTCCATCTTCTCGCACTGTTCAGTCCGACTGAGTTCGATCTTGACTTCTTCTAGATGCTCACGAGTGCCATCAATACTTCTCTCCCAAAAAAGAGGCGAGGAAGAACATGAAACTTGCTCGAAGCCTCAACTAATCAAAAAGCATCAATTTCAATTTTTCGCAAACTCATCACGCAAACCAATCATCAACGACACTTGCCAACCGACAATCTTTCAGCATTGCACCCTTTACCCTTTCCAGTTCGATCATTCCCCGTTTCTTTCGCTCAAACACACGCAACTTCTTTGCACCTCTTCGCGAACGATTTCTCCATAATCTCTTACAACCCTATCATAATCCCATATCCCTACTCTCGCTACATCTATTGACTTATCTGTGCCCTTCTGTTCCGTTGTCGTCTCCCTCGAACTCCCCCTTGTTGTTGAACCTCAATCTCTCGTCTCCACTACTGCTCATTGCTCTCTCTCCCCTTTCTTTTCCTCTGCCCTCTCCATTTGACCCCCTCCTAACGCTCTCTTCAACGTTGTAGATATTCGCACCCCCTTTTGAACTTGGATGGAAAAGAAATCGCTAGCTTTAGCACACAAACTTTGGCACGTTTTGCGAGTTTCCCTCGTTTTCGAAGAATCCGACTTTGCGCGTGAAAGTGAACTCAACTCGACGCTTTTCGGACGACTTCATCAGAGGAGGCGAGTGCCGAACTCCGCCGGTCTTGCAAGGGGGCGTCGAGCAGAAGAGGGCTCCAGGAGTTCTTGCAGGAGGAACACGATAATTTCGAACGAGGGAGCCAAGTCGGAGGTAATGAAAAAGCTAGGAGTCATAGATCTTCCGTCTACTTTGTACTCTCACTCTCCACGAGCAGGAGCTGCAATGTTCGGACATCGACTAGCATGTGCGTTTCGTGAGCTTTGTCGGCTTTAGACAAACGTTCTCTTCCCCTTCGTCTCCTCGAATGAATTCATTTCGAGCAGATAGAGTCCTCTAGGGTTCCTCCCTTTCGCGAGTATACACATCATGCTGGCCGCTTTCGACTCCTCTCAAACAACCGAGCCTGCGAGAAGAAAGTGATTACGAGTCAGAGCTCTCACCGGATCTCCCTCTCTCACGTTGAAAGTAGGAGCCCTCGTTGTAGACTTCCCTCGTCTGACTCAGCCGACTGCTTCGAGCGACAGGGAGATCCCTGTTTCGTCGACGTCGAATTTCTCATACCGTGACGAAAGTAGGCTCTCGACGACGATTCCCTTTGACTCCGTCTTGAAAGGAACAGAACTGCCTCGCCAAGCTGAGTAAAAAGACTCGTTTCAGCTGTGTACCGGTCGACAATATCACTCGACCATTCGCGCTTGCTCGCAGGAGAGGTCTAGGAAGTTCTGCGAGAACGAAATTAACCCGTCCTCGAGTTCGGACAGTGTAATTTAGTCGATCAGATGTATAGAACGTTCGCGACGTAATGAACGATCTGACTTGATCGATGATCAGCAAATTACTGTAAACAGAACTTGATCGACTGGGTTTCGTCGAGAGTTCTCATTTCTCTTTCGCAAGACGAAGCCGTACCGAGTTCCCCACGAAGCGTACGACGAGCTGTTCTCGGACAGGCTGCGAAGTGCTGATCATGGAAGGGATTCGCTCGTGAACAAAGGAGGTTCAGATTAAGATTCGCTGCGAAAGGGAGTCAATAAGATCTTGAGTACCCACTTATGCCATCTCGTACCGATAATCAGCCCTCACGAGAATGCGCGAGACGCAAAGAGCGAGCAACTCGACAGTCTGCGAACAATGAGAAGGTGTGGAAATGCTCTCTCTCTCGCCCATCTCAACTCGATAAGCTGAAATGGATACATAACTGCTTATTGCTGACTTGCGAGAACGAAAAGAATATACTAGAGGGATCTACAAACGAAAGGAGAATGAGGAAGTGAGGTGAAAGGGGAGTTCGAGTTTAGTAACCTCGATCAGCAGTCATTGCCTGGGGGTTGAACTTTGACTCTCCTTGCATACCCTCACCGAGACCACACGAGATCTCTGCGAGTTTGGCGGGATCGTTGTAGTGCGTGGTAGCGAGGACGACGGCACGAGCGAGAGCTTCTGGGTTCTCTGCCTTGAAGATACCAGATCCACTACATTCATCAAAAACCATGCTATCAGTCTGATGTCGCAGAGTGAGTGCAGAGAAAGGTCAAACGTACACGAAGACACCGTCCATTCCGAGTTTCATCATCAAAGCAGCATCGGCAGGAGTTGCGATTCCTCCAGCAGAGAACATAACGACAGGTAGACGACCGAGCTTGGCGCATTCTCGGAGGAGTTCGACAGGGCAAGAGAGCTCCTTAGCCATCGAGTAGAGCTCGATAGAGGAGAGAGTGGAGGCGCGGGCGATTTGAGCGTTGACTTGACGAGCGTGTCGGACAGCTTCGATTACGTTTCCAGTTCCAGCCTCACCTGTGCAAGTCGAGGTGACGATGAGCAAACGCATGAGCATCGAGGGAGCGGGAAGGAAACGTACCCTTTGTTCGGATCATAGCAGCTCCCTCGCTGATCCTTCGAAGAGCTTCTCCAAGATCCTTGCAACCGCAGACGACTGTGGAATGAAGAGGCGGGTCAGTGATGTACTATGGCTTGTTGCGAAGAGTAACCAGAAACGAACAAGGAACATCGTAGTCCTGCGAAAGAAAGAGCAAGTCAGAATTCTAACTCGAGTCAAAAAGCTGTGAATCTTGAGACTTACGTGCTTGTCGATGTGAAGAGAAGGATCGGCGGGAGTGAGGACCTCAGATCTAACAAACGGGAGCGCTCAAGTCAGTTTTTGAAACCTCTCCGAAGACCAGGCAAGAGGCTTACTCGTCGATGTAGTCAACACCGAGAGCTTGAAGGATCTCAGCCTCGACGATGTGACCGATACGAGATTTGGCCATGACCTGAGAGTAGATTAGGATTCAGTCTAGTGAGCGAATCGAGGAACTGAAAACAAAGTCTGCTCACGGGAATGGAAACAGCAGCCATGATCTCTTTGATCATTTGAGGATCACTCATACGAGCGACACCTCCATCTCGTCGGATATCGGAAGGGATACGTTGAAGAGCCTATGTGCGCGAAGAGAAGGAGTCAACGAAAGCTATGCGAAAATCGGAGAATAGCGAAGTTTTGCTTACCATAACGGCGCAAGCACCGGCAGCCTCAGCAATCTTTGCTTGTTCAACGTTGACGACATCCACTAGAGAAGGGGAGAAGAGAGAAGGCAGTGGTGAGCGGCAACCCGGGAGAAATGAGAGAGCGAGACAAGGATAGAGACTCACTGATGACACCTCCCTTGAGCATTTGAGCGAGACCAGCCTACATTCGGTAACAAGAAGTGTCAGTAGACGAGTAACAAGGAGTAAAGAAGAGGGATAGACTCACCTTTACAGCGAAAGTAGGACGAGGCTTTTCAGCTCCGTTGGTAGTTCCGTTGGTTCCGTTGGTAGAAGGAGACATTCTTGTATATAGATGGAGTGTGTAGGTGAGTGATGTGTAGCGAGCAAGTTGAAGGAGAAGAAGAGGAAGAGATCTCGAAAGTATCCCGAAGAAATTTATCTCGAAGACTTTTGCAGATCGCGGACGGAACCGTCAGAATCCGAGTCGTTGGACGGAATTCTCCGTTTTGACTCCTTCGGTTCACCGCTTCTTTACTAATCTTTGCTCTCTCTCTCCACTCTCTCTTTGACTCCTTCACGCTTGACTCAAGCACAAACAATGGTAGCTGACCCTACAATTATCGGTGTACTGTCAGTCTCCTCCTCACTCACCTCTTCGCTCAAATCCGCTGAACTCAACCCTTTCGCTGTTGGCAGTGCACTCCAAGGTTCCTTCGCTGAACATATCTATGCGATCAACACTCTCTCCACATCCCACAACGTACACGCAATCCCGATTCGAACACCAACAGAACTCGCAAGATGCAAAGGTTTAATCATTCCGGGAGGCGAATCGACCGCGATCTCGCTCATCATTACGAAATCCGGTCTCTATGAGCCACTGAGAGAGTTCGTCAGGAATGCAAAGATGGGGGAAGGGAAGAGTATTTGGGGAACTTGCGCTGGAATGATCTTACTCGCGAAGGAAATCGAGGGACCTACGAGCGAGGGATGGAAAGGATTAGATGGAATCGACGTCAGAGTCGGTAGGAACTCTTATGGGCGACAAGTAGGTCACGTTCTTGACCTCGATTCAGACCAGAGAGCGCGAAGACTGATCGACGTTCCTTTTTCGTAGCTGCAATCTTTCTCTCATCCTCTCGAACTCGAATTCCTCCCTTCCGATTCTGCACCCCTCCTCGCAACCTTCATTCGTGCTCCCTTACTCGACAAGATCCTCCCTCTTTCCCCTTCCTCACCACCACTAGAAGTTCTCGCAAGAATCCCGAAAGAGCTCGTTCCTTCACCACAACGGACAGCGAATGCTACTGGAGGAGAAGCGAAGGTCGGAGAGGATTCGGATGTCGTCATGTATCGACAAGGAGCGTTGGTTGCGAGTAGTTGGCACCCAGAGTTGAACAAGGACGATAATCGAGTTCATGAGTGGTGGGTGAGGGAAGTTGTACTCGCGTCTCCATCAGGGAAGAAGGTGTAGATCTCCTAGCAGTAATGTATAGACTATCTCGTCATCGATGCGAATCTATTGAGGGAACCCGTGAGAGATGAACGAGAGAGAACGATGTTGCAGTAGCAAAAAAAGACATTTTAACGAGGGAGAAAGTAAGTAGCCTACAGCCAGAACATCACAAGAGGTAATCAAAGCAAGAGAAGCAGATCATATAAATGGGAGAGTGCGAAAGAGAAAGCTGAAAAACCAAAAGACAAGAGAAAGTACGGTGCAAAAGGACGACAGTGACTGGGTAATCGAGACAGATGTGTGCAAGAGAATGTATATGGTAGGGTGGGAACGAGAGATTGTTGCGAGGAAAGGAAGAGGGTAGAAAGAGGAAACGGGCTTTGTGCAAACTAAACGACGACATGGTTAGGCAAAAAGGTAAAGAGGAGATATACGGGCAGGAGCGGATATGAGTGCTAGCACGGAAAGGGCGAAGTAGAAGAGATGAGGTGAAATTTAAGCATCTTGAACTCGAACTCCTTGTTGATCCCCCATTTCCATCATTTCCCTCGCGATCAAATCCTCGTCAACTCCCAAGGGCATTCCCGCAGCATCGACCTGACCGTTCCCTGTAACTGCTTCGAGTCCAGGCAAGTTCGTAGGTTGAACCAAAGGATGCTGATGGTGATGATGAGCGGGATTTGTTGGAATCGTTCCCGATCTGTTTCGAGCTGTTGGTCCTGGAGTTCGAGCTCCGTGAGGTAGAGTAGTATCGGTGTGAGGCGGAGGTGGGAGTTCATCGAAATCATCTTCCTCGTCCTCTTCTCCTCCAGCAGTTCGTCGATGGCGATGTTGCTGTTGTCTTCGACGAGGATCGTTTGGAATCGAGGGCGAGGCGTTGTTCGTAGGAGTTGCGACACCGGCAGAATCGACAGCTGCATCGGAATCGGTCGTTCTTCGTCGAGTTGAGCGATCATCAGTCGATTGCTTGTGACACCAGAATTTGTGTCCGTTTCCCCATGAAGCTGATTGACAAGCTTTCTATTGACATCGAAGTAGTTCAGAGTCAGTAACGATGCAAAGGCGAGAGTAAAGGGAGAGAGAAACGTACAGAACAATACTTTGCTCTTCGACACCTTCGACATTTCGCAAACTCCCTCGCGTACTGCTCCCACTTCCCGCAATTCATGTTCGCACATTGTCGGATCCCTCCTCGTTGTTCATCTTTCCTACAAGCGTTCCTCATGATCGTACAAGCCCAGTACTGAACCTCGTTCGAGAGTCGAGGAGTGAACGGATCGTCGGAAGGTGGTCGATGAGTAAACAGTTCGACGAGGGAGAAGATGTTGACCGAATGGGGACGAATGAGAGGGTGAGAACGAGCGAAGGAAGTTGGATTCATGGTCGAATCTTCCTCGCAATCGGAATCGCAGGAGGATGAACCGGAGGAAGGGGAAGAGGAAGGGCAGTGGAAGACTTCTCGAACGTGAGGGTACTTGCTGAGGTAGGCGAGGAGTTGAAGGGCGAGAAGGACGTCTTCATCTCGGAAGTAAAGTTGACCTTCTGGTTCGAGAGGAGGAGATGAGTCGAGAGGAGAAGCTGATGGATGAGGGTGACGAGGACCTCGAGATTCGGCTGCTCGAGGAGTACGATGAGTTGATGCGGGAGCGGGTGGTAGGCCAGGTTGTACGGCACTTCTAGGAGTAGGCTGTCTCTCCTCTTCTTGACCACTCGTTCCTCCTTCAATTTCCGCTTCTGATCGTTCTTCCACCGGTGATGATGGACCGCTCATCGTGACATCTCCATTGTCATCCGTCGCTGCAACGATTGGTGCGGTCTCTCCTGCTTCTCCTTGACCCGCACTCCTTGATCCCTCCGCTTTGATAGCCATTCTCACCTCGACGGCTTCGGATGTCGATGTCGACATGGTGATCTCCTCAGTCTCGTGCCCCGAAGAAGAGCCGTTGTCGTCTCCAGTGAGGGAAGCATCGTCGGTCGAGAGAATCGTATCGGGAGTTTGCACTCTCGAAGGCGGAGCTAGACCATCGGCGGCAGCGGAAGAAGAAGCGGCGACGATGTTGATTCGAGTCAAACGAGGTCTCGTGGGAGTTGGAGCGGCGGGAATGACGGGTGACGAAGTATCGACGACAACGACGACCTCTTCCCCCGATTGCTGCTGTTGTCTTCCACCTTCCATCATAGCCTGCACTTCCTGTAGCTGAGCTTGTGCAATCCTAGCCTGTTCAGCCTTGTGCCAATCCACCTGATTCTTCACTCGTTTCCGTTCAATCTCTTCGAGGTATCGTTCGAGAACGTGAACTACCACTTCGAGTGCTCCAGCTTCCACCACTCTAGTCCTAATCGCTTCGCTACCTCGTACTCCGATGTTGACGATGCATTGAAAGGCGAGAGTGTAGGTGTAGAGGAGGTGTCTAGCTTTGAGGGAAGGAGGGAGGTGAAGATTTGAAGGGAGGGAAGTTTGCGGCAAAGAAGGCAGGAGGGACAGTAAGGTCTCGGCGGCATCTCCTCCTTGCAGATCTCGGAGTTCGTCGAGCGAGGGAAGGAGGTCGTAATCGGCGAAAGCCTTGAAAGGACTCTTGCGAGCTTTTCGTTTTGGAAGTAAAGGTCCTTTGCCTTTGACGTCGGCGAGGGAAGTCGGGAGAGCGGTAGGGTTCGCGCAGTTCTGGAGAATACGAACGAGGCGTTCGAGACCACCGTCGGAGGAGAGGGATTCACGAATGCGGGCAGAAGTGGCGGTCAGGTAGGAAAGGTGGGTGAGAGAGTTGACGAGAGGTAGAGAAGCGGCGGGTGCGTCGAGAGCTACAGTCAACGAGCAACGTTACAGTGTCAGCGAGTGCTTCACAGAGGCGGTCGAGGTAATGCCGAAATTGAGTTCTTGCTGACTCGGCCGTTTCCCTCTCCCTTTCCCTCGACTCGACGGAATCTCCCCACCTATGCAACTCCATGACGCTTAGCCCTCTCTGACGGTGTCTAGTAGCTATTCTCTAGAACCCAGGGCTCCAAAGAAGCAGCGGTTGTCGTGCCCAGCCCTTTCTGCGAGTCCCTTGTGAAGAACTCCGAAGTGGAATTGAACGACTCACCTCTCCTATCATACAATGTTGAAGAGATACAAACGCATGCTCTGTTGTGTGCAGGAAAGATGAAGTTGCTTTCTCTCATTGTTCAAGTGCTGAGAGAGAGAGAGAGGGTTGAAAAGGTGGCGATGAGAGAGGACGAATGGGAAGGGAAAGGAGTTGAGTCAAATTTGCGAGTGGGTTTATCGAGAGAGAGAGATATGGAGTCGTAACCGGGTAATTAGCACGACATGATGATGGGGGAATAGGTCGAGTTGAGAGGTATAGAGAGAGTTGCGAAAGGAGGAGAGGAAGAGGGAACTGGAGTCGCTGAGTCGTCACTTGGAAATTGAAGTAGTAGAGGGGTCGACTCGACTAGTTGCTGCTTATCTCTGAGTGATTCAAAGTGTCTGTGTTAGCTTGCTGTGCTTGTCCAGTCGAGGGAAAGGGAGAGAGAGGGAGGGGAGATTATGTGTGCCTGAAACAACTCACAAACTTGATTGGTGAACAAAGGATTCTTGTAGTAAGCCGATAGTATCGAGAGAGTAGTAGTAGAGCTGGTTCTAGTGTCGAAATAAGAGAGGAAGCAGTTCCGCTTGCGGTGATGGAAGAGGAGGGAGGTTGGGAGTCTCGCTTTTCGAATTGAGGTTCGAGACTTTTCGAAATGTTTTCCCTGCAGAGAGTGATCGCTGGCGCCCTGTATAGCGTCGTCGAGTAAAGTAAACAGTCGACGAGATTGGTTGTCGAGAAGTAGGAGGGGAGAGGAAAAAATAGACTTATTTCGTCGAAGTTTCGCAAAGGCGACGACGACGAAACAGTGTGATCGTTAACCAGATCCGCTTCTCTCCTTCTGGCGAATCCAAAAGTAGTTTCCAGTTTAACGACTGCCTGCGGTTTGACAAGCCCCTCTCAACTCTTTTCCCTTCCCACGAGAAAGGGATCGACGGTTCGGATCAGAATCTCCTCTCCCTCCATTTCGACAGTCCTCATCGACGAGCGATCCTAGCTGTACATAGAGGCGGTAACGACGGTGTGGTTTGCGGTTGCGAGTATAACGAGAAGGAAGAATGACAACAAGCTTGAGAGATTCGAAAATATGATAGAAAAGACCTCTTGCGAACTGTGAAGCTCTATCGTTTCCCACCCTTCTTCTTACCTTTCCCGCCTGCCCCACCTCCTCCGTTTGCACCTTCGGCGAGTGCGTGTCCAGTCTCTTCGATGTGTTTGAACAGTTTTGATCTTGATGCGAAACCTTCAGAACAAACGTTGCAGCTCTGTGCGAGACCGCAGCGAGCTCATCAGCTCTCTGACAAGGCTATGAGCGTGTAGAGAAAGAACGCACGATCACCGCCGCTGCTCCATCCTTCTTCACAGCGTTCTTCAACCTCCGTTTATCTTTCTTACTCATCTCATCTGCCTCAACCTCTTCTTCTTTCGCCTGATAGTTAGCCGCTCCCGCTACCACTTCCTCGACGGCGTCATCCTTCGCCACCTCGGAAGCAGGAGTCGCAGTCCCACTCTTCAACCCCTTCGCTCTTCTCCCTTTCTTTCCTTTCTTCCCCCTGACGAAGTCTTCCCCCTCATTATCACTCTCAGCCCTCCCTAGAGTCGCCCGATCGAGCCCTTCAGGGACCTCCAATTCGAGTCCAGTAGGAGGTAAAGCTTTCTTCTTCCCTTTCCCCTTCTTGCCCTTCTTCTTCGACTCAACCATTCCAATCACTTCCTCCTCCTCTTCCTCTTCAACATCCTCGATGTCCTCCTCATCCGAAACAGGTAGTGAACTTAGCACTTTCCGACTCTTCTTCTTGTCCTTTTTCGATTTCTTCGTTGGCAGTAGATCCTCCTCTCCTTGTTCGCTGTCTGAGGAATGAACGGATAGAGTAGCTAGGTCAATATCCAGTTGAGCTTGTAGATCGTCTTCCTCCTTGGTGGTCGGTAGAGGCGGAGGTGGTTCAGCCGTATCCAGGCCTAATTCCGCATCTTGAGCCTGCATCTCCTTGATCAACCTACACTCCCTCCTCGTAAGCACCTATACCTACTCAGGGAAGAGAGCGGAATGCTTACCGATCAACATTCTTCATATGTTTCCTACTCCTTTCATGATCCTCCCAAGCCCCTCCACTCCTATAACCCCTCATACAAGCCTCACACCAAACTCTCTCGTCCTCTTCCTCTCCTTCCTCTTCACTGTTATCATCCAACTCACTTCCTTCCTCCCATTCCTTGAGTACACTCTCCAACCCTTTATCTCCGGTCTCCCAATCTTGTAATCCTTCTTTGTACGCTTTCGCTGAAGCTTCTCGTTCGAGTGCTCGTTGTTTAGAGGCAGCTGCTAAAGTAGCCTTGATCTCGGCGGTTGCTTGAGCCATAGCTGATGGAGTCGAAGTCGATTCATACCTAGGATCCCTTCTTCTCACAAACAACACCAAATTCTACTCATCTCACTTTTCTTCTCAGCTATCTCCTCACTCTCGGGAAGAAACAGGAAAGTGGGAAACGTACCCTGACAGTTTCATTATATTCCCTTTTCGCCTGTTGTCGACTCCTCAAATTCTCTTTCTCAATTTCCCTCCTAACATACCTAGGCATCCCTTCTTCTATTCTGTGCATATCTTTCCAAGCGAAATCTTTCTCGGTTTGGAAATTCAACCAGGTTTGGTAGAACGAACGGAGGTCGACGAGGGAGGGAGTCGAGGATGAACCGAATGAGGGATAGAGGTGGGGGGAAGACCAAGAGGTTTCGTCGGCTGAGAGAAGGGAGAAGAGAGTTCGGTAGGTCGTGTAGAAACCCTAGAAGACTCGAAACGAATTAGCTTGAGACCCTTTGAGAGAGGGGAAAAGGAGAGTGTACGGTTGGGGTATCGTCAAAAGCCGTCCAAGCAGCGTTACTGAAGAATTTCATGAGATGCTGACTCTGTAATCCTCTGTCAGGTCTCTTTCCTTCTTTCGGTTTCTCATCCCTAGGTTTCCGTTTCCCTCTTCTCACTTCCTCGAAATAACTATAATCCGCTTCGCTCGCTATTATCACCTCCTTCGTCAGCTCTCATTCACTAGTACAGGAAGTGTAGGAAGGACTCACTCGAGTTATTGGAGGATGAAGAAGGGTTCAAGATCTCTTCTTGATGATCATCATACCATGCCCTTTCTTGTTCATCACTCAACACCTCATACGCCGCCTGGATTCGACTGAACCGTATAGTAGCTCCTTCTATATCGTTTGGGTTCTTGTCTGGATGTTCACGTAAGGCGAGCGAACGGAATCTGCCTCATTCTCTTTCGAAGTTGAGCGAAACTTGATGTGGAGATTAAGGGAGAGAGTGAACGTACGCTTTCTTGATTTCTAGTGAAGATGCAGATTGTTCTATTCCCAGCACTGTGAACGGGAGAGAGCGGATCAGGGGTGAGTGAGGGAGAGGAGGAAGAGAGAAAGGAGTACCTTGATAATGATCTAATGGAGCACCTGATTGTCTGTTCCCTCCATTAGCTGAAGTAGATGCATTAGCTCCCATCTTACTCTCGGGCTAGGCTAGTGAGTGACGAGATGGGAGTGACTCTCGAGAGATCAAGATTCCTCTCGAAATTTCTCGCTTGTCCTCTTCCACTCAACTCGAACTAGATCAAACACCTCAAGATAGTATAACAGAGATGCCTAAGAAGTCCACCAACCAAAGTAAAGCAAAAGAATCAACTAGTTTGTCTTCTCTTCTTCTTTGATCTCCCCACTTTGATTCCACGTCTCATCTCTCTCTTCCCTCCTCCCTAGCTACAATAGACACCTTCAACACACCACTCGCAACCGATGAAGCTCTTATCCCGACCCTCCTACTGCCTCAAACAGAAGTAACCAAAATAAACACTTCCGACCTCTCATCCCTCAAAACAACCTTGGACGATCTAGTCCGCGAAGCAAGTTCTTCCATCTCCTCTACTCTCCTTCCCCACGTCTCAACTGACCTCGTTTCGGAATGAATCGAATAGTTCTTCTCACTCCCTTCACATAACTTCACCCCTTCCAACCTCCACACCGATGTTCGACTCCTACTAGGTTGGTCATCAGTCCTGATAGCTTTGGGAACCACTTATTATGCCTACAAGATTGATGATTTTCAAGCATCGAAATTCTGGACTGGTTGTGGAGTCGCAATGTGAGTTTCGCCTTACTCCCTTTCTTTTTCTGAGATTGGATCTGGTGAACTGATTAGAAGGGCATCGGATGATAGGTATGCATTATTGAATACGGTTTTGGCGTGGTGGGTTGCAAGGGTAGAGAAGAATATCGTTTGGATTGGGAAACGAAGAACTATCGCTTCCCGCGTACTTTCACTTCCCCCCTCTCTTTCATGCCATTCTCACTATCACTGACATTCTCTTGTGTGTATACTATAGATCACAACCGAGTTATTAGAGATCTCATCCTCCGCCCACTCCACCCCTTCCCCCTCTTCTCTCCCTTATCCACTCTCCCTCTTCTCCTCCTCCACGAAACCCCAATCTCAAGAGGACGGAAAACAGTATCCTCTGTACAAACTCAAATTGAATTACACTCAATCTGCAAACGCAAACAAGAGTTTGTTGGGTAGTCAAGAATTGGAATTGGAGAGATGTTTTGGAGGGTTGTTTGATTCGGAGGGAAAGGTCGCGAGGGGAGAAGTCGAGAGGTGGTTAGGGGAGGGATTGGGCAAGGTTACGGCGGGTGCAGGGGGAAAAGTAGAATGATCGATGGAGGAAAAGGTGAAACTGAGTTTTCGAGGGAGAAAAAGAAAGAGACTTTCGTATGAGTGCGAAAGAGAGGCTAGGGAGAGTGCTCGGGGATCTGAGACAGACACTTTGTTGGATCGATGGGAGGTAGGAGGACAGAGCGACGCTTTGAGAACCCAGGGTACTCGCTCGGGACTTTCGACTCTCGCTCTGTCAAGATTGCTCTCGTTTTTGGTACTATGATTCCTCGATTATATATGATATTTAGAGCTCTACTCGACAAGGTAAGCATCGTAAACGACTGAATTCACACAAAAATAGGTCAGCTCGATTTCTCTCTCTCTCCTTTCCGCCTCTTTTCCCCCCGAACGAAGGGTACTCACCTTGTCGACCACTTCTCATGCCACTTCCCACCCATTGACTCGTATTGAGCCAAGCGTATTTCTCATTCCTCGCATCCGTCTAGAAACGCAACATCGCAAGCAGATCAGCAATTCTCCTCTCCCTCCTCTCCCTCGCTCCTCAGCCCCTCCGCGCTCCCAGAGAGTGACTCACCTCCATCTCGATACTCAATCTAAACTTGTACTCTTCCGGACCAGGCACACTATCCTCCGCACCCTCTTTCGCGGCATTACTCAATCTCTCCAAAACCTCCTTCTTACCCGTCCTCCAACCCCTAGTTCTCACTTCAATGTACACTCCATCGTCCGTTTGGAGTAGGTAACGGGTATCGACTCGGGCTGAGAGAGGGGCGGTCGGGTGATGAGAGGGTAAGAGGTGTTGTGAATCTTGACCGCCGGGAAGGATTCGAGCGGTGAAGAGAGAGGATGAGACGTGACCACCTGTGAAGGAGACCCAGCTAGGGAGGAGAGGAGAAGGGGAGTCAGTAAGACGGGATGAAGAGGGATGAAGAGGGATCGAAGTGGTGCGAAGCGAGCGAAACCCTCTCGAAACGGACTCGGGCTGGCTTGGAGAAGCGTTGAGGGGAAGAAAGAGAGGAGAGCTCACTTGAATCTATCATGGATCAAGATGGAGAGAGTGATAGCGAGAAACGAGAACGAAGGTGAATCAAATTGTCAGCTTGCGAAACCTTGTCGAAAGTTCAGAAAGTAGAGCTTTACTGTCCGCCATCGCCTCCGACTCCTTCCCCCAGACCTCTGACAGGTTCCAGATCACACGCCAACCTGAACGAGTGCACGAGTTTAGGTATTGGAATTGGGAGTTGAAAGACTTTATGGTACTCTTCTGGTGTATCCACTTTGAAACCTGCTACGTTCATCTCGTTTGACATCGTTGTAGTGAGGAAGGGTAGGAGGGAGGTGTGAGGAGTAGAAGGTAGAGAGAAGGGAGAGTTGAGATTGGCAGAATGGTTGACCCGCCAAAATGAGCCGAACTTCAAACTTGCGAAGCGGCCCCACTCCTTCCCTGTCCTCGCCCTCAAAAGGAAGGGATGGATCTACCTTACGAGAACGAGCGAACTCCTTTACTCCAACCACGAATCCCACCTTTACTACCATTCACCAATTCCCCGACTCCTCGCAAACCTAAATCTCATCATTCTAAGCAACAGCGACAACACTCAGATCATCATTCAAATGCTACACTATCCATCTCTCGACTAGTACATATCCTAGCAGCTCTCAAACAAGGTCACTTGCCCTCAACTTCCCAAACTCTCGCTCTTTCGAACTATTTCCTCTCTTCCTCACTACTCTTAGAAACAGACGAAGGGACAGTATGGGAGCCACGCTATGGACAGGGTAGAATAGGAGTGGGCAGGCTCAGTAGGGAAGGAGAGAACGTCAGGAAGGGAATGAGGGAATGGGTAGAAAGTTTCGAGGGATTGGTGCAAGAGAGGACTGGAGGCGAAGAGGGACAGAGAGATGGATGGCAGGAATTGATATGGAGTATGAGAAACCACAAGGTCGAGATCGGTAAGTATTACTCTCGCGATTTGATTTCGCAAGCAAGATCTTTCGCAAGTTGTCCTCTTCGCTCGCACGCCGTCACTGACAACCTCATCCCGTGTCGCATAGATCTACCTTCCGCACCTTCTCTCCTCCCTCAGACCTCCGACAAATCTCCCATCTCTTCCTCCCTCCTCTCGCTTCTCACACTTTTCTTCACCTCCCCCGAGATCCGACAACTCCTCATCGACTTGATCGTACTCCTTCGGGACGTTGCCCAAGTCACGTTAGCCACTGAAGCGAGGGAAGAGAGGGTACCGGAGGATGTCAAGGAAGGATTGGAGAGGGTTGTGGATTTCACTGCTGGGAGCGCGGTGGGGAAAGTAGCGATTGATCAGGAGATGGAGGAGGAAAGCAAAAGGAAGGTTGGGTTCGAAGGGAAGGAAGGGAAGGGAGAAATGGAGGATCCGCCGCTCGTCGAGGATACGATGGAGGGAGATAAGATAGTGCAAGATGGCGAGGAGGAGGAGGAGCGAGGAGGGGATAGAGAAGATGAAGCGATACCTGTCATTCCGGATCAGACGCCTGAAGAACTGAGGGATACTTTCATTGATCGACTCAAGAGTGTGAGCTTTGATCGATACCTCAGATCGAGTGACACTCAAGCTGAATTTTCGTTCGAATCCGCAGATCCTCATTCGGCTTCAAGATACAGAGCAATATCAACAAGCTATGCGTACACTCCTTTCAATTATTCGTTCACATATCAAAGAATCCCTAGCTGCTCTCGAACCTTCGATTTCGATTGAACCCTCGACCTCTTCTTCCTCACCACCACTTCTACGCAGACCGCCCTCGCCTCTCTCACTCCTTCTCCCACTCCTCGAACCCTTCACTGGCGGACCTTCATCCCTCGATCCTCTTCGCGCCACTGCCGATTCGCTCCTCTCTCATTTCTCCACCTCGAACCCATCCTCGACTCCCCATTCTCTCCTTCGATTCTTCTCGACCTTCGACTCCTTTCTCTCTCAAGTACTTCTGGATCCCGACTACTTAGGTTCGAACAAAGCGAATCGAACATTAGGAGAATTACACGATTCATTCTCTTCTCTCGGATCCGACCATCCTGAATTCTATCGAGACCTACAAGCATTCTTCGGATTACTCTTGGATAGTTTAGGAAAGATTGGGAGCGATGAATACTTGACGAGGTTTGGGAAAGCAAGTTTGGATTTGGGTTTAGCTCTGGAAGGTTGGGTTCAAGCTGCTGGAAAGACTGCTGTACTCGCAGCTAGTGGGGAAGGTATAGGAGCTCTCTGGGGTGATATCGTCGAATGGCTCGCACCGAGGATCCTAGGAATCGTTCAAGAGATCCCTTTACCCCGAATCGAATTCAAGAATTCTCAAGTCGAGGGAGCGATCGAATCACCCACTCTCATCTCGACCTCCCTCGTACCTTCGAGAGTGACCGTCAAAAACTCGACCTCGCTCACTTATCTACCAACTCTCGGAAGAACGAAACAAGATATCCCACTTTTGGATTCATCACCCTTACCACCTTCGGATGAGAGGAGTTGGAACGAACGAACGAGTTATTCTACGAGGACTAGTATCGAGGTTACTGGTTTACGACTAGAAGTGTTGGATGTCGGATACTACGTCAAAGTCAATACAGGAATCCCCTGTTTTCCTCACATAACCGAATCCGGTCTCCTCGATCTACACTTCGGTTCTCATCCAGAAGGAGGAATGTCGTTCTCGTTAGATACTTCTTCATTACCTCAATCTCAAGAATCGTTGTTCAAGATGCTCGATAGTTCGAACGTTGATTTGAGGAGGTTCGATGTCAGACCTCATGCGACGGATCATCCTTGGTTAATGTTCTTTCTGAGACCGGTCTTGAGGACGGCGGTGAGGAAAGCGGTCGAAGTCGAAGTGAGGGAAGTGATGATGAGACAAGGGGATCGATTGGGAGAGTGGGCGTGGAGGGTAAAGGAACACAAGAAGAACGTGGATCGGGATGATGTGAGGGTTCTTAGTAAGGAGGATGGAGGGATCTGGAATTGGCTTAAAGCGATCTGGAGAACAAGCACGGAGGAACGAGAAGAAGAAGAAGAGGAGGAGGACATCAAGCAAACGACGACTGAATTCCACTTGAATCGACATGGAGTTTCGATCGATCTACCTCATCCCGTCAACTCAGCCACAGAAGAGGAAGGTATGACGGTAGGATTCGGCACGGAAGGAGTAGTGATCCCAGAAGGAGAAGCGACGATCCCTGAACCCGAAGGGAGGGAACGTATTGGAGTAGTTGCGAAAGCGAAAGAAGAGGTGAATGAAGCGATCGATTCGGGGAGAAAAGTAGCGAGGAATACTTTGGGAGTTGTCGGAGGGATTGGAGAGGCGAGAGAAGAATGGAGTGAGGATGTCGAGGAGGAGAGGGAGAAATATGAGAGAGAGGGTTGGAGGAGTGATGCGTTCGATCTGGAAAGACGAAGGTAGCGGTTCGTACAATGTTCAGCTCAGTCTCTTATGCTTGTTGTACTCATCTTGCTTGCATTCTTACTGTACCACTCTCTCAAATTTGAGGCCGATTCGAGCTTTCTTCAACTTTCGCCGCCGCTCGCAGTCGGAAGTGCTACTCACAGCTCGCCCTTCATTCCGACGCTGCTCTTCGATGACGAGCTTACCTCATCGATGGAGTGCCGTTAATCAGCTCGACTCTTTCATCATCTTCAAGCGCAATTTTCGAAGTCTTCGTGTGCATTTCGTCGACAATCCGAAAGCTCGCCACCTACCGCCGACTTCTTCGCCACTGTCAGCGATGTCGCAGCTCTGTGTGATGGCGATAACGACTTCACAAGGCGACGACTCGAGTGATAGAGCTCAATTTCAAGTGCAGGAATCGGGAAGGCCAAAAAACGAAAACGTGCTTTCCCTCTCTTCTTTCCTCAAAAGTAAAGAACACGAAGGGCAAACAGAGGCAGGAAATCATAGTCGAATGTATGTACACATTTCAATTCTCTTTCATAGTCTGTGATGGAGCAAGTTGAGCCTTATTTTTCGCGAGCGGACGTCTGATCTTCGCAGGAATCTTCCTGCAGACTTCTCGCCACATCGTCTTCAGCCTTGCCCCTGTACGTACAAGCCGCCACTCATCTAAGAGACTTCCCAACGCCAACATCCTTGACTAATCCAGTTCGACGCTCACGCCTATAGAGGCCTCGCAAGAATAGTACAATAATTTCGTCTGCCCCAGTCTGTGCTCTCAAATTCCTTCGCCGAAAGGGCTTCCTTCAGAAGGTCGACTAGCGCGGCATAAGCTAATCTGCAGGAACCTGTCGGAAACGAAAAGTGCCGACCTCCCAACTTCTTTACATCCTCCACTCTTTTCCTCTCTCTTTCCTCTTCATTCCCATCTCGCTCACGCACCTCTCCCTCTTCTATATTCGACACTCCACACACAGACTCCTACTCTACATCGCCTGATAACACACCCTCACCTCTAGTCGTATTCCCTACACTCTCAACCAGAGGAAGACCAATTCTTCGAAAGATGCTCTCCTCCCTTATCACCTTCGGCACTGCCGCTGTCGTTCTCGCTTCTTCAGCATCTGCCGCCACCGTCCTCGACCTGACAGTAAACGCCACAGCCGTCGAAACTCTCCTCAAAGATTCCGTCGATTATGTCGTCGTCGGAGGTGGAAACGCTGGTCTCGCTGTCGCTGCTCGTCTCGCAGCGTCGAAGAAGAACTATAACGTCGTTGTCGTGAGCTCTAGTCACTTCTTTCGGGATTACTTCCTCAGTTCGATGCTGATCAGTCGAATTCGCTTCTTTAGCTCGAGGCAGGCCAACACGATCCAACAAACAACGGAATCCTCGTTCCTGGCTTAGCAGGTTCTACGCTAGCGACCGAGGTCGACTGGGCTTTCGCAACAGTCCCACAAGAACACGCCGATGGTCGAGCCGTCTTTACTCCTCGCGGAAAGGTCCTTGGAGGTAGTTCGGCGCTCAACCTGCTCGTCTACACTCGACCGGATGCCGCTGATCTCGACGAATGGGAGACTCTCGGAAACGAAGGATGGAACTGGAAAAGTCTCCTGCCTTACTTCAAGAAGGTCAGCTTGCAACTCTCGAATCACTTCCTTCTGATCATCAGCTCTCGTTTGCTTCCTTCTGAGCATAATATTGACAATCTTACCCCTTCACAGGCGGAGAAATTCCACCCTCCTCAAGTCACTCTCGGAAACGAAACTGTGAAAGTTGCGTACAACTCGTCGGTTCATGGTATCTTCGGTCCTATCGACACGTCCTACCCTCCCTACCTCGCACCGAGCTTCTCTGGATTCTTCAACGCGCTCACGAACTTGAGCATTCCCGTCGCGAACGATCTTTCGCAAGGCAATTCGAACGGAATCAGCTACGCTCCTTCGACTCAACATCCTGGCACGGAGACCCGTGCTACTTCGACTGACTACCGTGAGTGATCGACGTCTTCCTACTCTGCTTCGATAGGCTCTCTGTGCTAACTTCGAGATTGTTTCGATAGTCCGAATTGCGAAGAAGCTCAAGGTCATCACTGGAGCTCAAGTTACCGGCATCAACTGGGCCAGTCAGAAGAACAAGGATGGGAACGTGATCGCGTCTGGTGTCTCTTTCGTTGGCGCAAACTCGACCCAAAGCTACACTATCAAGGTGCGCCATTTCTCGCAACTTCAGCTCAAGATCGAGCTTGGTTGACATTCTCGCTCTCTCCAGGTCAAGCGCGAAGTCGTTCTCTCCGCCGGTACGATCCAAACACCACAAATCCTCGAGCTTTCTGGTGTTGGAAATTCATCGATCCTCGAACCCCTCAACATCACGACTATTGTCGATCTCCCCGGTGTCGGAAACAACCTTCAAGATCACCCTGCCCAAGTCAACGTCTACAAGCTCAAGGAAGGAGTAGATTCGCTCGACAAACTCGCCGATCCCGCTTTCCTCCAAGCAGCTCTCGGTCAATACGCGAAGGGACAAGGCATCCTCACCGAAGCGCTCTTCCCTCTCGCCTACCTCAAGCTCTCCGACTTCCTCACCGAAGATGATTTGGCCAAGGTAGCCGAATTACGCTCGCAAGCTTCGAACCCTCAACTCTCCGAATCTCAATTCAACGCTACTCAACACCTCTTCGATGCCGATGTGAACGTTCTCGAGCTTCTCGGTATCAACGTGTACTTCGGTAACGCTACCGCTGAGGCCAACAACACCTACATTTCAATGGCTGGCTGCTTGCAACACGCTCTCAGTCGCGGAAGTGTCGTGAGTCTTCCTTCTTCTCCTTCCCTTTCGCTACTCATCGCTAACTCCTGAATCGTCGACCGTAGCACATCAACTCGGCGACCACTACTTCCGCTCCTTCGATCGATCCCAACTACCTCCAATCACCACTCGATCTCTTCCTTCTCGCCAAGTCTGCTCAATTCCTTCGCAAGGTCGCTTCTCAACCAGCTCTCGCTCAATACATCGACAGGGAAGCCGAGCCCGGACTCGAAGTTCAAACCGATGAGGATTTCGAAGCTTGGATTCGAAGTGTCGTTCGCACTGAGTGAGTCTAATCTGCCGTAATCTGATCGAATGCGCATAGCTGACTCTTGCTGATCTCTGCAGATATCACCCTGTCGGAACTGCTGCCATGCTCCCCCGAAACGATAACGGTGTGGTCGACCCTTGGCTATCGGTCTACGGAACTGAAAACGTTCGAGTCGTCGACATGAGTATCTCACCGATTCACGTCGCTTCTCACACTCAATCTGTTGCTTGTAAGAACCTCTTCGCTCAAACCCTCTTCTCGTGCCGTTCATCGTGACTTACCATCCTCGTCATCATTCCCTCCAGATGCAATCGCTGAGAAAGCTGCCGATATGATCCTCAAGTGGTAGTCTGCCCCAGCATCCTCTCTCTTCTCCCTGTCGTTCTTCGTCGTTACCTGCTCGCAAAAACCCGTCTATACCCGTTTTCTTCTGTTACTACTCTTTCCCTCGTTAAGCAAACTCGCTCCTTTCCATTTCGCCGCACACCTGCATTCCTCCCCTCGTAGCTCTTTCGTATGGATTCTCTCAAGTCGTTCTTTCGGTTATTCAGTATCAGCGGGACTACTTTTGGATAATAAGAAATCATATCTTTCATATTCTCAATCGCATTCTCGTCTTCGCTGTAGTGATTCGGACGACTCGATGTAGTCAATGTATTTGCACAACACGGCCTATGCCTACAGACCCAATTCGGAGTAGTCTCGCCCTTTTCACGAGATCATCTTCTCGTTCTCATTAATCCAAACCCAGCCATCCCTTTCTTCCTCCCACCCCTCTTCGCTCGGTAGTCGAGCTTCAACCTCAGGCTCACCGCTGACAGTCGTGAGGTAGTGTCGAGGGAAATGACTCGGTAATCGGAATGGTTTCTCAGCTTGGAGTAGTTGATGAGCGACGAGTGAGCCAATGAGATGACCTGATGCTGGTGCTCGAGGCATGCCATGTCCAGAGTCTGTACGAACGAGCTCGTCAGCAACCTCTTGAGTAGGTCACGAAGAAGCAGAAACGTACAGCCTGCCGCGACCCATTGATTTCCTTGCAATTCTCCCTCGATGTAGAGAGGTCCAACCTGTCGACGGAGAGCCTGGATCAGCGCGCGTCTGAGCTAAGCGCGAAAGACGTTCGACTTACTATAGGTATTCCCCCTTCTCTGAATCCCATGATGCCAGTCCATTCCATTCCTACCTCCCAGCTCTTTGTTTCCTTCTCGTCTTTCTCGCCTCCTGGAGCAAACACCCTCGGAAACTGCCACTCCATATACTCCCTCAGTCTCCTCCCTACCTTTCGATCGATACTTTCAATCCCATCGTCCCATTTCCCAAACTCGTAACTCTCCTTCTCTCCGCTCTCTTCCCTACATCCACCAAGAATGATCTCTCTCCGACACCCTGGAGATGTCCGTTGGAACATGTAGATATCAAAAGGATGTTCAGCTGAAAAAGCGTTGGTCCAAGTTGGCCATTTTGAGGACGGCGATGGAGGAATCGCAGAGATGACTTGACCACGGGTTGGGAGGACTCGAGAGGCACCGTAAGCGAAAGAGGGGAGAACCGAGGAGAGGTGCCCGTTCGTGCAATGTAGGACGTGCTTACTGTAAGAGAAACGGAAGAAGGGTTCATCAGATTCAGATCGTGAGCGAACAGGTCGGAAAGGTAGAAGATCCAGCTCACGCTGCAATTGCACCTCGAGCAGTATTGATAGACCAGGGGAGGTCGGGAGATCGAGACTGAGTGACTCCCGAAACGGGACACCGAGTGAAGAGTTCGAGCGAGACGGATTCGGACGACGAAGCTCGACGCAGAGCTCGCTCAAAGAGCTTTGAGACGCTATTCGATTCCTACGCTATCAGCTGTGTCAAATATAGGAGCTGAAAGGCCTGAGGCAACGAACAGCTTCAAAGGATAGATATTGTTGCCAGGGATAAGGATACCTCCTGCTTTCGACGTCGCTTGATATTGCTGTACGACCAGGAATACCCTCAGCACGACGGAAATCTGCTGATGAGAAATTCTCGACAGACCTTGAGAACTTGTTGAGGGGTTAACCATTCGAAGCCATCAAGATTCTCACCTGCTTTCCTAGCGGCATCGAGTTCAAACTTGAGATGTCGTGCTTGTTCTTCGTCGTCGAAGAGATGTAGCTGTACAAGATGTCTTTCGTCCATCAGCACGCTCGTTGAGCGGAGTCAAGATGATTGAGAGACGAGAGCGTACATTCCCACCGCCTTTTCTCAGCTCGAGCTGTTCAGTCCAACCCTCCCGCTCGCAAGTCTCGATGGTCCAATCAATCGAGTACTGTTCGAGTGCGACACACCTTCTCGCCTCTTCCAGTCCGAACAGCCTCGTCAGGGTAGCGTAAGAGAGTAAAGGCGAAGAAGTCAAATGTCCACCATTTCGAGCTGTAAACCGAACAACTTCATCCACTGTCCCGCGGCTGATAGTGGTCGAAGTTCAGGCTGACCTGTAGCACCCGAACAGAATTCCCTAGCTTCAAGCACAACGATCTTTACTTTCCTCCCTTCCTTCTTCTGTATCAGTTCCTCAACTAATCGATCCACCGCACAAATTCCAGTCAATCCACTCCCTATCACAACTACATCTGCTTCTTCAGGCAATGGGTCGTATTGACCTCGGTTCGATAAGGGTGATTGGTAGTTTGCGGTCCAGAATGAGGGGAGTGGAGAAGGATTGGGAGGCGAAGAGGGAGAAACCGAACCGGATGAAGGGAAGTGCGAGAGGAGTGAAGAGAATGGTGAGGGATTCAATGGTGGATGTGTGGACTTGGTGAGGCCTAGCGTGGAAAGGAGATGGTCCAACATCGGATCAAGACCGAGGAGAGCGGAACTGATCGCTGCGATGGCCTGATGAAAGACTTTGTGCGCCTGTTCAGTCTTTTGTAAGGCCTGGTTACGGTCTAGTTGGTCTATCAGAGCAGCAGTATCGTATGTGAGGGAGGAGAGGGAGAGAGCCCCCTTCGAGAGACAGCGAGGTGAAAGAAAGAGCGATGTCACCACGTGAATTCGTCGGGAAAGTTTGCAGTGGTTTCTGATAGGTATCTGGTAGCTTGAGCGAGTTGTACAGAGCAGCTTATTGAAGGTAGCGAGGGTGGTCAAGTGTTGAGGGAGAGTTGCTGCTCCCTCACCAAAAAGTTGCCAACCAAATTTCTGTTCTTTTCTTCGTCTCACACGCCAATTGGTAAGGCCACCCTTATATTAGATCTCAATCTACAAGCAATCAGTACATCAAGAGACCCTCCCTTCACACCACTCTAGACCGTTCACGCCATTTCAACCTCGAGCTCGACTTCACCTTGAATTTTCAGCCAAGTCGACACACGACTCGGAGAGTGAGTAGAAACGTAGAAAACGGGAAAGAAAACGATACAGATGGGATAAACGGCGGTACTATACGGCTAGAGGTGATAGAGGGAGCAAGGTAGCAATCTCGAGTTTACCTGTGAACTGAAGAAACTGACAACTCTCATCTCCTGCTGTTCTGTGGATTACTTGAACGGTTTAGATCAAGGTTAGTCTTTATCTCATTTTTTCTCACGGCGCTACTGGCGAGGGAGGAGGTCGTAATTCGAACTGACATCTTACAATCACTCATTTCACAATCGTCTAGATGTCTGCGACTCAATCAGTCCAAACTTTCGGCAAGAAGAAGACCGCCACTGCTGTCGCTTTGGCTAGGGTGAGTTATAGCTTCTTTGGCGGGAGCGGGGAGGAGGCAGCGATAGTGGGAAACTCGATTAATCGAATCTCTATTCCCCTCTCCTCGCTTCTATTCATGAAAGGAGTGAAAGAGGCTGACGAGCTGTATCAAACGATGTGTGTGTGATTCAATGAAAACAGGAAGGAAAGGGACTCATCAAGGTCAACGGTGTTCCCCTCTCCCTCTTCGGCACTCCCGTCCTCCGTGCCAAGCTCTACGAGCCCATCGTCCTCCTCTCGTCCTTCACCTCGTCGACCACCTCCCTCCCCTCCCCTCTCTCCCGCATGGACATCCGTCTCCGCGTTTCCGGAGGTGGACACACTTCGCAAATCTACGCTCTTCGTCAAGCTATCGGTAAAGCCGTCGTAGCTTACGTTGCCAAGTACGAGGACGCTGCCTCTGCCCTCGAGGTCCGCAAGGCTCTCGTCTCGTACGACCGAACCATCCTCGTTTCCGATCCCCGACGATGCGAACCCAAGAAATTCGGAGGAAAGTAAGAACCCACTTTCCAGCTCATTCTAGCCCTTCCTGAGCTTCTCACTGACCTACCTTTACTTCTCTCTAGGGGTGCTCGTTCGCGTTTCCAAAAGTCCTACCGTTAAAGAGCGAATTCAACCTTTTTTTCCTCAAGAATCTTTTCGACTCGGATTACCCACCCTACTCGCACTACGACCAATCTACCCCTCTCCTACTCCTCTATCGTCTCTCTCCCCTATACTCAACCACTCTCGCCCCACTCCTCTATCGACTTCGACTCCCCAAGATTTATTCAGCAGAACAGAATCGGTTCTTACAGATGGAACAGAGCGGTTTGGCATGGAAGGAAGAGGACCCGGAAGAGAAGGAGTTTCAGGGTGGATTGGAACGGGTTGCGAGGCAGTATGGGCTGTTTGGGAAGAAGGGATTCGAAAAGGAAAATTTGGCGCGTTCACTTCTTATCGAATGGGATCAATTTTTGGTTTGGCTGGCTTTCTCTCTTTTTTTTGTTTGCCGAAAAACACATCTTGTTCTTACGTGATTTCGTCGTGTCGTCGAGGTGAGAGGAGACGAGAGTAGTGAATCAGGCGTAGGAAATTCAGGTGCGATAGAATTGCTTGACTCTTGCTCTTCCTGCAGCAGTGCTTCTCTCTGCGTCAACGCTTAGCTCGGCTCGCTAGCTTTGCTCTCGTATCGCAGGTGGCTCTCGATCTTTGCGACGACCACACTGAAGAATCATCGACACGAAACAAACGGATTCTTTTCAAAGCTGTACAGTGCTACTGAACCACCAAAGTTCACGACATCTAGCCCCCTCGACCGCTTCATCGCCGTTTGAACGAGCACGACGCAAGAGACGAAGACGATCATCAAGCAGCAACGGAAACAGGACGAGCGTTCGAAGCGAGCACTCCGCCTCCGTTGCGAACGACGTCTTGCTTATCAGCCTGTGACGAGCGGCGATACGAGTCAGCACTCCCTCAATGCAAACAGATCTAAAAGCCAGAAGGAACAGAACGTACGATCACTTTTTGGTTCGCAACAGGATCGGAAGGTTGAACTTCGTGATCCCAATTGAGGAACTCGCTTCATACAATCAACGAGGTGAATCAGTACCGATGTCAGACTTGATAGAGAGAGTCTCTGAGCTCACTTGGTGTAGTTGGGTTTGAAGTTTTCATCGATCAAACCGAGTCGTTTGCAGTATCCAGTGACTTTGTTCCAGTCCCTCTCGACGTTGACAAGATCTTTCGACATGTAGTTGACGGAACGTTCGAAGATCTTATCGTTGAGAGCGGTACGCATGGGTTTCTTGAACGCTTTGTATTCGTTCCAAGCTTCGACAGGGTTCGATTGGAGGTAGTCGGATCCTTTCTTGACAGCGCGCATCTGAACAGATGTGAGAAGTCCTCAATACGATGAGCTGACGGCAAGCGAAGCGGGACGCGAACTTACGAAAGCTGCGACTTTTTCCTTGTTTTGAGCGATAAAGTCGTCGTTTCCGATGATCATGATGCTACAGAAGCAGCAGCATCCGAGTTGCGCGCTATAGAGTGAAGCTTTGGAGTTATTTCGATGCTTAGGAGCGATTCACAGAGTGGGAACGTACAGTTCATCGATACGAAGCATTTTGACGTCTTCGATGGGATGACCATTCGACTTGCACCATTCTTCGAGTTCGACAGTTTGAACGTTCTCGAGTCCGATACCTACAATCCGGAAGGTCAGTCACAATCGAAACAAGAAGGAGGAGAGACTTACCAGCGTCGATAGAACCGTTCAAAATCGAATCTGCGATCTGCATTCCGCAACGTACGGGCTGGTAGTCAGGCGTACCGTCATCCTTCAACAGCTTGTGCCATTGGAAGAGTTCGTCGATCTGGATCTTGCCAAAGTGACCGACGTAACCGATCCTTTTGCCGCGAAGAGAGGCGAAATCCGAGTTGACAGCATCTTCCTGCTTTCCACTGAGACCGCCTTCGAGGTAGCAGACACCGGTGACGGGCTCGTCCATGAGGGTACCGATTGCGGTGATCGGATATCCCATGGCTTTTCCAGCACTGTGGTCGTGGAGAAGAAGTCAGCACGGAAACAGTCGCTGCAATCTCGGACGAAGGTGAATCACATTGTGTGAACCAAGGCCTTAGCTCCCAAGCTCACTGCTCCTGATCCGATGATCTCAGTAACGTCACTGGGGTCATTAGGCTCTGCAAAAAGGCAACAGATTTAGTCGATTTGCGAAAAGAAAAGAACCAACGATGACGAGAGCTTACCTAGAATCGCAACCTTGATGCCTTCATCTGCAAAGTAGCCTGATGCAAGATGATCGAGTCAGTAAGGTTGCGATGGCGACGATTTGAACGAAGCCTCCGCGACGAAACCTCCATTCTTCCTCAACCATGGCACTACAAGCTAAGAGAGAAAGCTTACCTTTAGATTGGGCGAGGAAGATAGGAGCGTGATAAGGAGTAGCGTTCCTGTAGACCGAGAGAGAGCGAAGTGTGAGTCTCTGCATGCGCTCAGAGACGAGAGAAGAGGGAGAAACGAACCAGTTGAGGAGGAAAGTGATCTTGTCAGAGTTGGTCATCCTGGGATTATTCTTCTCGAGTTTCAGTGCTGAGAGTAGAAGAGAGAAGGATGGAGGAGGAGGAAGGAGAGCGTCAAGAGAAAGCGGAACAAGGCGAAATAGGAGGTTTCTTGAAAAGCCGCGGGAATTGGAAAAGAAAGGGTCACCACGACCGCAGCAGTCCGTCTGCATCACTGAGAGCCTTTGATAGCGTGTGGAGTCGTTGAATGCAATCGAGCTAGCGGGAATAGAAACTGCAAATGAGATTGCGAAGGTGAATGCAAACTATTCCTACCAACCTCTCATTCCTCCTCGCCTTCCTCCATCACCCGGCGCTTTCATAGCTCCTCGGCCTTTGAAGACCACTCCACCTTTCGCAATCAATTCCCTCTCCTGCTGAGCTCGCTTCTCCGCTGCCTCTCGTTCTCGTTCTTTACTGAGCACCTCTTCTTCCTCCTTCTTTCTTTGCTCTTCCTCAGCTTCCTGTGCCGCTCGTTTCTGTAACGCCGCAATCTCCTCAGCCGTCAATAACCCATCTTCTCCATCCTTCTTCGCGTCCTCCTCATCCTCGCCTCTCTTACGCGACGATCGATGTTTGCTCCTCTTCGATGACTTGTGCTTCCTCCTCAAACTTGAACGTTCCCGATCTGAACCCTCGTCATCAGAACCATCTCGGTTTGAGCGAGATCGAGTTGAACGATGGCGGTGTCGACGTTTTCGAGCAGGAGAAGGTGAGCGGGAACGGGACGAGGAGACGCTGCGAGAGCGGGAACGAGAGCGGGATTGGTCGGAAGCAGCCGAGGGAGAGGGAGAAGGAGCACGTTGAGGAACTGTCAAGAATCACGAAAAAACCCGATCAGCAATCGAGCGAGCTATACGATCAACAACAGAGTTTCCGGCTCACCAGGTTTGGCTTTGCGTTGAAGTTCACCACAATGAGAGATCGTGACGAGTTGGAGAGGTCGATCTTTCGCATCGACGGGAAGTTTGCTCATTGCTTGAATCACTTCGAAGCCTGAACATTTGAAGGAGCCTGTCAGTGATCGATAACATACGATCATAGGTTCGGCAGAAAGAGAGACGTACCTTTGATGACCTTTCCAAAGACGACATGCTTTCCGTTGAGATGAGGGCAAGGTCGAAGAGTGACGAAGAATTGCGAGCTGTTCGTGTTCTTCCCCTTGTTCGCCATGACCAAGAGTCCCTCCTCGTCCACCTCTCTCCTCAGATCCTCGTCCTCGAAAGTTGGTCCATAGATCGATTCTCCTCCTTTTCCATTTCGCAGAGTGAAATCTCCTCCTTGTATCATGAATCCAGCAATGATTCGATGCATGGGACTTCCTTTGAGGTACAAAGTTTCCGTCCCCGCTTCATTGACACCTTTTTCGCCAGTAGAGAGTGCTCGGAAACTGCAATTCAAGATATCAGCGACAACGAGGAGGAGAAAAGTGAGGAGCTACGTACTTTTCGACTGTTTTCGGGACTACATCTGCGAATAGCTCGAATATGACTCTGCCTAGTGCTTGTCCTTCTACCTGAAAGTCGAGGAAGGAGCGGGGGTTCGACATTGTTGATGAAGAAGAGATCGGAAAGGGAGATTGTGGGACTGAGTCGTAGGGAATTCTGGTGCTAAGTATAGCCTTCGTGGACCTTTTGGCACTGCTGGAAGTCTGATCTGAGAGTCGAAGGTGTTGGGTTGAGCCAACCTTTGATCCGAGAAAGGTACTCCGTTCTTCCGCTCAACCTCGACGTTAAGAAGATATTACTGGACTATGTAAGGGGGTGATGAAAGTACTGTGGCTCCGAAGGTAAGCCTAGCTCACCACTAGACGCCCTCCCACGCAATTTTGAACACCTTTCTTCCTCTTCAGGTCGATCGCCTCTCTCAACTCCCCGACGAGCTCCTCCAGATCATCTTCGACTATCTACATTTGCTTAACAAGATCCACAACTATCAGCTACGAAGAGCGGGAGTGAGCGACTACCCAGATCGAAAGCGCAACACCCTACCTCCTTCGAAACGCTTCTTCGCACTCGTTCGGAGCTCAATATTCCACACCGTCCCCGTGACAAGCTCAGCATCATTTCGAGCTCTCGCTTGGTACCTCGAGGACCGCCCAAGGACAGCATCGCTAGTTCAAAGCATCGACTGGCTGCCGCAGGACCAAATTCAACACTATCATCTCGACCTTAGACGGTTCCTCTGTTCCACCAGGAACATCCTCAGAATCAACTTCACCTTTGAACCAACGACCGCCATCGACTCCTTCAGTCTCGCCCTTCGTCACGCCTTCCCCTTCCCCCTACTACGCACTTTCTCCGCAAGTTTCGGTGGTACCGTCTTCTTCAGGACCCTGGCATGGCTCCGCAATGCCAGTCACCTTCGTGTCGTCGAGCTTGGCGATCTGTCCGGAGTGGAACCGCTTCGAGGTCGTACTCCTTTCACTCTACCGCAAGTTTCTCACCTCAACTTGGACCTCGTACAACGTATCAGACACTACCCAGACCCAATCGACCTGTCCGAGCTTCTTTCAATCTTTCCGAACGCCGAATGTCGAATCTTCCGCCTCGACTGCCAAGTCCACTCCCTCTTGTCCACCGTTCCATCACATCTTGCACTCCTTTCGCACTCCCTGACCAGTCTCAAACTCTCCGGTCTCGACGAAGAAGGCTCCTCCGTCCGAACAGCTGCTCCCATCGACGAGATGCTCAGCAACTTTCCTTCCCTCACTCAACTATCTCTCTCCCAAATCTTCTTTACCGCCAAGATTCACCTTGCTCTACGAAATCTTCGACTCCTCGAACATCTCGGACTCATATGTGGTCAGCTAGACGTCGGTTTCCTGGAACTATTCGAGGGTCCGACTCAACTTCCTCGCCTCGACTGCCTTGAACTCTTCTTCATCTTGGAGGTTGGAGGTCAGTGGGAAGTGTGGGATGGCCCGCCAGGCCAGGAAGCAGGAGAAGGCGTTATAAACATTCTGGAAGGGTGGACGATGCCTTTCGATGCCCCGTTATCGGAAAACTTCGCGACATTGGCGTCGTTGTGCAACTCTCTAGACAAACGGAAGAAGGCATCTCATGATTTGGACGACGTCAAGCTGTACCTCATGACCTACCTCCTCGAGATCAACAATCGCACTGCTCTTCAAGCGATCTGCGACAACGACTTTGCACTTCTCCGGACAGCACGAGCTCTCGCATCGCACTACTCGCTACCAGTTTCTTTCGACGACCCTGATTTCGAAAAGACATTGTCAAAAGGGCAACGCTTCGTTGTGACTGATCACGATGTCAACGAGTGCGATCAAGAAGTGTATCGTTGGACCAAGTTCATCATCACCGAGGAGGAGGACACGACTTACGATGAAGAAGAGGACTCAGACAAGGACTAGCGCGAACGTAAGCAGTGAGTCAATCTCCGCTACCTGGAATTGACGTTCAGTCTAATCCCATCTCGTTCTACAGATTGAAATTGGTCGTGGAGGGAAACATCATTTCATCGCGCTCAGAAGGAAAAGGTACGCTTGTGATCTTCCCTCATCTATCTTCCGCACCTTCCGACGCCGAATCCTCGACATAGCGCGATTCAGATGTGGTCGTAGGGTTGGAATTCTTTGGTTGTTAGCGTAAACGGTGGATTCATCGTGCGTTCTACTCTTCTCGCTGTCCTCGTGACTCGATAGACTCATAGCCTTACTTCTCGTTATTCAGACTTGGCCATACCGCCCGAGGTACTGATGAAGGAGGCTTCTCGCTTTCGCTGCTCGCTTGATCAGATTCGACGACTCGAGATACGGCGGAGATCCCGCATTCTCGTACGGGTGCATCGCTCACAATCAACTACTTTGTCAGATTGAATTCTAGGTTTTGGCTGGATAGGTTGCGAAATTCTGCGTTATTTACATTTTTCAACCTTTTCGTTCCACGTTTGACCGTAGTCGAGAGACGACTGCAGCGAGACGCATTTAGAGAGTAATAACTACATCGAGCTGTCCCTTCTGTACCAAATCGCGCTGTTCCTTATTGCGAAATCGGTTCCTCTCCTTTCCGACGAAAGTTCGACTCGAGCTGTCGGTGCGAAAGAGGGTAATAAGCCGAGTGCCGAGAGGACACAAGTATGACAACGATTGTGAGAGTTTGAGCAGCTAGACTGATCGTGTTGCGGGTAGATTGGGTAGTCCCAGTCGAGAAGATCTTTGAGGAAAAAAAGGTAGAATTCGCTCTTTAACGGTAGGACTTTTGGAAACGCGAACGAGCACCCCTAGAGAGAAGTCAAGTTAAGTCAGTGAGAAGCTCAGGAAGGGCTAGAATGAGCTGGAAAGTGGGTTCTTACTTTCCTCCGAATTTCTTAGGTTCGCATCGCGAAGTTGCGAAATGGCTGTCTTTCCCTTTCATTTCTCGCAACGACGTGAAATGGCAGGTCAAACGAGATATGCTATTTGCGAGAGGGTATATACTTCGAGCGTCTATACGAGCTACAATTTACAACAGATAACGGGAGACTGACAACACGAAAAATCAAACATATTTAACGAGAGTTTACCTCTTGACTCTCCCCAACTTCACATTCCTTACAACGTACCCTCCCAATACTAAGCCGTCCATCAATTCGTCCTCGACTCGATCCGCGTTCTTCTCCTCTCTGACTCGCACCCAAACTTGTTCACCCTCTTTCCGATTCTTGACCAATTCTTCCAACATTCCTCCCGTCGTGTTCCCAACCAAAACCATAGGCACCAAACTCTTCATCGTTTCCTCCGTCTCCTCTTCTGCCGAGGCAGAGGGTACGACATCTTCCGTATCCGATGAATTGATGATTACTACTCCGGCTGCTCCTGATAATGCTGCTAGATTTGACTTGAGAGCGAAAGAGCATACTCCTCGATGTAATAGGAGTAGCTTGCCTTCGATCGAGGAGGTCGAAGGAGATTGATCGGGATTGGAATGTGAGGGTGGAGGATGATGAGGTTCGCATCCGTAGGGATAGGGTGAAGTTGCGAGAGGAAGAGCTGGATTACGGAGAGCGAATGAACCGGGAAGAGGTTGTCGTGTTGATAAGGAAGGGCCAAAATTGGCTGCGAGAGCTGATACTTCAAGAGAAGGGAGATCGACGAGATCGCTAGAAATGTCGGAAGAGATGAGAGGGAGTTGCGGAGAAGAGGGTGTCAGAGGATGCATGATCTTTTCGATGAAGGAGTCGAGTGCAGAAGGTGCGGAATCGGGGAGAGCGAGAGTGATGGGTGGATGGTCGGTCGAAGAAACGACTGCGTCCAATTTGAGCTTCTCGGTTCTCGGCGGTTTCAAGGTCGAGAGCACTCCTACATCTCGAACGATGACGAATCGACCTTGAGGGATCGTGTAAGGTCCGACCTTGCTCACGTGATATCCGTGACCTTTCCCTTCCGCCTTGGTTAGAGAGAATCGTAGACCGTTGATCTTGTGCACAATAACGTCGAGTGTCTCTGGATGTTGATAGAGCTGAGTCGGAAGGGGTAGGAGGATCTCGGCGTTCGTGTTCGAGGCGAAGAGGAGTTCGATCGGTACATCCTGGAAACAGAATAGTAAGCGAAACGTTGACGAGAAAAATGTAAGAAGACAATCTCGAACTCACCTCATTCTGTGAGACCTCGCAGAATCCACTTTCACTCCATCTCCCTTCCTCGATCTCTTTAACCTCATCGTATATCTCGAACCCGACCAGTGATCTCGCATGTTCCCAATCCGTACGCTTATCGACCGACAAGGACAAGTAATGCTGATATCGTTCATCATCGAATGGGTCGTGAACCGAACAGACAGGTGGCGAGGAAGTCGAGACGCTCGAATTCGTCGAGTTTGATTCGGAGAAGGCGGTTTTGAGGAGACTGCGACGACCTGCTGAAGGAGGTAGAGGAATCTCGAGAGGATGCCCTTCGGTAGTGAAAACGAATGCTGAATCGTCCCGTAGGAATGGAGAATCCTATGAACGACCGGAGATTAGTTCAGCGTCGGACAAGAGAGAATGACGACTTACCTCGACGAAAGTGAGGTAAAGGTATTTCAGAGTTTCACTCGTAACGAAACTTGGCATCTTATCCTCCAATTGTCCCGTATTCAGGTCGAGAATCGCAGCGAACCCGCACTCTACTCTCGTGCGATTGTTGATATCATGCAGGATAGTTTCCGCAACTGACAGGTAGTAATCGTCTTTCGTAGCCTAGTCATGTTCAACTCAGTGGATCAGTTCTATAACATCAGAATGGTTGCAGAGGGATGAAATCGACTCACTTGATAGAGATACATATTACTCTCGATAAACTCTGGTCGTAAAGGGTATCCCAAATGAGCCGGAATCTTACGATGAGTGTCGAATAACTCTGGGATCCCACCGAACCTCATCCAGAGAAACGCGAATACTCCATGAGACTTGATCGCTCCCTCTAGGTCTCCCATGAGGATTTGAACTCCGGGAAAGAAAGCTGAGAGCGAATCGATGTGAACTGAGGAGAGTTGTCCAGTGTACATGTTGACTCCTCGATACTACGAAAACGAAGTCACAACGAGTCAGTCAAATGGGACGGGGAGAAAGGAGCAGTTCAAGCTCACCCAGAATCCATCCTGACCTCTTACGTATTTCCTCACCGCCTCATAACTCTCCTTCCAAACCCTCCAATACTCCTCCTCCCCAGTCAACACATAGGCCTTCGCCGCATACTCGAAGAACGAATCTATCCCCGCTCCGATCCCACTAACTGGATGAATCCATTGTCCAGTCCTGACGTCGAGAGTGTTGCCGATCAGGTTGATCGGAGAGCGAGAGTTCCAGACTGCGAAGAACGCTCGTCGAGCTACTTGCTCGAAGATTGGAGAGTTGGTCAAGCGGGAGAGGGTGACGAATTCGAGTAGTAGAGAACCGGCACCTGCACGAAATGGAATGATAGCCTCATCAGTTGCAGAAAACACGGGAGGAGACTCGAGAGCATGAAGCGTACCGGCACTACAAGTCTCTCCACTTTCACCTTTCCCATCTTTCCCTCTCAACCCCGTCCGCAGATTCACTCGAGCATACGGAATTCCTGTTGGTGAATCGAATGCAGGTAACAACCTCCGCCCGAGATCGTGGGCTAGATGTAGTAGTTCCGAGTTATACCACGGAAGGGAGAAGCCGCGTATTGATGAAGCGAAGGAAGAAGTGTTTGAACTTGATTCGACTGAATTCGGATCGAGCGCTAAGAGATGACCTGAGAGCTGTGCAACATCAAGAAGGATCAGTTAGCGCTATCGAACGATTCACTGAGCGATCGAATGAGGCTTACGAGTCCCCCCATCATTCGTATTGTCACTTCGAAAACCTGAACTCTCGAATCCACATCGAAATTTACATGTTGTATCGTCTCTCTCACTGCTTGTTCGAATCCAGCTTTGTCATCCAACATCTACGTTCTCTCGGGTTACTCTCTATAAGCTCAAATGATACCGATCGAAAGGATGAGAGGTAACGTACGGCGAAAGTATCGAGCGAATCTACTAAAGTCAAGGCATAATCTCCCATGACATCGTTTACTCCCACATTCTGTGCTCTCACTTGCATCTATCAGCTCCTCCTTCTTGTCATCAGATTGAGAGTTAGGAGACTTACATCATGATTAACTCTGTCATGACCTTGTTTCCCACAACTGAGCGGCAACAATTCATCCTGAGGGAATGCGAGTCGCTTGTAAGAGTTGTAAGCGTGCCTCCAAGTATCTTGAGCGAGTTCTCGTAGCTCTGATTTCCGTTGGGAAGAGTAGAATTCGGCTGATGTTGGTTCAATCAAACTTGAGAGTACGAGGACAATGAGAGGCCAGAGTATCGTGAGTGGTATTGAGTAAGTTCGAGTCATCGTATCCGCATCGAGAGCTCTTTATCGTCGGGTTGTTGGCTGAGGATGAGTTGCGTTACTGATGAAGGAAGGGAGCAGTCGACTTCTCTCCTCTACCATTCACTCCGACATAGCACAAGATGGATCAAGTAGCAGTACTCGTATCACTGTATCACCCCTTCCCTCGCACCCTCTCTCTCTCCCTCCCTTCTTCCTCCCCCATCTCCTCCCTCTCCTCTCATCTCGCCACCTTCTGTCCCCCTTCTCAACAGCTCCTCCAGTACTCAACCGGTTCCACTCTCCCCTCCTCCAGCCTTCCCATCTCCTCCTTGAATGGCGCGAACAAAGGTCAAGGTGGAGTGTTTCTCAGATTGGGAGTCAAAGTCTTGGGTGGAAAGGGAGGTTTCGCGAGTCAGTTGAGGGCGCAGGGAGGTAGGATGAGTAGTAACAAGGCGCAGAATACCGATAGTTGTAGAGGATTGGATGGGAGACGATTATCAACTATCAAGGAGGCTCAAAGGTGCGCTTTCATCTCACTTTCCATCCCATCTCTTCGTTCACGTGAATGCTGATGAGGTTGAGTGATTCTGCACAGATTGGCCAAGTTACTCGAAAGTGAACCAGATCGACAAGCAGCAGCGGCGAAACAAGCAGAAGCGAAATTGGAACAACTCAACAACGAGATCAAACAGTTGGAAAGAGCGGCTGGAGTTGAATCATCTTCATCGGGACCCGTCGCGAGTGGAACTGGAGAAGCGTCGGCAAGCGCAGGGGGAAGTGGAACGAAGAGGAGGTTGGACGATACGAAGTATGTCGAAGAAAGTAGAGAAATCGTTAGTGGTGTCAAAGATGCCGTCAGAGCTGGTACGTTTCCTCTCTTTCGATTTGTACTACTCTACCCGATACGATCAGACTGATTGTAATACGCTCTTGCTATGACAGCCATGCTCAAGAAACGCAAAAAGGCGAAGGCTGCCTCGACCGAAGAATCTTCGACTCCTTCGACCTCTGCTTCAGTACCAACAACCGAAGAGAAGGAGAAAGAGAACGCTGTTCCGGAAGCGGCTGTCGACGTATCAGAAGTAGTTACTGAGGAGGAAGAAACGGTCGAGGAGGAAATCGCGTCTGCGAAGGGGCAGGGGAAAGGAAAAGCTACAGTTACGAAGGGCAAGGGGAAAGCTAAGGCCTAGTCTGGAAGGAGATGGATCCTTAGGGTCGCGGACTTCTGAAAACAGGGAGTGATGGGAAAATTAGGGTTTTTGTTGTAATCTCGTCAGTTCGCTTCTTCTCATCGTCTCCTGGAGTGGCTCAGCTCATGCTTTCCGCTTTATTCACGAAGTGCGTTAGCTTACCACTGCTGTTCATTGAATACTATTCTCGGTTTCTTCCAAAGTGTTTTTCTCGTATCCTTCGCTCGACTCTCAACTTCTCGTCTGCATCTCGCTATGGATTACCTCTGCTCATCTACAACACTCTAGTCTCGTTTCGACTTATGGCAAGAGTGGGTTAGCTTCGGGAAAACCGCGGTGTCGGGTTTAGGAAATTCTTGGTTTTCCCTTTCTCTCTGGTCCTTTTCCTCTTGACTCCGTTCTCATCACAGGTAACTTTCCGACCTCACAGTATGTCTGGTGTGTACGAAGTCAGCAACTTTCCAATCATCTGTCGATGCTAGAGCTGACGAATCAGCCCTTGAGCAGGGAGATTATGCCGTTTGTCCCCGTCTAATCCCGTCATCCCCTGACAGGAGACACTGATACTCTTCCGTTCAACAGCAACTCAAGGCCACCATCGAAACCGCTCATGCGGAGGCAGCGAAAGAACACGATTCGGACCGTCTCCACAAACTCGAAGACTTGAGCTTAGTCGTCAAAGCCGTAGAGCACGAGAACGACAAGGTCTTGCCGATCACCGTCGCACAGTATCAGCGATGTATCGAAGACGTTCAGAATAGGGTGCGTGTACTCGCTTTTCCTCGATTTTCTCTCATTACTAAAATTCTTCGCTCCATCAGCGCCCTTTCGGAATTGTCAATCACATTTGGACAATGAACTTCGGTTACTTCAAACGAGCTAGCGACATCCTCGTACACCAACATTCACGCGAGCCAGCCGCCTTACCTACGGGATGGTTCGACGTTCTTGAATGTGTCACTGCCAGATCCTGGTCGCTCACATCGATCACAGAGAGGCTCAAAATCCGAGAGTGCCTCGAGGCGCTCATCAAAGATCTGGACCAACCCCTACCTCTCACACCCGTTCAGCGATTGTACTGCTACGGATGGTTCAGCCTCCTCATTTCTGCTTTGCGTAAGCAGATAGAGCAATCCGGAGAGGTGAGTCCTGCACTTTCATTGCACAGAGGATTTGTACCTGATCACGACTGTTTAGCCCAACGGTGGACGTGGTCTTCCTGTGAGTACAGTCCTTATTCCGATACTATTCTCCTCCTCAACAAGATTAACGAGCTCGTTTGCCCACTTCTCGCAGGCGGGCAACTTCATCAACTTGAGGAGGCTCACTGTGGGCGTTGCACGCCATGCTCACGACTTCGGTTGGTCCCACAAGCATGACGAATTCGAGGCCATCAAGCTCTCGCTTGGAACTGTCCTCAGGGGCGAAGTGGACGTCTACCTCACTCGAAAGGAGTACGTTTTGTGCTTCATCGAGTTGATGAGGAAGTTTTGCATTCCTGGAACTGAACGAAACGACGTGAGTTTCATCTTTCGCCGATCTCATCAATTGTCCCAGCTCATAGTTTCCCATCAAACACTCCATGACTAGTTATGTGTCTGTAGAGACCACGAATCTCCCTTGTACAAGTTCATCTGGGCCCGCCAGAATCTAGTGAGTGGAGTGTTCCTTCGTCACGAGTTGTAGACATTCTTCTGACTTTGTCCTGATTGTGCAGGCCGTCTCGGGATGGTGCAGTCAGAGTTCTTTGGAGCACGTCCCTGTCTCTCGTCGCTCGGTACAGAGATTGATCTAAAGCAAATATTGGCTTCTTCCTTCTTTACTACGTCTTTTGTTCGCCCGTGTTTCGCGAATACAATCTGTTTCGTTCGTTCCTACGTTGCTCGCTCTGAATCGGATTCGGTGATAGAATCTGTCATATTTTGGAATGCGCAAACCTAGGGACGAACAGACAGGGTTACAGACAGAATGTTCGTTCCGAAGCGAAAGTAGAGCAGGTGGCAGCGAAGAAAGCAGTACCGATTACACATCAGCCAAGAGCTGCCAGCGCGGATCAGCACCTCCGTCGCAAGAGGCATGCGAACGAGCGACAGGAGCTCTCGAGGTAACGACAAGGAACGAAGCGTAGAGAGGGTGAAACCGTGGTCGCTGAGATCTTGCATACCGCGGCTTACATCGGTGGAGCGACTGACCTTGAAAGCATCCTAATTCAGCTTCGTGCTTCGAGCTCAGGGAAAGGCAGAGGGAAGAAAGGGCTAACCAGGTTGAACCAACAACCTGAACTGTCAAATACCTCCCAGATCATTGGTTGCCCCTTGAGCTGAGCAGTAATAGGTATTGATAAAACCTGACAACTTGAAAGCTCCCTGTTGCTGTCGATGAAGAAGCCGAGAGATTCTGAGATGAAGTCGAGCAAGAGAGTGAAGCGAGTTCCACTTCGAGTTGAGCGAGTCTCGAGCGAGATTGGTTGATGTCTGATAGTATCTCTGATCGTGTTCGAGTTGGTCGAGTAGCCATCTCGAGCTGTTGACAAGAGTCAGAAGCAACTCTCTCTTTCTTTCTCGCCCTTCACAACGACTCCCGAGATCGAATAGAACAGCTTGAAAGAATGTCTGCAGTGCTCAAAGATACTCCTAGGGTGAGCAGATCGACTCCCTCTCACTCCCCGTGCGCTGATCACTCCCTTTCTCCTCCTCAGATTGATCGACTTTCTCAACTCCCTCCCGAACTCCTAGAAGACATCTTCGACCTTGTCGCAGTCCCCTACATGCTCTGTACTACACCACCTTCGAAATGCCTTCACCCATTCCACGGGAAAGCCCTCTATCGATATCTCATCTTTGACACTTTCGCTCAGTTCCAGAAGTTCGCTCTAACCCTCGACAACCTCTCGCCAAAAGTCATTCCAGCTCCAATCGCTCCACCAACAATCGAACCGCTCACCGGAACAGTCACCACCTGTCTCGCACGGCGTGCTGCCGATTTGCGCAAACTCGAAGATTTCGCTAAGGATAGCAAACAAGATACTGAATACTTCGAAGATTACCCGGCGAAAGTCACACTCTCTCGTAACGGCACGTTGTTCATCGGGTTCTCGCATGGCAATGTCGATGTTCAACTCGTCAAGCGTGTGATCTTCCAACTCACACTCTTTCGAAATCGAATTCGCCTCTTCTTCAAGGGGAAAACGCCATTGGTTCCAAGTGAGGATGAAGGAAATTGAGGTATCCGGATGGGGCGAGCTGTATGCGTTGTGTTCGAGGCGTAAGCAGGTAGAGGAAGGGCAATTGAGTAATGGAGGGAGAGAGTCGGATTCGCAACGGAGAATGTTTCGAAGCTCTTTCCGCCGGTTCGATCGTTCGCACGTACGAAAGATTCGCGCTCTGCATTGAAATGTCTCTGCCATTTCTTTGACCCAGGCGCGAGAGCAGGACTAAATTCTGTCATTCGTTTCAAGCCAAAACAAGACTATCTGTACACTACTTCGCCGTCCGTCGACTTCCGTAACTCAGACGATGCGTAACTCCGAAAGGTCGAGCATGCGAAGATTGAGACCTGCGTAGTCCTCGGGGATCCAGCCAGGAACGGGTCCGAGATCTACAAGTTCTTCGTTGTCGTCCCAGAAGTGAGCTAGACTCTTGATATCCAGGGGGAGTACAAAGCTGCCGTTCAATCTGGGCAGAGGAAGCTAGTTAGTAGTAGCACGAAGCGAAGGGTATGATTGAAGAGAACTGACTGTGTCATTGCGATACGCCAATTGAGAAGTCGATTGTCGATTTCATCTTCCCCGTCGTCATTCACACCGTCGAAGCTTCCCCGTAAAGTGAGGTATACGAGACAAGGACATTGAGAAGGATCTGTGAAGAGCAAGTTGAGATGCTGCGAGTTTGGATTCATGAGGGTGAACGACTCGAGGTTTGAAAACGGGTAGAGTTTCGGGACGTGGTTTCGAATGTAGTCGGGATCGTGAGGACCCAATTCGAATTCAGATAGCTGAGAGAATGCGTCGTAATCGATCTGGCCTTTTGAGACCAGCCTTCGGTACTCTTCGTCGACCGAGATGTCGTCCCATAGCCAATCCGGTTCTTGTCCCGCCTCTTCCTCCGGGTCCCAATATCGCTCCCAGTAGGCTACTTTCTCAGCTTCGCGAGCATGAAAGGTTTCCCAGTCAAACAGGTCGGTGTCCCAGCAGAACTCAAACTCATTGAGTGCTCCAAAAATGAAAACGACAGCCGATTCCAATCCCCCTCCGCTCAGGTCAAAGTTGACAAGATTGCTTCGGGTAGGCTGAGTAGGAGCGTAAAGAGTTGCGATAAACTTCGGGTCGAGTCTGAAACCGGGAGAGACGACGAAAGACGTGAGGTTTCGAAAGAAGAACGAAGTGAGGGGAGTCGAGACGGCGAGCAGGGAGTTGAAGGAGGGACGTTCTCGCGGGAAGATCTGCTGAGTTGGAAGGTCGAGGTTGAGGTCTTGCAAAGGAATGAAAGTAATCTGCGAAAGGAGAGGATCGATAAATTAGCTCGAATCGATTACTGAGCGCAACGAATCCGCTAAGACTCACACTAGTAGGTACTATTAGATCTCTGAGCTCATCTCTAGCATCCTTGATGTTCCATGGGTTGAGTTTCGAAGCGTAAAACTTTCCCCATTGTCCAACTCGTTTCTCACTCGTCAACACGACATGAAGGTACAGCTTTGATGTGGCGAGGTTGTGAAAGGTCTTGTTTGTCCTCGACAAGCTTGCGAGTGCGCCACGACGTGTAGGGAGCGAAGATTCAGCTTCGATGAAACCTGAATCGAATTTGAGATCAGAGTGAGCGAATGGAGAGAATCAGAGATAGGTGCAGTAGCTTACAGACGATCAAGTTGAGCAATTCGAAAGGCAAGCGATCCATTTTGAGGTGTTTGACGAAAGCGAAGTGAGGTGAAGAAGCGAAAGAGCTTTTCGCAAACTTTCAGCCTTTCTTCGGGGGTCCGCTCAGCCTCGTGCATGTTTCCCACTCCCAGAGACATAAGAAGCTTTGATTGGAGAGCAGGATAAAAAACTTTCGCAAGGTCCAAAAAGCAGGAACTGATGCTTCTTTGCGAAAACGCAGAAGTCGAATCGGAAAATGCAACTTCGAGGTTGCATGGGAATATGAGTGTCGAGAATACAAGAGAAGTGCCAACAAAGGAGTGATAAAGAAAAGTTTCAACAAGAGGGGAAGACACAGGGGAAGAGGCCTTGACAGAATCGAAAATGAGAGTAGCGAGGGAAATGATAGAAACAGAGAGATGACGGGCCCTACTCGGACTCTACACCCTATCCTCGATCTTCTCGACGTGCTCGAAGGAGGCGACATCCTTGTCGGGTTGCGCGTGCAAGTGAGCGGTAGTTTGAAGTCGTCCTCCGCTGTCGGCTCGAGTCGATCGACGCATTCGAACCTTTCCTCCAGCGAAGAGCTCGTCCACACCCTCGAGTGATAGCCCAGCAACCTCTGGCAGGAAGAACCAGCAGAGGGGGATGAGTACGGCGTTGAAAACGGCGAAGATAATCTGTCGAAGGGGAAAAGCGGAGGTGAGTCTCAGTGGTGCGGGTCACGAGGACGATAGAGGGAGGCTTACGTAGAACTTGTAACCAAGACTTGAGATACCGATGGGAGTCGCCATTACGATTGCGAAATTAGCGATGCTGCGAAAAAGTACGAAAAATGTCAGTGCTCGTTTCAACTGAATGGGAACTGGCGACGAGACTCACTATTGACAAGCGACACCGAGAGTAGCTGCTCGAGTCCTGATTGCGAGGGGAACGATCTCTGCTGAGTAGACAAATGCGCAAGGAAGCCAAGATCCTAAACGAAGAGAGACTTGTCAGCGACAATGTTGAGCGAGAGGGAGAGCAGGAGATAGGGGCTCACCAGAGAAGACGGTCACGAAGAGGTAAAGTCCAACAGCGGCTGCGTAAGGTCCACCGACTGTATCGGCATTGGCGACACCGGCGGCGAGTAAAGCTTGACCAATGCAGAGGAGAAGCGCTCCAGCCATCATGAGCTTGACTCGACCGACTGTACAGGGCGAGGTCGAGTGTCAGATCGAGTCCACGGCGAGTAAGCGAGCATTGAGAGAAAAGCGAGCTCACGTTTTTCCATACAAATGAAGCAACCGAAGATACAGGCGGCGAGACCAGCGATACCCAAACCTCCGAGAACTAAGCTCGCTTTCTCGGGTTCAAGTCCGATGGCGTTGATCTGGAAACGAGAAACCGGGGTCAGCGAAGTTCGAAGCAATTCGAGGGTGAAAGAGGGACATACGAAGATGAAACCAGCGTAATAAGTGGCTGCATAGGAGCGGACGAAAGTCAGCATCACGACGATGGCGAATGTAGAGTGAAAAGGAGGCTCACCCATGTTAATACCAGTAGCTTGTTGAGCAACGTTGACTCCGACCGAGCAAAGTGTTCGGTAACGGAAGCATTGATCGTTGCTGTGAAGCGCGGGTGTCAGTATTCAGACCAATAACAAGCGCAGAGGAGAAAGAATTAGAGCTCACTTGCGGAAACAAGCGAAGTAACCCTTGGGAGCAGCTTCTTCAGCAGCGTGTTCGATTTGAATGGCTTGTAAAATTTCCTCAGTCGCAGCGTTGGCGTAGTCGGTACCGTGTAGTCGCTCAAGCACTCTTCGCCCTTCTTCGACTCGTCCAGCTTCCATCAACCCTATTGACCGATTTCGACAAGGTTAGCTTTCGATCGAGGGAAGAGTTTGGGAGCAACGAGGGGCTCGGAGGCTGAGAGATTGGACTCACATCGAGGTGACTCGGGCATGAAGAAGAGGCAAGCGATAGTGACGAGGACGAAGACACCTTGTAGCGCGAGGGGGATTCGCCAACCAATTGGTCCAGTAACTTTGGCGAAACCGTAGCTATAGTCGCCGTTAGAGGTGAGCGACGGAACAGGAGAGACAGGGATACGGTAGAGAGAAGACTTACGCAACCCAGAAAGCGGACATGAGCTGTCGAAGCGAAGGCACGAAATCAGCTTCGTTTGTCAACGACAAGAACGGTGATGCGCGGAACTCACACCAGTGGCAGCAAAGCACAGCTCTAACGACATCATCAACCCTCGGATCCTTGGCTTCGAGATTTCGGCGACGAAAGAAGGGACGATTGAAGTGAGAATTCCGACAGCGATTCCGTTGATAATCCTGAATGCGATGAACATTCCGAGATCAACAGCACCGGCTTGACCAGCAGCACCAATGAGGGTGAAGACTGAAGCGAAGATGAGGAATGGCCGTCGTCCAATCCGATTTCCGATGAAACTTGCTGCCATACATCCGATAAACGCACCTAAGAGCGGGGAATCGTCTCAGCTAAAGCCCATATATGTTCAGAATCACGTAGAGGGCTCACCCAAGACGAAGGTTGCGAGAGCGGCCCCGAGTATCGTCTCTGAATCGTTCAGGCGAGGCATGGTTGTGTAGAAATCGGGATTTTGAGTCAAGGCGTTCGCAATACCTTGATCACTGCGAGTTCGGAAACACGACTGTCAGCGTTGAGCGTCGTTCGCTTCTTGACCGGCGACCTTGAGGAGACGTACTATCCGAAGAGGTCTGGGTAATTTGGAAGGACGAGAGTCAGTGAACGAACGAAACTCATGGGCTCAACAGGATCTGACTTACAGAATCCAGCAGCACATCCCGTTGTGCAGACAATCTAAGAGAGACGAGTTCGAGCATGTCAGGTCATGTCGCTCAAATTCGAACAAAAGAGAGACGAATCTTACTTGAAGAGGCATTCCTTTCAGTCCTTCATCTCCGAACGGTCTTGAGAAGGGTTTCATAGTAGACTCTGAGTATTATTGATTCGAAGCTGTGAGAGTACTCGAGAAGAGAAGTTGATTGAAGTTGAGGAGAATGAGGAGAAGAAGGAAACGAAGCAAGCAAAGCAGAGAGGAAGCTGGAGAAGAGCAAGGAGGAGCCCCGCCCGGAACTGCAATCTCCCCAGTATTACTGCTTTACTGCCCTGAGCGAGAGAAAGGATTGAATGAAAAGGAAAAGGAGTCCGTCCACTCGCGGAATCGCATCTCCCGCTTCCAAAACTTGGGCGTGACTTCTCGTTTCGATCAGTCGGATTACAAAGTTCCTCACTTCTCGCCACGTTTTAGTAGATCACTTCTAGACTGCGTGGAAGATACGAAGCCTTTTCTTTTTTCTCTCGACTCTCGATTTCGCAAGAGTCCGATTCGCTCGACGAAGAGAGACACTCGAGACGATAGAACGGAAGATGAACATGCGTGTCTCGTGTGTGGATAGTATTATCAGTCGGAATAAAATGTACAGTATGAGCGAGAGGGGAAAGAGAATTAAGAGAGAATATCGTAAAAATAATGTGCCTTTATCGTTCTACACCAGTAGGAGCAGTAGCTCCCGTCGTAGTAGTCGTGGTACCGGTCGAAGCTCCAGGTGTAGTCGATGTCGATCCATAAGTAGCGTAAGGAGGTTCATTTCCTTGACCCCATCCGTAAGTTTTCTGATTCTGAACTCCATTGTCCGCTGCTCTTGCAGCTGCAGTTCTCCCTTCCGTACCATCGTTGTAACTATCCAATTCTCCAGTCTTCTTACTAATTGTACCGTGTTCCAAGGTAGCTTGAGCGAGTTGTTCTTCTCCTGCATTCGGAGTTTGCGCTCTTCTGATCAAGAAGTCTTCGAGTAAACCGGCATTACGACTGTTGGCTTTGAAGGCGGCCTAGTATCGTAAGGGAGCATGTTAGTGATAGCTTAACAAGGGAGAAGAAGTGAAAGACTCACCATTCCGATATCACCGACCAAGGGGACTAATCCGATTGCGAGACCAATCATTTGATCTGTGCGAGAACAATCAGCTCGTCAGTTTCTAGCTTCTGGCTAGACACGTCGGTCCATACGCACTGAAAGTCATTCGAGAGGCGAGTGAAGCAGGAAGTCTGGAAAAGTCGAACAAGGTCAGTTTTCACTCCAACCGGACTCGAGTAAAGGTAAAGTCAACTCACTCTGCTTCTTTACATTTGCGAAGTACGAGGAAGTAACCGAGGAGGAATTGAGCGATATCTCCCGCACCTCTATCGAACGCAAACGGAGAACGAAAGTGAGCGTCCCATTTCTCGTTATATTGAAGAGACAAAACTCACGGAATCAATCCGAGAATAGCTGTGTACCCGAATCGAAACCCGCAGATGCTGTATCGTTGAAAAATGGTGTCAGGGTCAAATAACGTAGTGTTAGATTCGAAGAAGTCGAGACGAACCTGAATCCTTTGTCGAGATAATGAGCTCTCCTTCGAACAGCTCGCTGTACATCTCGCCTCCATCAGCATACGATACCTTAGATTGTCCAGGAAAGTAGGACTCACAAGTACTTTCTCATCCCTCTTTGTCAACCCCGTCGGCATCGCTCGTTTCCGTTGACGTTTCTTTCCCCTAGCATCCTCATAAGTCTCGTAGTGAGGATCTTGAGGCTCGATCTGTTGTGCCTTCGCTCCTAGCATCTTGCGAGAGACCTTTTTCGCAGCCCAGGATGCCATTTCGAAGTGGACTAGAGGAGAGGGAGATGTGAGTTGAGAGTTTTTCGAGGTGGACTCGAGGGAAGCTGTTTCGAAGGATAGTGAGTCAGTCGTTCTGCGGAAGTATAGCCGTGTGGACTCACAGTGTATAGTTAGGCTAACGGGAGAGGTAGTGAACTAGTCTGTTAAAACTATCTGACGTATTGTTGATCGAGAGTGAGCAGAGAGGTCGGCCTGTCTTTCGGAGCGTTGAATGCGTGTGAGGCGAGCTAGTGTGGTGTATGGATAGCTTGGTATCGAGAGAGTGAGAAGTTTGGAGAGATGAGAGGTTGATCGTTGAGAGAGCGAGTGCACCCTTTCGAAATTGAGGCGATGCAGCAGCTCCACATTTTCCATTTTCCAATCACCCAAAATTGACCGAAAAAGTTTATCGATAAAGCGGACTTCTTTCTTCCACTCTTCACTCCCTACCACACCTCGAAGAATGTCGCACCCATTAGCTAAACGATCAGATTCATCTCTACCTACACCACCACGCTCTCCTACGGGAATTAAACCTACAGACCCTCAACAGTTAGGCGACATTGAAGCGCTCAAGACCACTAGCGCAACTACTTCACCTTCACTTCATGGAGGACAAGGAGCGTTCGGTCCGATGACCCCTAGTGATGGATTGAATCAAACTGCTTATTTCCCAGCGATTACTCCAGTTCAATCTTCGGATCCTCTCTTACTCGCCACGAAACTTCAAACCGAGGAAACCATTTCTGCTTTAAGGAAAAGGAAGAATGGTGGAAAGACGGGAGCGTTCTATTCGAAACAGAACGCTCATATTGCGAGTTTGTTAAAGTCGATGGATCAACACATTTTGGAGGCAGAGGAAGAAGAAGATTCAAATCGCCTCGCGGTGCGCACTCTTCCAAGCTTTCTCTGATTCTACTCGTATTGACGGATAACTGGCGTCGACAGTTCAAAATCGCAATCTACGGTAGTCTCGTCGCAAACTGGTGAGTTCGAATTGTCGAGTTTTGCGTTTTGTCCTTTGCGAAATCCGCTTCTCTCGCTCAAACATTCGCCTGACTTATCCTCTATCCCTACTTGCAGTGTCCTAGCAGTCCTTCAGATCTACGCTGCCATCTCTTCCCTCTCCCTTTCCTTCTTCGCAACCGCCGCCGACGCAATCTTCGATCCCGCTGCCAATTTCGTCCTCAACTATTGTCACCGCAAAGCAACTCGAGTAGATCTCGTCAAGTTCCCATCTGGAGGATCCAAGTTTGAGACGATTGGTGATATCACTTACTCGGGAGTCATGCTCGCTGTTTCAGTGGTGTTGGTTGCGTTCTCGATTCAAGAATTGGCGGGAGGAGATCAACATGACAAGACTTTACATATTCCCGCTGCTGTTGTCGTTGGTATCTCATTCCGTATGTCTCCTTCACTCTCTCGGTTCCAGCTATCTTTCGACGTTCGGCTTCTCGTCGAAACCCTCGTGCTGACTGTTTCTGCGATTCTTTTTACCAGTCGTCAAACTCGCCCTTTTCCTCTACTGTTGGCCTCTGCGAAGCAAGAACTCTCAAGTACACGTCCTCTGGGAAGATCAGTGAGTACCTTGTCGTTCTCTTCCCTCACAGACGAGAGACTGATTCAACTCTTCCCTGCGTTTCAGCCGCAACGATCTCTTCATCAACGGGTTCGGTCTCTTCACCGCCTGTGCTGGAGCAAAGATCGCTTGGTTCATCGATCCTATGGGAGCTTTGATCATTTCCTGTACGTTCCCCTCCTAGTCTCCTCTCTCGCTCCCTGGCTCACTTCTTCCAATTCATTCAGTCATTCTTATCTTCGTCTGGGGAAACACGATTCGAACTCATTTCTACTACCTCGCCGGAGCCGCCGCACCTCTCGAGTTCCAGCAACTAGTCATCTACAAAGCGATGACATTTGCTCAACAAATTGAAGCGATCGATACTTGTGTCGTGTACCACAACGGACCGAGATACGTCGTTGAAGTTGATCTCGTCATGAGTGGAGAGACTCCGTTGAGGGTCGCTCATGATGTGTGAGTAAAGGTTGTCGATCGATATAGTGAGCTCAGCTGACGACCTCTTTACGGGCTTCCTCTTCACAGCTCACAAGCACTCCAGGACAAGTTGGAGGAGATGCCTCAAGTCGATCGAGCGTTCGTTCACGTCGATCATGAAACTAGTCATTCACCAGAACATCGCAAGGTCCGATAAACATTCCCACTCTCTCCTTTCCCCTTCACCTCTGTTTCTCGTCGACATATGAATATCATTACGAATCATCGGGTTTTGCATTCTTGTAGTACTATAGAAATTGGGTCGATTCTAGATGAACGACAGAGCTTATATCAATTATAGCTGTATTACTCTGCTCTTTCTTCGAACCGGTTCTCATCGAGTGTCGACTAGAGCTGCGTCGGATTTAGTTTCAAGCTGAGTGTTTCGAGCTCTCATAATCTGCGCTTGTCTCTCGCTTCGGTGGGACTGGGTGTCTGTCTCGAGAAGCTCTTCAAAGCGTGCTTCTAGCGTTTCAATCTCATTCTCTATTCCGTTCGCTCAACGACAACAAGCTCTGATTCCTCCCAATTCGATAGCAGTTGAACAGATCCAACGTTCATTCGGTGATAATGTCCAGCTCCATCAGATCCAACACAATAAGATGAGGGCCCTGATACTGATACTCGAGCGAATGGGTCGCCATCTCTTCATCTGAAAGCGGAGCCAAGTTCTCGAAAGGGTCGCTCGGGAAGCGATCGATCAAAGAGACTCGCATGAGCGGGGGAAAGACTATGCCGCCCTGTCTGTGACAGATTACATCAAGTCAGAAGCGCTGGAGAGAACGACTGAGGAGTTGCAAACTCACTTCGTGATCGCCCATCGCCAAAGAAGTGCGTAAGTCGGGAGATGCTGCCATTCTCGATAAGTACCCTTGAGGCAGACGAAACTGAGTTGATAGAAGCGAGGTTGGGTGAAGATCAAATAGATCTCGTGGTGACTTGGGATTGTAAGAACGAGAGATACGAGATTCGAGAAGAAGTACAGGTTTTGCAGCGTGTGACGACCGTGTTCAAACTCCTCGATCCGGATTCCATCCATCGTGAGACGACAGAATGAGTCGAAGTTGACGAGGGCTGTCGAAATGAGTGCCTGCTCCTTGAGATTGTGAGAATTATCGTCCCAAAGCCATTCGGGTTCGACGATGCTAGACGTAGCAGAACTTTGCAGCTCCCAATAAGTTGATTTCTCCTCCTCTTGCTCGTCATAAGCCTCTTCGTCGAAATCCTCTTCGTCGAGAACGTATTCGAAGCTCTCGATTGCTTCCAAGATGAACAGCACCGCCGAGTCCAATCCGTTTCCGCAAAGCTCGAGATCCCGAAGAGTGGATCGGAGGCACTGCGTCGGTCCAAAGAGAGTTGCGAGCAGCTTGGGATTCAAGGTGTAATCGGGAGAAACCACGAAAGACGTAAGATTGCGGAAGAAGAAGGAAGTGAGGGGAGTCGAAACGGCGAGTAAGGGGTCGAGGATAGGGCGATCTCGAGGGAAGATCTGCTGAGTTGGAGGGTCGAGATCGTTATATTGCGAAGGAATGAAGGTGATCTGCGAGCAAGAGTTTCCGGAAATTAGCTGAGAGACGTATTACATTGCGGGAAGACTGCTCTTGCTCACAGATGTAGGTACTACTACATCCTTGAGCTCATCTCGAGCATCTCTGAGATTCCAAGGGTTCAACTTTGAAGCGTAGAATTTTCCCCATTGTCCAACTCTGTTTTCACTCGTCAAGACAGCGTGAAGGTATAGCTTTGGAGTGACAATGTTGCGAAAAGTCTTGTTCGTTCTCGACAAGCTTGCGAGTGCTGAACGACGTGTGGGGAGTGAACGTTCAGCTTCGATGAAATCTGTTATTCGGATTGGGAGTGAGGGCATGGAGAGGCTTAGGAAAGCTGACGTAGCTTACAGACGATCAAGTTGAGCAACTCGAAAGGCAAGCGATTCATATCAAGGTGGTCGAGGAAAGCGAAGTGAGGTGAAAGAAGAAGAAGAGAGAAGAGACTCTTTTCGCAACTACTCATCTCGGCTCTTGGCTCGACTCTCCGCAACTAGACAGCAGATAGGAGCAACATAGACGACGGTTGGAGGGGAATAAGGCTCAGAAACACTCATTTTGAAGACAATAAAGATTCAAACGAGTGCAGATTGTGTGAGTCGACCCAAATGACTACAGCTCATCACTCCATTGTACCTCACACTCTGTCAGATCCAACACATCAAGGTTCGGACCGTCATGAGGATGCCAAGGATATCGATCCAGCTCGAGTCTCGATAAAGGGATCCAAGTTTCGAAATCGAATAGTCCTAGAGCGAATTCCTCCTGGATTTCTTCATCGATCATTGGAGGATAGATTCGACCATGTCGTCTGTGAAGTAGAGAGTAGAATTGGATAAGCAGACGGTAAACAAGCAGAGAACGACTTTAGACTGACCTTGTAATTGAATAGCGAAACATTGCGATGTCGTCTTCGATGTGATTCGTTGTCCATATTGGACCATCCAGCTTAAGCGCGCAAAGAGTCGGAAAGAGAGGAGTGAGAAAGATGAGGTAGAGTTCGGCGTTCGAGTAGAGGGAAAGGGAGAGGTTGACGAGATTTGCGAAAGGAGTGACTGGGATTGAGCGTGAGCTGAGGACGTGAGGGAGAAAGTCTCGAGTTTCGTCTTCAAGTAAAGAGTGGCGATTCAAGATAGACTGGATCCCGTGATTACTATCTTCGTCGATTGAAGAACTCGTTCGATTGCTGTCCTCCTCCTCTCGAAAGCTTGATCCTGAAGTGAGCATCCGTTCCCTCCCGTTCTCCTCATCCACAGATCTTCCTTCAGCCAAGTCAAAGTCGGAGGGGAATTGGCGATGAGCGTCGAGAAGGAAGAGGATCAAATGCCATTGACTCGCACCACTTCGAATTGAGAGATCAACGACGGTGTCTCGATTATAGCTGGTAGGTCCGAATAAAGCAGCGACAAAGTTGACATCGATGAGTCGTTCTGGATAGATGGTGAAGCAGGTGAGGTTGCGGAAGAAGAAAGAGGAGGAGATTGACGAATTGCGAGGGAACAGGATATCGGCGATAGAATCGATAGAGTCGATAGAGTCGAGGATTGGAGGCGAAGGTGATTGAGCTCGACCGCAGATTGGACTGAAAGTAAGCTGTTGAGAGACGTGTCAGCCTTTGAAGCATTTTCGAATGAGAGGTCATAGTCGAAACTCACCGAAAGGGGAACTACGACATCTCGCACTGCTTTCCAGTCCTGACCGAGATTACAGACTGAGGTTTTTGAAGAGTAGAAGTTGGCCCAAGCTTGGGCTCGTTTCTTGCTCGTCAAAACTGGATGAAGGTAAAGTCGAGGCAGAACTATAGCGTTCAAAGTCCTATTGACTCGAGCTAGAGTGGCGAGAGCGGTTTGACTTGATGGTGTGCGGATGTCGAAGTCGACGAGGGAGTCTGTCAGCAAAACGAGTCAGCAGAACGAGTCAGCATAGTCGAGGGGAGAAAGAGAGGAAAGAGATGGTGTACCGACCGATGATATGACCAAGGAGCTCCAAGGGCAAGTGATCCATCGCACCTATGTGATATGAACGAAGCAAAGAGGCGAATCTTTCGGAAAAAAAGGTCGAAGCAGCATCTGAGCGAAAAACGAAAACCGAGCATGAGAAAAAGAGGGGGGTCACGACGAAGCGGAGGAACTCGCTTCCCCGCCAACGCCAACGATGATCTCGAGAGAGTAGACTTCCTGCAGTGACCTGTCCGAAGAGTCTATAGCCACGCTTGTCCGAAACAGAGGAGAAAGAGAGAAAAGAGACCTCGAAACTGCTTACAAACTCGTTTCATTCAAGGGTTCAATAGCTCTTCACTGTGTCGATCCCTCGCGATACCTCCCAAAGGTTCATCAGCACCATCTTGGCGAGGATAAGACGACGTCTGGTTTTCGCTATCCGATCGGAGTTAATGAGAAATCTTGCTGACTCTACAATATCAAGAGCCCTATGAATCGACAGGAAAATGCTACTGGTTAAAATTCGGTTTGTTGAGAGACATGAGCGAGAGCGAAAGAGCGGACGTACCGAACGAAGAGAACACTCTCTTCGCAACCCTTTGCTTTAATTATTTCAGCTCGAATTCATTCTCCTCGCAGTTTATCGTCAGTCCCTCGCACGTAAAGTCTATCTGACGTGATCATCCTTCGTCTTTGAGGGGCAACGGTAGATCGAGGAGTAAGGACTTGTGCGTTTGGTTCCTCCAAAACTAGCTCGTACCTTCCTTTTCTTGCATTGATGAGCGCAAGAACACCCTCGTGAACGTAGCGAAAGCGTCAGGCTCTTGTGAGTGTATAGCGAGTTTGTGTGTCATTGTAGCTGGTCTGTCGCCCTTGAAATTCGTCGATGAAAGCTACTCAAACTCGATCAGCGGGCGTGTATAGAAGAGAGAGGCATAACTTACTAACCTTGCGAGGAAGCACTCGTATAGATATTCATTCCATCTCGTGGCCTTGTGGGGCTGGGGAGGAGATGTTGAGAGATGGGGAAGAATTGAAAACGCGGTCAATAGAGCGGAAGGCTCGCTTGAAGATTCTGTTTAAAGGTTGGAGGCGTTACGAGTGTGCTCCAGAGCAGTTCAAGAGCGCGTCGAGTAGCTTTCGAAGTAGTGGGAAGAGAGGAACCTTTCATCAAACGAACTTGCGACTTTTGGCTTCCTACTCTTCACTCTCAACTCGATACAGCCCTCAAAACCCACTCGAAGGATGTCTAGCGATGAGGAGGAAATGAATCCAAACGTCCTCCCGTTCAAAAAAGTCAATTTCGCTTCAGTCAAGGGTGAATCGTTACTTCAAGGCAAACTCTCACTCTGTTCTCCTTACCGTGATGGAGTAGCCAAGATACAGATCAAAGATGAAGAAGAGAACGAACTATCGATTCAGTTCAGAGGGGAATGGGCAGAAGAAGCGATCAAGAATTTCGCAAGTTTAGGTCGAAAGGTTTGCATCAAAGCGAAATATGGTGTAGTGGAAGCTATGAAGAAGAAGTCTGGAGGTCCTCAACTCGACGGAAATGGGAATCAGATGTATTGCGTCGTGTTTCCTAAGGGGGTGAAAGGGTGGTGGGGTTGGAATAAAGGAGGAAAGAAATTCAATTTCCGAGGTGAGCCCTCTCCCTCTCTCCTCAGTACTATCACAGAGCTGATTGTACTTTGATCTGATAAAGACAACAATGGTTCAGCGCCTTCGACTCAGCAGAGCTCAGTGAATTCAACTCAACAACGCTACATTGTCGAATCTACGAATCCTCATTCTCGACCCTCTTCTCGACCATCTTCGAAATCTACCTCGAAAGATCTTCGCGCTATCGCTAGACTCACCAATCGTACTGGCAACGCTACACTCGATGAAGAGATTCTCGCTGTACCTGAACCTAATCCCGAAAACCCTTACAAAGGTCAAGCTGCACCTCGTCGAGTCGATGAATCGGATTCGGAGCTTAGTGATGACTCAGCAGAGGAGAAGAGTGAGGAGGAAGATGAGCAACCGATGAAGAAGAAACAGAAGCGAGTCAGGAGAGAAGACAGGAGAGAATGGGGATTGAAATCGGTTCGTTCTGCTTTTCCTCATTCGCGGCATGACGAGTGTGCTGACACTACTCCCGATCACAGGAGAAGACAAAGCTTCAGTACACTCAATTGAGCACCTTCTCGGGAGGTGCAGGGAATCAAGGAAAGATGAACGTGATCGCTATCGCTATTCTCAAACGAGAAATCTTCAAAACGAAGAACGGTGAGCCCGATTCGACCTGTCAGCTTGCCGATTTGTATCTGATGCCCTCGATCACTCGACAGATCCTAGCACCGAGATATGGCTTTACGATCCGACTCAAGTCAAAACTCCGATTCGTTTGAATTTCTTCGGACCCGAGGACAAGCTACCCGTTTTCGAGAATGGAGACGTTCTCATCATTCAGGAGCTCAACGTTCGTCTTCTACTTTCTCTCCACTCCTTATCGACTCCCTGACATGTTTCGCTCGAGGTGAGCAGTGGCAGAAAAAGAATGATTGGCTCGTTGCTTTCGGTGGCTTAAACAAAGGAAGATTCCTCGTCATCCCCTCCGAGAAAGCTCGATCCTATCAACCCGGTTCGGATCTCGTCAAGACTCTCCCTCAATGCGCTCAACGACTAGCGAAGTTCTCAGAAGATGAATTGATTTACGCTCGAGATCTCGCACTTTGGTCGAAACGTTACGATGTCGTTGGGAATCATGTCGACCCTGGTATTGGATTAGACAAGGCTCCTGTCGATGTGAAAGTAGTTAGTAAGCAGCTTTCAAAGGGAGGTGGGAATGGGAGGAAACAGGTCACGATCAGTCAACTTGAGCCCACAGTTTTCGCAGACGTTCAAGGGGAGGTAAGTTCTCTCTCTTTCTCCCCTCCTCTTTGACCTGAGTGCGACTGATAGGTTCTCTCTTTGGTGTAGATCGTCAAATTTTATAATCCTCACAGCACTTCTTCTATCAGTTCAATGGACGCTGTTCAACTCTACATCACCGATTACACTCGCAACGAGCAAATGATCTGTTATGAAGATATATCGCAAGTGCGATTACCCGGTCAATACACGCTTCAAATCTCAGTTTACGGTCATCAAGCGAAACCATTGGTCGAGTTTTCTCGAAATCCAGAGGAGAATTTGAAGGGGAGGTTCGTTAATTGTAGGAATGTTCGGCCAAAATTGACGGACGAGAATGGCTTGCTGGAAGCTACGATGTTTATCGATGCTGGCAGACCTAACAAGACCGATGTTATGATTCTTCCGACTGATCGAGTCCAGTCGAGTCTTTGGTACAAAGATTTCAATGCGTGCGTATCTCTTTCTCTCTGATGCATTGCTACTTCCACCGGGAACTGATGCTCTTGAAAGGAAGACAGCCGTCGCAAACGTTACTGTGATTCGAGTTTGGACGACAAAGTCAATAACCCTCACCTCACGATGAATACACAAGAAATCATCGAGGAAACGATTTACGATGATCCGTTCGGTGCGTCTACCCTCTCCTGCTCTTCCCCCCTTCACTCTCGCTGACAATCCCGTCCTTTCCTTAGCTTCACCATTCAACACCGTCAACCTCGATCGCCCTTCACCTCTTTCAAGCCTCGTCAAGACGACAGCAGGTTTCACTGGAACGTCTTTGACCACCGCTCGAGTGATCGATTACAAACCTGACAAGATTGAAGATTTCGTCGTTGCTTACTGCCCTTCTTGCGAAGAACCGTTCGTCTTACTTTCCTCCTCTCCCTTGCTCTCTTCACTGAAACCTCTTTTGGTGGTCTTCCGTAGTCTTTCGAAGGGATTGACGAAGTGTGTAGAGCACGATCAAGTCGCATACATGTTTCAATTCGCCCTCCTCCTTTCCGACGATTCCCTTCCTCCTGCTCACCCCTCATCCCCTCGACTCCTCTTAGAATTCACAGGTCGTCACGCCGTACGTCCCCCCTCTCTCTCCCTTCCGCTCCTCCCACTAAACCCCCTCTGTTTCATAGGATGCTTTCTTCCCCGGCCTACCTCCCTCTTCATCCCTCTTCGGTCCCTCCGGTTCACCTTCCGCACTCGCCTCTTTCCGTCGTCGACTAGAACCCTTACTCGGCAACCTCCCGACTCTCAAGCGCGATCTAGAGAGGAATGGGAAATTGGGAGAACCTGTGAAAGAAGAAGATTTGGGGGAATTGAGGGAATGGGTCGTGGAGAGTTGGGAGGATGAAACGCAGGATGGGAGAATTAGGTGGAGGTGCGATGAGAGGAGGACTTTGTTTTATGATCCGGAGGAACAGTGAGGATAGTGTGAGAGGGAAAAAGGAAGAAAGGAAGTCTTTTGTTGCGGTTTTTTTTTGGGTGTGTTGTTGCTGTTTTCGAATACAACACGCAGGTTATCCGCTTCACATATTACGAGCGAGTCGAGCGAGGAGAGCAACGATAGAGACGTTCAAGGACGGCGAGCTCGCCTCGAAATGTGCAACGAAACGAACGAGAGAACAGAATCGTCTAAAAAAGTGTATTTGTTCGATATAGCTGAGCGACCCTAACACATCTCATCCTATAGTACAACGCTTGGTTCTCTGCTATCCTCCCTCCCCCTCCTCGACCGTCCGTTCACCCTCTCAGAGATACCTCTCCCTTGTCGTTTCCTCCCCAAATTCCCTCGTTTCGCTCGTTCCTCACAACACCTTGAACCCCCTCTCCTCTCCTCTCGCCCTCTCTGATCCTACTCTAATAACCCCATCTTTCCCCTGACCTTCTCTCACCCTCAATCCACTCCCCCTCCTCCCCTCCCCTTCTCTCTCCCTCCATTCCCTCCTACCCGCCTTCTCGACTTCCTCCTTCGTGATCAATTTAACTCCGACGAGTTCTTTCGCTCGTAAGATGTAACCCTGGTTCGTTTGAGAGATGGGAACTATCGTGGATGATAAACGTTTGTAGAGGCCTAGGGAGGAGAGAGATGATTTGATCGCTGGTGATAAATGGAGTGGGGAACGGAGGAGGGTTATGAGGTAGTGAGAGGGAGTAGAATCTGTAGGTGTGGATGAGGAGGGAGAAGAGGAAGAAGTAGATTGGAATCGAGGTGAAGAGAGGGCGATTCGTTTCATTGGGTGCAGGAGGGATTGTAGGGATCTTTGCATCTTTGTGACACTTTGTATTTACTTGCTAGCTTGGTCAGAGAGTGTAGAGGAGGGTTGGAATGGGAGAGAGAGAGAGAGAGGAAGGAATCTCAGTTATAGTTCGTCTCTTCTGCATTCCCACAACCTCAGGTAGAATCAATCAAACCAACCCATATACAATACAATATGCCTCCTAAAGTAGGTCCAGTCCTCTCCTTCTACTCCCTCTTTGATCAGATCGCTGATATTCAATTGTCCACTTTCTCATCACTCTTGTCTATTTCGCCCTCACCTTCTCCACAACCTCGTCTACGAATGAATCCTAGTCTAAAAAAGGTCAAAAGATGGACTTGGGTTCCTTCCTAGCCGACGAGAGTGAGTCCCACCTTTCCACTCTTCCACTTTCACACATATCTCACTAAATGCAAATTAAACTAATCAACTCGTTTTGACGTCAATAGACACCGGAGGTTCATGGGCCGATGAAATGGATACTCTTCCTACTGGTCGTACGCTCCCACTTTACCTCGACTCGAGCAAAAGAAAGAAGTGCTGATTTGTTCGACCTGTCTTTTGGGGGGGATGTGTTTTTCTTAGCTTCTGCTATGGGAGGAGGAGGAGATGGATCTGGATTAGGCGGTTCTCATTTGAGTCGTAATATGCAAGGTGGAGCTCGAGATGGACCTGGAGGTAAACTACTCCTCTCTCTCTCTCGAAAAGTCGAAAGATTAGTTGGCTGATGAGGGTTTGAGTGTGCAGGTTTCGGAGGAGGAAGGGATCGTTACGATGATGGAAGACCTCAACGTGCTGAAGTACCTATGCCTACTGAACCTCCTTTCACTTGTTTCGTCGGAAACTTGACTTTCGAAGTGATCGAACCTGATGTCGAGGACTTCTTCACTGGACTCGGCGTACGCTTTCAAATCTCTCCTTATCACTCTCGACAATGACTGATATCGTGATTCTTGAAACCCCGTACAGGTTAAATCAGTTCGATTAGTTTCAGGACAAGATGGGAAACCTCGAGGATTCGGTTATGTCGAATTCAACACTCTCGACGATCTCAAGAATGCCTTGTCTCTTTCTGGTCAAGATCTCGGTGGACGAGTCGTTCGAATCTCGGTAGCTGAAGCACAAACTTCTCGTATGGGTCGTGCGGACGAAGCTTCATCTTGGGAACGTACTGGACCTCTCCCTTCCCTCGGCGGAGCTGGAGGACGTTCAGGAGGATTCGGAGCTCCCCGTACAGGAGGATTCGAGAGACAAGGTGGAGGAGGATTCGAGGAAGTTGAAAGGGAAGGACCTATTCGAGGTGGAAAATTCACTCCTTCTGCACCTGCTCCCGATCGTGGATTCGGAGGAGGATTCAACCGTGGAGATCGAGGAGCTGGACCGAGGGAAGATCGAGGACCTGGATTCAGTGGATTCGAGAGAGCCGCTCCTGTCGAAATTGAAAGGGAGGGTCCTATCAGAGGTGGAAAGTTCACCCCTTCAGCTCCTGAAGCTCCTAGGAGGACTTTCTCGGGTGCGGGAGGTGACCCTTCGAGGGCAGATGGAGATGCTACTTGGTCGAGAGGTGGAAGTTTACCCCCTCCTCCTCCTGGAAGTGAGAGGAGATCTTTCGGAACTGGATTCGGTGGACGTGGCGGACCTGGAGCTGAGCGTACGCACTCTCTCTTTCACTCCCTCTCGAGAGATTCGATAATTGACAGAAGAATGTTTGCTGTCTTCAGCCAACTCTGAGATCCCAATCGCTCGTCGACCTCTCCAACTCTCTGCTCGTTCAGCCTCAACGACCGCCATTGCCCCTTCCTCGAACCCCGCCACTCCTTCGACCGGTTCTTCCTCGAAATCCAACCCGTTCGGATCAGCGAAACCTATCGATACCTCCTCGAAAGAAAAGGAGTTTGAAGAGAAATTGGCGAAACAACGTGCTGAAGCTGCCGAGAAGAAAGCTGCTGAACCTCCTAAAGAGGAAAAGAAGTTTGAGGAGAGAGAGAAGAAGGGAAGTGAGGACAAGTGGGAGAGAAAGGGACCTTTGGCTCCTGGCGCTCAACGCAAGAACTCCTCGAACAACAACAACAATCGATCAAACTCAAACACCTCGAACCTTCCCCCTCCTGTCCCTCTCGTTGGAAAAGATGAACCTCCTCACACCGCCGCTTCGACTGCTCCCTGGTCAAAGAAGGAAGGAACTGAGGAAATCACTAAAGGTGTAGAGGAGACCAAGATTTAAGAAAAAGGACATTCTGGCTCACTTTCCAACCCTTTTCTCTCTTTTTCACTGTATATCCCTTGCCCTCCCCTGCTCATCTCAAAATTTCTTATTTCGTCTCTCTCATAACTAGTAGTCTTTGCTTTTCTGTAGATTCCGAATCGGAAACCTTGGAAATCCGTTCTCTCCCCTAGCGCTGCTCGAGATTACGAAAATCACGCTCTTTCGATTCCCTAGCTTCTGACCTGGTCTTCGGGGTCAAGTGCTGATCGAAAGGGAATATGGAACCCTCGTTCTTTCGTTCTCAACTCGCTTCAAAATGACTACTCATCCGCTTCCTCAGCAATGATCTGCGCACCACCTTTCCCATACCCTCCTCCCTGCCCCTGTCTGAACCCACCCGCACTTCCATAACTCGCAAACCTTTCCCTTTCCTTTGCCTGTCCCCCAAATCTCTCATCTCCGCCATCCCCAAACGACAAATCTTCTTCCCCACCACCTTCTTCTCCAGTTTCACTAGCTACGATAGAAACTCCTTCTGAAACATCATACTCTCCGAATGAAATACTCGTATCCCCTCCTCCTCCTCCTGCTTGCGATTGGGATGAATAATTGAAAGAAGGATGTTGAGTGTACGTTCGGGGTTGAGGAGGTGGTTGAGAAGATGGGGGAGCTGGAATATATTTACGAGCTGGAGGAGAAATGGTATTGCGTGTTTGAGAGGGAGGGGGAGAGACTGCGGCTACTCGACGAGCTGGAGGAGGAGGAGGCTGAGTCGTGCGAGATGGTGAGGGTTGAGGTGCGAGAGGTGCAGGGGCAGAGCGTGGTGGTGAACGGTATTGAGAGGAAGAAGGGGGAGGGGCAGCGGGATTATTGCGAGGGGGAGGAGCTGAATAACGAGAGTTGGTTTGGGGTGGTGGAGGTGGAGGAGCTGAAGGGAGAGAGGAACGTTGGTATGAAGTTTGTTGAGAAGGTGCGGTAGGTTGTTGTTGGTGATGATAGGGATCTGATTGAGCGGGTTGGGAAGGAGGTTTTGGAATTCGATGTAAGAGACCTGAGGCCAATCACGACTCGATATCAGTGCTTGCTCAATTGAGTCAGCTAGATAGGAAGAAGTGTAGAGCTCACCATATCCCACACCAGCTCCCAGAAGACCTTCACCTCCCCAAGTTCGATTCGGTACCAAAATCGCTTCTCTCGTCACATCATAATCCGAATTATACACAAACAATCTCAAAGGTTTATCCGTATGCTATCCTCCCATACTCTGTCAGCATCCCCTTATGGTATTCAAGTTCAGAGAAAGTCTAACTTACCGATTCAACGACATCATAGAAATCACCTTCTCCTCTCAAAACTCCTCCAGAATATCCAATAATCCAATCCCCAAAGGGCACCAACCCTGCAGATTGAGCAGGAGAGCCTTCGAGTACTTCGAGTACGTGCCAGACTTGTTCGAGTGCGTGTTGAGGGTTACAAAGTCTTAGAGAGAGTCCCAAGAGTGAGGGCTCGCCATCTACTTCTCCACCTCTCGATCCTCCAGTAGTGGACCAATCTCTTGAAGGTGTTACATAGACATCTATACGAACGAGAGAGAGAGGATGAGCGAAACACTCGGATTTGAAAGAACGAAAGGCTTTCGTTGTTTCCAAAGGGAGAGGAGAGCTCACCTCGTACAGCTTTCCTTTTCGTACTATAAACCATCAATCCAACTTCTCTCCCTTCATTCCCTTCTAATACTTCAGTCAATAAATCAATCTCATCACCCTGATTTTCCCCCTCAATCTCTACTCTTATCAGCTCCAGTCCGAATAATAAGTAGATAAGAGAGATGGTACGTACGAGTAATTGAGTGTTTATTCCAACGATGAAATCAAAGAATGGATCCAAATCTGCTTGGGAAGCTGGAGAGTTCTCAGCGATTCGAAGCACGTGGAATGCGGTCGAGGTCGTCAAGGATGGATCGTGCGATTGGGAAGAAGGGACTGATTCTCCTTGACCCATTTGTAGAGCGGGTGGGCGAGGTGAGGGACAAGTTAAGAGAAGAGGAGGAGGAAGAAGAGGGGAGGCGGGAATTTCGAGTGGTGGGGGGGAAACACTACCTCTTCAAGTTAATGAGTGCTAGACAGTGATCGACGGGGTTGAAGAAAGAGCGAGAAAGGACGCGAAGAAGGAGGGAGTGGATGAAAATGGGCTGCGAATAACGAAAACGAAATTTCGCACAAGTTGAAAATGTGAAAATTGATTTGTTTACTGGTTACAACAACAGAGACAGAGTACCTTTCAAAAACGCCCCACACATACTGTCCGACTGAAAATCCCCTTCATTTCCGTGTCCTTACAATGTGCCGACTCCCCTTCCCTACGCTTCCAATCCCATGATTCTCTCTTGACTTTCCTCCAACTTTTTCTCAACACTCTCCTCCCCTTCTCCCCCAACCTTTTCCGTTCCCCCACTCACTCCCTTCTTCACCTCCCTCTTCTTCCCTCTCTCTCTCTCCCTCTCCCTTTCGAGTGCCCTCCTATGGCTCAACAAGATATTCTTTCGATCTTGTTCAATAGCCGCATGTTGTACTTTCCTTATAGTACCTATTCTCCACCCTTCCCTCTATCAGCCATTTCCCTTGAGTTAAGGAAGAGAGAGGGTTTTTGTACCTGAAACATGAGTGACTCGAACTATTACGGGATGTCCACCAATTCGTCTCAAGAGAGTTAGGGAGGCCCATAAAGTTCGGTAATGTTCTCGAGAAACTCTGATTATTAGAGTAGAGGTTTGAGGTGAAAGATATTTAACTAAAACTCATCCAAATCACTCAGTCGAGATCAGCTTGGGATGGGAGAGAAAGAGGGAGAGAGAGGAAAGGGGTTGTAGTTTACTCGAGAATGTACCACCTACTTCACCAGCTCCCAAGTCACCGAAATTTATGGATAAAGACTCGCGGAGTAAGTGGATCAGGGAGGATTCTGTGATGCTTGGAGGAGGAGAGAGAGGAGGGGGATTTGAAGGATTTGAGGAGGTAGGTTGAGGAGAGGACGTCGAGGGGGAGAGTACGAGGGAGGGAAGGTGAGAGAGAGAGTCGAGAGTTGGGTAGGCTAGTTCGCATAGGAGGTAACGATGTTTGAAGCGAACCATAATTATTCAAGTTGAAAGACGAGTACTTCGCGCTATGTGGTCGATTCGAGCAGTATAGCTAGATTGGAGGATCTCCTGGTTGTATATGAGCAGTCTGTGGACGCTCTAGAGGCCAGGGAGTCGAAGTTGAGGCCTGCTAGATTTCGGAAAGGATGAGGTTGAGGAAACTGGATAGTTCTGCCTTGTAGAGGTTCAGGAGCGTGTGGCTTGTTCTTGAGCTGCTCGAGTGTGTACTCTGGTTGTATTGGATCAGAGCAAGTGAACAGTTGCAGGTCAAGCAAGACGATCTCTCTCTAACTCTTCTTGATCTCCAACAGTTCACTCTCGACCTTCCAATCATGTCAGGACGTATTCCAATCGGTTCAGCTATTCTCCTAACTCTCGGTATCACTACTCTCGGATACGGGATCATGGCCTGTACGTCTCCCATTCCCCCCCTCTCTCTCCCTCAACTGTTGCCTCTACTGATCGAACCCCATTCCCGAGATAGTCACTACACCAACAGAGAAAGAGTTTTATGATGCCTTGTCACCAGATTTGAAGAGGAAAGTGGATGAACAGAGGAGGTTAACTCAAGGTGCGAGGGATCAATTGGCGAGGGAATCTCAAACTAGATTAGACGCTATCAAAGTAAATTATCCTCCTCTCTCGTTCTTGTATGAGACCATGCTGATGTAGTCTCTGGTGAATAGGCGAGGGCAAACAGTGATAGTCCAGTTTGGGCAGACGATTTCGATCCTAAAAATGACAAGAAGTAAAACTGAAACGCTTCGAATTCGTTTCTCCTTCTGCTTGCATGCTTCTCCAATTTTGTCCGTGAGTCTTCAACGATCTTCTCAGCGAAAAACGAAATCGCTGATGACGTTTGTAGAGACCCAGATTTTGTGTATCTTTGAGTCAACCTACCTGTAAACATCGCCTTCTCGCTCATCGCTCTCAACTCCCTGCACCCTATGTGGAGGTTCATTCGTCGATGTGGCTACGAGCAACGAGTGCGATTCTCCATAACCGACATTGCGAACTACAATTCGCAGAAAGTCGAAAACCGATGAAAACGCTTAACTCAGTCGAAAGATTGAAAATGACAAGGTAAGGAATGACAACATGACTAAACAGACAGACTTAACAAACTCCACAATCTGCAATTAACTCGATCACGAAACACTAAGACGACAGTCCTCAACCTCCATTCTCTCCCCTCTCTTTTCCTCTTTTTCCTTCTAAACCTCAATCCCTCCTCCATCCACTTTCTCATCCCATTCCAACCCGACCTCAACCCCCAATCCACCTTCCAAAACCCTCTCGAAACCCCCCTGTAACACTTCGAACCAATCTTCCAACCCTTCCAAAACACCCCTCAATTCATCCACTACAACTTCTTTATCAGACAAAATACTATAATCTAAAGGTTTCATCTCTGGTAGTAGTAGTAGATGATCTCTGAACGAATCATTTCGAGAGTGAGAAGAAGGAAATGGGAATCCTCCTTGATTTTGTATTGAATCTTGTGAGGATTGCTGGTGAGAGGGTTGGGGAGTTTGATTTGAAGCGAAGGAATTTGGAGGGAGGAGGGAGAGGGAAGAGGTCGGGGATGCGGTGAGAAGGATTCGGGATGCGACTGAGGAGGAGGAGGAAGAAGTTGAGGAGGAAGTCGAGAGTTGGTTAGAACGATGACCGATTTCTGGGTTTGCGGTGGTGGGAGTGAAAGAGCGAACGGAGAGTGAAGAAGCTTGTCTCTTGTGAAGGAGTGGACCGGGGGAAGGGAGAGGTGGGAATGAAGCAGAGGTTGCTGTAGTTGGGGTGATTAGTGTTGGGGAAGCGATCGATGGGAGTGAGGATTGATTCAATGTCGAGATCTAGTCAATGACAGTGATATCAGTCGCGAGTGAGATGGGAAAGTGAGGAGAGAAAAGAGGTAAGCTCTACTTTTAAACCTTGTCTTCTCCCATCACTACCACTTCGTTTCCTTTCTCCCACATTCGTTTCGACTGCTTGATTAGCACCTCCTCCGAATCTAAACGGTCTATTCGCGACGTTTTCCCCCGCTAAACCAGGTGCAGAAGTCGAGGAAAGCATCGTCGCCGCTCTTTCCCTCCCTAGCGCTTGAGATTGAGCTCCCCCTCCGAACTTGAACCCACTCCCGAACGGTCTATTCGCTGAAGAGTCTTCATTCAATGTAGGTAAAGGAGAAGGATCGCCATCCTCTTCTGGATTTGATCGAGGGAGTCCTCCTCCTTGATGAGAACTCGTTCGAGGTAATCCAGCTCCGAGTGGAGGATACCCACCGTTCAAGGAAGGATCAGATACGAAAGTAGAAGAGTTTGGAGGTGGTCTTGAAGAAGGAGCTGTATCTGCACGACGTCGATTCAGGTTTCCGAAAGAAGTTTGCTGAGTCGAAGGAGGGGGTTCCAGGTTCGTCGATGATGAGCTGAACGTCGAAGAGGGGAGAGAAGGGGAAGAGATGGAAGCTGGAATTGAAAGGTCTTGTTGATTGAACGTCGATTCAGTGGGAGTCGTTTCTCGTTCTTCTTCTCTCTGAGTACTCGTGAATTTCGCTCCTCCTCCTCCTCCAAAACTGAACCCGTTCGCACTTCCCCTAGCTGCCGCTCCTCCTCCTCCGAACCCTCGACTCTTACCCCATGTATCCTGTTCTTGCCCTCCTCCATCATCTTCATTATCAAAAGGTGATTCTCCAAATCCATCTACTGCACCCGATCCTCCTTGATCCCAACTCGTACTATTACTCTGATTGAACGGGTTCGACCTAAGAGTTGCTGATGCAGAAGGTGTCGTCAATCCATCATCTTGAATCCCAAATCCTCCGAATCCACCCGAAGAATTCCCATTAATCGTATCGAACGGACTTGAAGCAAACGCATCATTCCCACCTCCACCTCCGGCCCCAAACCCATTCGAACTGTTTCCCCAACCCGCACCTCCCCAACCAGCTCCTCCAAATCCACTCGAGCTCGCCATTTCGAAAGTAGGTAAATTAATTCCTCCTCCATTCGAATCTTCGGCGTCGTCGAGTGAGGGGAGAGAAATTGTCGGCTTGAGAGTATTGAGAGAGGATACGGGGAGTTGGATTTGAAGTTGACTCGTTGAAGAGGAGGAGGAAGTAGGAGTTGACGCGTAGGGATTCGATTCTTCATCGAACAATCTCAAGAGTGGATGAGATCGAGGAGGAGGTTGAGCTACACCAAACACCACGAGTCAGTATCACTGGAGACGAGAGAGAGAGCGAGAGGGGGTAAAGCTCACTAGAAGGTTTAGGAGGTCTCAAATTCCCTTTTTTCGCAACTTGTTCATCCAATGTCAAACCCCTCTTCCCACCACTAGGATAACTTGGTTCATCCCCCATCGGTCCAAACCCTTCCAAATTCTCTCCCAACCCAAGCATGACCCCGAAATCTTCCTCATCCAGATCGAAATCCCACCCTTCGTTCTCCAAACCTTGTCCGGCCAACTCGAAAGTGTCTTCACGTTGAACCAAATCTCCACCGTCCATTCCTGGTAAGGTACCTACTATTGAGGTACGTTGTCCACCAGATTGGATCCAGGAAACGTAGCGTACTATTAATTCTCGAAGGAGGACCATTGGTAATTTCGAAGCAGATTTAATCCATTTCGATTTTGACAATTCATCCGCTGTAGGTCTCTGTACAAACAGCCAACCTTATTTACCATCAGTCCGAACGGTCTGTAGTAAGAGAGAGAGGACGATGAGAAAACGTACATTTTGAGGATCGACACATAAACAACTCGCCAAAAACTCTTTCAAATTCCCACTCGCCATCCCTTCCCCAAACGTCTCTGGCAAAGTAGGTGGTTGACTCCTAGGTATAATAGCGCAAGCCCTCAAAGGTTCCATTCCGAAATAAGGAGGGTTCCCAACTATAATCTCATACAGTGTAATCCCGAGTGACCAAATATCTGCTTTTGTATCATATAGTTTCCCATCTGTTATTACTTCGGGAGCCATCCATAATGGGGTACCCGTGAAAGTTGAACGTTTTGAATTAGCTTGCAAGTGAGCTGCTACTCCGAAATCGCATAGGAGGATTTTGCCAGTTTGGGTTAGGAGGATATTGGCGGCTGGGGCAAAGGAAGAGAGAGAGTGTGTGTCAGTAAGGATGAGAGAGATGGAGAGAGGAGGAGAGAGGGAGTTACCTTTAACATCTCGATGAATGATATCTTGTCTATGTAAGAACGCCAAAGCGATTAAAACCTCCCTCACGATCAACGCCGCGTATTTCTCTTCAATAGGTCCACTTTTCATCTAACCACTCTTTCAAACTCACTCATCAGAATCAGGTTAAAACAGAGGGAGAGGAAAAGGTTGACTTACGAGAGTTCTAATTGAACCACCACTTGCGAAATCCATTGCGATCCAAAGTTCGTGACCATGTAGATAACAACCATGATACAGCGTTATATTGTGTCTCGCAGCATCCCTCAATTCACTCAACAATGCCACTTCTTTCTGAATTTCAGAAATATCGTCGTCGGGTGTATCTAAATCAATCACCTACATTCTCTCTCTCACTTACTCAGCTTTTGACTTTCTTCGAGGAGGATGTGAGAGGTGAGCTTACTTTTAAGGCGACGACAGTTCCAGTTGGAGTATGAATACCTTTATAAACTCCACCGTACGCACCTTTTCCAACCAATTCTTTTCGTTGGAATAGTTGAGTTACGGGAGTGTTGGGTGCATGAGCGTAGGAGAGGATGTGGGAAGTCGTTGAAGAGTTGGAAGAGGAGTTGGAGGAAGGGAAAGAGAGTGAACTTGAAGAGGAAGAGGGGAAAGACATCTTGAATTCGGAAGAGAGAACCAGCTCGCTTGATTGGGGAATGTATGACTAGCCGGTAGTCAATCGAGAATTGTGGGAGTGAAATGAGAGGGTAAGAGTGAACCGAGTCCGAAATGATGAGGAGTTGACTCTCTTCCTCTCTTCCTAGACACTCTCTAAGTTGACTCGAATACGCGCACACAAACTATAGAACAATGTCACGACCACCAACTCCACCAACTGGAGAAGCTTCGAATGGGATCGTCATTCTCTCTCCCCTCCTTCCTCTCTCTCCACTCTCTCCCTCTCGCACTCAGACTCAGACTCAACAAGACGAACGATCCCTATTCCTCAGTTCTCTACAAGCAGGTTCAACTTCCCGCTCTCGTAGACGCTCTCAATCAGGTTCAAATTCCAATGAGGCTATGCAACTCCTCCCTCCCACTCACGACGACGGGTCAGAACCTGAAATCAGTCCAGAAGAGATCAGAGCTAGGAGGATACAAGAATTGACGAGGGTACAAGAGAGTGAGAGGACAAGTTTAGAAATGGATTTAGAAGCTTTGAGGAGATTGAGAGAGATGAGGCAAGGGTTGAGCCAGATGAATCAACAAGAGATAGAGAGGGAGAGAGAACTAGAAGGGGTTTGGAGGGTACGTCCCCTTATCTCCATCTCGTGATAGTCTCAACTCATTTGAAAAGCGCTTCTTTATCCTCGCTACGCTACAGAACTCACCCATCCCGATTCCCCGACTCTCTTCCCTCCCAAGAGGGGGTCGTACGTTTCCTTACACCACGACTGTAACTACTCAAACGACCACTACCACCTCTCCCTCCTCCTCAATCTCGACTTCAACCTTCTCTCCCCAAAACCCTCCCTCTTCAATCTTCTCCCCTCCTCCTCCTCCACGCTCCTCGATTCCCACTCAACTACCTTCCTTCGAAACTCTCTTCTCACGTGTAGCTTCAACTCATACTAATGGAGGAGGAGGGACGGGGAATAATGAAACGAGTTTGAGAAGTTATTTCTTAGAACCCACACATCTAGTAGGTGAATCATTCGATGACTCTGACTCCAGGGATGGAGAAGGAGAGCAAGAGGGAGAGGGAGAGGGAGAAGGTGGGTTCGAATCATTAAGGGAATTGATTGATTCACGTCGTCGAGAAGAAGGTAGGAGAGGGGAAGAAAGGGAATGGACAATGATTTCGAGACCTTTTGAGGGATCGAGTAGGAGGACGACGGAAGAGGAAGCGGATGGGATATTGGAGGATTTGAGAGAGATCGGGAGGGGAGAGATTCTTGGGAATAGTCGAACTAGGGAAAGGGAAAGGGAAAGAAGAGTTCCTCCTCCTGCTGAGATTGAGAGAGGAGGAGCAGGGAGGAGAAGGTCGAGGGAAGAAACTAATAGTTTGAGTGGGAGGGCTTTGAGGAGTAAGAAAGGAGTTTATTTGATCTATTGTGGCGGTGGTGGATCATCAGAGGAGGAGGAGGAAGAAGTTGTTCCGGTTGGATTCACGGCGAGTACGGGAGGAGGGATCGGAAGAGGGTGTGGAGCTTTATTGTGTGCTAGAGGATTGGTTGAGGGGGTACCGAAGAAAGTTTTCGTGGATGGGGGACAAGAACTCGAGGGATTGAGTAGTGATTTACCTCCTTCGAGTTTGGGATTGGCGGATTTGGAGGATGGCGAGGAACGCCTCGGGGAGAGAGTTGGGAAAAGAGGTTGGAAGAATTGCAAAGGATGTATCACGAGAGATTTGGGGTGTCGTCGATGGTAAGTTCTCGCTTCTCTCCCAGCTGGACGATATGACTTGAGCTGATGAGTTCGAGCGACGTGCAGCGGGAATCATGTTGGATATCGATTACTGAGACCGGATGTTTACTGTTCGATTGCACGAAGTAACGGGAACAACTCGAATTCAAACACTTCTTCAACATCCTTTACCTCAATCTTCCACCTTCCTCCATGGGCTCGAACGACTCCCGCAACAAACAGCAACTCGACTGCCTCATCTTCCTCGGGTGCAGCTTCGAGCAGCAGTAGTGGAGGAGTAACAGGAGGAGGAGTCGTGGATGGTCTACTGTTCCATTTCCGGTCAGATCGAGTCACATCAATTCGTCGTCGAGTAGGAATGACGCCTTCAAACGAGATTACCGAGGAGAGGGAGAGTATCGAGAAACAGGAACCGGCAGAGGGACCGACGATGGGTGCGGAACTAAGGAAAAGGTTAGAAGCTAATCCGGACCTAGGCACGAGGTTGAGGGAAAGATTACCTGAAGTTGGAGAAGAGATGATTTGGAAACATATCCCTACACCTCAGGTGAGTTTTTGCTGCCTTTGATTACTTTGCACGATATTGATCACAATCGGTGAATTCACACAGCGCGACTTCCTTTCTGGATTGATTTCCGAACCACTCGATTGGTTGACTCCAGGACAAGAGACTTGGTGGCTCGAAAACAGTATTTCGAAACATTCCTACTCGATCTCTGGTACTCGTCGTTCCTCCCTCAACCCCGACTCGACAGCAGCAAAAGACCTCTCCACCGATACCCTTTCTTCCGCGACAACTACCTCGACCTCGAACGCAGCGAGATCTGGTTCAGGAGCAACACTCAATCGATCACCTGCTATTCGAGTCAGGGTACCGTTGGCCTCGAACTCGAACGCTGAAGTGGGAGATTACGATCGATATAGGACAGACGCTCAATCGTTCGCGAGAAGAGTTAGGCAGAGAACCGAAACGAACGGAGGGACTCGAATTGGTGGAGATGCAGCGACGGGTGATGGGAGGATCATTAGGAGTTTGGAGAGTGCTGGGTACGGTAGTTGGTATAGAGGAAATGAGGAGGAGGACGAGTTTTTAGAGGAGGTCGCGACGAAGGCTGGATCATCGAGGAAGAGGAAGAGAGGTGAGAGACAGAGCGTTGGAAGGTGATCTTTTGATGAAGTTGTACTATCAAGCTGCTTATATATACTTGTTGTCGTTTTCTATCCTTCTTGACTTGTCGTTGGTACTATCTTGATGTTTTCATCATCGCAATTTTTCGCAAAACCCTCTCGTTTCACATTCTTCCTTGCGGTGCTTCCTAAGCCTGACGTCTATCGCCTTGTAGACGTCTTGGATTACTCGACTGAGCGAGAGAGAGTCGTACGGGTACAAGCTATAGGAAAGAAGACAGTTGCAATAGATCGACGAAATAGCTCAAACGACACAAAAACAATCGAATCAACCATTCAAACAAGATCCAACTGCCAACAATCAGCGTCCATCCCAAGATCCTGTCCGTCACGATCACGATTGGGAATGGTCTCTGCACCCACGTCAATTCGAATTGTAACTTTTGCGAGTCGTCGTTTGGTTTCTCTCGAGTTGTTCGACGTTCTCTCGCCCTTCTCGCGTTGTGACGGTACGCAGCTACAGCGTAGATAGCTGCAAGGATGAAGGAGGAGGGCGTGATCTTTGAATCAAGCTATGCAGAGATCAAATTTCCTTAGCTTCGTCGAGAAACTCGTGAGAAGGATTTGGTCGACTCACTTTACGTGGGATGAGGCAGCTCGTATCGAACCATGACGAACAAATCATTGTTCCGTCGACGTTTCAGCTTCGTTAATGCCGTGCGCAGTGAAAGACGTGAAGATCGGTCGCAAGTTGCGAAGAGAAGAGAGGGAAGAGGAAGCAAGAGTAAATTCGCACACTCCAGTTAAAAACTTTTGCATCTTCCGACTCACTTCCGCATAGTAGCTCCTGAAAGGGTCTCCAACATTGTATCAATCGAAAAGTGCCGAAATAGAGTTTTCCTTACGCCGCTCGTCGCAGCTTTCAACTCGAGGCTACTCTCATCGCATCAACCTCATCTCGACACTTATCTGAATGCTGTCGAATGGCTTGAGAGCGAGCTTGAAGACCTCGAGCTTTCGCAATCCCTCGAAAACATGCTTGAGAAGGCACTTCGAAGGACTCCTTCTCTTCCCTCTTCCCTCTCCTCTGAGCCCGTAGCAAGCTCGCTCTCTACGCGCGAGTAACCAGTTCGAAGGCTGAGGATCCTTACAGAAGAGTAGAAACAAGGGCTAACCGACAAATCACAATCTTGAGAATCCTCGCAAACAACCAAGGTGTCCAGCACATAAAACACCATGCCAACAGCTTGAACATCTTCAATGAGCATCCACAAGGTCCTCCCATCCAAACCAGCTCATAATCCTCTTCCAACAATCCTGTGTATCGAGGTTCCACGCGGATCTCGTTTTCAGTTTCAAGCGAGTTGAGAGAGATGAGGTCTCGATTCTTATTGTGTAGGTAGACGACTCTGGCGTAGGTGACCGCAAGTATGATGGAGATGAGGAAAATGAACCAATCGAGCTGAAGAAGCAAGAGAATCAGTCAACTTTCGAAGTATCCGTGAAGCTGATTGTGAGGTGTACTCACGAATGGAGGGACAGCACATTTGACTTCGAGCCACGAGAACCAGCCCATCCTTTCCGAGTTTGAGTCCAGCGACTGAGGTTTGATCGGGGGAGTGAGGTGAAGGTCGAGGGAAGAAATAGCAGAGAGAAGAAAGATGTCGACTCCTCGTCCGCGCGGTATCTATCTTGCTCTCTACCGGTGGTCTTCCGCACTTGCTGTACTTGACGGGGTCTCCGATAAAAGAGCAATCGAAGATCTTTCGCCCAAAAATAGCTCATCTTCCTCGCTTTCCAACTTTGGAGAAGTCCTGCTGAACTCTCTCGAATCTCCGACGTGCGGTCATCATAACGAACCGCGCTGATGGTCACCGTTCGAGAGAGGCGAGCGGCGTAGGCTGAAAAACGTCGTAGTTTGCGTGAAGGAGAAGAAATCGAAAAATGAACGAGACTAAATCGAGGGAGAGACTCGCTTTCCCAGCGCTGGACAGCTTGGGGACCCAGGAGAGGGTCTTGCAGAATGGTTGGAGAGAACTGCCCAACCTCAGGCCAAAGCAGCCTTGAGACAGGAGAGGCCGACTTGACGAGGAGGAAGAATCGCTCTATCTTCCGCACGGCTTGAAGCTGATCTCCAGAGCTAGCCTGAATATTCATGGGAGGTTTCCACGACTCGGGAGGCTTCTATTAATGCGTTGAGAAGAATACGGCAAGCGAAAAGATCTAGAAGTTGAGGACAGCTGTGAGGTCGATGAAGCGTCGTTCTCGATTCACCTGCTATCTTGCTGAGTTCTTGTCCTATCTATTGATTCCCTGAGCAAGTTCAAAAGCATCTCTGAGATTGTGATGAAGCGCAAGAGGTGAACCGATTCGAATCGTCTCCTTTCAGCTTCTCACCACAACTCTCACACCAATGGGATGGAACGGTTACCGGTAGAACTACTCGCACATCTAGCCAGTAAGTCTTCAGGTCTGCTGTCTCTCTCCTACGCCCGCTGATCGAGTATTGTTGAGTAGCTTTTCTCGACAAGGTTCACGAAGAAGAGAGGGTGACGAAGACTACGCACGACCTTGCTATACTCTCAAGAGTTAACAAGGTATTCAACGAGATCGTCACTCCACTCCTTTACCTCGAACCTCGACTCTCGAGCAAAGGTTCAGCTGAACTTTGGGCGAAAACGTACTCTTTGAAGGCGAATCCATGGACTGTCATGCGTGGATTGGAACCATTGAAATATGTCGTAGTACCTCGGAAGGTGAGCTTGGCTTGTTCACGAGCGCCTCTATCGAGTGATTGACTTTCCAGTTTCCCCTTTTTTTCGATTCCTGCTTCCCATGGGTGTCGCAGGTGACCCTCGCTCCTGTCTGTGGACGCGACGAAGATGGCTCCATCGAGCTGCCGGACGAGGATACGGACGCAATCTCCCTCTTCCGCTTCAACACCATTTTCACTCCTTTCTTCTTTCGCAACCTCACCTCCTTCATCGCTCACGAACCTCTCGTCGACTCGGACTTTGTCTCAGCTCTCTTTGGTCCGAAAGGCTCGAATCGGAGTACAATAATCGATCTCTCGCTCAACCTCTACCTGAGAAGCCAAAACCTCGTCCTGTTCCTTCTCGAAAGTTACCGCTACTTCAGGTGGGAATGGGAAGATCCTTCAGATTGGATCGATGTGGTAGATGATAGGGAGTACGCAGATTACGTGACGGAGAGACGGATGAGTGCGGAGGGTATGCCAGACGAGGAGATGAATCGAATCGTGTCGAAAGTCGTTGAATTGGCGCCGATCAAGTTTTCAATCTTCGATCTACATTACCTATCGGAGGCAGAATCATTCGACTTTCTACTGGACGTCCTGAACTTCAAGTACCCCATCTCGACTACGCCTTTCACCAATCTTGTCAAACTCAAACTCACCGTCTTTTCGAATGCCGAGATTGCCCTCATCTTCCTCACCCCTCTCTTCTCTCATCTTCGATATCTCACGCTTGATGGACACATGTACATGACTCCTCACTTCGAAGAAGATCTCAAAATGCTCAGATATTCGATCACACAGCGAGTTCATTCTTTCCCTTCCAAGAGCTCCTTGCCGCTGATTCTCGCCTTGCTGTGATGATGCAGACGTCGAGGAAGTATCAGACCACCGTATCTCGATATCAATCAGGATGACCCGGCTTTCGTAACGCTTCTCACCGATCACAATTGGGATCCGCTGACGGACAAGGAGATGAAGGATTACTGCTGGAAACCCTATCGAGGACCCACTCTCGATCTCCTCGACTTGAGCTCCTGTGAACTCCTCCAGTGTCACATGGATTAGCGAGGGGGCAACGGCGATTTCGTAGAACTTGTTTTCTTGATGTTGCGAAATACTAGACTTCACCGCGCTTTCGTCGTTGTGTTCATCTTGCGTGATTGCGTCTGATAGCGCTGTCAACGTTTGAAAAGCGAGTCATCCAAGTCTGAGTGAAATTGAGTGGTTGCGAAGAGCTCTCTCTCTTTTTTCCTTTCCTCCCCTTCACTTCGCTTCGGTTCAACTCTCACAAAATGTGCCGCCTACCTTTTGAGCTACTCGATCTTATTGTCGGTAAGCTATACCCGCTGTCTCCCCTCTCTAGCTACACTCACTCTCAAACTCCGCTCAGACTTCATTGATGCTGAGAACTCCCTCGAGATACGTCAATCTGCGCTCGCAAGCTTGTCGAGAACGAACAAGACTTTCCACAACATTGCTACATCAAGTCTGTATCTTCATGTGGTCTTGACGAGTGAGAATCGAGTTGGACAATGGGGAAAGTTTTATGCTTCAAAGTTGAACCCATGGAATTTCAAGGATGCCAAGGATGAGCTCAAGGATCTAGTAGTACCTTCTATTGTGAGTTGGAGCGGATTCGTTGGGAATGATCGCGAGTTGTCGCTGATTTGGATTCTCTCCTTCCGCAGATCACCTTCATTCCCTCGCAAGACAACAATCTCGACCTTTCGACTCAGCAGATCTTCCCTCGCGAACGTCCTTCCTTCAACCCCCTACTCGCCGTCTCGACTCCCCTGACTTCGTTCTTCTTTCGAAACCTTACATCTTTCGTCGTCTCAAACGGTTTCACACTCGACCCGAAGATTGTTGCAACTATCTTCGCACCCACTCAATCCCTTCGTAGCAACGCTCATCACCTCGACTTCAGCGGTCAGGGCTTGAATGCCGCTCTAATTTTCATTTTAGGAGCTTTCGTTCAGTTCGAGTATGAGTTGGATTGGTTTCAGTTCGATTGGGAGTCACACAAGCAGCGCGAGGAGGACAGACTCGACTATTGGGAACGCTACTGTGCCCTGGACAGTGCCGAGGCCCCGACGGAGAAGGAACCCGAGTGGCTTTGGGACGATGACTCGACAAAAGCACGGGAACGCAAGCTCGTTTCAAGGGCATCATTCGACTTTGACTGCTTCAACAAGCTTTTCTCGTTCATCATCGATCCCAATGGGCTTCCCTCCGTTCAGAACTTTCCCTCAGCTTTCGCCTTCTCCAAGCTCGAATCTCTTACGCTCGTCGATCCAAACGACACACTCATCGGCTTGATGTCCATTCAAGCTCTGTGCTATCCCTCTTTGGTGAGACTGAAGCTTGTCGAAGAGTATGATGCGAATGAAGATGGTCCTTATTGGGTTCCGTATTGGAGGTTAGCGATTACGAATTGAGTTCTCATTCCCTGACCAATCTCGCTTCCCCAACACTTACTCACCGTGTGCTTCTTATAGACACATTGGAGTGATTCATCCGCCTTGCGATACCGACAGCTTGGAACAACTGTTCTCTGAAGGTGATCTCGATCGCTTCTTGGGACCTGTTCAGGCAGAGGAGACGACTCTCCTCGTGCGGAACACTCACCGAGGACCAGATCTCCTCACCCTCGACCTATCGGAACTACGTATCGTCGATTGATTCGGATTGTCGATTGATTCGGATTGTCGATTAGTAGAAGCGATGGAATGGATGGGAATAGATAGGCTTGAATCGAATTGCTTGAATACAATGAACCTGTCGATATCGAAACTCTAGACCTACTCTGTACGGGGGTGTCTCGAGGAAAGAGAGGATCAGAGTTCGTGTTGCATCATTAGAGGGCGACTACGAGTGTAAAAGGGAATGTTGAAAAGATACAATAGAAAATCGAAGTGAGAGGTGAGAGGTGAGGGCTGATAGGTGAGGAACGAGGGGGTGATCGAATGTACAAGAAACTGACTGAACAGAGGGAAATCTGGGCTAATACAACGGAGAACGAAAGAACGAAAAGATAGTGTTGCGAGTATGCTGGAGTTGCGAGGTCTGTTTTTGGCGATAGGATACAACAAGATATCTCTTCTACATTGAGTAGTGAGGATAGAGGGGGAGAGTGGCGAAGGGGAAGTCGGGTGAAAAGCGAGAAAATCTAGAAATCCACATCGAACCTCAAATTCCTTTCGTCTCCACCTCCTTCTCCTGGTCCAGCGATTGATCCCACTGTTGATCCAGGAATAGGAGTGTTTGTACCAGAAGATCTGTTCATGACTCCTGCTTTTTGATAATCTGATACTCGTTTTTCGAAGAAGTTCTGTGGGATGAAGCAACAGCCATTCAGTACAAAGGAACAAGTGAGTGAGTGGATGAGGAACAGCTCACGGTTTTACCTTCCATTGAGATCATTTCCATGAAATCGAATGGGTTCGAAGTTTTATACAATTTTGGGTTTCCCAATGCGACTAGTAATCGATCTGCAACGAATTCAATGTCTGTACAGCCAAGCAATCTCTTTGATCAACACCGTGTGAAAACGCATCAATCGAAAAAGAGAGTGAAGACGTACATTGACACATCAAGTTAGAGTTCATTCCGATCAAACCACAAGGCAAAGCGTCCGTTAAGAACTCTTTCTCAATCTCTACCGCTTCCTCAATAATACTCCTAATCACATCTGGATGAGGTCTCCTCTCCAAGTGAGAGAACAGAAGACAAGCGAAATCTGTATGTAATCCTTCATCCCTCGAAATCAATTCATTCTGTTCGGCCAGATCCCTTACGATCAGCTTCGAGGAAGGAAAGATGGAGAGGGAGTAGGAAACGAACCGAGAATGTTAAACCAGGCATGAGACCTCGTTTTTTGAGCCAAAAGATTGATGCGAATGAGCCAGAAAAAAAGATCCCTTCTACTGCTGCGAAAGCTACTAATCGTTCTCCAAACACTGCAGAGGGTGAAGAGATCCATTTGAGTGCCCATTGAGCTTTTCGTGTGATACAGGGAACTATTTGATGTGAAATTCGAGTTTGAGTTTGGGTTTTGCAGTAAGAGGAGAGAAGGAGATGAAGGAGAACGCACTCGTTTCGATTGCGTTGAATAGGTGAGTTCGTTCGGTAGGGTCTCGTATATAGGTATCGATCAATAGAGAATAGACTTCAGAATGAACGTTCTCCCTGTGAGAGCGCGACCTCGCCTAATCAGTACCTCGCGAACTGGCAAGCATGCAGCAGAGTGAAGAACGACTCACATCATGATTTGAAACCCATAAAAGCACCTCGCTTCGGCACACTGAACTTCCGAACTGAACCTCTCTACCAAATTCTCATTCACGATTCCATCACTCGCTGCAAAGAACGCCAAAACGTGAGAAACGAAATGTCGTTCGTTTGAAGTGAGTCGTTGAGTCCAATCAAACATATCTTTCGAGATATCCTACGCTCATTGAAAGGTGTGAGTAGGGATGATTGGGAACGAGAAGGGGAAAAAAGGGGGGGGAGCGTACGACTTCTTCAGCGGTCCAGAATGAAGCTTCTGCTTTCTTGTAACTTTGCCAGATCTACGTCACACACACAGTCGGACATCAGTCTCAGAGTAAGAAAGAGAGGAGGAGAGAGAGAGAGAGACTGACTTCGTGGTATTGAATAGGAAACAAAACGAATCTTCTCCCCGTCTCCCTCAATATCGGTTCATCTGCATCTCGTTTGATCCTCTCTGTATCCCCAACGAATCTAGGCTGTCCATTAGGTAAAATCGTGTAATCCTCTTCTGGTTCTCGACGAGTTTCCTGTTCTAGCAAGAAAGCTTTCTCTTTCCCTTTGAGCGAAGGGGAGGTTAGGGTAGGTGAGGGTGGTACGTAGGAGAGGATCGGGGAGGAGGGAGAGGTGCTAGAAGTCGATGGGGAAGAGGAGGGAGAAGAGAGAGATGAAGAGGAAGAAGTTCGTGCCCTCGATCTTGAATGGGGAGAGGGAGCTGGTGAGGATGTATGGAGGGATAGAGAAGCGAATGAGCTGTTCATTGGGGATCGGGAGGTTGAAAGTGAGGAAGAAGAGGAAAGTGAATGAGAGAGGGAAGGAGTGGCAATCTGCATCTTGTGGGAAGTCGTTGAGATCGTTCAGTTGAGTTTTGAGCTGCTCTTGTAGCGTTGAGAGAACAAAGGAAGGAGTAGCTGGTTTGAGGGAGGGAGAAAGGAAGGAATAACTTCAATTCGCTCATCGCTTCAGTTTGAACCTTCCTCGATCGCAAATTGACACTCCTCAACTCTCCGATTTCTCAGGGTTATGCACGCTGATGGCAGTGAGCAGCGTAGAGTAAGTACAGCGACGACGCTCTCTCAGAGGAGTTGCGTCAGTTTTCCCCTTTTTCAAACTCTGCGTTTCATCTCGTTTTCGTTTCTCCCTTTGCTTCCTCCAAAATACGACAAACTGAAATCTATATGCAATTCCCTTTCTGCTCTGAATCTAACTACACGCAAAACCACTCGATCTATTTCTCCTCCTTCTTGATCCTCTCTTCAATCTTGAACAATTCCTCCAAAGTATCCATGACACTCGTTCTGAAACTCATGAATTCAATTCCCAACTCCTTCTCGACTTTGGATGAATCAGTTTTGAAATGAGGAGGAGCGGCTTTCGAGTCTGTTGAAGGGAATCGAGAGGATTGCGAAGGGAATGCGGTTCGTCCTAGTTGAGCGATTTGTTGGTTATCGAAATGACCTACGGAAGGGGGGAACGCACAGTGGGTCAGCGAGAAAGAGGTGTAGAGGGAAGAGAGGGAGACGTACCGGCGATACAAAGGTAACGTTGACCTTTTGCGACTTCTTCGGTAGAAGCCTTGACATGAATCTTTGCGATATCCCTCACATCAGTCCCTGTATCGCTTTCATCCCTCTTGTCAGCTCAAATCCAGAAGCAATCGAAGAAATGGAGAAAGGAAGCTAACAAACTGGGAAAGAAGTTTCAGGAACTTCTTTCGAGTCGACTACTCCCCAAACTGCTCCGGCAGAAGTGTTGATCGCTTTCATCGATTCGATTAATTGTTGAGGAGGACCAGTGATCAGAGGTGGGCAGACGGTAGAGAGGGAGAATTTGGAAGAGGGTTCTTTGGCGATTTTCCAGGCTTCTTGTTCAGCTACCGTTTTACTGGCCTACTTGGGGGAACACAGGGTCAGCAGGGGATCGAAGGAGGGTATGAGGGAGAGATCAACGCACACAATAGATGGCGGCCTGATCTTTAGAAGGGTTCATGGCTTTGGCTTCATCGTAAGTAACGGGGTTCCAATCCTCATGAGTAAAAGTCGTATCGGGTCCCATCTTTCCAAAGTCGAGAACCGCAGCGAAAGAACTAGTAACGACAACCCTCTTTACGCTTTCCTCGTTCTGAGCCGCCCTCAAAGCAGACCTCGTTCCTTGAAGAGCCGGGATCAACATATCTTTCTCTACGTCTTTAATATCGTAATGGAAGGGGGAAGCGGTGTGAGCGAGGATTGTAACACCTTTGATAGCTTCATCGAATGCTCCTTCTTCAGCAATATCTTTGACGATGACCCAGGAGAGGTTGGAAATGTTGGGAGAAGAGGAATGGTAGGAGTTCCAGGCATCGGCTTTCTCTTGGGAACGAGAGGTCGCTCGGACGGGATAACCGGCTTGGAGGTATTCGAGAATGACGGCAGAGGCGACGAAACCGGTACCACCTGCGATAGGGACTTTCTCGTCAGCTGACCTATCACTGGAAGGGCATCGAGATCATAGATCGATTAGGAGAAATGAATAGGGGAACTCACCGGTGACGAGAACGAGTTCTTGAGAAGACATGAGTATTAAGTGAGTTTTCTGCGAGAAAGTGAAGGAGGTAGAAGTCAGTGTCGAATTCCTCGTTTTGCTCAGGGGGGTTTGCTAGACTCCACCGTCAAATCTTATCATACCTCCGACAGAGGGAGACCGAGGGAAGAAGCTGTCGAAGTAGATTGGCGGGAAAGACCGAAAGTCGTTTGGGAAAGTTGAATGTGTTCAACTTACCTTTGTTCGTGAAGACGGAGGAGAAGTGAAGTGTAGGGAAGAGAGAGATGGAAGGTGAACTGAGGTTGACCAGGTTTCGGGCTTGATGACGCTTACCTTTTGCTGACCGAAAAAAAAGAGGACCTCCACAGATTTCTTCTCCTTCCCCCTCCACTTGACCGAATAATTCTAATCAAGTTCTGCGCCTCGCAAAAGGTCAGAACTTCTAAAGAGGGTGATTGTTTCCTTGCAGCGATCGAGGAAGTGGAAGAAGAAGAGGTGCTCGTCGATGGGTGGGAGAGGAAACAATAAATATTCGGGGATAAGAATGACAGTCGATGAGGAATTGAACCAAGGTAGAGAGGCGAATCCTGACTAGGTTACTGAGGAGGGAGATGTTGAGCGTATCTTGCGTTCGATAGTGCAGATGGGGTTTGTGAAAGAGCCGAAGAGGGTCGAAATCTTCGAGTCGTTTGCGAGTTTGTCGAAAAAGGGGGGGATCAAGAAGAATTTGTCGAATAGGTTGAAGAGAGTCGTGTAGCCTCGAGCTGATATTGAGTGTCGACAGAGTCTCCAACACTCTTGAATCGACCCGAGTAAAGTGTTCCAACTTGGAATCCGTCGTTTTCCCCTCGAAATCCTTCTTCCCTCTCTTGCTCCCCTTTCCAAACTCCTATCCCGCCAATCCAGCTCTGACGATTTCTCCTGCCTCCTTCGTCCTCTGTACTTCCTTAAACAAACCCTGTACCATTTTGTGAGCCCTCTCCATCTCTCCTTGTTCAATCTGTCCTGCCTCTCCTCTCCCTTCAACTGGATATCCACCAAGACTAGACCTCGATAACACCATAATAACATTCTCCAAAGTCTCAAACATCTTGTCCAACTCGCCTGAAAAACAACTCTCTCAAAACGAATTTAACTTTACTTTTGCGAAAAGAAGTTGCAGAGAGAAAACAGGAACGTACTATTTAGATTCGATTGATCGTCTTCTTGATAAGCTCTCTCATATGCATTCAAAACCCTCTCTACTTGACTCTCGAGCGTATCCAACAGCCCTCCTCCTTTCGTTTGAAGATCAGTTTGAGTAGTTCCAACGAGTAAAGCTAAACTCCTTCGAGCTTCAGAGATGGGATCAACCACGTTCAGACCAGATTGAGTTCGTACTGAGGTTGCTCCTGCTGCTGTTGGTGGAGGTTGTGGTTGGCGTTGTTGAGGGAGAGGGAGAGGGGATCTTTGTTGAGATGGATGATGGGGGGAGAACGAGGAGGGCGGAGTGGGAGCTGCGAGGTGAGAGAGAGAGGGAGGTGAACGCTGCATTCTTGGATGGAAGTGGGGAGCGAGACTAGGAGTTGAGCCGGAAGAAGAGGGAGAGCGACGACGGCGAGAGTCTCTTACTTTCCTACTCTTGACTTCTCTCTGGCTATCCAGCTTAGGAACACACTAGTACTACTTATTGAGAATGGTTAAACCTTCATCAGTCGAGGTAAGCCCTCCCTTCGCTCTCTCCTTCCCTCATCATCCCGAACCTCTCCTCCCCCCCTCCCCTCCTCCCCTTCCACCTCGATGCTCCAAATACCCTTTCACCCGCCATTCACATCACTCCGATCTTTAATACCGAGTTCCTGCTCCTGTGCTGACTCCCTTACCTTCTCCCTCTCTAAATCCAATGACGTACCCTCCTCTCTCCCCTTGTCCCCTCCCTCCTCAGGTTGGACCCCCAGCGCCCTCCGGCGAGACCCGCCCTCGTCGTTACTTTGCAACCCAACAAGAACTCTCTAAATCTCCCGAACCCGACGTCCTAGTCATCCCCGATTTATTATCGAAATCAGTTTCTATCCGTCCTGACCAACCCGCAGTTGGATGGAGAGATGTCCTTCGTACTCATACTGAAGAGAAAGAAATCACTAGTACGTCGTCTCTCTCTTTTACCCCCTCCTCCTCATAGGAAGAGATTGAGAGAGAGCTGATAAGTTTGGATTTGAATAGAGACGGTAGGTGGAAAGAAAATTACAGAGAAGAAGAATTGGAATTATTTCGAATTGAGTGATTACAAGTACTTGACTTACAAGGAGTTGGAAGAGAAAGTTAGGTTTGCTGCGAGTGCGTTGAGAGAAGTTGGAGTGGAAAAGGGGAAAATGTTTAATATTTTCGCTAGTACTAGTAAGGAATGGCAGATCATGGCTAATGGTAAGCTGCTTACTTCGATTCGGGATGTAAGGAGGGAGGGGAAACGAGCAAGAGAACAAGGAGAAACTGACTCCTCGTTTTTCTCATCTCGTTTCTTTAGCTTGCGCTTCACAATCCATCACTTTCGCTACAGCATACGATTCATTAGGAGAAGAAGGACTCCAACATTCAATCACCGAACCCGAAGTTTACGGACTCTTTACGAACGCTTCTCTTCTCTCGACCGTCGCAGCCATCGTTTCCTCGACTCCATCCCTCAAAGTTCTCATTTACGATGGAGATGAGAAAGATATCAAGAAAGGAAGTTTGGAAAAGATTAAAGAAGCTGGTGTCGACGTTCATAGGTTTGAGGAATTCTTGGAATTGGGAAAGAAGAATCCTAGGGGAAGTGTTAAACCGAGTCCGCAAGATGTTGCTACTATCATGTATACTTCGGGTGAGTCGCAGTCTCTGGTCTCATCGGGGCTTGGAGAAGGAGCTGATGGAATAGAGATGACGTTCTCGCAGGTTCTTCGGGAGCTCCCAAAGGTTGTGTCATCACTCATGAGAATGTCGTTTCTTGTGGTGCGTCTCTCACTATTCTCATCTCTCCTACACTAGGTGACTGATGATTTGAACGAAATGTACAGTCGCTGGAGTAATGACTGTTCTGGGAGATCTAATCACTCCTGATGCGAGATTCATCGCTTACTTACCTTTGGCTCATATCTTCGAGGTACGCTCCCATACAATCCTCCAACGTAGAGCTACAATAGCTATTGCTGACAACTCGTGTGTCGGAGTGTAGATGACTGTCGAATTCACTTTACTCGTTCGTTTTCCTTCCCTCTCCTTTTCTCCAGCCACCGCCCGCTCAAGCTGACTCCTTGAAATTAGTACGTTGGTATTCCCATGGGATTCGCAAACGTTAAAACCTTGACCGACAACTCTGTAAGAAACTGTATGGGAGATATTAGAGCTTTCAAACCCACAATCATGACGGGTTCGCTTCCTTTTCTCCCTTCCCCTCTCTCTCTCCCTTCCCGTTTCCTCGCTGACTCGTTCGTGTGTTGTGTGTGAGATAATGTGTAGGTGTTCCAGCTGTATGGGAATTGATTCGGAAAGGAATTTTATCAAAAGTTTCTTCGGGAGGTTCATTGAAATCTGGAATTTTCCATGGTGCTTTAGCTGCTAAGAATTGGACCAAGAAGATTCCAATTGTTGGGAGCGTCGTGGATGTCGTGACGGATAAAGTGGTGTTCAGTCAGGTTAAAGCGGCGACGGGAGGGAATTTAAAGTATGCGGTTAATGGAGGTATGTCTCTCTCGCTTTTCTTTTGCGGGAGTTGGAGTATTGATAGGACGGGCGGAGAGAATAGGTGCACCCATCTCGGAGAGTACGCAACAGTTCTTGAGTAGCGTTTTGACTCCGAATTTCATTCAAGGGTGAGTCTCTCGCTTCCCTCTTCCGTTCTTTCCCTCTTGCTATCGTACCTCCATACTCTATATCACTCCTCTCTCCGACCCTACATCGTCGTTCCTTTCGGAATCTCCTCGTTTCGACTCAACAAAACTTCCCCCGAATCGTTTTCTTTCACTCTCTCACGTTCTCTAGCTGACTCTTCTTTCTCTTATACTTGGTATAGCTATGGGTCGACGGAGACGCCTCTAAGCTTTTCCAAAACCTCTTTCGAGGGTCTGAACTAACTTGATTGTTGTAAACAGTTGCGCTTTATCGTGTATCCTTCCTCCCTCAATGGCTCAATCCGGTAAAGTCGGTCTACCTTGTGTGAGTCATCTTCTCGCCGCCTTGGGCTTGCTGTAGCTCTACGAAGCAACAGAGAAAGGAGAAACTGACTGACTCTTTCTCTCCCTTTTTCCCCTCTTTCTTCTTCCCCTCCGAATAACAGCCCCCCGTCGAGATCAAGCTCCGAGACTTCGAGGATGCCGGTTACCACGCGACGAACGATCCTCAACAAGGAGAAATCTGTATTCGAGGTCCCGCAATCTGTCAAGGTTATTGCAAGTCACTTCTCCTCCCTCTCTCCTACCAAGGAATGAGCTAACGAGAGAGTGAGTGAAACAGACAAGAGACAAGATTTAACAGATGAAGCTTTCGTGGATGGATGGTTTTTGACGGGAGATATCGGGCAATGGAACAAGGATGGAACGTTGAGCATTATCGATAGGAAGAAGAACCTCGTCAAACTCGCAGGGGGCGAATACGTTGCCATCGAACGTCTTGAGTGAGTGCAGGAATCCATTCTTTAATCGCTTTCATTGTCAGCAACTGATTCGAAAGTCCATTCTCCCGTTCCATGCAGATCTATTTACAAATCCTCTCCAATGGTCACCAACATCTGTATTCACGCTGATTCAAACGCCAACAAACCTATGGCTGTACGCCGCCTCCTCCTCTTGCACTCTGTCGCTGTCAACTCAATCAAGTCTTTCGAAAAATACAGATCATCGTTCCAAACGAACAAGCAGTTCGTAAACTCGCCTCCGAACAATCCTTGATCGACTCTGCCGATTCAGCAGAATGGAAAGAAGTTTGTCAATCCTCGGAAGTCTCGAAAGCAGTACTAGCAGAAATGAACGGAGTTGGAAAGAAAGCTGGATTGAAACCACTCGAGGTAACGTTTTTCTTCCTCTCTCTTCCCTTTACAGTGTGGTACTGATGAGGTGGACGTGCGAGTAGACTCTACAATGTGTCGTATTGGCTCCTGAGGAATGGACCCCTCAAAATGGGTTCTTGACGGCAGCTCAGAAATTACAGAGAAAAGTCATTTTGAAAGAGTTTGAGGATCAAATCAAGAAGATCTATCCCTAAGAATGAAACCCTACTTGGCGCTCTCTCTCACAAGTTTCTTCCGATTGTTTTATACCTCCTCTCTCTCGCCCATCGCTCTCTCTTTTTTTTTAGATGTTTCGTTTTTTACAGTTTTGCTTGTTTCGTTTGCCCTTTCCGTAGCCTAATTCCTTCGTTCAGTCACGCCAATCATACAGTTTCTCTTACACTCTCCTTCGTCGCTGCATAGCCCAATTCGAAGAGAAATCAGAATTGAAAGAAAAAAAAAGGCACAAACAAGCAATCAACTTCTTTCCCTCCTCACTCAAACTACTTTCTTCTTCTTCCTCGGAGCAAGTGTATTAACTTTCTTCTCGACCTGAACCTCCCTCTTAAACCCACTACTAACCACCATTCCCTCATTCCTAACCTCTACCAACAATCTCACTTCCCCCTCCTCTTCGCCTCCGATTTTTCCTTCACTAGCAACCAAAGATAGGACATCGGATTCCCATTTCTTTAAATTCGGGATCAGGGTCGAGAGGGATGGGAGGGAGTAGTCTTGGTTGTGGAATTGAGTCCAAAGTTTGGTGAAAGTTGGGTGGGGGAGTGAGGAGGGATAGGGTGAGGGAGGGGAATGATGGGGGGTGGATTTTGAAGCTGAAGGAGAGGAATCGGTGGGAGGAGGAGGATTGAGGCAAGCGATTGCAGCTTTCATGTGAGTCTCCCCTTCCGTCAACCGCTCGAGCATTGCCTTCAATTCTTCTTCGTGACCTGTCCCCAACGCCTCGATTTCCTTCGTCCTCGCCACCATCTTCTCCAACTCGCCTCTTATTAACTCCATCTTGTCGTTCCATTTGATTTTGAAATCTCTCAGCTCTTCCTCCGTCGCTAACCTCTTTCCCTTCTCCTCCTCCTCCTCCTCCACTTGAGCGGGTTCTAATCCCACAACAAAGAATCCCACCAAAACACCACTACAACATTCCTGTCTAAACCCCATTCTCTCCCACCATTCCCCAACGCCCCCTTTAACACCCTCAACCAATCTCCTCCTCTCCCTATCTCTCTCCTTCTCAACCTCTTGTAACCTCTGCCCAACCGTCCAATTCCCTCCACTGACGAATTTCAACTCGGTCACAGATTGGTGTAGATCGTCGTAATCACCTTCTGAACCCGAGGGGGAGAGGGAAGAAGAAGTTAAAGAATGTAGGAACCTAGATTTTGGATCGTCTGGAAAAGAAGGAATGTGGTCTGTTAAATCATAGGAATTTGGAGATGGAGAGGGAGAGAGGTGGAGAGGTGATGGGAGGGTAGAATAGGGGTGATTGTAAACCCAGGAGGAAGGAGATGGGTCAGGAACGTAAGGGAGGGATTCGGGATATGTGAGACCTGGGATTAGGTAGAATGATTTGAGGCGTTCTTGTTTTTGAGGGAGAGTGATTTGAGTGGTAGAGAGGGAGAGGGTAGATTTCCACCATCTCAAGAGTCCTTTGTCGTCTAGTACCTTTTTTGTGGAGTTGTCGACGGAACCGGGGAATAGGTATTGACTTTGAGATCTAGCGAATACGTGAATCCTTAAGCGAGTTGTAGAATGAGGTGGATAGAGAAGATGGTAGGAAAGGAAAGAAGATACGAATGTTTTGGTTGGAGAAGGTGAAGTAGAGTTAGAGGGTTGTAAGCCAGTCGTATCGACTTTGGAGATGTAGAGTAAAGAGGTAGAGGTTGAAGGAATCGTGTAAATTGAAGCTTCAATCGCGCATAATGGTACCCAACCTTTCACTACTTGTCCTCCCTCTTTCGTTGTGGTTTCTCGTTCAATGTTGAGGATGCATAATACTTCTTCTTGAAAGATTTTGCACGTCTTTTGATTCGAGGCGTGAGGGAATAAAGCGTAGGAACGACGAGGAGAGGAACGGACGGCTTGGAGAGTGAAAGTGTGAGTGCCAGGGAGTGAAGTGGATAGGGAGGAAGAGATGTGGGAGAGTAAGGAAGGCGGGGAAGAGGTTGTGGTCATGAGAGACGAGTTGGGAGATCTAGGAAACAGAGAAAGTGAGGTTGAGTAGACGCGACAACGACGAGGGAAAGGAGTTGAACGCTTACCAAGGGTAGTTACTATAGCTCCTTGAGTAATCTAGAGATGCGTATTGGCTAGTTTGAGGCAAGTGAGGAAGTGGTGAGAGTCTAACTAACTAACTCTCCTTCCTTTCACTTCAACTTCGATTCAAGCAATGGATCCACCCAAACTCGCAATGGATTCGAAAGAGTCTTACTTCTTACCCTTGCCGACCCCTCACAATCCCTCTCTCGCTACAACTCGCTCTAAATCCCGTCAACTCGTTCCCCTCATTCTCATCTCGTTCTCCCTCTTATCGCTCTACCACCAGTTCGGTCCTACTCTCCACCACACTCTGAATCACCACGATCACTCCTCCCACCCTCTAAGAGGTTACTTGAAGCAGTTCGGTTCTCTTCCTTCAGAGCGGGGAAACTTTGCTCTCACCTCTTCAGGGGCAGCTCAGAAGAAGCACAGGGACATCTACACTCAATTCCTTTCTGTTCCGAACGCAGATCACGCAAGAAAGATCTCTGAATCGTGAGTCTCCTCTTTGCACCACGAGGTTTCGCTCTGTTTCGCTGAATGAGTCAGATCGAGTTTGTTTTAGATTCACGAGGGAGACTCATGTAGCTGGTACGGAAGGTGATCGATTATCTGCATTGAGGGTCAAGGAACAATGGGAAGAATTATTGGGAATTGAAAAGAGTCGGCAAGGGAGAGTTTTCGATGCGGGTACTAAACAGGATCGAAAGGCACTCATGGGTCACTCAATTGGACATGGGGGATGTAGGAAAGGTGGTTTGATGAGGAAGATTAGACGGTTTATTCAAAGACGATTCTCTTCTCACAAGCATCATTCGAAACATCCGCATCCTTCGCTCTCCACTCCCCGCGTATGGATTTCAACTTATTATCCACTACTCAACTATCCCACCTCATCCTCGATCACTCTCACTCCCTCGAACTCGACCACTCCGACTTGGTCAGCTAAATTGGAGGAAGATGTGTTTGAAATTGAAGATCCTACGTCTCGGAAAGGAGTCAAAGTGTTTCATGGGTTTAGTAAGAATGGGACTGGCGAAGGGAGATTGGTTTATGCGGGGAGAGGGAGGAAGGAGGATTATGAGAGATTGAAAGAGGAGGGTGAGTTGAATCGGGTCGAACTACACTGTGAGCGTCGCTGATGTAGTTGGATTCTCGTTCTCACAGGTACCCAAGTTGAAGGAAATGTAGTGATTGTACAATATGGAGGAAGTTTTAGAGGTTTGAAAGTCAAAGCAGCCGCAGAAGCTGGTGCAGTCGGTACGGAACTTTTCACTCTCAGTCTTTCTACCCCGATATACTGAAGTGGCGTCGGTTCGTACAGCTTGTATCATTTACTCTGATCCAGCTGCAGACGGAGAGATTACTGTCGAAAACGGTCATGAACCTTATCCTTTTGGACCTGCTCGAGCTCCTTCTTCGTAAGTTCAATTTCTCTCTCACAAGCTGTTTATCCCTTTACTCATCGCTTGTTCGAGACTCTTGACGTACAGCGTTCAACGAGGTTCCGTTCAATATCTCTCAATCCGACCTGGGGACCCCTTGACTCCCTCTCTCCCCGCATACAACCCTTCCCTCCCCAACAGTCCCTCCCGTCTCCCTCGTGACTCACAAGACCTCAATATCCCCTCGATCCCTTCCCTCCCCATTTCATACGAGGACGCAATCCCTCTTCTCAGTAGTCTGAATGGGTTGGGTCAAAAGAGGCAAGATGTCGAGGGATGGAAAGAGGGGGGGTTGAGATATAGAGGTGTAGAGTATTGGACGGGACCGGGAGAGGATAAAATCGAGTTGAGGAATGGAATGGAAGAGAAATTAACAAAGATTTGGTTAGTACCTCTCGTCTCGATTTCGCTGATTCTTGGCAGGAAAGGGAGCTGATGAGGAAACGTGAGGGGATAGGAATACGATGGCTATCATTCCTGGACAAATCGAGGATGAGATAGTAGTGATTGGGAATCATAATGATGCTTGTACGTCGAAGTGGTACTTTCGCATGTTCTCGATATCGCTCCTGACGAAGTTACCGCCTTTGATTGGACAGGGACTTTCGGAGCAGGTGATCCGAATTCGGGGACTTCATCAATGCATGAAACAGTTAGAGGTTTTAGTGAATTGATGAAAACTGGTTGGAAACCTTTCAGAACTATTCTGTTGGCTTCTTGGGACGCTGAAGAGTACGTTTCATCCTTCCCCCCTTCTTTCTCTTGCTTCCTCTACCTTTCGCTGATGGAAGAGAGCAGGTATGGATTGATTGGATCAACTGAATTCGGAGAAGATTTTACGGATTACCTTCGTTCTCGTGTAGTCGCTTATCTCAACCTAGACGTCAGTGCGTACAGCCTCTCTCTCTCTCTCTCTTCACCTCTTCTCTCGCTCGAGGAGCTGATGGACAGACTGAGGAAATGTAGGTGTTTCTGGATCCAGACTTGAATTAGCTGCTTCACCAAGTCTTGCGGATTTATTAAAAGAATGTTCGGGGATGGTTCGAGATCCTACGGCTCCTCAAGGGAAACAGGATTTGGGTCAAACGAAAGTGAAAACTCTTGGATCGGGATCAGGTGAACTTTTTCGCTTTTCTTTCTTCTTTCTGAGAGGGAGAAAAATGCAAGCTGATGAAGAGAGGTGAGGGGAGTTAGATTTCTCGGTTTTCTTACAGTATATCGGTGTGGCTGCTGGTAATTTAGGATTCAGTGGTGCGATGAATGATCCAGGTGCGTTCGACAATCACTCTGTCAGCCTTCGAAACGAGACTGAGTAGGTTCGTCGCTTTCACAGTCTATCATTATCATTCAAACTTTGATTCATTCGCTTGGATGGAAAAGTTTGGAGATCCTACCTTCGAGCGTCATGTCGTCGTCAGTAAGATACTTGGATTGACCGCGTTGAGATTGATCGAGGATATCGTTCTTCCGTTGAATACGACTGGTGAGTTTTCGGAGTCTATTTCAGCTTCTTCACTCGAGCTGACTGTCCTTCCATCTTCGCAGCTTACGCACTCGAGCTCGAACAATACCTCTTGAAAGTTTCTTCCCTCCCCAGCTATCCCGGTCGAGAACAACTTGACCTCTCACGACTCGGCGCGAAACTCTCGACCCTCGTTTCAACCTCTCGTTCTCTCGACTCCTACGCCTCTCATCTCCTACACCAACTTTCTCATCTTCATAATCACCCGCACAAGTGCAAGCATAAGGAAAGGAAAGAGATGGAGAGAGTATTGAAAGGGATTAGGGAAGTTAATTTGAGGAAGAAAGGATTCGAGAGTACTTTATTGGTCGAGAATGGACAAGATGGATTGAAAGGTAGGGAATGGTATAAATCTCTAGTCGTCGCTCCCGGTAGATGGTTAGGTGAGTCTCAGAAACCGTTTTCGCATCTCGTTTTCAAGATCGTAACTGATGACTTGGCTTTTGATGTTCACAGGTTATGGAGCTACTACTTTGCCGGGACTTACAGAGGCGCTTGAACTAGATGGTGATGTACCGCAAGCAGTCAAGGAAGCTCAGAGGTTGGAGAAGAGTATTGATCGTGCGATCCAATTACTCGAGATTGAGAAGTAGCAAGGTTGGGGAGTTGGACTGTAAATAGCTGGAGATTGTTTCTGTCAATATCATACGACTTCTTCCTTGCATCAGAGTGAGAAATTGTCGCGAGAACAGGTGGAAGAGACAAAACCGCCCTTGCGAAATTAAAGAGGGTTTCATTGGGGTTTCAGACGACAATCGCTCTCAATCTCGCTAGGCCCCCGCGTCTGCGCAACCCTGATGGAAGCCCTAGTCTATTCGATCAGACGGGAAACGAGAAGAGAGAAATTGCAAGTAGACTATTCTTTACAACACCGTGAGAGATTCTGCGAGGGGAGATTGCGAGCGAAGAGGGTAGAGAGAGCGAGAGGCTCAGGGGAGAGTTGGGAATTCGAGGGGCTGAAGCGGGAGCTAATGAAGGGTGAAGAGGAGACGGAATCGAGTACGAGAAGTAGAATCGTCGAAGCTTCATCGTCCTCCGTTCATCTGAATCCTCCTCCTCAGTTCTTCGACCCAACTTGATCTTGTGTAGCGATGTAAGGAATCTAATTCTCCCTCCATTGATGATTACACTGCATATTACAACACCTATCAAAAGAAACTCACTGTCATCAGTTTTTTGTCCTCTCTTCTCCCCTCAAAAGAGAGAGAGAGATTCGAAAAAAACGTACTTGTAGAAAGTTGTACTCGGTTCATCTGCACTCCTAATTTGAATCTGCATATAAAACGCCCGATTACTTCCACACTCTTTAGGACATGAATCAACTATGAACCCCTCGCTCTCTCTCTCGTCAGCTCCCCTCTCATAGTAATCTAAGAAGTGAGAGCATACCTTCAGTAGAATCTACATTCTTCCAACTATCTTCACCACCTAAAACATCATCCACCGCTTTCCTCTTTAAATAAGTTCGTTCCATATACTTATTTCACCCCTTTCTTCTTGCGTCAGCGATAGCATGATTCAAGAAGAGTTCAGAGAGAGAAGAGAGGACGCACACGTTTGGCTAATGGGTATTCATAGGGACAAGTCAAACAACCAAATTTATTCCCAGTTGAACCTTCGACTAAACCTAATTGATTCGCACAATATGGGCAGCTTTTGTAATTCGTGATTTTGTGAGGTTTGTGAGTGGGTCAAGGAGATGGGGAGAGAAAGGAGGGGGAGGGGGAAGATGAAAGAGAGATCAAGGAAATGAAAGGGAGGGTTAGCGAGCACGGTGGAGCAGGGGACAGAAAAGAGAGGGCGTACAAGATCATTCTGAACTGTTGAGAGAGGCTTGAGGTAGTCTGGCGAGAGTCAAAGTGAAGTGAGTGAAAGGAAAAGGAAAAGTTGAGGGAGAGGGAAAGTAGGAGAGGATTCGATGCTCCTTTATAGTGTTGCGAGGGAACAGAGTGACACTGGTGAGACAGCGGGTGGTGAATGAGCGAGGACAAAGCGAGGAAGCGAAAGACTGTCAAGGTAATGAGTCGGCGATTCTTCGAAAGTTTTCATCAGCGATGTCGACGAATGGAGGATTGCGCAGGGGCGCCTAGCGTAGCGACTCCCGGAGAGCGCTCTCTCTCTCTCTCTCTCTCTCTGCGAAATTTTGGTTGTTTTGCGATATTAGCGAATTCCCGCGGTTCCCGCTCTCTCTCTCTTTCACTTTCATTCATCCTCGAAGCTCGTCCTCGCAGTCGAATCGACGGTGACTAGCATCTTCAGACGAGTTTTTCGACCCGCCCGCCTCCCCTAACCTCAGCTTTTTCCCGCCCTCCTCCCCGTAGTGCCTCCCCAGCGCCCGGCCGCGATCCCTCGTCGATTGTGTTCGAGCGTACAGTCGGATTAGACTCCGGCTTTTCCACTCAACAAGGAAACTCAAATTTCAGATTTCTCTCTCTCCCGCTCGAAGGGAAAACGAAGCGATTCAGCGCCCGCAAGACGTTCGCTTGATACGTGTCGATTCCTCTCCATCGAGCAGCTAGCTAGGAGTGAAGAATCTACTAAGATGATGATTATTACGACAAGAAAGCTTTACCTGGGTATCGAAGAACACTACCAACAAGAGCGCGCAAACCAATAATTAATACAAACGTTCTCCTCTACTCCTCTCCCCTCATCTCCCGATCAAGCCCTACCATCCGACAGTCACAACGCTCAACAATCCCAATCCTCCAACTAGCCATTTCATAACGACCTGACCACTCGCCGAATTTGAAGATTCACTCTTCTCAGCAGCGACGACAGTCTGACTCGGTTCGGCTTCACTGCTAGTAGTGGCTACAGCATCTTGTACATCGCTAGCTACAGCCTCAGTAGCAGAAGCGATCGGACTATAAGCAGGAGAGGAGTCAGCTTGTGAAGGGGGTAAAGAGAGGAGAAGGGAAAACTTACGAAACTGCTTGAACTGCTGTAGTGGGGGCCATGATCATCAACACTGAGCTTCCCTCTCCCTTTTCCGTCGAGGAAGCTAGTTGTTCAGGTGCTACACCAACAATAATAGTCCCCGTACTGCTTCCTCATTTTCCCATCAGCTCTCTTCGCTCACAACAAAGAAAGGGAAACTTACTTTGCTTTCCTCCCACCCGAATTCTTTGTCCCAGCTCTATTCGCATCCTCTACTGTAGCGGCTTTACAAGTAGATCCTTGATCAGGTAAAGGAGCCATGACTTTTCGATTCAAATTCAAATTCTTCCCCGTTCCATCAGGTAAGAAACCCCAAGTCTAATATCCCCCATGTACTCTCTCTCATATCAGCCTGATTACAATCTGGATAGATAGAGAAAAGCGAAACTACGTACAGTGAATTCCACGTTCTCAGCGATCGAAATTTGCCATGGGTGAGAAGCTGCATCGGGTGTAGTAACCCCTTCTAATACTTGTAAGGGACCGATCGCTTGAGCTTCCCGAAGAGTTAGAGAGGAAGAAGAGGGAGTGGTCGACGAGGGGAGGAGGACGAGTGTAATGGGTCGAGTATTGGAAGTGTCGAATAGGAACAAGGTCGTTTGCTCGCACTATTCAAAAAAACGAGATCAGTTTTTGAGTAGGGGAAGCAGAGAGGGGATTGTTTGGACGTACTTGGTGAAGTGAACCGGGGATCGTCGCCCTCATCGAAGAAAGTTGAGCGAAAACGGTTGTACTGGAAATCGCTAAGATTGCGAAACTGCTAAACATCGTAGACTTCATCCCTTTATCTTCTTGTGGGATTCTTGGATGAAGATGTTGATGTGAGTGGTTTGATGAAGAGATGAAGAGTTTGTTTGAGCTCTCGAGGGAGAAAAGGAAAGAGAAGGAAAGAGGAATGCTTGGTTCAAACAACAATCCGACGATACGCGACTTTTTCTTCGAGGGAGTTTTGAAGCGGTTTGACGTAAGAGAACAGTCCGAATTGGAATCTTTGTTGAACGATAGAACAGCGAGGGTGGGTTCAAGCTTGATTGCGAGAGTTTGGATGGAATACCTTCGCAAGCTTGATGAGAGGGACAATCGAACAAGCTGGGCTTATGAGACGTTGAAAGAGGTGTACTTTGTAGTCTGCCTGATCGCCGTAGTGGACTGTCGCTGCTTGAGGTCGATCTCGGTCGAAGCGAATAGTGCGAAGGACTCGTTCCGTCGTTTGTCGCCTGTCCCGTCCGTCCTTCTCGGGTTGACATATTCACTGAGCTACTATGGCCATTCTATGTGATCGCCGAGTCCTCTGTCGCGTTTGATAAAGAGTAAAGCCGTTTCCGAGTATGATGAGCGAGTATGAAGAGCGAATGACCCTAGGCAGCTTCCGCGAGGTGCTAGTCTCGTTCCCAGCCTCCATCGAGTTCCACGAAGCCATACCGTAGCTTTCTAAAAGTCGGTAGTGAAGTGTAGAAGCCCAAGTTTCGCTTCCTCTCTTTCCTTCCAACTCTCGACCCCCACCTCGCCTCCGACTAGCCAGAATGGATCCCGTAGCATCTGGATCAGGTTCAGCTTCAAAGGGAAAAACAGTACGAGCTTCTACATCCACCAAGAACCGAGCTAGAAGTCCATCTCCATTTAGATCTTCAAACGACACCACACTCGAGGAATTGTACGTAACCAGTTTCCTTCGCTGCAGTAATCTCCTGGGAGCTTACTGCGTCGTTCGAATCGTCGTACAGTATGCCAGAGTCTGTTTTCTCCCCTCCTCCCCAGACTCCCCACTTCTCACATCCTTTCCCTCGTTCCCCTCAAGAACTGACGAGTAGGGAATGATTAGGTTCTGGCAGCATACGTTAGACAATGCCGAGGCGACAGAAGACGATTTCAAACATCAAGCGTTACCTTTAGCTAGGATCAAAAAAGTTGCAAAAATGGATCCCGATGTACAGGTGCGCTGCTCTGTCTGACTCTGCTCTCACGTAACTGTTCAGCTGTACAGATCACCTGCCTTACAGATGATCTCGAGTGAAGTGACGATCCTATTCGAGAAAGCGTGTCAAAGTAGGCTGCTCTCCCTCTCTTTCCCAATTCTTCGCGCTAACCCGTCTACTCTTGGGTAGTCTTCATTCAAGAGTTGACAGCACGAGCGCACATCGCTTCGCTTCAATCGAAACGACGTACTCTAGCACGAACGGACGTCGCAGCAGCATTAACGAAATCAGATCTTTTCGATTTCCTCATCGTTCGTTTTCGCTACCTCCCTATATCCCTTCTTTTGCATGAGCTGATATTGCTAGTCGAGCCGAACAGGACATAGTACCTCGGGAAGAGAGAGCTGCCGCCTCCTCTTCAAATTCGAATTCTGCCCCCGCGACCTCAACCTCTCACTCCAAGAACGGATCAACAAACGCCGGAGCAGCATCAGGTAAGAGACCTAGTCGTAGTCGAAAATCAAGTCATAAAGCGCGTCAACAAGAGATTTCAACTCCAGCAGCAACAGCAGAGGATGAGGGAGATCAAGTTGGACAAGCTGGAGAGGGGAGTTATGAGATGAGTTATACAGCACCGGTACAACAGGAGGAATTGAGTTTCGAAGGATTGGAGGAATTCGAACAGGCGGTTCAACAAGAAGGAGGAGTAGAAAGATCGATTGAACAACATCAACTTTCGACTCTAGGGCAACCTCAGTATCAACAAGTTTATCAGAATCATTATGATCAGAATCAACATCCGACACCTCAGCAGATAGCACCGTATGAACAAAGGGGAAGAGGAGACGAGGAGGGAGGAGAGGTGGAACAGCAATCACCGGGAGATGGCGCTTTCGAAGGTTGGGATGGATTGGAAATGGCTCCTATAGATTCAGTACGTTGAATTGTTCTCTCTAGTCTCATCTACTACGGTGCTGACTAGTGGGTTTGGTTGGTCTCGTACAGAATCAGTTTGATTCGAATCCTGCTTCTTCTTCGAATGGTGCGATCCCTCAATGGAATGGTCATTACGATTACGCTACACGACAAGGGATGAGTAGACAGGATGATCATGAGATGAATGGACAGGCGGAGGGAGGAGCAGAGGGTACGGGTCAATGAGGGAGGAAAACGCATTTCGTAAAGACTACTTGCTTGCTTGATTTCCGCGCTTGACGAATTCATCATCGAGAAATGCTTTACGCAGGCTTCACTCTGACTATATGGCCTGTCAGTTTCTTGAGAGTAGAGAGAGAACGAACTCGGGGAATTTCAATACGTTTGCTGCCCTTTGCGAGATCTGAAGTAAAAAAACTCTGATCTCAACTCTCGACTCAACCTCTCAACACTCGACATGACAGAAAGGCAAGCACCTGATGAAACGAATGGGAAATACTGGGAAACCTGGCCTGGTATAGCACCTATCAAATCCGAGTAAGTTCTCTCTCTCACTCTCTCCTTCCTCCACTCTCTCAAACTCACCCCCAAATTCGAATGCAGGTACGTATTATGGTCCAAAATGAAGACTCCCTCTCAACCTCGTAACGAAGAACCTACCTTACAAGACGATCAAGCAGAAGGACGTTCGACTCCCTCCGCTTCTCTTCCTCTCCGTTCAGGCGATATAGCTACTGTACCACCCACAAACTCTACCGAACCAATGCAAGAATCAGGAACAGAAGGTATCTCAAGTGCACCTGGATTAGAAGGAGCAGAACCAGAAGTCAAGAAAGTTCGATTGAGTGGTGCACAAAAGAAAGCGGCTGCGAAAGCTAGGCAACAGGAACAATGGGAAGCTAAGAAATTGGCAAAAGAGGAAGCAAAGAAAGAAGCTGTTGAGAATGGAGGAGGAGGAGGGAGGGTTAAACTAAAAGGACAAAATAAGGTCAGTCTCTCCCTTTCTCTCTCTCTCTTCTCGAGTGTGAAGGGTGAGCTGATTAAGGGGAATGAGAGAGAGACAATAGAATCGAAAGTTTGATCACAATGCTGGAACAGGAGATCAACATATCTGTAACCTTTTGACTCAAGGTAAAGTTTGCGAAAGACCCCATTGCAAACTCGATCACGATCTATCTCGCTACATGTCTACTCGTCAACCCGATATCCTTCACGCTACTCCTACCTCCTCTTCCGATCTAACTCCTATCGAAACTCCCCATTCATGTCCAGTATTCGAATCACTCGGGAAATGTCCATTCGGTTTCAAATGTCGTTATGGCTCTAGTCACATCAGGAAAGTTGGAGAAGGGGAGGGATTTCTAGGGTGTGGATGGGAGTTGGTGGAAGATAAGGAGAAGGTTGAGAAGAGGGAGAGAGAGTCAGGGGAAGGAACGAAGAAGTTGAGTTATATGAATGAGAAGAATTTCGTTAGTACTCAAACTATCAAACAGATCAGAGGAGGTGGGAAAGCAGAGGTATGTTTCGAATCTCTTCACTCTCTACGGAATCTAAGACGTCGATCACTGATATCGTTTCATACAGCTCGAGGCGAAATTCCCAATTAGTCATGCTTATTTGAAGAGTATTGGTGAACCACTCGATACACGAGAAGACAATGGGAAGGGTAAAGGTCGTGGGAACAAACGGGATAGGAATGGAGAAGAGAAGAAAGAGGAATCGAAACCTGAGGAACCCATCGTTGAGCCCTCAACTTCGACCCCTACCACCGACGCTACTCCCTCGACTTCTACCTCAAACTCTACCGACATCGATTCTCATCCCTCTCGCTCCTTCGTTCCCGACCTAGCACCCATCCGAGCCTCCGAAAAGCGTCAACTTGATTTCCGTGGAAAACTCTACATGGCTCCTCTCACTACAGTCGGCAACCTTCCTTTCCGTCGATTATGTGTCGAAAACGGATTAGATATCACTTGTTCAGAGATGGGATTGGCTCAGGAGTTTTTGACGGGCAACGCGAATGAATGGTCTCTCGTTAGAAGGTACGCTTTCTCTCCTTTGCGATCCGGATTCAAAGACAGGAAAGCTGATCGGCAGAGGAAGAGCGATACAGACATCCAAGTGAGAAGATGTTTGGAGTACAAATCACAGGGTCGAAACCTCAAGTCCTCGTTCCCGCTGCAGAAGCTATCGTTCGAAATGCAGATATCGATTTCCTCGGTTCGTTTTCCTCCCTGCTCCCTACTTGTCTCCCATCTCCTTACTGACCCTGTCGATCCTAGATGTCAATTGTGGATGTCCGATCGACCTAGTATTCAATAAAGGAGCCGGTTCAGCGCTTCTCTCGCACGCAACGAAATTAGGCAAGAGTTTGATTGGAATGAGTCAAGCGTTGGGGGAGATCCCATTGACGATCAAGATTAGAACGGGGATTACGAATAAGGATCCGATTGCTCACAAGTTGATGCCGAGGTTACAGACTGAATGGGGAATTCAAGGGATTACTGTACGCTTCACTCCCTCTCGCACTCCCTCCCGAATCGATGAGACTGAGAGCAGGTTGCTGGAGCGTAGATGCATGGAAGATCCCGTCAACAACGCTACAAGAATCTAGCAGATTATAAATGTACCCTTTCCTCCTTCTCTCCCCTCCTCTTCGTTTCTCCCGCTGACTCGCTTACCGAATATCGCAGATATTGGGGAATGTGTGAAAGTATTGAGAGATCATGCAGAAGATGAAGGAATCAAACCTATTCCGATCTTTGGGAATGGAGACGCTTATGATTATAGGACTTATTATGAGAAGATGGAGGAGAGTGGAGTCGATGGAATCATGATTGCGAGGGGAGCGCTCATCAAGGTCAGTCATCCGTTTCAAGCTCAGTTCATTAGATGTACTGACTATAAAGGGATGAGGACAGCCTTGGATCTTTTCGGAAATCAAGGAGAGAAGGGATTGTGAGTTGACTCGATTCTAACTATCTCTTTCTCTCGAGCTTGACTGATAGTTACTTCCAATCTTCCTTACAGGGGATATCTCATCACGAGAACGACTCGACATGGTCGGCAAGTTATGCGATTACGGACTCGAGCATTGGGTAAGCTTATTTTCTTCTGCCTCTCTCTCCTTCAATCCACTCACTCTCCTCTCTCATGTAAAGGGTTCGGATCAAATTGGAATCAACAAGACACGACGATTCGTTTGCGAATCATTATCGTTCACTCATCGTTACGTTCCGGTTGGATTACTCGAACGTTTCCCAGCTCAAATGAACGATAGAACTTTACCTTTCAAAGGTCGTGATCAACTCGAGGTAAGCACCGCCCCTCACTGTTCTAAGGAGTTGATTCTGATGAGAGATGGGGAGTAGACTTTGTTGGCGAGTGATCAAGCGAATGATTGGGTTAAAATCACAAACATGTTCTTGGGAGTTCCGCCTGATGATTGGAACTTTACGCCAAAGGTGAGTTGGGGATAGAGTTTGATCAGTGATGTCGTCAGAAGCTGATCCATTCTCGCGGTTCACAGCACAAAGCAGCTTCGGCAGATCCAGAAGCTCAAGGTTGAACGGGATTCTCATTGTCAATTACTATCTATTCACGACTTACTCGACTCACTCGACTCATTGAAAAGGCCAAGGGAGAGGCGAGCGATCAAACTGCTTCCAAGGATTTGAAACGACTGACGAGGGAGGAGATTCGCCTTCTCCCTTCAAAGTTCGATCACGTTTCCTCTCACTCTTTTCCTTCGCAGCAGTGGTCAAGAGAATACTGTATGACTGATCGACCCGGCTTGATCTTGACCCGCATGCTTTCCCTTGCTTTTTCGACGTCCGGCCCAAATCGAAATGGCTTCTTCGTTCAACTTATTCTGTCGGTCTCAGTCCTCACTACCTCTCGATCTGCCTCTGCTTCCGCTTCTCTTCCCTCGTGCTCCCTCCTGCTTCCGTATTCTTTCCAAGTTCTCCAACAGCGGCCGGTACCGCTTCATCTTTCCCTCCTTCGTTTCATCTCATATTCATTTCCAACACAGCAGCGCTGTCATTGTGCGTCTCCCTCCCACTATCGATGTACGAGGATAAGCTGATAGTGCGATGGAGATACAGCTCTGCTCTCCCAGCACTCTCGCAACACTTCATTATCAACTCCTCATCTTGAATCTTTCTCTCTCCGAAGCCGGTCTTCGTAGGTTCTCGATCTTCTCACTTTTGACAGCGATATCAGTGCTAACGAGTCGATGAGGGTGTACAGTATCATGCATCCCTCAACCTTGCTCCTCGCTTTCTTCGCAACTCCCCTCCTCGCTCTCGCCGCAACAACCGAATCTACTTCTGCTTCAACCGTCGGCTCTCAAAAGCTCAAACGTCAAGCTCCTCACCTCCGCTCTCAGCGTACCCGTCGTTCCTCGAAGAAACAGCATTCTCGACGATCAAACACTTCTCCCTTCATCGAATCCTCTTCTCACCTTTCCCTCACTCGCCTCACCACTCGTAGCGACAAAAACACACACCTCCATCCACAAGTCCTTCTCCAGCAGCACATTCATCGAGGAGTGAAACGACATGCTAGAATGACTAAACGATCTTTGGGTGAAGATGCCGATGTTGAAATGGCCCACAAAATGGTCAAACGATGGGAGATTACCTCTACTCCTTCCTCCTCCGAAGATTCGACAACGAAGGAGAAACGATGGCTTGGAGGAGTAGCTTTAGCGGGAGCGACTGAAACAGTTCAACGAATTCAAAATCGACTCTCTCGAATCCTTTCGAACGATCGGGAACTCCGAGCAAACACTTCAATAACTACTTTACCCGCTCCAGGAGGGATTGGAATGGCTCGTTATGGAGTGAGTGGGTCTGTAGGGGAGACGATCGCGAAGAGTAGGGAAGCGAACTCGAATTCGACTTTCAATGAACCGAGACCTCCGAAAGGAGACAACACGCAAGATGGATACAGTGAGATCGACTTGGAGGCAGCTTCGACGAATAGGATCACCCCTGCGAGCGATCCTACCGCTATCAACTCTCTCGGATTGGCTATTGAAGCGAACGATGTCGGTGAGCTAGACTTCCTTTCTCTTCTCGTTCTTGACGATCGCTGATGAAACTCTTTAATCAGGCTACTTTGCGACTGTCGAGATTGGAGAGGAGAACACCAAGTTCCGAGTCTTGATGGACAGCGGAAGTGCAGGTAAGCTTCTCACTCGTCTCGCTGCCTTTCTTCTCTCGTACTCAGGCTTTCCCTACTCTCAGACTTCTGGATCCCTTCGACTGCTTGTACCGGTGAGCATCACAAATCCTTGTCGTTCTGTCGCTCTTACTGATTAATCTCATTCGAATTCAGGTTGCGGAGGACACACTGCGATTGGACCCGAGATCTCTGGTACTTTCCAGGACACGACGAAACCTTTCACTGTCACTTACGGTACTGGAGATGTCGCTGGAACTACCGTTATTGACGATGCCATGATCGCTGGTCTCAAACTCACCTCGTTCAAATTCGGAGCGGTTACACAAGAATCTGCCGATTTCAGTGATCCCTCCGTTCCCTTTGTATGTCCTCGCTCTACTCCTTCTTATCTTTCTCTCTCGCTGACCACGAGGGTGTAATCAGGATGGTTTGATGGGATTAGCTCAATCGATTCTCGCAAACCAGGAAGGTGTACCTACTCCAATCGAACAATTAGCAGCTGAAGGAAAAGTAGCTTCTGCTCAAATGGGCTATCATCTTGCTCGTTTGAGTGATGGAGACAATGATGGTGAGATCACGTTTGGAGGCGTCGACGCTACGAAATACAGTGGAAATTTGACAGAGTTCCCTAACGTCAACACTCAAGGGTAAGTCCATCTTTTCCCTTCTCTACGTTGATCTGATAGCTGACTCTGAAAGCCGATGTATAGATTCTGGGAAGGAGCAATGGATGAAGTTGCGGTAGATGGAGTTTCTATCGGTTTGACTGGTCGTACTGCTATTCTCGATACCGTGAGCTTACACTCTCTGCCCTTCTTCACCGTAGTAAGCCCTCACACGCTCTCTCGCACAGGGCACAACTCTCTTGATCGCTCCTGCTCCCGACGCCGAAGCTATTCACGCTGCGATTCCCGGTGCGAAATCTGACGGACAAGGAGGTGAGTCGGCTCTACTCTACTGCCTCTCAACTCTCTTCCTCAGATCTCTGAAGCTGAGACCTTCGATCCCTTCCAGGCTTCACTCTCCCTTGCACGACGAATGCGACTTTATCCTTGACTTTCGCTGGAACTGCATTCAACATCCAACCCTCCGACTTGACTTTCTTACCAGTCACTGATGATCTCATGGGCGATTGCGTATCTGGCATCTCGAGTGGTACGATCGGAGGAGTGAATGAATGGCTAGTCGGTGCAGTTTTCCTCAAGAGTAAGCTCTCTTTCTCCTCATTCTCGCTACTCACTCTGATTGCTGACCCTTCTTTTTCTCCATCTAGACGTCTACTTTGCGACGGATGTAGGAAGTAACATGATTGGATTAGCACCATCGATTATCGTCAACTAAGGAAAGAGGAAAGGAATCGGATTGCGATGGATTTAGATTATAGTTCAGTTTCTTTTGGTTTCTTCTTATACCATTTCAGTTCTTGCAGTACAACCATGGAATATCAGGAATAGCATTCGATTGACTTCTTAGAGAGAGATTGCGAAACAAGTGGAGCGCTTTGTTCTCCCTTTCCCTTCTCTCTCCTTCATTTTACTCTCAATCGACTTCGCAGCTCGTAGAAATCATCAATGGACTCCGATGAGCCTATCTCACCTCCCTCACGTCGTCATCGTCCTTCACGTCGAAAGAAGAAGTCAAAAGAAGTTCTCCCTCCACCTCTCGAAGAACCCGACAAGGAGGCGAATCTAGATACTGCAGATCGAGCTATAGACTTAGAGAAGGGTAAAGGGAAAGCTAGGGAGGATCCGAAGGAAGTAGGGTTGCGAGAGGGAGAAGAAGAGCGAGCAAAACGACTTGGAGGAACAATCGATGAGAATGGACAGGTACCAGTTGCATCGACGAGCAAAGTAGTTGTGAGTATCTCGAGTACTCTCGCTGGAGTGTCACAGAGCTAACCCGCTCTTGTATTGACAGCATTCCGATTCTTCCCTCACTCCTCTCAATCGACTTCCTTCCCCTCACGACGCTCTTCAGCCTTTCGCATTTCGTCCACTCTCCCAGATCTGGTCAAGTGATCCAGTCAACGGTCAACTCCCTCAGACTCTGCAAGCTTCATCGGCAAATCGACGTCCTTCTCACCGAAAGAACGATTCCGATTCTGCGACTCGATCAAGTGATCACCCTAGAACTCTCACCAGCAATCGAAAGCGGAAACAAGTCAAGAGGGTAAAGAGTACGAGAGCGAACAAGACGATGTGGACGCAGGTTTATCAAGGGTTCGGATTGAAAGAAGTTGAAAACGAAGGATCAGATGAAGAGGATGATGAGGAAGATTTACCGGAGGGATCAGTCGACAGGTTCAGACACGAAGTACTCCCACTCAGTACAGCTCGGGAGAAGAGGTTACGAGATCAGAAAGAAAGAATGGACGATGATCCAGCAAGTCAATACGATTTAATTCAACCCGATCCTCGCAAACCTCTCAAGCGATTCTCAACTTTCATGGGAAACGACGATCTAAAGAACATGACGAAAGAGAATAAACGTCGCTTACTGAAACGACCTCCTTATCGAACGATCAGCACGGACGCTCAACAACTAGATTTCGTTTCACCTTCAGACGCTCTATTCGACGATTCCTCTTCCCCTCGTCGTCATCATCATCGTGAGAAGAAAGGAGGAGAAGAGAAAACGAAGCGACTACCTCCCGGCAAGACTCCTCGAATCCCTTACCTGTACAATCTCGATCAAACTGGTTTTGCTATTCAAGTCGATCAGCACGAAGGTCCTGACATGTACAAGGTGACAGATTTGAGAATCTCAGATCAAGAAGCTGCGAGGTTGGCGAAGCAGGGAAATGGGTGGGTTAGTACGAAGAGGAAGAAGAGGAATAAATCTAGCAGTAAGAAAGCGAGATTACAGATGGTCACAGAGGAAGAAGCTATAGATACTGCCAAGATCGATCCACCGTACACCTAATCTGAGTCTCTTCGGTCGATTCGAGCTGACTCTTCTCTCTCCGAACAGATACATTGTCGAACCGGTCAAGGCGAAGAAGAAATCTCGCAAGTCTCTTCTCAAGAAACCTCCCGCCAAAGTCGAATTCCGTTACATCCCTCGCAGATTACCTCCTCCTACTAGACCTTTCGCTCGTCGACCTCCCCCAGTCCTCGTTCCTGAACCTCGCTTGACCGAATCGATTCAAACTGCATCTGTTGTGAAATCTGCACCCCTCGTCCCTCTTCAACCTTCGCCTTCTATTCCTCGACCGGCTCCTCCTCCAAGATTAGGTCAACCCACTTTCCGCTTCATCGTCGGTCCCAAAGCGAAACGAGCTCCAACAGTTCTCGTTGCTGATACTCCATCTATAGCCGAACCCGTCACTCGACCTAAACGCCATCTCACTTTCTCATCTCCCCTTCCTGAACTCGCAGAATATCCTCAGCAAGATCACGATCACCGCTCGTCGCAAGCTCACATTTCTCAACCAAAGAAGAAACAGAAGCTCATGCGTCGACTCTCGACCTTGCCCGACTTTAATGTCAATCACGAACGCAAACGAGATGAGATTGAAGTGATCATCGAACCAGAACCGACCTTTAATCAATATGCGAAATCTTCTCATTCAAACTCTCAGCATTCTTCCCATCATCCCAAACCGAAACCTAGACCTTTCCCTTCGAATCGTCTCGCATCCAACGATGCTTCCCTTCCTCCTCCACCACATCAAGCTGAGCCGATCCCCTCCTTCCACCCCTCGCAACAATTCGAACAATTCAACGATTCAAACGATTACTTCCCTTCTTCTTCATTCGAACGAGACGTCCTCGCAGTTCTCGACAGCAACGAACAGACTCGTAGCTCGACTCGAAACTACATCGCACATTTACAGAATCAACAGCCTTTCGAACCAGCAGAACCAGAAGATGGAGGAGTTCAAGGTGACCCTGTTTCGTCAACGAGATGGTGGATCGGTGGACCGACAGTTTCTGCAGCGAGGGGTACTGCAGAATCAGAGATCTTGCCATTCCCTTATCGAGGAGGGGTTCATTCAGAGGGAAGTTACGTTGGTGTTTACGATGATGGAGAAGATACAGAAGTGGTCGATTCGAGCATGATCGCAACTCTCGGTGCAAGTGTGAGAGAAAGGGAGGAGGAAGAGGGACCGCCTGGATCGATTCTACAGGGATTGGAGGATTGAAAGAGAGAAGGAAGAGGTTTGCGAAAGGAAGATTTACTGAAAAACAACGAGGGTATCTACATGCAACTGATTCACTGCTGAACAAACGAGGAAAAGAGAGGAGTAACGAGAGAGATCGAGAGTGGAGAGAAGAAGAAGGGAAGAGAGGAATGGTTTAGAATGATCTCCCTGCTCCAATCTCACTTCCCACCTTTTCCAAACACGACAGAACTAGCTTGAGGATATCGGATTCATCGTTAGTTGAAGTCGAGGATTGCCCTGTTCGCTTAAGTTTGAACCCATGAGGTAATCCTTCGAAACTGAGTTCCCCTTCATCCGATAGTCCAACAATCGAGCGATAGGGAAGATAGCTTGATTGGAGAGGTGGAGTCGTCTGTGAGAGGGATAGGAGGGAATTGAAGAGAGGGTGTAGTTCGTAAAGGTGAGCGAGAGGAGAACGAAGGAGAGTTGATCGAATCAAAGTGGCGAGAGGGAGGGAAGTATCGAGTTGGAGAGGAGAATCCGCAGCGGCAGAAGGACTCGGTTGTGAGCTAGACCAGAGAGTTCCTTCGCGAAGTCGAGCAGAGTTGAGCTTTTGAAGAACGTAGACGAGTTCTTCTTGTCGAATTCTGTAAATCGCAAAGGAGAAACTCAGCAAACTCCTTGGGACGAAGAGCTGAAGCTTCCACTCGACTCACCGAGGGAAGGGCATCTTGCCACGGAGAGGAGCATCTGCAACATAAGTCTTGATAGTCGAAGCACATCTATTGATTAGAGATGGCAAACAAAGAGCAGCAATTCGACGTCTCTCCGTCTCGTGATCTGTGAAGCCAGATGGGGAAGGATCAGCTCCTTGTAGAGAGAAGACTACACTCTTCCTCGACTCACCTTGATCTCCGTCAGTACAAAGAGAGAACAATAAATCCAACGACCAATAAGCGAATCTCTCCCTTCCAACCTCAACTACTTCAACCGTTGTGCCATGAATCACACCTTTCGCTTGTTCATCAAAGTCGGGATCAAATCTCGGTTCTGGGGGAGTTGGAGGAGGAGTGTATTGATCTTGAAGATCGATCGATGAGGCAAAGCTCCTCTTGTGAGCGAGTGCTCGATCTCTGCGTAGTCGAGGAACGTCGAGCTCATACAGTCTTGAAGCGAGTTGTAGAGTTTTGCCGATACTTCGAATCAATTCATCGGGAACGAGTGAAGCGCCGAGATGAGGTAGCACGTCTTGTTCGAGAGTGACTGTATTCGCTTCCTACAGATCAGCTGAGATGGGACGACTGATCTAGGAGAGAGACGTACGAAGGAGTGAGAGATCAAAGTTCTCCTCGTGATGCAGATCTTCGAGCGATTTGTGAACAGTTGTGCCCCTGAAGAGCGACGAAAAAGGTCAGCCCATACCCCAGCATCTATCTCGCAAGAATCCCCTCACGTTTCCGCTAAGAGAGCTCCCCTAAATCCCTCGACAATCTCTCGCCAAATCCCAACGAATCGTTCAACAGGTAGATCTACACTCAGTTCATCAGCTGACGACACTCTCGAGACAAAGAGAGCCGCGCGTACCTTTCCCGAAGCTTCGAAGAGCAGCCACTACATCTTTGACACCTTTGAGGAAATCGATCGTTGCTGATTTCCAGAGAGGTTCTGCTGAACCAAACTTTGCTGGAGCTGGACATTCGTGTTTGAGTCTCATAGGTAGAGCGTAGGCCTATAATCGAGCGTGGGAGAAGTGTCAGCTCTATATCGGAGTGAGAGAGGGTAAGAAGGGAACTCACAGCGAGCATCTTTTCGACTGCACCTTGCTCGTACACTGCAGGTTCTCCTCGATACTTCTGATACAACCATAGAGCATGCGGCATGACTTCTTTGGTGAGAGCGACGAAAGTGACTGATTGAGACTGCTTGAATCGACCAGAACCGTCTGAAGGACATTCGAAGGAGGAAGTGTAGGCGAGAGTGAGGTAATCTGATAGATCCGATAAAACTGCTGAAGCTGCACCGGGTACTTCATCGAGTTTGATCACTGCGATTACTTCGAGAATGGCGGATTGCAGAGGCATGAGACCGTCGATGTCAGGTCGATAATCGGGACTTTGAGAATAGGTGAGAACTGATTTGAGGATCGAGAGGAGACGGGAGATTCGAGCGAGGTCGAAAGAGATGTAAGGAGGAGTGTAGATAGGTAGGACGGCTCGAACAAAGGATTCGAGATTGACTTGAGTAAAGATCTTCGAATTTGAATCCCCTGAATTATTCTCCACCGCTAATCCCATCTCATCCCATGCTGACCAAGCCACTTCCCATGACGATGCGATACGAGATGCTTCAGTACTTTCCAACGAGACGGTGAGAACTTTTTCGAGGGATTGCATCGCTGCGGTAGCGGGAGCTGGTCGATCTCGAATGAAACTCTGTTGAAGGTGTCCAACGAAAGTGCTCCAGGTTTCCTCGTAACGATCAGTCTTGACGATTTGAGGTAAATAATCGAGGAAGACGTCTCCCATTGAACGAAGAACGAGAGTTTTTGAATCATCCCATTGCTTGTCGATTAAACGAATTGGTGGTCCATGTGCTTGAGGAACGGTTGCCTCTTCGACGAGTGATTGATCATCGTAATGGTGTGATTGAGATTCGATAGCGTTCGAGATGTCGTCGACGAGAGGAAAGATGATTTCGTGACAAAATTGATCCCAAGTCTTGTTCGAGAGTGTCGTTCCGTACATCGAGACCGATCGGAAGATGTTGGTGATGGCGGCATCTCTGACTTCTTGACGATTGTCGCGACAGAGAGTGAGAAGTTGATGAAGGAGGAACATCCAGAGTTCTCCATGTCGATCTTCGTCGTCCTCTTGTTTCCGCTTCGCTTGAACGTGATCCGAGACATTCCATAGCAATCCTCCGGCCTGTGCACTCAAGAACACACTCTACTAAGTTCCAGTCTGAGTAGGAAGAATAGAGGAAGAAGACGCACAGTGAGAGCCACATTGACATCCTCGATTTGTTTCCCAAACTCTGCCAAAGTCCCAATACAATCCCTCAAATCCTCCACTTCTAATCCACCGAGGAAATCCGAACAGATCAACTGTAAAGAAGGGAAACTAGTTCTAACGAGTACCGAAGTTTTCGCAGTTCGTTCTGGAGGGAAGTAACTGTTTCCTCCTCCTCCTCCAGCTCTGAGTGGTGTCATTGGTTCGATTCGATCATTCTCTACGATTGTATCGAGTGAACGGCGAGAGGAATCGGCGTGAGAAGAAGGAGGTTGAGGTGAGGGAGGAGCGATGTAGAATTGGGAGGAAGGACAAGCGGTTCTCAAAACGTGAAAGATTCGATCCCATCCAGTGACGAAAGCGTGTCCGTTCGTTTCCAAGATCTTGAGTAAGGATTCGAGAGCCATTCTTCGAATATCGACATCTGTACTCGTTTGAAGTCGAGGAGCGGGTTCAGCTTGAGAGGCTAGAGCGGATAATACTTGAGTTTGAGCTCTTTGTTGAACGTCGATAGGTGCAGAGGAGAGGTTCTTTGGTGCGAGAATCAAGATAGAATCGAGTACATCTGCCGATTGAAGTCGAATCGAGGTCGGAATCGAAGTTGAGTGCAAGACGAGGAGTAGGTGAGAAGTGACGAGATTCCATCCGAGTTCAGGATCCTTGAAGACGAGTCTTTGAACGTTGAAGAGTGCGACAACCCCTAATTTCGAGATCCCAAACGATTTCTCCGCCAATTTCTGAGTCTTGATACTAATCCCACTCGTTCTCCTTCTACTCTTCTCCGGCGTCTCCATCGGTGAACTAATCCCACTCCTCGATCCACCTTCACTCTCTTCCTCCTGCTTGACTGTCCCATCATCATTCATAGGAATCCCAACCATCTCTCCATTTAATCGACATAAAGCTCCCGCAAATTCCTTGAACGCTTCATCCTCCAACGCTTTCGATACCTCGAATAATGTTGCGATCCCCCTCTGAATAGCTTGTTCATCCGCTTCAGTCGGCACATTCGGGAATTTGCTAGGTTCAACTTGTTCATTCGTCGAGTTCGAATTAGTCATCGGTGTCGATCCTCCTCCTCCTCCAGGTCGGGTTGGTGTAGAAGGGGTAATCGTTGCTCGTTTCTTGCCCTTTGATGCCGTAGTCCTCAAAACGAAATCTGCGTTCTGTAGAGTTTCGAAGACGGAGAACCAAGTTTTACCGAGGGATCCAGCGAGGTAATGAGAGACTGAAAGGAGAGCTTTGAGGCATGCCAGGTTCCTCGAGGATAATCCAACGGGATTCGAAGTTGAGGAAGAGGAGGAAGTGAGACCCAAGGATTCAGCTCCGGCTGATAAAACGGCGGTGGCGGTAGCTGCAGCTGATGAAGCCGAAGGTTGTCGTTGGAGGGAATCTTGTGAAACGATGTGAGAGACGACGGAGGGAGGAATGGCGAATTTGCAGAGGGAAGTAAGGAATGCTTCTCTTGGAGTTGCGAGGTTGAGAACTCCACAGACGCAAGTGAAGGATTGAAGGGCTGATACGACGTCGGTGAATAAATCGTCGGAGAGGGAAGTGGCGATGAAGAAGGATAAAGATGCGAGTAAAGCTGGCCACGAAGTTTCCGCCATTTCCTTGACCACCCTCAATTCACTAATCCTACTATCCTCCTTCTCTTGAACCTCCTGATCTAGTCGATTCCAATCGAGAGCGGCGGGAGCTTTACTGAGTGTCGAGCTCTTCTCCTTTGCTCGTTCTTGAAGTACTTCCGAATAAGTGTTGAGCGTGAAAGTCGAGAATCCATCGGCGAGTGCAGCGAGGCATTGAAGAGCGAGTAAGAAGATGTAAGTTTCTGGAATGACTGGTGGATCCGCCTTGTCGAGTTGATCGATACATTGAAGTTTCATCGAAGCTGATTGAGCGTTGAGTCCCGTTATTCCGGTTGTCGCTCCTGCAGCTCCCGCTACGGCTGCCGCACCAGATCCAACGACACTCCCCGCTGCATGAGCCAATCCCAATCCCATTTCCATCGCTGAATCAATCATCGCCGAACCCGAACCTCCTCCTCCTGGTGATCCCAAATTCGTAGTCGAAACTGATCCTGACGATCCATGGTGATTTGCGATCGAAGGACTCAACGAACTCCCATACAGGACCTGATTCCCCGTTCCCAAAACACCAGGTTTCTCCGTAGCCAATCGATTAAAAGCCGTCATTAAATCACTAAACACCGTACTCCCCTCTCCTCCTTCCCCACCTTTCCCATTCCCATTCGAACCCATAGCAACTCGATCATACCTCCTATAAAACTTTCTCATCAATCCGAAATCCCCACACAATCCCCTAAAAATCTCCAACGCCAACACTCTCATCCACAAAGGACTCGTACCACTGCCTACTCCAGCTGGATGTCCTCCTTCCATCATCGTCGAATCCGAGTGAGTGTTGGAAGGTGCAATAATTCTAACAAACATGGTGAGGAACACTTCGGATTCCAAAGTGAGGAGGTCGGAGAATTGTTTGAGGAGGAGAAAGACTACTCGGGTGAGTCGAAGGGTGAGAGGGAAAGAGAAGGGAGAATGCGAAGAGGAAGAGGAAGATGAAGTTGTAGGAGGGGAGGAAAGGAATCGGATCAAGAGTGGACAGAGGTGTGCTCTCAAAACTAGCAATAACTCGGGATGCTGGACGACATCATCGAACTCTATCAGCTCCGACTTGACCAGGAAATGATAGAGAGAAGAGGGTGCGCATACAGTTCTAACGACGGGTCCAAACCCACTAACTATACTCTCTACCAATTCCAATCCAAAAGTCCTACTCAACGTTCCCCACCTCAAGAAACTAGGTTCTCCATCCGGACCTCCTTCGACACTCCCAGCAATCAATAAACACAAATCCTCCAATAACAAATAAGCGTCCCTCGCTGCAGGTCTCAACTTGATTGATCTCATCTTCAAAGTCTCTCGTTCTTCTCCTTCTTCAAATGATCCAGTAGTGGGTGCAGCACGATCTTCTTCGAGTGGAGGAACATCTACGTCGAATGTAGCGGGAGGGAGGGAAGGATCGGTTAAAGGGGAAGAAGAGGAAGAGACTAGAAGATCTTCATCGACGATTCGTTCGTAAACAAACATGAATAACTGTCGAAGAGTCGCAGAGGCCGTCGAAGCGACTACTGGGATCTTTGAAGTTGATAATCGATGTGATAATTCTAAAGCCTGCGAATTCAATACATTCTCGGTATCAGCACCATCGTTGACGGGGATACGCAGAGAGTTGTAGACTTCACTTGTCCTAGTTCTTCTCCCCGAACGAGGGGTTGTCGTCCATTTCCTCCTCCTCCTCCTCCTACTTTCGTAGTTAACAAACTAACGAGAGTTTGTAAAATCTTTAATTGAATTTCCACTCCTTGAGGCAACACCTGTTCGAGAGTATTCAAGATTTGTCCCACTAGAGACTGTAAACACACCCGCACGAGAACTCGGTCAGCTTCTTTCGAGGGAGTGAGGTAAAGGGAGCTTTGCGAAATAAAGAACGAGTGAGGAAAAGAGGGATAGAGAGACTTACGGCTGGAACTGCTCCAGTAGTGATCAACCTTTGTAGCGCCGAAACAGCCAACGCAATCACTTTCGCATTCCTCGTCGTAGAAGCGAGAAAGATGGGTTGATACAGAGGTGGGGGTTCTATCCTCCCTCCCTCTCTCTCTGATTTAGCTCCTATATCGCCATTCACTGAGGTGAGGAGAGTATTGACTCACGAGTAGTAGTATCTGCTAGTGCTAGTTCCTTGTGAGTCTTTAATAATTGAGTCGCTTTATCGGCAGCCTAAAGAAGTCGCTCCTAATCAGCTCTTCTCCACTCAGCTAAGATGGGGGGATAACTGTACATCTCTGACATCTGAATGACGTCTCCCAGCTTCTTTTGAGAGTTGTAGGAAGTCTTGTTGAAGTAACGACAGAGATTGAGTAGACATTACCCCCTCTCTGTGAGGTTGAACGCGCTCTAGCTACTGATTGTTGAAGGTACTGATCTCAATGAGCGTGGTTCTAGGGAGTTTGAGAGTGGTTGAGAGTTGTAGTCGTGTTTGGTTGAGTGTCAAGAAACTCTCAGACTTCTCCCTCAAACCTCTCATCTTGAACCCCTCACTAAACTCTCTAAACACGCTTAGCTCTTCATCAACAAGCTCCTGTGCTCTCCCTCCTAGCTTCCACCCACTTCCTCTTGAGCGACACGTTTCCTCCGCTCATTTCCATCTCAAATCTGCTTTGGCTCGCTCTTGTCTCTTCTCCATAGACTCTCCTCCAATCAACTTGGGAACCGTTTAGAAAGCGCTCGAAGATGGTCTCACTCCGTTCCTCCCGTATACCCAGTACGTTCTCCCTTCTCCTTCTCTTTCCTTCTTCACTAACCCTCCTCTCTCTCTCTTGCACAGTGACTTCCCTCTCAGCTCTAACACTCCATTCCTCTCGCTCCACCACATCTCGCCGCACCTCTCCAATCCCCCAACTCACGTGTCAAGGGAAATCGTGTCGTTCGTTTCAGCCGGATGTAGTACAATGCGTCAAAGTAGGGGAAGATGGAGTAGGAGGATTGGAATGGAAGTGTGAAGCTGAATTACCAAATGGATTGAGGTTTGGAGAGATTGAAATTGGATGTGAAGGATGGGGTACGTTTCAACTTCTCTCTCTCTCTCTCTCACTTGCTCGGAACCCTGATCGATAGCGCGGTCGGTCGACTTCACGTTTACAGACTCGCCGGATGATCCGTATATCTTGAAAGGATCTTGTGGGTTGACTTATACCCTAATCCGATCATCTCCTTCCTTGGAAGCCAACTTTTCTTTGTCCCCTCGAACAACTCTCCTCTCTTCATCCAGTACGTCCTCCTGCTTCTCTCCTTTCTCTCCCCAACTCACACACTTCCCTCAAATAGCAATCTTCAACGTCCTATTCATCTCCCTCGCCGCTTACATGTTCCTAAAATTCCTCTTCTCCCTCTTTCCCTCAACCCATCGTTACCTCCCATCTCCCTCAAGCGGTGGTAATCGTCCTAATTTTTGGCCTGGAGGTGGTGGTGGTGGTGGAGGTCCAGGATTCAATGGAGGCCAACCCCCTCCTCCTCCTTATTCAGCTAAACCCCAGACTTCTCCCTCTCAATCACAAAGTTGGAGACCTGGATTCTGGAGTGGATTAGCAGCTGGAACAGCAGCAAATCATTTACTGAGACCTGCGAATGCGCCGACGAGAGAGAGTGGATTCGGAGCGAGGGGAGGTTGGGGAGGTGGGAATTTGAGGGAGTGGGAGCGGGATGACGATAGGGGGATCGGAGGGAGTGGAGGAGGGGGGATGACGAGGAGTACTGGGTTTGGTGGGACTAGGAATAGATGAAGAGGTGGAGAGTTGCTTCGTAGTGTAAGTTTGTCGCTGGCGAAGAATTCAGCTTTCCTCATGGGAGAGATCGTCGATTTTGCGACTCGGCTGAACCCACTCTGCTCTTGAGCCTCCTATTCTCCTGCATGCCGAATTGCATGACCGAACAATTCTATCCGCGGACGCACCGGAGAAATTTTTCGCGAAAAATTTGTTTCCCTTTTGCCGTCGTCTCTTTTTCTCCCTTTCTCCTTCGTCCACCTCTCACGCGACATGTCCGACTCACCCGAGCATTCTCCGCCTCACCTACGACGCACCAACACCTTTCCAGGTCACGCCAGTCGCCTTTCCGCAGCTTTCCACAATCGCGAAAAGAGGTTTCCAGCACTCGAGAGGAACCGATTAGCCTGGCTCGAATTGGTGGGTGGGATCATTGAACATGCTGCCGCAAATAGCTGGGCAGAACTGAATGAATCGAAGGAGATTGAGGAGCTGTTTAAAGAGTGGACGGAATACTTGGAAGACGATTATTTCGCAACCGATGGTTTCCCTCTCTACTGTCGTATCGTAGGTCTCGCCATTCTGGTTCATTGTTGTCGCTAGGTAGCTCACGATCAATCGACGTACAGCCCGCCTGGACTGAAGAAGAGAAATTAGGGAAGCTACGCCCTCTACTCTATCGCAGCTTTGATTTCTACCTTTTCGTTCTTCACAATGCGCGCGACAAGTATGGCAGACACACCGCCAAATTCTTCGACACGGAGCTAGCCCCGACATGGCTCAGCTCGAACACCAGTCTCTCTCATTCGATCACTCGCAACGAATGGGAATCTCGTCAAGTTTCGTCAGATCTCAGGTCTGAGGTGTTTCGCTCACTCGCAAAAGCTGAACCAGTATTTCCCTTCGTTCTTTCTGCTACCGGCGGTCAGTTTATCAAGAGCTGAGCCTTCCCTGAGTTTTAGGTCGAACCAACTATCGTTCTTCGTACGATTAAGCATGCCGCAGCTGTTGACGTTGCTGAAGCCACGGCTCGTATACGAGATCGAGCTGCGAGTAGCGTAGGTCTAGTATCAAGATTCTTGCGCTGATGACAGCTGAACCTCAACTGCTTCGCAGGCTACTCAATTTGGCAGACAAGCCAGACAGACGATTCGCCTCGTTGGCGGACGCGACGACGACGAGGTACGCTCAATCATCTCTATCGCTTCCTACCATATGTATACTGACTAATCGACTACCCTTCAGCATCCTCTCCCTTCGCATTCGCTCTCTCACCGAGCTCCGATGGGTTATCGTCAAAACGCAATCTATTACGGTCGTCGACGAGGTTGAGGAGGTTGAGGAGGCTGATGGAAGTGGGAGCAATTCGATAGGAGGAAGCGAGAGAAGGGGAGACGATAGAGGAGGAGGTTCGACTCGTTGACGATATTTTACCTTTCGCAGAAATAGAGACCCTTATTGGACCTCACTAACTACGACGAGCGAGACGATAGCAACGAAAACGAGTGAGATGGTAGTACAGACAGCAATACAGCAAATTAAACAACGACAGAAGACGAGAATTACAATCGAACTTTCTTCTTGCTCCGCCCGTTCTTGACTGCGTTTCCGCCTTCGTCTCGTTTCGCAATCCATTGTTTCCAGCTCTCCTGATCCCACCCTATGCATCTCAGCGCGATATACTTGACATGCCTCTTCCCACCAGGATTCCTTGTACTAATCTCTGCCTCAACTCCCGCCCAATCCCTGGCAGCGAATCCCCAGCTTCTCGAAACCTCTTCCGAGTGTTTATCGTTCATGTGAGCTTCGATCTTGTTGAGCAACTCCTTGTGAACCTGCGCTCCCTGTCCGCCGCCGGTACTTTCAGGCAAGATTTCGCCCTTGCCCGGTTTACTCCCATCATACGCTACCTCATACATCCCCTTGTAACAGTTCTTGATCCAGACGTGAATGAACGGCGTCGTTTTACCGAGCTTCGGCTTTGAAGCTATTCCTCGTAAAATTTCCTCGCATTTCGATGTGCGAGCGATTACGACAACGGGTTGACCAGCAGCGAAAGGTAGAGGATTCTTTGTCCCGTTCGGCGTCCCGCAAAGATTCATATCGGTCTTGATACAGAGATGATTGCGAGAACGGTGGTATCTGCCTCCGCTAGTTCCGGCGTTGACCATCATCTGGGGACCGCCTCCAATCTGCGCACGCTTAAAGGTGATCTGGCAGTCTTCCTGGGAAGGATGAAAGCTGGGGGGAGCCGAGAGGTTGACGTCCGCGGGAATCGAGGTGAAGACTGATCGAACGAGTTCTTCTTCGGCTGAAAGGATCCGAGAAGAGCCGGTAGCGACGTTTCCTCCAAGAGAATCAGTCATGATATCGCTCGGAAGACCAGCATCCTGTGAAAGACGGAAGAGTGAAGGTCAGTCTCGTGGTGAAGGAACGGCGAGCAAAGAACTAACCTCTATTCCATCCCGCTGAACATCGTCCTCGTCAACTATCACCATCCTCCTAGCTCCACTTGACCCTCGGCTTTGTACAGGTTGAACCGGTTCATCGTCCGAATCTGCCTCTTCTCCCTCAGACCCTTCGAAGTCGCTATCCTCTTTCTCCGATTCTTTCCCCGACTCCTCCTCATCCTCGTCTTCTCCATCGTCATCATCCTCGTCCAAATAAGGGGAGTTGATAGGCTTTGAAGCGCTGACCGATGATCTAGTTCTTCGCTTCTTCGCTTGACTCTGTTCGTTCCTCGCTTCTACTCCAGCCTCATCGTTCTCCGCTATTCCCCCGACTTCATCTTCACTCTGTGACTCAACCGCTCGTTGTTTCCCCTTGTCCACCTTTCGAGGAGATTTCGATCGTCGAGGCTTCCCCTCGGGTAACGGCGATGGACTATCTCCTCGCGATCTCTTCATCGGACCGTCGTAGCGTGGCGATAGAGGTGGCTGCACTGATTGTTCTCGATGGTTAAAGAAGCCGAAACCATTATCGGGATTTGGGTCGATAGAGAGTGATTGCGAACGAGACAAGCTGCTGAGGTCGGAAGATACCTCTCTACCATTCGCTTCGGCTCCGAGGACGTTGTTCGTTCTGAGTTGGGAAGGAGATGTCGATTTGGCGGGAGCCGAGGAGATCGTACGATCGGTCGATACGCTATTCGCAGAAAAGGATCAGATCTGGCCTCAAGGTGAGACCGCTAGATCCAAAGCTCACCTTGCTTGACCAGTAGAAGATGCTCCATTGTCAACAGGATGTGAAGTAGTCCCAGGTTGTCGAGAGAGAAGGCGTTTGCTACGAAAGAGTGAGTTCAGTACAAATCTTCGAAACACGGGTAATGTTGATGAAAACTCACCGCGTGTACTTTACTGACAGTTCCAACCAGGCGATCCATTGTCTCGCTTGGGGTAACTCGGCTACTTCCACCTCGAAGATAGCTCTCCCAAAAACTTCCCGAACCGCTCCGATTCCCCATCTACCCGGTATGACCTCCTTCGCTCCTCGATCTGAGCCGAATGTACTATCAAGAAGACCCTCGACTTCCTCCCACCTCGGCGATTTGGCATCTAGAAGTAGCGAGACGAAGGGTTCGTAGGAGGGATGAAGTCTTTCGACGGCGGGGCTGGGGAGGAGGTCGATTCCTTCGGACAGATCTTCGAAGTCTCTCTTGAGCCTAAAGTGGTGCTTGAGAGTGAGTTCCGATGTGCATCATGTGAAACTAGATCAACATCTCAAAACATGCGGCAACAGGCAACGGAGGAGAGGAACTGACCAGCGTTGGCTTCGTAGATGTCTGGTAACTCTACTCTAACTGCTGAAGCCATTCGCGAGCCGATAGCGAGAAGTGAAGAAATGAAAGGAGGCGAGTTCCGAGAAAACCTTGGAGTTGAAATTCGCAAGTTTCGCAAGGTAACTTTCATTCCTTCTCTCTTTGACGCTTCAGAATGACCGCTCTCTCGCGAAAGCGCAACGAGAGTGAAAACAACGACGATAGCCTGAATAATCAATTTGCGATTCTCAATCGTTTGTTTCTCTTCCTGGTCCAGATCCTCCAACTCTCTTCGTCCCACCCAACACATCTCAGAGCGATATACTTGACGTGCTTCCTCCTATCACCCTCGTTTCGAGTCCCCATCTCTAATACAGCCGCCTCTCGATTCCTCGCTTCGAACCCCCAATCCTCCAGAGCTCGCTCAAGTCGAACAGTTGTTTCGTCCTTTTTCTTCTTTGTTGCATGTTCCTTTACGAGTCGTTCCAGCTCTGTATGTATCCTCACTTTCTCCTCGGACCCTGTCGGAACAGGCAAGTACTCGACGTTTTCTTCCTCACTCCCGTCGTACGCTATCTCGTACAGTCCTCGGTACAGCCAAGAGTCTTCGTCTTGATCCTTGATCCAAACGTTCGCAACAGATCGATGCTTCCCGACCTCGGGATTCGCGATAAAAGTTCTGTGAACCTTTCCAGCCGACATCTCGATCGGTATCACGATCGGTTCACCAGGAGCGAAGAGACGGGTATTGCCTGCTGATGTTGCGAGCTTGCAGAGATTGAGGGAGGTTCTTATGCAGAGATGATTTCGATTTAGAGCCCAGTTCTTGCCACGAGTTCCAGGGTTGTCTATCACTTGGGGGCCGCCTCCGATATCGGGCCGCTCGAATGGTGTTTCGAAGTCGATGTGAGGAGGACGAGGCGTTGAGGTAGAGGAGAGTTTGATGTCGAGAGGGATCGAGGGGAAGACTGATCGAACGAGTTGTTCTTCGGGAGAAAGCAGAGGTCGAAGAGGAGGGGAAGCTTCGGCATCGTTGCGCGGATCCGCCACAGGAGTAGGCGAGACTCTACGAGGCTGAATGATCATAGTAGACGGGGTCAGCTGCGCGCAAGAAGCGAGATGAGGTGAGAGGAAATTCACCGTCTCCTCTTTCTCCCGCTCACCCTTATTCTCACCATTTCCACCACTCGACGATCTCGTCACCCTCTTCGCAGTCTGACCTAGACCTTCTCTACGTTTCCCCTTGCCATTCGCATCCGTCTCGTTCGATTCCTCCGCTCGACCTTTGCCCTTGTTACGCTTTCTTGGAGTTTCGGGCTTGTCCTCCGAGCTGGTTTCTGGCGAGACTCCCGACTCACGCGATCGTTTCGAAGTCGCTCGTCGTCCTGGTGGAGCGGAGGGCTGTTCGGTAGTTTCGAGGTTCGGGTTGACCGAAAGAGACTGTGAACGGGGAGGGCTATCGAGATTCCGTGATTCTTGTTGACCGTCGACGTTGTTCGTAGCTAGCAGATTCTGGTTGGAAGAGGTTGAGACTTGCGAATTGGCTGAAACCGACGAGTTTCTGCATTCAATCGATTCGAGATCAGTTTCAGTTTGCTGGGAATCCGGATATGCGACCGCCTACCTTCCTCGGTGACTGGATGCTGCACCATTATTGGGGAGGATAGAATCGGGAGTGACTGGATTGCGAGCGATAATCTCCCTGTTCAAGAATGATTTAAGCGAAAGGCAGAAGTGAAAAGACGACGAGACTCACCTCGTATGATGAACTGATCTAGTCACCAAGAACAACCAATGCCTAATCTCTCCAACCTTTTCATCGTCTATCCTCGTTCTTCCAACCGCTTTCCGCAAAGCGATAATCCCACCATATCCCCTCGGTACCTCCTGCTTAGTTGCCTGACCCAATTCTCCAAAGATATCGCTCAAGATCCCGCTCGTCTCTGTCCAATTTGGCGAAAGATCTGAATTGATTATATCGAGGAAAGGTCGATAAGAAGCGACTGAAAGGTTGTCTTGAGTCGCTGGTAGTAAAGCGATAGCTTGATCTAGTTCTCGAAAGTCTCGAGAGAGTCCCTCGTACTGCTCCAATTGTTGTTTAGCTGTGATAGAGCCCAAGGAAGATGAGTGGATTTGAGGGGATGAGGCAATCGAAGACGTAAAGGAGACGCACCTGCTCTAGTCTCCCATATATCCAATGATCCCGATATCCCTCTCGAGGCCATTCCCGAGCTAGCCGATCGATTGCGAAGAGGTAGAGGAACGAACCCTCCCTTTTTCATTCAACGTTCCCTCTTGAGTTCCTTCCCTTCACTTCCCATTCAAAGCCATCGAACTAGATCAGCAGGAACAAAGTGTGACTGACAGCAACACCACGCTATCGGAAAATATCCTGCTACACGGTCGTCGGGCTCTCTCAACCCCTGAACTTCATTGCAGGAACCTCCTCTCAACCTCCTTTCAAACTCGAACAAACACACTAGACTGTGATCTTCGTTGACTTCCTACTGTTCACCCTCAAGACCAACAAAGAGATGGTGAGTCCCCCTTTCATTTGAGGCTCTCTGAGCATTCTCCGATTCAACTCAGCTGATCACCTCTCTCAATAGTCACCTTTCAATTGCTTCTCTTCGACGAGTCACGATGATGATGCACTACCACGACACTACACCTCATCAGCTCTACCTCAACTAGCAGCTTCAACTCGAGGAGGTTCAACTCATTCTCCCGCTCGAACTCCCTCGAAACGTCCTTCACTTCGAATGAAGCGACCTAGCAATGGATCAGACGAGAAAAGACCATTGCGACCTGTCAACAAACGTATGATTAGCAACCCCAGTGGATTTCAACATGTAGGTGGAGCTGGAATCGCAGTAAGTTCCTCAAATAACGTTCGTATGGTTCGCGGACCGAAAGTAACATACTGACGTCTATCTCTCCCCTGAAATCAGACTCAAACTTCACTCCCTTCACCTCCCTTACCTCCTGTCCCACCCCTCTTTTCAGAAATGACAGAAAACAAGCTCTCCTCTACACCACCTCCCCGTCCTCTTCGCGAGCGTCCCTACTCCCTCCCCGCCTCACCCAAGCCACTCGGTGATGTCTCGAACCGCTCTTCTCCCGCCTCGTCTCACGCCGATCGTTTAGCTCGACGACAATCCCTCGCTCCTCCTCCAAAACGAAAACCTGCACCACCCGTCACCGCATCGATCATCAAACAAGCTGGAGGTACTCAATTCGTTAGTCAATCAGGAGCAGCTCCTAGTAAGAAGAAAGGAGCGAGTGTGTTGGAGATTGAAGAGATTTTCTCGAGGAGTGAATTGAGGATGATTGAGAAATATGAGGAGGTCGGAAAGGGAGAGAGTGAGATGAAGGAGAAGGGAGTCACTGATACGCAGAAGTGGAAGGGAGCTATGAAGGAGATTGAACAAGCTCTCAAACAACAATAATCAGTTTCTCTCGCACAAAGATCGACCTCTAACAAAAAAAAGACACTATCTCTACCTCTCTCTTTCCCTTCTCTTCCTCTCCCGAGACACTCCTTCGCCACCTCAATCTATCAGTTCTCGTCCAATAATGTCAGCTTTTATCGATCCTTACTTCAAGGTTGTTTCAATTTCTTGTATCTCTTTCTCTCTCCCTTCGTTTTTCCTCCTCATCCGATCTTTTACACTCGACCTTTCAATGTCACTATTTGAACCTTGCTTTCCCACTGTCTATCTATTGCGTCCCTAGCTTACTCTGTAATCAGACTCCCGTTTTTGTCTATTTCCGAACTTTCAAAGTCGCTCTCTCATCGACCCTCCTCATCCTCCATCTCGAGAAAATAGTCTTTATACTTCCTAGGGCAGCAGTGCGAGCTGAAACCCCCCAAAGGAAGCGAAATCTCAAACGCTGCATTCGACTTGTGGTTGCCAAAAAGTCGTTTCCCTCCAAAATCGATTTCTTCCTCCCCTTTCTCTTCCCTCCAAATCACTCGACTTTCAACTCTCAACCTCAGATCAAGATGTCTGCCTCATGATGAATACCTCAGATCAAGCTGTTGATTGCTATTTAACTCGCTCAATCGCTCTGGAAAAGAAATGTGATGAGATCGATTGAAAAAAAAAAAGGAGGGTTCTTTTGGTGAGTTTCACCTCTCTTCCACCTCCTCCATCGATCTGCTAGCTAACCCCTTATCACTTTCTAGCTCTGTGCTGCTCTCTTCTGTCATCTCTCAACCTGCCGCCCTCCCCTTTTCCCTTCCCCCTACCCATCCCCATCCCCTCCAATATTCCCTCATATGACTTCGCTCGTAGCAATTCCAAATCGCTCTAGTTTCTTTCAGAAACCTCGATACGTCTACTTCTCCGGAAGGTCAGACACCTACGTTCGTTTTATATTGAGGGTAGAAAAACCATCACTTGTAGCTCGACCGCAAATCGATGTTTGCAGGAGATTGGGAATCCAGCATTTTGCCTAATGCGAAACCCATCCATTTAAAGGAACTTCGAGGTATAGCGTTTCTTCAAGCAGGATTGACAATACCCCCTTTTTTTGATGTAGATTCTCTCTTTTTCAACTTAAGTTGTTGATGGAATCGATTGTCATCACTCTTCTCTCCTGGCACTCTTCATTCGAGAGATCGTTCGATACGATTGCCTGTGCCGGCAATGGTCGGCGTGAGCTTTGAGGGGTTAGGCCTGCGGACTGCAGGAGGGTGAAGTATTCGAGGGTTTTTCACTGCGAGTTCTCAAAACTCAGTGTTTCGTCGTTAATTCGTCGAATGAAACCTATGCCGGTCTATTCCCACATACTCTCTACAGTGTGCGAGCTTCCACTTCCTCTATCACTCGAAAAGTCGGAAGTTATACGAGAAGGATTTTTCTGTTTCTTTGCTGCGTAAATTGACAAAAAGTCTCGAACGTAAAACGGTCTACTCGTTTTTAGGTCACCACGCTTCTCTCTCTCCCTGTTCTCTCTCAACAAGCTACGCTCCACGCATCTCTATAAGACAGGAGTGCCGATCCATTAGAAGGTGAGTTTGTCAACAGCTTTTTCGAAAGAGGAAAAGGAAAGGAGGAATTTCGAAATCAGGAGGAAATTCAATCGAAGGAGCTACAACGAGCGATAGTGGATGAGAGTAGAGCAAGGTAGGATTGAGGACTATCAATATGGATCGGTACTGTGGGATTAGCGGTTCGAGAGAGGGAAATGGAAGAGAGGAAGATTGATGAATCACTTCGAGAAGATCCAATCACTCCCTCCTTCAATCCGCGACTTGTACTGACCAAGTGCCTGTATATTGAAATAGTTGACTAGATCAAAGGGTACACGTCAAGACTCTTGGCCTGGACGACGAGACTAGCACGCTCCCTCTCCCTCTCCCTCTCCCTCTCCTCTCATCCTCTCCCTTTCCCTTTCTTCTCAACCACTTACTCGTTCAATAAGTAAGAGGGTTCTTTACTCTCAACCATCAACAAAAGAAAAGAGGTGAGTCTCTAATCAAGAGTTTTTAAAAAGGGGGGGAGTTTCAACTCCCAACTCACTTATCTGAACTGTCTCTCAAGAAAGCTACGTGTACTAACTCAACGATCGATTCGAACAGTAATCAATCAATCAAGCAACTATGCCAACTCATTCCCCACTCCCTTCATTCCATTCTACCCCAAATCATTCTCCACCTAGATCTCACACCTCCTCTCCCGTCTCTTCTCACGTTGCAGAAAAAGTCGCATTATCTTACCAACGAGCTCGTCAAACTTCTTCATCGAAATTGAGAAGATGTGGTGAATCTTTGTTTGTGGGAATGAAAGTTCCTTTACCTGGTGGAGGAGGAGGAGGAATTGGTTCGGGTCCTAGAAGAGAATTGACAGTACCTGTACTGAGGTTCTTACATCCTAATCGAACGCTACCATTCTTTGGAGGAGGAGGAAGTAGGGAAACGAAACTCAAACGAACTCCGAATTTATCTGCTGGATCTCCCACTTCGACCTCATTACCGAATTCGAATGAAAGGACAGGACCTATTCGAGCACTTTTCGCAGTGATAGGAACTATCGTCGTTTTATTCCTTTCAATCACTTCGACGGTCAGGTTAGGGAAACGAGTGATTCGTGCAGGGAGAGATTCGGGGAAATTACCTTTTACGGATCCTTCGACTTTGGTGTTTAGTTCGAAAGAGATTGAGAGGATTTGGAGGTGGGAAATTGCAGAGGGTCATTATCCATCGAAAAGGAGTGCTGGGATTTCATTCAATCATGCAGAAGGAGGAGGAGGAGGAGGAGGGAGGAAAACTAGTCAACCGGTTAATGGTCAGGGTTTGGTCAGGGTTGAGAATCCTGGATTACCGAAAAGGACGGAAGAGGATTTGAGGAGGGAGAGAGAAGTTAAAGCTGAAGTTGAGAGGAGGTTGAGGAATCAACAAGGTGGGTTTGGAAGTGGTGGAATAGTTATTGGAGGTCAGAGTGAAGATCCGCTGAGGAGTAATGGAGTAGAAATGGTTCCTGTTGGACCTGGGAGGAGTTATTTAGAGTTACCTCTGAAGAAAGGGAGGGAGAGTCAACCTTATCCTCCTAGACCAGAGGGAGGTGCGACGTTGGATTTGGATCATGTCATGGATCATTGCGATTTTGGGGAAGGGAAATATGTTAGGGATTGTTTGGAAGTGTTGAGGGTCAATTCGGGAATGGATACTCCGTTGAGAAGAGGGAGTCAGGAGAGTTGGAAAACTACTTTCTTACCTCAACATCAAACTTCAACTCTTTTAACTGAATCCCTCAAAAAGAATCTCGAACAATCTCAATCCGATGTTACGAAACTCATGAATTCTACAACATCAACCTTCACCGATCTCCTCGAAACTCGACAACAACTCACTTTATCCACTGGACCCTCTGCTTCTCATCACCGACATCCTCATTTCACTCCTCACCCTTCCCATCCAACCGCAGATCCAGCATGTGATCCTTCCCACCCTCGAATCTTTCACATTTTCTGGGCTGGTCCTTTCACCGACAAACCTTATTCCGCCGCTTTATCCTTCTTGTTCACTCAACACCTCTCACTCTCTTCCCCAATCGGTTCGAACCCAACTCTCGAACGAGATCCAACTCTCTGTAGACCTCAATTATGGATCTGGATCAATCCTGGACCTGCATCATCTTTTCCAGATCCGAAAGCAGAGAAGAGAATGAAATTGGATTTGGCGAAGAATCCTTGGTCAGCTCCTTTGTTGCATAGGAGGTTCAAGGATTCAGTCAAATTTAGGTTGTGGAATACTACGGAACAATTGGATGGGGTTAAAGAGATGGAGGGTTGGAGGAATATGAGGTTGTTCAATTCTGGTGGAGTTAAATATGGTGTACGTTCACTTTCACTCATTCTCATCTGTTGAAAGAGTACTGATGAGGTATGAACGAGCGAAATGTAGTCTGCTGGATCAGCTAAAGAAGCTCAAGCTGAAATCGCGAGACGAGATGCGGAAGATTCAGGAGATGAATCGGAGAATTTCGATGAAGATGATGAAATGATTGATGGAGTACCAGTGGACAAACGAGTAGTCGAAGCGGAATCTGAAGAACTCGAACGAGGATCCGGAGGAGGAGAAGGATTAGCACCTTCAGCCGAAGCCGCCCTTTCAAAAGCACGACAAGAATCTCTCAATTCTACTCGATCTTCAAACTCTTCTTCCTCTGCTCAACCTCACAAACTTCCTACTCAACGAACGAAATCGAAAGATGCATTATTCGAACGAGTCGGTTCGAGTGCAACTGAATACGATCGATTATCAGTTGTACTTTCAGATATGGCAAGATTCGTACTCACTCATCGATTCGGAGGAGTTTATTTGGATGCAGATACCATCTTGTTGAGGGATTGGACGGAATTGTTTAATTGGCATGGAGCGTTCGCTTATAGATGGAGTAGGTTGGAGAGGTACAATACGGCGGTCTTGAAAATGGCTAGAGGGAGCGCGATTGGGAATTTCGTGTTTAGGACGGCGGTTGCGAATGGGTTGGATTTCCATCCGATGACTGTATCAAGGTATACGAAGGACGCGGGTTTGGAGGGTTTGTTGTTGAGGTTACCGGATGCTTTGTTTGATCCAGCTTGGTTGAATACGTACGTCTACTTTCTCTCTCTTTACTGGTCATAAGTGAACAGTGCTGATGTGAAGGACGAGTCACAGTGAATATTATCAACGAGATCGACCACCACAACCTTACTTCAAACGATTTGAAGATTTCTTTGAAACTCCGAAAGAACAATCTGCCGATGCAGTAGCTACCGGATTCGAAGGGTTCTTCAAAGGTGCTTTCTCTTATCACTTCCACAACTTCTGGTACGTTTCTCTCTCTCCCTCTCTTCCTTTCTTTTCTCGAAAGAAACTCAAGCTCGTCTCGTGGTTCAGGTGGAAACCTTTCGACCCTTCACGAAATTTCCCCGATCTCGGTCCACGTTTCTCCGCTGGTGAACGACTAGCTCGTGGACTCGACCTCGCCTCAAAACTGAAACTCGACCCCTCTCGTCAAACCCCTCACGCTCCCTCTTCCTCCGGTCCTTCACCAACCGCTCCTTCCGACGCTCAAGCCACAAAAGGAAAAGATACAGCACGTGGACCAACAGGAGGTAGGAGTAGTGGATACAATTGGGGAGATGATCCTAGAGATTTTAGGGATTTGGATTGGAGTGACGAAGAGGTTGGGGAGGACGAGAGGGATTTAAGTTGGGCTACTGTGTTGAAGAGGACGTTTGAAGCGTATTTGAGGGGGGAGAGACCGAATATGTATGGTGAATGGTTGAATTGGGAAGAGGAATACTGAGAATGAGATTTCGTAAGTTTCTATTCCTCCAGCTTCTATCTCTCTCCTTCGATCGCTCATTGTCATTCTTGTTTTTTAGCTCAATAGACACTCCCTTTCGGTTGCGGCACGACATCAAACGAGAGCCTTGACGCCTTTCCGAAAACTTATCGATATCCCTCCTTTTTTCCCCTTCCTTACTAGTCCCTCTCTAATCTCTCCTTACTTTACGCCGACGACTCTCCTCAACCCTCGTTCAGCCTCACCCTCAAAGACGTTCAACCCAATATACCCCGATTTCATTGTAGTTTCGTTTTTCGTTTTCGTTTCCTCACCCTTAAACTGTTCCTAATAGATACACTCTCTCTTCCTCTTTCTCACTCACTACACACCCTTCTTTGAGTCTCACTCTTGCTTAACCAATCCATCGCATGGCTTTCCTTCCTCTCTCTTTTTCGTCGTTCTTTCTTGTCCCGAGGTTTCGCTTATTTTGGTTTCTTTAGAATCAAACTTTCTTTCGCAGAGTAAGTTCAGCCGTCTCTTTCTCAGTCTCTTCGATGAGTCTGCTACGAAAGAGACCGGTCATTGATTCGTTGCGACAAATTGAGATGAGATTGGCCCAAAAACGAGTGTTGGCTTTTCCCTTCTTCATTTCACTTCAAAACCGCTTATCAGCTCAACTAAACGCGGAGTAGTCAATCACGAGACCTTGTACGCGTCCCTCAACTTCGACGACCCTTTTCCTCGCCCTTATCTCTTTGTCTCCTATCTTTCTCTCTCTCCCTTTCCACCTCAAACACGGCAACTCTACAGCGACTAGATGAGCGCAGGATCAGGGTTTGGATCAGTTGGAAGTAATGGTCGTAGCATGCAACCCTCTCGAGTGGATTGCAATCATCAAATAGATCCAAATCAAGGTTCGCTTCCTCTTGTACCCACTCAGCGCACTCACAATCCAGCTGAACAGTTCGAGCATCGAACAGGCTACAGCTATGCTAGACATCAACCTTTCGAACCTTCCCTCACTTCACCTCCCCTCAACACTCGAGCCGGTCTCAACGAATTCTTTTCCTCTCCTTCTCCAGTTCAATCCCCTCCCCATCCTGGCAATTTCGCACAGACCATCAACCCTTACGCAGAGGTTCCTTTCGACCCTTACCCCATCTCTTCAGCTCCTCCTCCTCCCCTCCAACCTCTTCCGACAGTTTCTCCAATCGCTCCAACTTTCTCCCCTTCTAAACCTCAATCCCAACCTCACGCACAACCACAACCTCAGAGATCAGTATCGACGAGTCCGACAGTACAAAAGAGGAGTTTGAACCCTGGTGCAGGAACTTTCGCTTTCAAACCTGCGACCGCTCCTCCCTCCGAATCAGATTTCCCTGCTCTCTCTGCTTCACCCTCGAAACCTACTCCCGTATCATCATCATCCAACAACAAAGTCTCTGCTCCTCCTTCCTCTACCGCTTCCGTTCCTCCCTCAGCATCAAACCCGAGTCGTACCAACACTCCTTCGAATGCTAGCGTCACTTCAAGTGCAAAGTCAAAGGGGAAAGGGAAATCAAAGTCGAAAGAAGAGAATGAGAGTAATGAGAAGGATGGGGATGATTCGAACAAGGAGGTGGATCTCACAAGTTTGATTGATCAACTCTATCAAGCTGCTGAGAAGATCAAACGAGTTCAATCTTCTCAAGATGCTCAAGTCGCTTTGGCACTCGCTAAAGAGGATGAACTTGTTCGAGAACGGGAGGAGAAGGAAAAAGAAAAGAAAGAGAGGGAGAAAGAAAAGAAACGGTTCGAAGAGGAAACGAAACGGTTCGAGATGGAACAGAAGAAGTTGAGGGACAGGCATGAGGCGGAATCAAAGAAACGTGTTGTAGAGGTTAAGAAGATGGTTACTATTACTAAGGGAGTACAAGTTGAACTCCTTCCTCCTCCTCAAAGAATCCCAACTCCTCCTCCCGTTCGATCCCTCACTCCTCCTCCTCCTCCTCCTCCTATCGCTTCTACTTCATCCTCCGCCATCCCCTCGTCATCTACCGGTCCTCAACCCTCTGAACCTCTCGACCTAGAAGCCATCGGAGAATATCAAAGACTCCTTTCCAACGTTCAAGCGAAACTTTCTCAAGTCGAACAAGACAAAGTTGCCTTGGACCACCGAATCGCTCAGATGGTACAAGAGAAAGAAGCGATGTGGCCTGAACAGAGAGCGGTTTTGATGATGAAAGCTGAGGGGGAGAAGAGGGAGTTGGAGAAGAAATTGGAAAAGGCTTTGAAGAGGGTTGAAGTATTGGAGAAGGATAGACCTGCTCCTGTACTGAGGATTGGAAGTGAGTTCATATCACTCTCATCGAACTCGAAAAGGATGAGTAGACTGATCGTTTGGTTTCACAGGTGGACCTCCGAAATTCGTGACTCCTAAACCTAAAGCTGCTGAAGTTTCTTCGGGACCCGATCCAAGATTGGTTCAACTCGAATCCCGTATCGCCGAAATCGAAGGAGATCTCGCCGAAGCTACTGGACGAGCAGTTACCGCAGAAGAAGCATTGGAAGAATATCAAACTCGTACTGACAAATTACTCGAAGATCAACAAAACCAAATCGATTCGTTATCTCAGAAAGCGGAGAAAGCACAAGAAGCGACTCAGTTGGCAGAGAGGAAGATTGCGGGGATTAAAAAGAAAGCACAAGAAATGATGGAATCTCATCAGACTACTTTGAGGGAGAGGAAAGTTGGGGAAGATGAGGCGAGGAATGAAATGTTGAGGTTGAAAGATGAGGTCAAGAGGGTACAGGAGGAATTGGATAAAGAGGTTCAGAAGTCAACGAGGGATTTGGCGGCTAGTGAGAGGAGGAAAATTGAGAGTAAACATCAGGGGATGAGGGAAGCGGATAAACAGAAATTTGATAAGGAGTTGAGTCAGTTGAAGGCTCAGTTGGAGAGGGAAAGGAAAGCTCATGAATACGAGTGAGTCGAGCACACTTTTTCTTCTTGATTCTTTCGACGAGGGAATCGATAACTGACTGAATTTCACACTCTTGCAGATTGGATGAGAGGGGATTGTCTCATGGCGAGGAATTGGGAGATCTAGAGTATCAATTGAGGGATGAGACGGAACAACACGCGAGGGAGATTGATAGTTTGAACAAGAAACACGAGTTGGAAATGAACGCTTTGAGATCTCAATTACAAACTGCCACTGTACGCTCCTATTTCCCCCTTTCACTCGTCGTTCGCTCACTGACTCTCGCTTTCGTCGTCTCTAGTCAAACTCGAAAGCATCAACAAACGGTTCAACTCCTTTCTACCCGAAATCTACTCCCGCACCTCCAGTCGGTCAATCGAAACCTTCTCGACAGCCCAAAGTAGAAGTCCCACTCCCTCGAGCTTCAATGGCAGATAAAAACGAATCTACGAAAGAAGTCTTCAATAAATTAGGAGAAGATTGGGTCACTTCGAGTATCGCTGGATTAGATTGAAATTATCCTTTCTCTCGTTGCACAACAACATCCTACTGTCAAATAATAAACGTGCCCCCTTTTTTTCTCAGTATCACCGCTCCTCATCGTCTTCGCTATCTTTCTCACTCTCTGTCTCTTCTTCCTCTTCATCAGAATCTGTTTCCTCACTATCCTCACTCCCCTTCTTCTTCTCTCGTTTCTTCCGTCTCCTCAGCTCCTTCTCTAACTCACCCAGTTCCGGTGCCTCGCCCAACTCCTTCGCTATCCGTTCATCCTCCTCCCATTTCCTCGGTCGTCCTTCAACAACCCCTCTCGATCCCTCTAATCGTTTCTCCCACTCTTCAACTCCAGCTTCACTTCTCTTCTGCGTACTCTCCTCTACCCTCAATTCATCCCTCATTCGTTTGATCAATTCATCTTCCTCTTCGTTTGCGAGAGAGAATGAGGAGTCTTCTCCAGTTGAGGCACCTAAAGAGGGTCGCATAAATTGGATCTCTACGCCTGATAAGTGATCTAAAGAGGAATGGGAGAGCTCTGGAAGTCGTTGAAGAGGAGGAGAGGAGAGCGGTTCCGAGAGAGGTGGGGAGGATTGACTTGAGAGTGAGAGGAATCGAGCTACCTGCACGCATGCTTTCCGACTAGCTAGTCAGTATTGATCGAGTAGCTGAGATCGAAAGAGAAGAACGTACCGCTTCGTCCCCTTCTTCATTCACTTCGATTGGAACTCCCACTTCTATTTCCTCATCCGTTGGGGGTTCTAATCGTTTCAATCTGTCCTCTAGTGTTTGGTCTACCTTGTGTGTTGAGTTCGAGCTGTAGAGAGTGGAAGTGAGTGAGAGAGGGAGGATGGGAGATGAGGGGAGGGGAGGGGCTCACGATTGAGAGGATGGGGTTCGGAGTGCTAAGAAACGGGCTGCTAGATCAGGTGGGAGAGTATTCGTATCGAGAGGCAAGGGCATTGGGAGAGAAAAGTGAGAGGGAAAGCGAGGGGGAAGCGAAGAGAAGGAGAGAAAAGTTTCGCAACCTCGACACGCAACTTGGATTCGCAACCGAAGCAAGAGGGAGAAAGAGTAAAGCTACATGGCTCGGTTTCACAAAGATAAGTGAAGGAAAGAGAAGGTAATAAGGTAGAGTAAAGGAAAAGGGAAACAAATTAATTGACAAAGGTATGGAACAAAGTAAGGGGGGATTAGAAAGGGTATTCAAACAGAAAGAGGTACAACACGACTAGAGTAGTCCAAAAGGGAGAGTGTGCGATAATAACGAAGAGATAAAATGAGAGCGAGGGGAGGAGGGGAGGTTTTTACTAGTGAGAGGATTGACTCGCTCGACTATACCTCTTCTGTTTGTCATTACCTCCGAACGATGTGGTTGATACATGATTGTTGTGTCTGAAGATTGAACCGGCTGCTGAATGGGGAGCGCTTGAAGTAGTAGGATGCAACGGTGGGATTCGGGAATTGCGAAAAATTGAAATCGTTCCCGTTTCAGCTGTAGGATTCGACAACTCGAGCTACTCAACTCACAGATCTCTGAGACAGTAGAGAGAAGTGAGAACGCACCATCAGCAACGACAATAATCATATCTTCAGCAGCTTTCCCCTTTTTCCCACTACTATCCGCTTCACTCCCTCCTCCTCCAGCACTCGATCGCGTATTCGTATACGGGAATGGAGAAAGATGAGGGTAATGTTCTTCGTTGGAGAAGATGGGATCTCCTGCTGAAGCGAGATGGGATCGAGTGGTTGCGGGTGCAAAGAGTGCTGCCGTCACTATATGAGCTGGCACTGAACACGACGAGATAGGTGTGAGTGACGTGACGAAGGAGGAGGGAAGAGGGAGCGAGAGACGTACTGGAGAAAGATTCGAATCCTGTTCCTTCTGAACGTTTCTTTATCACATCGAATTCACCATAAGAGTTGCGAGCGATTCCTGAATCCCAAACTAAGCGCACTCAAAAACGATCAGTCAGATTGTGCGAGGGACTGAAGAACGAACAAGGTGCGCTTACTGTAAACATGTCGATCTTCTGAACCTGAAATCACATATTTCCCATCATCGCTGAAACTAGCTCGAATTTGACTCCTACGTTCTCGCATCTCCGCTCCATCAGTTCCCTCGCACCCAAGATAGATGATGGAGAAATAGAGAACGTACGAAGTATTCTCATGACCGGAATATTTCGCCTCGACGAATCTCCCTTTCGTATTATACAATCTCATATGTGAATCATTACTAGTAACCAACAACCTATCTCCATCCTCTCCGTCTGCTGCTGGGTTCGTGAAATCCAAAGGAAAGGTGCAGAGTGAAGTAATCTTCTTCCCTTTTTGATCTTTTCGTTTCGATGATTTCGCGGTGAAGACGTTGTGATATTTGAAAGTTTCCACTTCGAAGAACATCTGCAGTTTCCCTCAGCCCTCATCAGTACGATTGATTGGTGAGGAAAGAGAGGGAACCTACGCATTGACCGACGAAACTACCCGCAATCGCAAATTTCCCATCCCTCGTAAAACTAACAGCAGTGATCAATTCCGGTAGCTCAGTCCAAACCTACGCTCACAGCTCCTCCAACGTCAGCATTGCAATGAGGGACGTCAAGAGAGAGGTGTGAAAGCGTACCTGTACACGTTTCTCTACGATATTCCACAATCTCAATTTACAATCCAAACTTCCAGATAAAAAGAACCTGTCATCTTTAGGATGGAACGCTATTGAAGTGACGAAATCCAAGTGCTGCACATCGTCGTATCACTCCATCAGCTCGATTTCGAAAGAGTCGGATGGAGAGATAGACGACGTACCTCGAATGAACACAAACATTCGTCCCTATCGATATGCCACAACCTAACAGTCTTGTCCATTGAAGAACTCAATAAGAAATCATTCTACACTCTCACGTACTTCATCAGCTTACTTGAAATCGAGTTGAATTCGAGGGAAAAAGGTAGTAAAAGTGAGATTTAACTAACTTTACTCCAATTCAAATCGAGAACATCTGATGAATGCCCTCTCCATTCCCTCGTAGGTTTCTCTCTGAATACCGGCATGACTCCCGTACTCAAACTCAATTCCCTCTCTTCCCTCGAACTCAACACTTCCCAAACTACTCTCATTTCGAATCACATCAGCTTCTCTCCTTTGTAAAGAGATGAGAGAGTAGGGGTGCTCACTTCGTACAACCCCATCTCTACCTCCAACAGCTAACCATTTCCCATTATTACTAAATTTCACTGCCCAAACCGCTCGACTCTTTTTCTTACTTCCCTTCTCTTCCCCACCACCTCCTCCACTCGTTCCAGATCCTTTACTCTTTCCTTTCTTATCCGGTGAAGCTGAGGAAGGGGGTTCATCGATTCCATCGAGTTCTTGAGGGGAGTGATGGAGCGAATGGGAAGAGTCGAGCGTGTGGACGGAATGTAAGGAATCTGTATCGTTTAGATTTGGATGAGATCGAGAGGGAGTAGTAGGAATTGGAGAAGGAGAAGGAGAAGGGAGGTGTAATTCTTGTGAGAGGAATAAATGGTTGAAATCTTTTTTGGATTTCCCTTTCGTTCTCACTTTTGGATGTCGGATTTTGTCTTGCTTTCCTCCTGGTGATGAGGTGGTGAGATGGGGTTCGTTGATTTCGGATAGACCAGGAGTGAGGGGTCCGCGAGATTCGAGAGTGTTTGTGGTGGCTCGAGAAACAACAGATCCACTCCTTTTAATCCCACTCCCACTGGCTGTTGGGCTCGCGTTGGAGAGTGTCGTTGGATTAGTACCGGTTGGAGAAGTAGGTGAAGAAGTAGGAGGTTTTGATTTCTTGAATCTTGAGAAGAACCCTTTCTTACTCTTGGTCGAATTAGTCGTCGAAGAAGCAATCGATACATTCCTATCCCTCACCAACTCCTCCGCTCTTCCTTCACTAGGTCTTCCATTCCCGAGATTACTAGATCCAGTTGAATTCTTCCCTCTAGTACCCTCACGAAGAGTAGCTTGACTATCCTCTCTACCTCTCTCCATTCTCTCCCCTCCCACCATCTCTCCTCCTGTTCCCTCTTGATCTTCTTCCATTTGAGTAGGACTCTCACTCCTAACTCTTCCCAATCCGAACCCTTCCCCTGAATCTTCAACCGTATCTCTTCGCTTGAATTCAGCTCCCATTTCTTCAGCGACTCGGATTGCGGCAGCTTCTGAATCTTGTCGACGAATAGCTTGTAATGTGAGAGGATGAATGGGACCTGAGGAGGACGCTACTCGGAATGCGGAGGAGGGGGTTCGGTGGAGAGTTGAGAAGGGGGGTACGATTGGGGATGGGGCTGAGGGAGTGTCGGATACTGATGATGGACCCGTTGTGGCTAGATATTTAACGAAAACGAGAGAAAATTAGTCGAGAAGGGAGAGAGAGAAAGAGAGAAGCTGACCTTGTTCAATTCGTAAATCCATTGATTGTCTACCAATCTCATTACTCTCCCCGTTTTGAACTCCACCTCCTCCTATTGATCTATTCGTATTCGTTCTAGTTCGAGGTCCTTCTTCTTCCTCATCATACCTTCCTTCTCCTTCTTCTTCACTCTCACTTTCACTCTCACTCTCACTTTCACTTTCCTCTCTCCTAACTTCGCTCTCTTTCCAACTCTCGAAATCCCTCTTCCTTACCCCTCCTGACCCTTCCCCTTTTCTAACTCCACCAAAAGTAGCACCCTCTAAAACTCCTTTATTAGGATTCAAGATTCCACCCAAACTAGCTGAAATACTAGACATTCCACTGATATTGGGCATACTAGGTAATGCGTTCGCGAGGGATGCGAAAAAGGATTGGGAAGTTGATCTTTGTGATTGAGAGGTGGATTGAGAAGACGGGGTTCGAGAGGGAGGTGAAGAGGAGGGAGGGGAAGGGAGGGAACCGGGTAGGCGAGGGGAGGATTGGAGGGATGGTTTGATAGAGTGCGAGTGGGAGGTAGAGTGGGAGGGGAATGGGTGAGAGTCGGGAGAAGAGGGAGAGATGAGAATTGATGGAACTGGAATAGAGGATGCGGATTGAGGTATTCGTGGTGGTGGATCCATTTGTGTTTAAAAGTAGGCGTGTAATGTTGTAGGAGAGAGAGAGTTGGAGAGAAAGTTGAAACCTCGGTGATTCGGGATTTGTTCGGAGGTGCATGAGTTTTTTGATCGAAGGTCGGACGGTCTTGAAACTAGCTTTCTCGTAAACAAGACCTCTAGTTCCACGTGTACAAAGTCGACGACGTTTGTCCCACTTTGATCGAAGGAGAGAGAGTAACCGGCGAATCCGACAAGTAAGGGAAAGAGAAGCGTCGATTCGACGAATGCGAATGCCCGAAGGTTCTTCTACAGAGGCGATGCAAGCGAGAAGATGAGAACGAGACAAGATAGACGTCTCTCTGGGAATGGGCTATGCACTACTGAACGAGGAGCAGCCGACTGACAGAATAGGAAAAGCACCTCGCTACTTTACTCCCTTTTCTCTCTTGCCAATTTTCGAAGTCACAGAAACCAAATTCAAGTACACTTTTATAACACTCCCCCTGGCCCCAGAAATCTACTTCTCACCATCTGAACTAGCCCCACTCGATGGACCTTCAGTAGTCAATAATCCTAATCCCATGATTCCTCCACCAGAAGTATCGAATTCTGTTTGAGCCGCTTTACGCTTCTTTTCAATTTCGAGAGAAGTTTTCGTTAAGTATTCAGTTTTGATTTGGAGTGCTCGAGAGACCTGTCGAATTTGTTCGGGAATGAGGATCGAGAGATTCAAAGGCGAGAGAGGTTGAGGCAGAGGGTAAGAGTGATGGTGTTCGCGGTGAATGAGGCGTCGAGATGGGAGTAGTCGGGTGAAGGTAGAAAGAAAGGAGACGAAGGAGGTGTGTAGGGAGATGGGATGAAAGAAATTCGAAAAATACTCTTTGTCAATTATCCCTTTCTTCCCTCGAATCTTGAAAGAAAAGAAGAGTGCAGTACATACCTCTTTGGTGTGATGTAAACATTCCAAATAATCTTCTTTCTGAGTTACACACTCTTGTGGTGATTCGGCTCCAGCATAACATTTTTGGAAATCTAAATAGCGTTTCGAATTCCATGAAAACGAGCCAATTGTCAGTACGATCGTTTCCTTCGATAGGAGGGGAGAGTTGTGAGAAGATTGAGAGTGCTGTAGGGATCGGGAGACTGGGTTGGGAGAGGGAGAATTGGCGAAAGATGAGGGAAGAGAAGTCGTCAAAGTATCGGATGATAGGTTCCTTGATTCGTCGGTTCGAGTGACGCTCTGCCTAATGACAGTCCGCTCGTACCCGCTTCCGCCTCGTAGACCAGCATGAAGCGATAGGAGGTATCGATGATTTGTCCTCTAACTTGATGAACCCTTCCTCTCCGCTGACATCCCTCCTGCGCCTCCCTTTCGATCCAGAGATCATTGAGTTCCACTTCCCATCCTAGATTCGTTGTCCCGAGCGGTAAAGAGTGAGTAGAGTTCGAGAGTTCACCTTGCCAGAAAGGGAAGCAACGACTTCGACCTCCAGTGTATCCGAAACCACTCTGATCAAGTATTCCTAGTCAGTAGGAGCTTATTGAAAGAGTGGAGAGGTACTCACAGCCATTTTGTACGAGTTTGAAGTGAGTTGAAGTTAGTGGTGAATTGTCAAGAAACAGATTGAATACGATTTTGCAATTCAAAGTTGTTTTCTCTCTCTCTCCACTCACTCTCACAACCACTCTGCTTCGTTCGCACATCTCTAGCAACTCTTTCAAGCCCCCCTCTAGACCAGTTCAACTACCGACAGACCCCCCAGAGAACAGAGATTGAGAAGAATATGAGGTTCCTTTCATTAATCTCGGCGATCCTTTCACTCTCAGCAGTTACACTCGTAGTCGGACAAGAATTGACAATGACTGATGAACTGTGAGTTGAACGCGCTTGTTCGATTCAACCCGAAGGAAGGGAGTGAAATTGGAGAGAAAGGGGGATCTTGGCGAGGTTTGACGAATCACTTCGATGGGGAGTGCAGCTGAATATACTAGGCTCGTCGGGGGAGTGTGGCTTAGCTGGTACAAGATGGAAACGACGCGTTAACCTTGTCGAGGGTTTCTTTCACTCACCCCAAACATTTCACACTTCTTCATCGAACCATTCACTAACCTCTCCCTCTCGAACTCCTAAATAGTGGGAACATTATCCTTGCGACGATAGCCACCGATGTAGATGGAGATCCAACCGCTACACTCCTAGTGGAAACCCTTACTCCCGCAGCAGATCTCACTACTTCCTCTACTTCTACTTCTACCACGACGACTCTCCCTGCTCAAACGACGACGGATCCAGTTCAGGGAGTTGGACAACCCGCGGTAGTCGGTCAACCAGCTTCGAGGTGTACTACAGCTGGTTGTCCCGTACTTCCTAGTAAGCACCCGTTTTTCCTCGATTTTGATTTGAGAAAGAGAGAAGGGATGGAGCTGATGAGTTAAGGTGAATGATTTTAGCTACTTATACTCAGAATGGTGCGATCGTTACTTGGTTCGCTACGACTCCTACTACTCCGATTCCTACTTGGACTAGTTCTGGTCAAGTCGAAGCAGCCGCTTCTTGTAAGTTCCTCCCTCTCCCCTCTTTCTTTCTCCAGTCTATTCTCGAGTGGGAGACAGTCTGATGGAAGAGAGAGAGTTGATGAAAATAGATATCACGACTATTTCAACTGCGAAAGGATTGGCGGGAGGTGCTGCTGGATCAATGGCTAGGAATCCGTTTGGATTCGCGATGGGTGGTGGGGATTATATGGTTATGGCTGCGGTTGCTGTCGTGGGTGGATTAGTAGGAGCTGTAGCGGTACTATAGGGAGGGATCTTCGAGAATGCGGGGATAGTTTCGACTCATTTCAAGATGGACTTTGAATCACTACATCTCTCTCTCTTTCTAGCATTTCATTTCCCCCTCTTTTCATGTACGATACTCTCTCATACTCTTGACACTCCCTCCCTTGCTTTCTCATCCTCTTCGACGACAAACTCTCGACTCCCGATTTCTCCTCTGTTGATTCTCTCTTTTCTCGGTTTTTGTTTGTTCTTTTCTGATGACAATAGACACTTTACCCTCTTTTTACTCCCGTATCACCTGCCTTTCCAGAGTTACCGCGCGCTCGATCAAGCTGGTTCGCAAAGATGAAGCGAAAATTCTCTTGAACCGTTTCCTTCGCAAGCGATCGAGAGAGCCTCCTTTCTTCCTCGTTAAACTAAACGCTGACAGTTGCTTTGATCTGGTGAAGAAGGTAGGTAGTATGCATGTCCGAATACGTGCCGGGACTCGCTCTACACCTTGGAACAAAAAGTCTGAGCTTTCGCAAAACTTTTCAGAGCGAAACCGGTAATCTCCCTCCCTGCCTCGCTGTACTACTGCGTCTAGGTATCTCCGATGTCCTGTTGATCGTCTCCTCTTCGTTTGGCTCGTTGTTACTTCCTGCTATCCTTCGATTCGCAAACGAGTCTTTTGTCGCAGACTCGAACTCACTCTCTTCTGCATTTGCATAACCTCCATGTTTTACCCGCGAGTCGCCACGCATGAAGAATGAAACAAAGGAGCTTTCACGACTGACCTTCGCTCATATCATTGACCTCCTTCTCTCCTTTCGAATTCCTGCGAAGAGTTCTCAATATCCTGCTCCTCAACATTCCACTCGTCTAGATTTTGACCAACTCGAGAATTCCTACTTCATTCAAGTCTCTCTCGTAGATATCCAGGAGAAAGAGAAACAGAGTTCGATGTGAGAATTAAGCTCGAGTTTTTTGCAAGGTGATGCGAAAAAATAAATAAAGTATGATAAGAGTGATTGAGAGCGCTAGGTACGACAAAATACTGCGATGAATGACCCACAAAAGTAACGATGAAATGAATATGGACAAGTGAAAGTATGAAGTGGGTACTGCTGAATGATGGTGAAACGACAAAAAAATAGATGAGAGGAATAAACTTGATTGAGGCACAGCCTCGAGATGGAGAAGAAGAAGGGTCTATAGGTGAAGAGAAGAAGAAAAAAGAGTGGGTTTTAGGCTCGTAGGTCATAAGATTGATCTTGACCGACGATTTCCACTCTAGAGTTGTTTGGGAGTTTTGAAGATTGTTGATGATGTTGTTGCCTCGAAAGCATTCCTTTCCCTTGTTCGTAAGCCATTCGAAGGAATGAACCACTTCGTTGTGTTCGTAAAGGTTGGGATTGGAGAGGGTGAGCCGAAGAGTAAGGAGAGACTTCATCGGTTGGTGTGACGGGTAATGAAGAAGAGGAGGAAGATTGTTTTCGAGATGGGGTAACGTAGAGTCGTTGGGAAGATGAAGAGGAAGATTCGGTACGTTCTCGTCGAGAGGGAGTAGAGTAATCCATTTCGTCGGAAGAATCGAGATCTGAGAGAGTTCCACCCGATGAGTTTGAACCGGCTGGTGAAGGTCGAGCTGTTGGTTGTTGACGAGTTGATCGTGATCGAGAAGATGAAGAGGAGGAGGTAGCAGGTGCGGATGGTCGTCGTGCGGAAGGAGGAGGAGTGAGGTAACCTGTTGTTGAATCGTCGCAGGAGGAAGGTCCGACCGCACCGGAAGCTCGTCTAGGAGGAGTCGAAGGTTTGTAGAGAGGGGAAGCCAATTGTTGAGAGTAGTAGGCTTGTTGGGAAGTCGAACGGGAAGTCGAAGCGATGGGAGGAGCTTGTGATCGACGAAGGAAAGGAGCGAAATGAGCGAGGAGATCAGATTCTTCCATTCGGAGATCGTAATCGAGGAGGAAGAGGAGTTGTCGTTCCATCAAGTTGACTTCGGCGGGGGAGAAGAGAGCGGCGTAACGAGTCCAGTGTTTGTTCTTCGGGGACGAGTCGTTGAGGTATTTCGCGGCGGTGATCAAGACGGCGAGGAATACTCGGTGTCGAGTGCAGTGCATTCCCTTTGCGACTTTGGGGAGACGAGTCTTGAGTCGGTCCAAGTAGACGAGAGTGCACATAAGAGTTGGAACTTGAACGTTTGACTTTTCGACGAGGATAGAGATGAAGGTTTCGAGGGAAGGAATAGCGGATGCTTGAGCGTCGATAGATTGTTGTTGGAAGCCAGCTTTGGTAGGGGTAGCAGGTGGGGAAGGAAGAGGGGCAGCGGGAGGGGGACCGCATTGAATCACTTCGATAGCTTTCTCCGCCAAATATGCTGTGAAATCATCATTCAACAACTCGAGGGTATCAGAAGACGCGCTCGAGTCTGAAGAAGTACGAATGAAACATACAGATCATATCTTGAGTGACTGGAGCACGAACGAATTCGAGGAGTGCAGGATCATGCAAGTTCTTGGGTAAGAGTGAAGCAGGGTGACGGCGAGTAGTAGCCATTGTAAGTCGCGTTTGAAGAACGAAAGAGCGTAGGCGTGGAAGGAGTGAAGCGAAAGTAGGGAGAGTGAAGTGAAGTGAAGGTGAGAGAGTGTTGAGAGAAGTAGTGAGAGAAGAAGGAGGAAGGAAAGTCGCGAAGTGAGGTAGAGTAAAAAAAGTTGAAGATTGAATTGGCTTGATGAAAGGAGGCGGTCGGACTGAAGTTGAACCTCTCAAGAGTTAGTTGGCGCGTCTCAAAAAGGGCGGGAGAGGAGGAGGAGAGGGGAGAGGAGGGAAATGGCAGGAAAATCGCGTAAGAGTGGAAAAATGGCTGACCTTATTTTCAAGGAATTCAGTTCAACTCGAAAGAGGGAGCGAGAGATGCGCGTTCTGAGTATTAATTCTATGATGAACCACCATTCGAACGTGCATTAGCATTCATTCCACAGGGGGAGGGAAGGCAGAGTTGGAGGGAAAGTGATGATGTAGTTGAATTATTTCCATCTCTCTCTCTCCTTTACTTCAAGCTATATAGTAGGGGGGAATGATGTAGACTCACGACTTTACTTTTGAGCTAGATCGGGGGGTTGAGGGGTGGTGTTCAAGAGATTCGGCTTTGAGATCGGCGGAACAAGTTGAATCAATTCGAGAAGTGTTACTTGAGGGCGAGACGGGCAGTGATCGCTAGTTGTATGGTGGGTATGTCGAGCAGAACCAAACGAGCAGGCAGACCAGAGGGAGAGGAGAGAGAAAGGGAGAAGAAATGAGGAAAAATGGCATCAAGTCCCGATACAGCTCTCTCTAGGTATCTCCCACTCTGGGATGTGTGTATAGTGTGGAAAGCGATCGACATAAGTTTTTTTATTGTTCCTCTTCGTCGAGAACAATTTGCAAACATCCTTTCCCTATTCGAAGGTTTTCTACTTCCGGAACTAGAAATCTTCTCTCTCTCTCTCCCATCGATCCCTCTCTCTTGCTACTCTCTTCCTATACCCTTGTGCGATCAGTCTCGACGGAGACAGTCCGTCCAATGAACTTCGAATTTGTATTTGCGTCGTTTGTTCTCCCTTCTTCGTTCGGATCGAAAGTTTCGTCAGTCCAGTTAGACGAGCTCTGAATTGGTCAGCTCCCTGTCTGTGTCTCTAACGTTGTCGTTGTCGTCGTTGCTGTCCTCGCAAATCCGCCGTCACTTCGTCGGACTCGTCTTTCCTGCGAGGCTCCTTTCCTTCTTTTCTTCTTTCGTCGTGAAAACAGAGATCCACGCTCTTCCTGCTCCTGCACGAGCACACACACGAGAGACACTGTCTCTACTCCTCAGCTCGTATACTCTTGTCGTCGCTCAGAGAGCCCTCGCGTAAATCCTTTCGAACGGAACGTTGCGAAAGACCGAAACAAGCTCAAAATCTCTTCCATCTCCTACTGCCTTCTGTTGATTTCCAGCTTACTCTGAGGCTCTCTAATGTCAACTTGCGAGTGGGACCTGAACCAGCTCACGGAGCTCCAAGCTGAGAGCTAGTATGTTGCTTCCAATCTTTCGGTTCCTTTTCACGACGATCCCTCTTCCTGCATCACCCATCCAACGTCTCGGACCCAGCGATAGAGCCGAACTGGTTACTCTCGTGGTAGTGCACTAAGAGTCCGCTCTTCTCACGCTTGCAAGCCGACGCATTCTTTCTTCGCAAGCTTTCTTTTCTTCCTCTCACCACGAAGCGTTATCCCCTCGTGAGCGCTAGCTCTCACACGCTCTCGGGATTTGCCCTTCCTTCTTTTCAAGCTAGTCCACAATCGTCTACTCGTGCTGTGCAATACGCTGAACAAAGATACGATGCTGAAGAAGGAAGGTTGTTTTTATACGACACGAAAGAAGCAAGCCTGATTGTTCTTTTTTTGTTCGAACTGCTTCTTCGAAGTTAGCTCGAAACTCTATCTTCTTCTCGTTCTGGCGTTGATTGATTAAACTCATCTTTCATCTCTCGTTTCGAAGAGGGAAACCAAGCACTTCTCTTTCTCTTTCATTCACCTCGATTCGTATAGTAAATTCAACCTTCTTTGACGACGAGAGTATCCCGCTTTGTTACTGGTACGACGATGAACAAGAAAACGAGGGCCGCTTAATGAAAAAAAGGTGTGCGAAATCGAGATAATGAAAAGCCTCTCGTCGATGCGAGTTGTTCGATGTGAGAGAGAGCAACCTATTGAAGCGGAATACGAGGCCGTGCATCGGAAAGAAGAGAGAGAAGAGGTGCGATGACGAGGTCGTAAAATCGCGGATCAAAAAAAGGAATGTCTGAACTCCTTTCGTTTCTCTACTTTCTCACGCTTCGACGCCGACTTTTACTGTTCTCTCGGTCTTTGGATCGATGTGAAGGGGTCGTAGTTTTTTAAGGTGTCACGTTCAATTAACTGCCATGCTTTGTTTGATCGAGAGAGTCGGAGGGAAAGGAAGTGCGCGAACGGATTCAAGCGAACAGAATTCAAAGCTCACTTTCTTGAATGGATCCCGTGAGCTCCCCTCCTCAGAAAGCCGTATCTCCATAGCGAGAGTGTGAAGACGGAAATTGCGATACAAAGCGAGAGTGAGAGAGTGAGGCTCCCGAATCAAAGACCCGTTTGTTCTTTTGCTCTGGACGAGAACAATGGCAAGCCTTTTTGAGCTTTCTATTCAATTCTGCCGGATCGTCGGGTCTTTGCAGAGTGCTGTCGACGGAACGAGATAGAGAGGATCGTCGAGAATGGAAGAGAAAGGGAAAGTTGGAAGTTGGAAACGAGCGAAGAACATGCTGTGAAAGCGCGATTGCTTGCGAGATTGAGTTGTCGCTAGTCTTAGGGACGGAAGAGTATTGCAGTGAGTATTGCGATCCGTTGATGAGAGTCCCGAACTTGCGTCGCCCGATGACAGCTTATTGTTTCAAGAAAAGGGTTCTCCGTTTCGATCCGATGAAATGTTCGTTTGTTCAGGAGTCGACCGGGGATTACGACGACGTCAAGTATACTCATAGCTGAAGCCTGTGGGTGTGCTGCAAGTGTCAGCGTTTGAATTTGGGCGAAGAGAATGAGGAAAAGTTTGCTCGGAGAGCGAGGAATCGATATTTCTCCTCCTCTCGGTTCCCTTTGGCTGAGCCATCCCACGCAGTCGAGAGTAGATGACTTGCAGATGTCTATGAAACTTGGTCTGACCCGGAGCAGCTCGAAGTCGACAAAATCCCATTCATGACGAGTAATTCGAAGCGCACGAAGCAGCAGAGCTAGAGATCGACCACGCTGAGCGATACATAGGTCTTCCAATTAGGTATAGAAGCACTCTTGAGCGATTCAGCAGATCAAAGTGAAGTGTAAGAGTCCCAAGATTCCTCTCGCTCAACTTCTTCCCTCCCTCCCTTACCCCCACTTCTCCTCGAATCCCTCAAGACCTCCTCTAGATGACCACATCGCCCTCGATAGCAACCCTACAATCTCTTCTTAGCTCCAGCTCGTCCATTTCCTCTTGCTCATCTTCCTTAAACTCTAGATCTCTAGAAACCCGCACTGATCCCGTTTCTACTACTACTCCTCTCAAGACGATGTCCTACGCTTCACCGAGTTATTGGGGTAGTACACTGACCGGTGTATTTGGATATGGAGTGAGTAAAGGAGAGGGAAACGATAGTGGGGATATGAAGAGGGTGGAGAAAGGGAAGGGGAAAGTGAAAGAGAGAATGAGTATACCTGATTGGAATGAGGAGGTGGAAGATAAGGAGAGTGGAGAGGTGGAGAAGGAAGATGAGGCGAGTTTGAGGCAAGATGAGGAGGATGAGGGGATGAGGGAATTGAATGATTTGGTTGATACGATACTATACAAGGTGAGTCGAGATCTCTACGATGATGGGTCACGAGAACGACGGCTTCGGCTTCGAAAGTTGCGAAATACTGACTCTCTTCCCATCGCTTTCCAATCTCCAATCACAGGGTGGCACCTATCCTTCATCTGCTCCTACCCTCGACGAAGCAGCACCGATTACTCTGCTAGTACTCGCATGTTCCCGGATACCTCCGTCATCAACAACGATCTCGCATTCTCGAATTCTCGATAAACTTCGAACAAGATTAGAAAGATACGCTTCGACCGGTTCTTATTCAATCGTGCGGCATCCTTCTTCTTCCCATCGTCCTGTATCGCTTTGTACTGATGAGAAGGCTGTGCAGCACAGGTCCTCCTCGCGAATCCAACTCCTCATCCTCCTTCGACCCCTCAACTCGTTTCCTCCTACCTCTCGCTGTCTCGAAAAGCTCGAAAGAATCTTCAGAAACTCTGGGTAGTCGGTGGTGGTTGGTGGACTCGGGTAAGCAACGATCTCTCTCTCTCTTACATCATCAAAAAAATGCTGATGTTGAGGGGTGGTTTCTGTTGTTTAGGTGATTTTTACGCTATTCAATACGACACTACTTAGCCTCAAGACGTCGAAGAAACAGAAGATTGTTCAATGCGCGGATCTGAGTGGACTGGCGAAGGAATTGGGATCGAAGAACTTTACGAGTATCGAATTCCCTTTAGAGGTTTACATGTACGGTCTTCGCTTCATCTCACGTTCGTTACTCGCAGACTAATGTGGCTGAAGCTCGTCTGTACAGCGAGAACGCGAAGGTCGAGGAGGAGATTCGATTACCTGAGGGAGATGAGAAACCGAAACCTTTATTCGGTGTCGAACTCGAACAGGTGCGTCCGAATGGGATCCTCGCGACATAGATCGATATACTGACGTGGATGCTCTCTCTGATTGCACAGCTCTTCGATTCCTCCTCATCTCGTTTCCCTCCGATCCTCGAAGATTGTCTCTCAGTCCTTCATTCCCAAGGTGCGTCCTCCGTATCTTCTCCTCTCTGAAATCCCCCTGAATCTCCCTCCCGTAGGTCCCTCCTCCCTCGGAATCTTTCGACGTTCCCCCTCTGCCTCGACTGTCAAAATCCTCCAACTCTCCTATTCCCGCTCTCATCCCGTCTCCCTTCACTCTTACCCAGATGCACCATACCTAGCAGCATCATTACTCAAACTCTTTCTTCGTGAACTACCACACCCGATACTTCCGAAAGCAGTTTGGGAAAAATCGAAATCATGTCCAGCTCCAAACGATCCCTCGGCAGTCAACTACATTCGGGAGGAGATCTTACCGCTCATTGGAAAGAGGGAGGGAGAGGTATTGAAGAGATTGATGAGGGTTTGTAAAGAGATTGATGAGGGGAAAGAAGAGAATTTGATGAGTTCTAGTAATTTGGTCGTTTGTTTGGCACCCGCATTAATTGGGGGAGTCGAAATGGGTGGAATGATGAGTATGAGTGAGAGTGTTGAGACTTGTAGGATTCCCGGAATGGTCGATATGACGGGGACAGTTAGGGGGTTGGAGGGGGGAAGGAAAAAAGGAGGAAATACGGTTGGAGGTGTGTTGAAGGTTATGATAGAGAGGTACGTCCACGATCAATTTCACACTCTTTTGCGGAGAGGCTGCTGAGTGAGAATTGCCGAAGGATGCACAGATACGATGAGATTTTTGAACCCTCCTCTTCCTCTCCTTTGGATTCTTCACCTAACCTTCCCCCTTCTTCGCCTACTTCTCTTCCAACGACACACGTCTCTTCACCGACACTCGATCGAACGCTGAAGCGACCAGCAGCGGGATCGACCAAGACAGAAAGAACGAACGTTAGAGGAATCTTTGCTGGTCAAGAATCGGTTTCGGAAGAGGAAGAAGAGGGACGAGAATCAAAGTGAAGCTGTTTGCTTCTCCGGACTTAGGTGTTGCTGTTGTTGTTGTTGTTGTAAGATCTCGAAATGACAAGAAAGTCGATCTTCTCGATTACTCTCCAAGCTCTCGAGGAATCGGACGAAGAGCGAAGGAAGAAGGAAGACGCAACTGGGCGTGAACTATCGATTATGCAAGTCCATCAAGGATGAGTTCAAAACAAACTATCAAGAAAAGCGAGATCAACTCCAAAAACAAAAAAAGAAAAGGGGAAAAGCTGCGAAACTAGCGCGCTATGAGGATCAACCTCTTCAAGGAAAGACAGGGGAAAATACCTCACTAGGAGGGATCTCACTAGGAGTATATGAAAGAAAGGAGAAAAAGGGGAGGAAGAGAGGGGGAAGAAAGAAAATCTAGAAATGAGCGATTGCGGTCCACTTGGGAGCTGATTCCTGTGTCTGACTAGCAGAGGGAGAGGGAGAAGAGGGTGAAGAACCAGTCTTGGGGTTGATATTCCTCTTCAATCGAGAAGTATCTTGTTGTTGTTGTTGTTTGCGAGCTAGAGAGCGTTCTGCGAAAGTTGAGCGACGTTGACGAAGTTTTGATTCGAGAGTTTGAGTGGGAAGAGCGGCGGCATCGACGTAGGCTCCGTCGGAGTTTGGGGTGAGAGTCATTGTGAGTGTGATAGGAGGGAGTGAAGCGGGAACCTCCATGTTGAGAGCTACGGGTTGAGCAGTGATTTGAGGAGAAGGGGAAGAAGAGGGAGTAGCGTCGAGTGCGGCTACGGCAGCGGCGTAGATCGAGGCTTGTGCGGAACCTGCATCGTAGTTTTGGCGAGGGGAAAGTTTGTTGGAACGTTTGATGTTCTTGGGTCGAGAGGGAATGACGATACCGATCCGAGGTTCAGGAAGGGAACGTTTTGATTTCTTTGAAGTGGATTGGGAACGACGGGATAAAGCAGCGGCAGCTTGGTGTTGACGTCGAGAAGTTCGGTGGCCTTTCGTGTAAGGGGCAGCGGTGTGTTGGGGGAGAGCGACGAGTTGAGGAGACGAGTCGATTGGGGAAGGGGAAGGGGAACGGCGGAATAGGGATCGAACTACTCGGGAGAAAGTCGAGAGGGTAGATGAGGAATCGCGTTTTGAAACGACGGTCAAGTTGATGGTAGAGTTTCGAACTCCTCCGGTTCCTCCAGGTTGAGAAGTAGAGGCGTCGATGTAGACTGAGTGATCCCCTAATTGAGAGCGTTTCGAGAGGGGTAGGGAGTCGTGGTGGGAAAGAATGTGGGCTCGTCGAGTGATTGCTGAGGAGGAACGATGAGTTGGGAGAGCTATACAACGAGAGAGAGTCAGTCTAAGTTCGGAGGAAGATAGTAGGGAAGGAAGGAGAGACTTACCAGTCACAGACTGAGGGAGAATCGAAGTCAAAGCGAGAAGTGCGACGATTGCTGAGGAAGTCGAGGTAGTTTGAACCATTTCTTATTATGATATTCTAAGTCGAGAGTGTTGAAGTAGTTGGAAGTGGGCTGAGTGAGAGTGATCGAAAGTGAGATGAGAAGAAGAGAAACAAGAGCAGAGTCTGAATCCCGAAGCTGTTTATAGTAGACCTGAGCAGCCATCTATTTCTTTAGTTGGCTGAAAGTATTATCGTAGCCATCTTAGTTGAAGATTGAGGGAGAATGGCGAGGTTGGAGGAGAGAGTTGGCGAGAAGAAAAAGATGGCGAGTCGGTCGGGCGAAATGGCGTGAACTACTTTCGAAGAGTTGGCAGATCGAATCGGTCAAGTGCTACTAGCATGACGTTCTACTGTCCTAAACTATCAGAGTGGATTGAAAGTGAAGGGAACGAGAGAGAGAGAGAAGTGTGCGAATTTAATATGAAAAGCTATTTGTATTCAATTCCTTGTTTTAAACCTCTCTCTCTCCACTTCAAACACAAACCTCGCTCTGGCCTTGCACACGAACGCTGTAGGCCTCCTATGGCCTCATTCGATACTACAGCCGACGCGACCGATTCCCTCTACGCGCGCAATCCTCAGTCTCGATTGTTGTTAGATCCTCATCAATTAACTTTGGGATCAGTCGCTGAATCATTCAGACAAGAAGAATACGAACCTGCACCTCATGGAGTAGATCAAGAGGAATGGAGGAGACTCGTAAGGAGGGAGAGGAATCATGGGAATTCATTGTTGGATGAGAGGAGTGGACCAGCGGGAAGCAATACTAGTACAGATCAATCATACTCTTACGCACAACAACCACAACCTTCCACCTCGAATCAATCTCGCTCAGAAGTCCAGAATTACGATTCCTCACTTTACTCAACTTCCAACTCTCACTCCCAATCTCATTCTCATTCTCATTCTCATTCGCAAGAACAAGAGCATTCACATTCAACGGAACAATCAGATCGAACAGAGTTACTGAGTCAACGATTAGCGGGAGATGGGGATCAAACGAGAGAGACGTTGGACGAGACTCGAGATAGCGCGAGTTCATTCTTGGGGAGGGTTCAAGGAGGTGGAGGAAAAGGGAAGGATCCTACGACGAGGGGAGGTAATCTAGGGAATGGACAGAATATGACTTTGAGGGAACAAGAGAAAGTACGTCTTCTCATCTCCTTTCCCCTTTGTCTAAATTCCGGATTGGAACTGACTAGTAGTAGCGCACTCCGTATAGGTCATCGATGAATTGAAGAAAGATAACTTCTCCTTGAAGTTGAAACTTCATTTCTATGAACAAAGGTTGGAGAAAATGGCACCTTCATCAGTCGAACAAGCGTTGAGGGAAAACATTCAATTGAAAGTAGAGTTTCAGACGTTGAGGACTGAATTGAAGAGGTATAAGAAATTGTTGTTGGAGGGGGATAAAGCGTTGAGGAACGTTACCGAGGAGAGGGATTCGTTGGTTGCGAATGCGAGGAGAGGTGGTGGAGGAAGGGGGAGTGGGATGGGCGTTGTGGGGAGGGAGAAAGAATGGGAGAGGGAATTGAAAATGAGGAAGGAGGAGAGGGACGAGTGGGAGAAGAAAGCGAGGGAGTTGCAGAGATTGTTGAGGAATGGTGGAGGCGAAGAAGTAGAGGTACGTCCCCTTTTTCTCTCTCTTCTTCTTTTGGGATCTCGCTCATTCAGGAGTGGCGCGTAGGACTTGAGAGCGCAATTGGAAGAAGCTTTGTCGGAATCGGATGATCTGAAGCGACACCTTCAAGATGCGACGGATGAATTGGAGGATTTGAGGGATGAAGTTGCGGGATTGAGGAGAGATTTGGCCGATCAAGCGGATCAATCTGTCAATGGATCAAGTGTCAATGGGGATAAGAGTCGTGGAGTGATTCGAAGAGAAGTGGAGAAATTGGAACAGGTGAGGAAAGGTTTCGCTCATCGATGTCCGAGCATGGAGACTGACATCGGTGCTGAGTCTCTGCACAGGACAACGCTTCGCTTCGATCACAACTCACCGCACAACTAACGATGCTGTCAACGAGGAACGACGAGAAGGATGCGTTGAGGGAACAAGTCGAACAACTGAAACAAGATCTAAACGCGGTGGAGAATGAACTGGACGTTGCGATGAGAAGGATCGAGAGGAGGGAAGGGAAACGAAGTGCTGAAGGTGAAGAGATGAGTCGAGAGGAATTAGAGAGGGTGAGTTTTCATTCTTCCTCATTCGCACTTTCTCCTTTCGAGAGCTAATCCCTCGTTGTGAGTGTAGGAACTCGACGCCTACCGAGATCGATCGACATCACTGTCTCTCGAACTGGAGGAGACCAAGACGAAACTGGACGAGAAAGAGAGGGAGATTGAGGAGTTGTTGGCGGAACTCGATGAGAAAGATCAGGAATTGAAAGAGTTGGCAGAGAGGGTCGATGAGGAATGGAGGCAAGAAGTTGAGGGCGCGAGACAGGCCGAGAGGGAAGCGAAGGATGTGAGTCTGAGATCCTCGTCAGGTTGAACTGTGAATCGAGCTGATGAGCTCCCCTACTCTCAGATCCTTGAAGAGAGAGAGAACGATGTACAGGAACTGGCGGACAAGGTCGAACAGCTGGTGCAAGAGTTGACGGATCGGAAAGCTGAATTGGCAACGAGTGATGAAGAGATTGATGCGCTCACTCACGATCTTCAAAAGGTGAGCACTCCCTTCGTTCATTTCTATCGGGTTGAGCTGACTCATCTCGTATGAGTCTATAGCTTGGAGCTCAGATCTTCACGCTTGAGGAGGAACTCGATACGAGGGATAAAGAAGTATCGGATCTCGATAGCGAACTCAAAGCGGTCGAGAAGGAGTTGGAAGACAAGCAATCTGTTCATGATCAAGTCGTCATCACTCTCAAAGATGTACGTTCTGTCCTCTTATGATCCGAATGAAAGAAGCTGATCATCGAGAGAGCGAACTACAGAAACTTTCAACTTCGAAAGCCAAACTCTCCGAAGTCACGATCCAACATGAATCCGCTACTACTGAATCGACATTCCTACGCTCAAAAGTTGAAGATCTCGCCCTACACAACGCCAAGCTCGTCGAACAATCTCGGAAAGATGAGGAGGAAAAGAGGAAATTGCAGAGAGAGGCGGAGGAGATCATGGAGGCACTCAAGAAAGAAGAGGATGAGAGGGATGCTGATGAGGAGAGGTATAGGATGGAGAATGAAGAGAACGAGAAGCGACATAGGAAGGAATTGGAAGAACTGGAAGCTGTGCGTTTGCATTCCCTCTGTCGCTCGAACTTCGCTTGACTAAAGCGGGATGCTGGGCCACGCAGGATCTCCGAGCATCTCAGAACGATGTCAAGCACCTTCGCACCCTCCTCGGCACTCGCGAAGATGACCTCGAATCACTTCAAACCGCTCTCAAGTCTCTGAGACGTCAAGGTGAAAACGCAAACACCGACAAATTCGCATTGGATCTCGAGGTCGATAGGGCGAAGAGGGACTTTGCTCGTGCTCAAGGGGAAGTCGAGGAGTTGAGGCAGGAGGTTGAGGACAAGATTAGAGCTGTGAGAAAGTTGGAATTGGAAGTTACTACTCTCGTAAGTCGGAGAAGGACTCAGCTACGATCTGAGCCGCTGTTGAAGCTTCGCACTCCCTCTTACAGCAATCTGGTAACCGAGAACTCACCGCTCAAGTCGCTTCTCAAACTCAAACTCGACTCGCTCTCTCCGACAAACACGAAATCTCTTCCAAGGTTCGCTCACTCTCCTCGTTCTACTGCCTGCCAATCCGACTGACTATCCTCGTACCTGCAGACCCTTCGAGAGACGCAAACTGAGCTCTCTTCCGCCCGGGATCGATTGCGAATGCTCGAAGATCAACTTTCGACGGATCATCGAGCGCTGAGCAAAACTGAGAATGGCTATCGAGATATGGTCAATGAGCGCAACACTCTTCTTCTCACCGTCTACGAATACATGGAACGTATCTCTTCCGTCGACAAGGTGAGTTTCCCCCCATTTCTCTGACGAAACTCGGAGCTGATACTGGATCTGAGTAAACAGCGCAAAGCCATGTCTTCTCCTTCGCTACAAGACTCTCCGAAACCTTTCAACGACTTTGGAGCCTTCCACAATCGATTACTCGAACGATTGAAAGCGGTTTCACTCATTCAGTCTTCGTTCGAAAGGAGAGTCAAAGAAGTAGACAATCGTTTCACCGATCAACTATCGTACGTTTCGAGCTCTCTCTTAGCCTTAAACACGTAAGCTAATCGACAGTTCGTCATACAGATCGCTCAAGAAGCAGCAAGAAGCGAGGATGAAGCAGATTGATCGATTCGAGACTGGGTTGAAAACGGCTACGGAAAGTCAGAAGCAATGGAGAACTCGGGTTCAGCAACGGACGCTCGAGCTACAACAAGCTCAGGTGCGTTCTCTCTTCGTTTACTTTACGAGAGTTTGCGAAATTGACTCGTTTCGAATGAAAAACAGAATACCGTCGCAGAACTTCAAGATCAGCTTCTACAACTTCGACGCTCTTCGTCTGTCACTGGATCTCCTTCTATCCCACGATCTCCCAATCCTGCCGCCGAAGCCGCTCTCCAAGCTCGACTCACTTCTGCTCAATCTCGAGCCGCTTCTCTAGAACGCCGTCTCACCGCTACTCAAACTCAACTCAAAGATGCGGAAGACAAGCTGGGTGAGATGAGATTGAAGATTGGTCAGGCGGAAGGGAAATGGGAAGCGAGATTTAGGGAACTTGAGAATAGGTGCAGAGCTGCCGAGGAGAAAGTCAAGAGGGAGAGGCAGGGAGCGAAGGAACGAGTCGCCGAACTTCAATCTATCATCAAGTGAGTCCTCTCCTTACTGTTCTCTTGCTTAGTCAGTCTGTTGATGTCGAATAAGTTGTTTTTTCGCAGAACTCTCAACGAGCAAGTCGATGGAGCTCACGAACGACAGCAACGAGTCGATCAACTCGATCGAGTTTTGCATCAACAAACACAACAACAACAATGATACCCTATTTTTACCCCTATCAATCTGTCTCCTTCGTCTTTCTTTGTTCTGTTTTCCTCTTAATCACGATCTTGCTTTCTTTGCGTATGTCATATCTATTACTCTCTCACGACAACGATAGAGATTCTGTTGCTCAATTCTCGAAGACGAGAGTGAGAGAGTTTGCGCTAAAAGTACAAGTTGGAAACAATATAAAGAGAGGAAAGTACTACAAGGAACAGCGAGAAGTAACCAGCTTCTCTCTCTGTCTCTAGCTCATCACCGTCCATACCCTCCTCCCCATCCTCTACCCGCCATGTTGTTCCGATCATCGCGCGAAGAAGGTTGAGGTCCTCTAGATTGATTTCTCGAAGGAGCTCTCAACTCCTCCTCTTGATATCCATAATACTGCTGTTGCTGTTGAGGGTATCCACCATGACTTTCCTCCCATCCTCCTCCATACTGCTGTTGCTGAGGTTGAGGTTGATTCTCCCAACTCATTCCTTTCGCATAACCTAAACCACTCGCGTTCCCATTTCCATTCCCACTGAATGAATCGATCGAATCTTGTCGATGTCCTCCTCCGTTCATCGCTCTCGCAGGTTTCGGAGTTCCAGTTCGATCGAATTCTGGATAACTACTCGATCCATACTTCTCGTCCCACTCTCCACCGTTTCCCGCTAATCCAGTGAGTGATTGTTCGCTCGGCATCGTTCGATAACTCGGTGCTCGAAGGATTCTTCCATCGGGACCGACGAGTTGAGTCGAAGATTCCGAAGAGTAACCGAATGGAGCTGCCATTGCCGTCAAACCATCTGTCGAATGAATCGAATCGGCGTAAGAACCGTTTCGATGTGAAGCCTGAAGGGCGTGGGAAGGGTGAGCGGGGATGGAATGAAGGGATTCAGAATCGGAAGATGCGTATGGATAGATGTTTCGATTCGAGAGGGAAGGAGGTGGTGGGTAACCATAAGGAATGTTGTTGTTCTTTTGAGGAGGGTAATGACCACCAGCGTTCGAACCAGAGTCGGAGTAGAGATCGTCGTTGAAACCGATTTTGGGCAGAGTCGGTTGAGGGAGAGGTGCGGCGGTGAGCTTGCCAGTTTTCCGATCTTTGAGGTGAGAGAAGTCGCCTCTTGCTTCCTTTCGAGCGATTTCAGCTTCTTTCGCGAGTCGTTTGCGATTCTTGCGTTTCATCAATTCGGCGATACTGTTTGCGAAATTGGTGCAGTCGGAAGTTTGGGCGTGGAGTTTGTCGAATGCGAGCGCAGCGAGTGAAGAGGGTTTGGAGTGATCGATATGAGGAGTTCGGTGACGAAGGATGGGAATGGGAGGTTGAGAAGAATCGGTGTTGAGAAAGAGAGAAGAGGAGGTTGCGAAAGTTTGGGGTGGAGAGGATGCGGTAGATGGTACAAGAGAAGTGGGGAGGAAGTGCGTGTGTAAGGAGTAGAGAGTGGAAAAGTTCGAAGCGGACGAAAAGCGAGGATGAGGGTGAATCGGTCGAAGGAGGCAGAGTCGAAAAGTTGGAAGTTTGAGAAAAGGGATGAAGCGGAATCAGTTTCTTCGTTCGTCTCGAGTTGAGGATATAGTGAGAGCGAGGACTGACCGTTTATCGACCTTGTGACAACAATACTCCTTCAAATTCCCTTGAATATAACACAACAACGGAACATACATGAACGCAGCGATCAACAATAATAACGCCGAACCAATCCACATGACCGTCGTAAACACCATCGTTACGATGACACCGTCTTTCAGGATTGAACCGGAGAAGTAGACTGAAAGGTCGGTAGTGAAGTTTTCGGATTTTCCGAACGAGTAGAGAGTGATCGCGTTGATTACTTGACGAGGTGCGTCCGCTAGCAGTAATCTCTTCCAACCTATTTAGAGTCTGTCAGTGGTGTTTGAGGAGAGAGAAGAGGGAGAGCTTTACCTTTGAAAGTGAAGAAAATGAAGAAAGCGAATTCATCTTTCTTCTTCTTTGAATTGTCGATCTGACAGAAGAAACAGAAGTGATTGTAACTCCTGAGAGCGTACCAATTCTGTGACATGACATTGGTGAAGGCGTAGGAGATATCTCGAGACTTGACGATTGCTCGAGCTTTTCTCGCTTCCCACAAGAGGAGGAGGAAAGAGAAGATGATACATCCGAAGAAGATCCATTTACCGATCTATGGGAAGCTGAATGTGAGTTGATGAAAGTTGGGAGAAAGAGAGGAAGGGGAGAACTAACGGAGAATGGAACTTCGAGAACGTTACTTGACGCTCCATCTCCTTGAGCAGCTTCAGATTGTAAGATTGATGCAGCCCACCGATTCGATGCGAGGAGAGCGACGAGAGTGTAGATATCGGCGACGTAGACTGCGATCGATTTGATGAATAGGATCCAACACCAGCCATACCTATTTCTTTTTCGTGAGTTCTTCGGGTTAACAAAGGTGGAGCGAAACGGGACTTACTGAAGTTGAGTACCGCAAGATCTTGAATGAAACTCTTTGACGTCGATAAAGTCGAACTGTAATGATTGAGTCAGTTTCGAGTGCGAAAGGGGAATCTTGCGAAATGAATTGCTAAGAAGTCCGATTCTCTTCCGCCTGTTCTCCTTTCTTTCCTTCTCTCAGCCCATCTGTACCATCCCATTCAGCCCTTCCCAGCTAGCCTCTGTACGAGTGTCGGTTCCTCCCCATTTCGGACTTTTCCTTTTTTCCTCCTCTCCAGCTCCTCTGATCGCCTGATCGCCTCTCTGAATAGCTCCATACTATCCTACCTCCCCTCTAATTGCTCCCCCATTTCTCTGATAGCGCGTAGAGAGAGGAGAATTTGTTACGTACCTTGTGATCTGGAACGACTTCACGCTTCCATTGAGCTCCCGTACAGCACATCCTTGTTATTCTATCTCTCTACCTCTAGTGTCCTTGTGCTTGTGAGTTGAGGAGGGAGAGGTGAGAAGGGAAACGCGACTTGTTGGACGATCTCTCTTTTGGTTGAGGGATTGATCGGGGAGTAGTTGGAGGTTGATAGCGAGGTAGTAGAGTATCTTTTGAGCTGATTAGAGACGCGATCAAGTAAGAATGGAGAGGGTGGAGGCTGAGTTGCTTTGTTCCCTTTCATCAACTTGAAAAGGTTCGTCTCTTACCATTCACTTTCGCTTCAAGATTCAGCCTAGTGGATCGATGAGTCAACCAGACTTCGATTGAGATACCTGGGAGCAAGATCTCATTGAATGGACTGACAAAATCATCGCCGACTTCGAAGAGACCTGTAATGAGGCTCACGAGCGACGCAAGGTGGAAAATGAGGCTCAAGTGCGATCTCTCATGATCGTCACAATGTGCGGGCTGAATTCTCCTTCGCAGGAGATAGCAACGCAAAGACGACGAGCTCGAAGAAGCAAAATCGACCATTGTCAATCTCAAAGCCAATATTGAAGCTCAACGTCAGCAAATCCTTGATCTAGAGCGACTCCTCGAAACTCGTTGCTCTTATCAGAGCGCGAAAATTGACGAGAAGGAGTGAACCCCGACAAACGAACGATTCTTCGAAACATGACAAAAATTCATTCCGCTAGCTTGTGAGCTTTAGTATCACGCTCTTCGGCATTGTTCTACTCACGGTTCACCTGTATTGTCTGACTCAGCTCGATCAGCTTGACCAAAATCTGCTTCTGTACTCATATTCGAACTCTTTTCGCAACTTTCGAAATGGTTTCCTTGCAATTCTCGAGTCAACGCTTTTCACAAAGTCCGCAACAGAGACTCGTCATCCATTCACTGTTTCTAAGAGGGAGAGTGAGCTAGGATCAGCATCCGGCTTGGAAGAGAAAGTTTTCGAAACGAAAGATCACGACGAACCGCCTTTGACTGACATCCTTTCTTCTCACTCCCAGTCACATCTTGAATTTGCCACGAGCTGATCACGCCCAGTCGAGCGTTTCTCTAACTATAGACACGTATAATTTGGGACCCAAATTATATCCGAAATCGTTCGACCCGACTTTCGCGGCTCCCACATCACGCTACTGACCCGTGACTCCTGTCAGGTCATGAGAGGCCCCGGGAGCCCATTGCATCTCGAGGGATCTTCGCTAGAACGTCGAGATCGTCGAGTAGATCCATTTTTGTCGTTCGGACCCCACATTTTGTTCCCGGCCGGATTCGGGCGAGACTTCGGCTTTGCGCTGCAACGACGCCAGTGCACTGTCGTGGTCTCCTAGTGACCGCTACCCTGCTATTGACCTACCTGAGAGTGAGAGAGCGAGGTTGTGGAGGTTTCGTTGAGAGATGCGATTCGAGGTCGAGACCCACTTCTCTCGCTTCCCTTCCACTACGACTTGTACTCCCTCTCTACCGCTCACCAAACAGCTCTACTACCCGTACGAGTCACTCCGGTCAACACTCGAACCGTTCCAAGTAGTTCGATTCTCAACTCTTTCAAATCGATCGTCACTCGCATTCAACGCTTTCCTCAACCTCTCAGATGAATTCAGAGCATGCAAGGGGGACTCTAGATTGATCCGGTAAACACTCCGCTTATCTACAGTGCTCCAAGCGAGGTGGGAGAGATTCGCTGACGAGACCTCTTCAACTCGTTCCTCTCCACTCTTCTTTCCTTTGTCTCTTGCTCACTCTAGGATTCATCTAGTACCGTTGAGACAGTTTGTGAGTACCGGGAGCAGTGTGGGATCTCCAGAGAACTCGTTGGAGCAAAGTCAGTTCACTCTTTCGCTCTTTCCTCTCCCGTCTCGCATCTTAACTTCCCCTCTTCGGTGTTATAGTCTCTACAGTACCTCGATGATGTATCAGAACCTTCAGTGATGTGGATCTACATTGATGGGAAGAAGTTGGAAAATGTTCATTTTTCGAGTACATCTCACGCTTCACCATCTCGTTTTTGCCCATTCTTTGGGCCTCCCCTGGCTTGACCGTATAGACTACAACACTTACCCACTTCGTTTCATGCTCTGTGTTGTGCAGGGGGCTCAAACCTAATATTTTCGAAAATATTAGGTTCGACCTATTCCACTCTAGCTGTCGTACTCTCGTAGTTCCTGTAAGCATCTAGTCTATCTTCTCATCAAACATAAGGCCTCAGAAATTGACTGTCGTCGTTTTTGTAAAAGTCGACATTGCGACTCTCTGGATTCGTTTTTCCCCCTCTCATCTAATCCTCTGGTGCACGTCGTAAGCACCACCGCTCTCTACTATCTATATCTATACACTAGCGAAGGACCGGGATCGATTGGAGTGGACGGGAGAGAGCTGTAAGTGTTTTTGTGGAAGGAAATGCTGGAATCGAAACTTTTCTCAATAATACTTCTCACAAGATGCCCTATCGTGTAGAGAGTACTTTACTTAGTACTAATGCATAGTCAGCTCCCCTCAAAATGAGGTAGACGAAGAGAGATAGAGCGATTCGTTTTGCTCTCTGATTCTCTCCTTCAACTCTCTCGCTTCACCACCTCATCTAGTAACTCTATCGCCTACACAGCAGCATCGCCACAATTAGCAAGGACAAGATGAGCTAAAGAAGGAAGCGCTATCATAGCTATAGCGAGTTGGAGAGATTCAAGTTTCGAAAGGTGAGATCAACTTTCCCTCTACTCTCTCGGATTGCAAGAGTAAAGGGGTAGATGGATAGGAAGGATATAAGGAAGGATCCTGGTGGTGCAAGATCGAAGCTAACTCTTTTTGTCGCTATGTAATAGCTATCACTCACATTCACTCTCTCCCAATACTCGCTACACTAGCTCTGGAGGCTCTCTCTTTCGCTAGATCATCTATCACAGCTGCTTGGAATGCTTGGGCGAAGTAGACAGACTCGGCTGAATCGGTTTCACTCGGAGGAGATTCATTCGTTTCGGAGACACCACCCACAACTCTTTACACTCCACTGGTCGGATCTCCTTTATCTCCATTCGCTTTACATGGGTACTGATGACCATCCCCCTCTTTGATTCTACAGTTACAGCTCATCTCACCCTCGACTTTTTCAACTATACTCATTTTCGCACAAACTCTTCTTCCTTGATCTCCTCTAGTCTGGTATTGAATCCGCGTTACCGGATCACAACAAGAAGCAAATATGAATGGTGCAAGAACGAATTTAAACGTGTTGGAACTCGTTGAGAGGGAGCAGGAAACGGGAATGGATTGCCGCAAAGTGCAAATTCTACTTTACTAGCATCGGTGAGTTCCCCCTTCCTTTCTCCTTGCTCTCACTCACTCTTTTATTCCTTCTTTCCACCACCCGTCCCTTTGATCGACCATCTTACTTGATTTCACCAGCATCTCCTCCGACTTTAGCAATGTTCGCAGATTCACCAATCACTTCACCTCGTCCGTTCTCGTGTCGAATCAGTATACCTGAATTAGCTTAAGAGGAGGATCATGATGGCGCAAGAAGGAATCAGAACGCACTGAAGCTCGTCGAGTAGCGGAAGAAAAGGGAATATCTGAGAATGAGTCAAAAGTCCACGCTATTCACTCTAGTAAGCTCCAACCCTCTCCCCTTTGCTCTCCTCGATACTTCTCTATCTCTTCTACTTGGCTGACCCAAACGAGTGAATCGTCTAGCTCATTTGCTACTCGACTTTCACCGACCGCTCATCTTCGCTTAGCAACTTCTTTCCGTCACCTTCCCCAAGCCCCTCTCAAATCAGCTTTTCTAGATCGTCAGCAGAGAAGGATACGATTGGCGAGGGAGGGAATGGAGACGAGGACAAAGTGTTGGAGTGGCAGAAGAAAACAGCATGAATCAGAGAAAGTTGTAGGAATCGACCTCACTTGCTCCTGTGAGTTTCCCAACTCTCTTCCTCTCTCTCCTATACTCTCACATTCTCATCAGACTCGGCTGACCTGAATGAGAGAATGTTCTAGCTCATTCTAGTCCAAATCGACCCATTTCCGCCCAACTCGTCATCACTACACCTCCTTTTCTCCCCTGCGAATTATGCGATCTCGTATCTTCACCACAAACGAGTTTGATTGATGAAGTAATGGACAAGAACGAGGTTGTACTCGTGGAGTAACAGAAGAGAAGGGAATCAATTGTTCGAAAGATTCACTCGATGCATCCTTGTGAGTCTTCCCTCTCTTTCCCTTTCCTCTTACTCGACTCAAAACTATCTACTTTACCTCATTATCCCTTTCACTTCACTCCCTCAGCAATCTTTCCACCCTTCCACCCACATCGCTCACGAAAACTCTTCCCTCGATTGTTCTTTCTTCAATGCTAAATCGAAATTGATCGATCGACGAATACCCACATTGAAGCAACGAACGGAAACAAGCAGGAAGTGAGCGAGTTCAAACTACAATTTCTTCGGTCAAGATGCTCAATATCTCTATCCGGTGAGCTCCTACTTCACTCTCTGCCATCAGAATCAATTCTCACGCTCTCTTGAACCTGACGGTGATGCTTGGATTCATCAACTCGCTCATTCTACTCACAACCTTTCTCGACTTCTCGCAATTTTCCGACACCTCGACTCATCTTCAGCTCCTTCCTCTTCCCTTCCACCACACTCTCACTCAGCTCTACATATCACTCATGAGTCGGCGTGGTAGGAATGAATCCATTTCAACGAGAGTAGCTCAAACTTGCCTTTCCTTGCAATCATCATCTACCAATCATCTCTTCTCCCTTAGTTCAATAGAGAGAGACAGCTGGGAAAGTGAGAATGAGCTAGGGAAGACAGAGAGAGAGACGAGAAAGTGTGAGGGTCAGGATAAGAGGCTAGACGAGTCGAAAGGTAGAGAAAATAGCTGAAAATGCGAAAAGTCTATTTTTGGAGCTCCCACCAACTAGCTTGAGAAACAGAGGACAAGAGTTTCAGTTCTGTAGAGTACTCGAACTGTCTCTGCTGTCAGAGAAGGGAGGGAAGCTAGTAGTGAAAGGGTTAGGGAAAGTAAAGGTAGGAAAAGAGAGAAAGAGGTCAAAGAGAGAATGGAAACACTGCCTTTCAGCAAGTGGAGGGCAGCTCTTTAGTTATGCCACTGTCTCTCAAGTGAAAAGGAAAGAGAGTAGCGGCTTTGGACAGGAGGACTTGGTCAGTGAAAGCGACGGAAACCTAAAAGTTGCAAAAGTCGGACACCGGTTTCTACAGCAGAACTTTCAAACAGAGAGTGGACGAGAATAGTACCGTCGAAGAGAGCTCACTAAATCGAGCTAGAGAGACTGTCTTTCGAGTAGCTGCGGGTAAAAACTTGGTTCGACGAAGGATCTCGTTCGGTGCGAAATCTTGAACGGGAACTTTGTTCTTGGGAATCTCGCAATCGTTTTGGTACCATCGTGACCGCCTTGGCGAGTTTGACTAACAAAGTGCTCTTTATATCGATGTAGGAGATGTTTGATGGGGTGAAAAGGGTCGAAAATGCGAAAAGATGCGAAACGAGACCGCGAGAGAGAGAGGGAGGTGGTGCACGTGATCCAGACGGACGGACTAGTCGACGCCATACCACATAAATACTAAGAGAGAGCGAGAGAGAACAAGAAAGAGGTAGAAACGAAGGAGAGACGACCCGTTAAAGTTGCGAGATTTCTGAAAGAGAGAGAAAACTCGCCAACAAAGAAGTCGCACCTTTCACTCTTTCTCCACTTCTGTTCCGCTCATGAGATCGGGCAGCACCTCGGAATCAATCACAGACGAGTCCTAGCATCTCATAGCAAGTACAAGTCCCAGAAATCAACTTGATCTCCCAAACTCTTCCCCACCATCTCACTCTTCAACAACAGCATCTACTCGCTTGGGAGTAAGCTCGATACGTTGAAGGCTGCTCTGATATGCTGGCGGATAGGTCGAATGAATAAGCAAGAGTCGAGAGAGGGAGAATGAGTTGATTGTTTGATGACAGGTTGAGAAAGTAAGTCTCAATCTCGCTCTCTACGCTATCTGGAGTGATGGGAACGGTCTAGGAGGGATAAAGAGTGGTACAGAAGGCTACTAGAGTGGTAGCTGACCCGAATTCGCTTGTTTACAGTTCAGGTCTGGTTTACCTCGTCAAA